>CM046437.1:18064882-18664882 GCA_025506505.1 Flaveria sonorensis | reverse complement strand
AACCCTGTCATTTAACCAATGCGGGTAACTGTTTTTGTACAAGTAGACTAACGCGGACAAAAAAAGTGTTCATCCGCATTAGCTACAGCAAATGCGGACAAGTCATTTGTTCACCCGCATTTGTTACATGAAATGCCGGTTAACCTTGGTCACCCGCATTTGTTTCAGTAAAAATGCAGACGTCACTTGTTCTTCCGCATTTGCTACAGTGCTGAGAATTTCAATGAATGCTGATAACTAGGTCATCCGCATTTGCTACAGTGAATGCGGATAAGTAAAATTAACTCTTCCGCATTTGTTACAGTAATGCTGACATTTAATTTGTTCATCAGCATTTGCTACAGTGAATGCGCCCATAGAAATTCTATATGCGCATTTGCTACAGTACATAACTTTTAAAAACTTGGTAAAATCTTTGTGAAAATTATGAGTTGTAATATAAATACTCATCTAATGTGAGTCATTTATTACTTTTCAAATTTTGAGTGATCTTTCATAGTGAGTCGAGTGCCAGAAAACCGTTCTTCTTCGGAGTTCGAATCTACACTAATCAAGCTTCATTTTGTTCAAATCCAACATCAAAACAAACAACATTGTCTGTTAAATTGAAGTATTATCAACCACAAGGTGATCATCAGATACTGAAAACCTTCGACTGTCGAACAAAATTTCTTGAAATGGAACCCTAATCTTGTGAAATGATTCAAATACACTCAAGAACACTGAATTTAGATGAATGACAGAGTTCATTAAAACCAATGATCGGTGTAAACTTCAAAGATTTCATGTGGTTCTAAGAAAACGTAAAACATCGATGAACAAGGGATACTGATGTATAACAATGTTGACATCACAACCTGTTAAAACACAATCAAAATTAGTATATCCCAACACAAAGAAACAAAATTTTGAATTGTTCTTCCTGAAAAATCATAATCAGTTCAAATAACCAAATGTAACAGTAACAAGCAGAATTCATTTTGACCTAAAAAGTCAAAACTAAACAAATCACACACAATTCTTACTAATTCATACTCTCTGTGTGCCGATTACATAATGGCTAACTTGACTTGGAGCAAGCTCCACAATGTCAGTGGTTTTCTTGATTTTGATGTCCCAGAAGCTGAGGGACTCAGAGACATGATCAGGTTCATAGCCACAACAAGAGTGGCTCATGCCATATCAGTGAGACCTGTAATCTATGAGAATTACATCAGATCTTTCTGGGAAAATGTAGAAGCTTTGAATATTGATGGAGAGAAAGCAATCTCAGGAAGAATATCTGATGATCATACTCTAGTGATATCAGAACAATCTGTTAGAGAATGCCATCAATTTCAAGATGATCCAAATTCTCCAACTGAATTTGATAAAGTAGATATCATGTCATTCTTTGCTGACATTGGATATGAAGGTGGTTTTGAGGATAAACAGATAGTCAAAGGATTGGTTGATTTAAAATGGAGATTCCTTATTCATTATATGCAACACTGCTTATCCAAAAGGAAGACTGGATGGAATGATATACCCTTGACTACATCATCACTTGTTTGTGCTCTCTGCTCTAACAGACCCTACAACTTTTCAGCCTATGTCTTTAATGGAATGATGGCAAACATTCAAGAGGGGAGAAGGAACATGTTCTTAATATACCCCAGATTCATTCAGTGTCTTGTTAATGAAGCCTTTCCTGATCTGGTTTTAGAAGGCCCCATTCTTGAAGTTCCTCATTATAATGCCAAATCTTTGAAGTACATCAAGAAGAGATATCCAAGAAACTTCTATAGTGGTACTTTTTTTCCACTTTTACCTTGGATGCAACAACAAATAAATCCCCAAAATGATGTGCCAATGGATGACGAACAACTACAACAAAAAGAAGAAGAACATGTTATACAAGAATAAGTACAAGATGATGTTCCTACTGAGGAACCTATTCATGAAGATGCTGCTGCTCATCAATAACACCATGTTGATGAGCATGCAGAAACTGAAGAACACATTATACCAGTGTCACCCTTGAGTGGTGATCCTCACACTGGTGAAACACTACAAGAAACTGCTATTTTATCTCCTTTGAGGGTTGATCCCATTATCCACAATCATTTCTCCTATTCATACACAAGAAGATTCACAAGGCAGCTCACCACATGAAGCAGATGATGAGGCTGGGAGTTCAGGTGAATCTACCAGCTCCTCAAAATCTTCTAAATCTTCTGATGATGAAGAAGATAACCAACATACTGTGCCTCTACCATAGAGACAACTTGTCTCTAAAGATGCTCCTTTTGAGAGCTTTATAGAATCAGAGGTGAACAGACCTGATGAAAAAGATAGGATGATATTTGATCTCTTAGCCAAAATGTCTAGGATGGATAAGACTTTGGATAGAAGGGCAGGGATAATCAATGATAGAATCCTAGAGTTGGATGAAAAGGAGAAAGAATTGAGTGAATTAAAAGCCAAGTATGATGCTGATTTGAGAACAAAAGATGAGGAGGTCAAACAGTTAAAAGCCTCTTTAGAGATGTCAAGAGAAGAAATCAGTGGTCATGTGGACACTATGGCTATTCAAACTATAGCTATGGAAGATCAAGAGCACATGTTGGAGATACAAATAGAAGTTATTGCTGATCTGAACAAACAAAATGAGGATTTGAAGAAAAGAATTGATGAATTGGAACTGATTGCTCAATTAAAGGCTGAATTTGAAAGAAAAGCAAGAGAACATGGAGCTGAAGAAACTAATAAGGAAGTTCATTCACAACAGCAAGAAACCAGTGGTGTCAGGGATGATGATAGCTGGTAGATGGTAGTACATTCTGATCCATCTACTGAAAAAGAGACCATGATGAAAGAACTAATAGATGACATGGACAGATTCTCTTCAAGTGAATTCATTATAGATGAAGAATTCTGGGATTACATCAAAAACACCAAATCCCCATATGAGTCTATAGTTGTAATTCCATCACAACCTGTGTCAATAGAAGAAGAACTAAGAATGCAGCTTGTTCCTGATGTTGTATTGACTGATGATCAACAAAGTTTAATCAATAGACTTTGTGATGAATTCAAAGAAAAGGAAACAACTGAATTGAACAGACAAGAAGCTGAACAACAAAGAATCACTACTGAACTTAAGGCTGCTGAAGAAAAACAATAGGCCAAAACTGATGCAGCTTCAACATCAGGACCAAGAGTGATCACATACAAAAGAAAAAGGAAATACTTGACTGAAAAAGCAAAAGGAAAACTTCCTATGGTTGAGGAAGAACAACCTAAGAAGAAAGAAAAAGATGATCCAAGAAGTTTGGTAGTGATTACTGAATTCTTAGATGAACATGAACAAGCTGAGAAGGAGTTGCAGCATACTTAGGAAGTGATTATGTTGGAAGAAGGAGAAACTGAAGATGAACAAACAAAGAAACATGATGACATGAGGATTCCATCAATCATTGAGACATCTGTTGAAAGTATGATAGAGAAGGCTAAGACTAATGATATTATGATTCATGCCATGTTCCTGATCAACCATGGATATGATGCTAATATAGTCTTTAGCATGACTTATGAAAGTATGGTAGAAGAAGTGAGAAAGATGGAGAAGCTTCTTGATCCAAACTTTGTGACTGAATATGAAAAAGAAAAGGAAACTACTAAATCAGTCACAAGTATCTCTAAGATAGCAAAGAAGTATAACACTCAAACTGCATACCATGATCCTTATAGTATGACAGATAAGGAAATAAAGGATTATCTGTCTCAATAGGGATTTACAAAAAGAAAGCTGGGGAACATGAAGACTAATTCTCTTAAGGCTGCTACGTTAAAGATGATCAATGACAAGAAAGAAAGACAAAAAGCAATTGAAGAAGAAGAGATTGCCCAGAAACCCAGAACAAGAAAAACAGCACAAGATGATCAATGACAAGAAAGAAAGACAAAAAGCAATTGAAGAAGAAGAGATTGCCCAGAAACCCAGAACAAGAAAAACAGCACAAGATGTACAGTTGACAGTTAAAGTTCAAGATGTTCTGGCCCCTATACTTCACAAGAATCCAGAGTGGTTTATTGAGCCTTCTCAACTTAAACTTCAAGAGGGGCTGACTACTGCTGAAATGATAAGAGGGGTATCTACTCCCAGTGGCAAGACAGACGTAAAAATTATTGCCTGGAAGTATGATAGTAACTGGAATATGTTCATGGTGAAGAGGATATCAGGATTAGTTCAATTTTTCACAGAGTACACTGCCTTAGTCAATGCCTTGAAAGTTCATGGTTTAAAAGAGTTGGCTGAGTTAGACTTGATTAATCCTGATGGAATGTATAGAGGATATGAATTTGAAGATATTCTAAAGATGTTTAAAAGAACAAAGAACTTCAAATCACTAAAAGCTATCTGCACCAGAAAAGACAAAACATTCAAGAACCCATTTGATCAAAGAATGAAAAGAGAAGCTGAAGAGATTGTGTTTCCTGAACTACATGTTAAGCCAACAGAAAGTTTGAAGAGGAAAATGATTGCTAGTACTCATAAAACAAAGCCTATTTCAAATGTGTATTATGATGAAGACACCTTTTAGCTAGTAACTAAAAGAAAATGGGAAGGAAAGGAAGCCCCTGAAATAAGAATCTTCAGTGGGTATGAGGTTAGATTGCTAGATGAGTCTTACATTCATTACATCTTTACCAGACACTTCAGAGCTCTCAAAAAAAAAGCTGCAGAAGATGATTTAGAGTTTATTTTGAAGTGTGTGAAGATATTGAAGCTGGCTTTTGATAGAATTAACAACAAGGGAGAACAAAGGAAGAAGAAAAGGCTACCTATACAGGGCAACATATTCAAGTTGGAAGTTGATGCTGATGGTTCACTGGTGATTCATAGAGATGGGTTATCTTCTATTTCAGTTTGGGAACCCATCTCTTTGAAACAAATGCCCATTGCTGCTATTCATACAATGAGTGAGATGAAAATTCATGTGCTTAGTAGAGAAAAAATGAAGGAAGCTAGGGATTTTTCAAACATGATAAAGGCAATCCTAAATCCTTCCCTTGTAGAACCTGAGGTACATCATGAAGCTGCTGCAACAATCTCTCCAACAACAGTCAAATAGAAGACATCACATCAAGACCGACCAGAATCTTCACAACCACCACCACCATCACACTCTTGAGGAACCTAGGCAATATAATCCTTAGGGGGAGTATTGTTAGACCCTGAAAGGATCATACTTGCCAACTCAAGAAGTGGTTGGAGGTTGTTCTAGTTGGAGCACATTATTTACAGAATAACACAAAAGACATCACCAACACAAGAAAACAGAAGACAAGAAAAGACCAAGTATAGAGCACCCGCATTTGTTAATGCGGATGACTAGTGAACAAATGCGGACAAGTGTTTGTTCACCCAAATTAACAAATGCGGATCAAGACATCTAATGCTGAACAGAAGTGTTCACCCGTATTAGTCCATGCGAATGAACTGAAGAAATGCTGATGAAGATTTGTTCACCCGCATAAACTAATGCGGGTGAGCAAACAAATGCTGATGAAGACTTTGTTCACCTGCATGAACTAATGCGGGTGAGCAAACAAATGCTGTTGAAGACTTGTTCACTAGCATGAACTAATGTGGGTGAGCAAGCACAAATGCTGATGAAGACTTGTTCACCCGCATGAACTAATGCGGATGAACAACTTACACATTTATTTTGTACTTAGACTAGATTCACTTGTATAGTTTAGGGTTTGTTTAGTCTTTTGTACAGGCAATGTATTTGCCTATAAATAGGGTCACATACCCTAACTTTACATGGTGGTTGACTACAGCAGTAATATACACAATATTTTACATCATTTACTTTGGTTCTTGATTCTCTTACATTCAAGCATTTACTACAGCAGTTACTGTTCTTTAATATAGTAATTCCGCTGCTATATTATTGACTCAGTCCAAATATTCGATCCCAGGTTGAGTCACATCAACCGAGAATATCATTCTCAAACCCAGTTACATTGGTTTCAAAAGCCTTTAGAGTTTATAACTCTTGGATGAATTTTATACTTGAAACATTCAATGTTAAATTTCTTGAGAACTCTTTTCCATCATTTGCAAATGATTCAGCTTGGTTATTTGATTTAGATCTTTGTCAAACTCTTCATTCTAACTTGTTTGAATCTCCAGGTGAGAAGAAGAAATGAGAAAGAGACCTTAGATCGTTCAGTGATGATTTTGATTCTGATGATATGGATGATTCTAGCCCAGATTATCCATTCTTCTCTTTTGTTAAAGATCCTGTATTTCATTCTGAATCTCATGATCAATCTAGCTCTCAACAAGCACAAGAACATTCCATGTCTGAAAATCCCAATGTTTCACAACCTTTTCCTAATGATGGTCCCGAAATTGTACAACCTGAGTCTAGAACGTCATCGATTTCTGATGATGTAGTTATTACTGATAATCTTGATTACTTTATCATCTCAATGACTCAAGTTCCTAATTTCAATCCACATACTTTGAACTTATTGCATCAGCTTTCTAAGTTAAACCAATCTAATCTGGATGTTCATGTTCAAGGGAATAAGATTATAATATCTCGTATTCACAAGAACCATCCTACATCTCAGATTATCGGTCCATTGAATGAGAGAACGACGAGAAGTCATTCAAAAAAAGCAAAACTCTTCTTATACTCGTGTTTTCTATCTCAAATTATTCCTAAAAACATCACTGAAGCATTAAAGGAAAATAGTTGGATTGAGGCAATACAAGAAGAGTTATTGTAATTTCGCAGTAGAAGCTTGTGGATTTACCCGAAGGAGAAAATGCCATAGGCACAAAATGGTTGTTCCGAAACAAGTCTGATGATCGGGGAATTGTAGTTAGCAACAAAGCGTGACTCGTTGCATAAGGTTACACCCAAGAAGAAGGAATAGATTATGATGAAGTATTAGCTCCAGTTGCAAGACTTGAATCAATTAGTGTCTTCCTGGCTTATACATCATACATGCAGTTTCAAGGTGTGTCAGATGGACATTAAAGGTGCTTTCTTGCATGGACCAATCACTGATGATGTATATGTCAAGCAACCTCAAGGTTTCAAAGATTTAGAATATCCTCATCGTGTGTACAAGCTTAGTAAAGCATTGTATGGTCTACATTATGCTCCTGGAATTTGGTATGAAACGTTATCACAATATTTGATCCAGCATGGATACATGCGAGGAAAAATTGATCCTACTTTGTTTATTAAGAAGGATGCTGATGATCTCTTATGTGTTCAAGTGTATGTTGATGATATCATATTTGGTTCTACAAATCCAAAATTATGCAATGAATTTGAAGAAATCATGAAGTCTTGTTTCCAAGTGAGTTCTATGGTAGAAATTAACTTTTTCCTTGGACTTCAAGTGAAACAGTCTGCAGATGAAATTTTTATCAATCAAGAGAAATTCGTTGAAAAACTCTTGTAGAAATTTAAACTACAAGATTGTCAATCCATCAAAACTCCAGCTGATGTAAATACTAAGATTAAACCTGATCCGAAAGGAAAGTCAGTTGACCAAACTCTATACAGATCTATGATTTGATCTTTGATGTATCTTACTGCATCTTGACCTGATATAATGTATGCTGTTTGTGTCTGTTCCAGGTACCAATCTAACCCAAAGGAATCTCATCTAATTGCTATTAAACGAATATTCAGGTATCTCAAAGGAAAACTGGGTTTAGGGTTATGGTATCCTTATGAAGGAAACATCGAGTTACATGGATATACAGATAGTGATTATAGGGGATGTTGCAAAGATCGTAAATCTACGACACGTGGTTGTTAGTTTTTAGGTCCCAGATTAGTCTCGTGGCAATGTAAGAAATAAACAAATGTCTCCGTTTTTAACCGCAGAAGCTGAGTACATAGCTGCTTCAGCAGGATGTTCTCAAATCCTTTGGTTACAAAACCAACTGCTAGATTATGAGTTCAATTTTCTTAAAACTCCTATTTATATTGATAACACTGCTGCTATGTTTATTACAGCAAATACTGTCCAGCACTCATAAATAAAACATATCGAAATTTGATATAATTTTCTCAGAGATAACTCTGAAAAAGGTTTAATCATTTTGATTCAAATCGCAACTGAAAAACAGTTGGCTGTCCTATTTACAAAAGCCTTTTTACCAGGTCAGTTTGAGTATTTGGTTGAGTCAATTGGACTTATTAACCATGTTTAAAACTAGTTTTTAAGTAATTAAGTTGTCTGGATCATAAAAATGAAAAGAATCCTCCCTTAGCTGAATCATGAATATAGAGAAAACTGTCAAAGTTAACTGCCTGATTGTATACATTGTGTGTGCATGTTCAATAGAAAATGAAAAAGGAAATACAAAAATAGAAAATGAAAAAGGAAATACAAAAATAGAAAATTGCAAAATCAAAAGAGAAAAGCATAAAAAAATCCACAAAAATAGAGCTTAGTTGTTAGTTAAGTATCTAAGACTGAATCTGTCTTTGCAATTTGTGAGAAATGATAGATACATTAGTTCTGATCAGTTGCATGCTTCGCTTGATTCTAAAGTCTGTCGTGATCAGATATGATGTGCAGGTAAGCTTATGCAATTATACTGAAAAGTAAATTCTTGTTATTAAACTAAATCAATCAAGCATTCGTGTTTGTTCATCTTAGTACCAATGAGTAGTGTTGACTTCTCAAATTGATTGCTTGTTAAGTCATAATCTCACACCTGGTGGCGATATGAATAACCATCAGCTCTAATTATTTAAAGCATCTATTCACTTCTCTGTTATGAGTAATCATAGACTTGAAGTGATGAGATATCCTTTGTTGTAAGTCATTACAAACCTGGATATTCTCACCTGATGCAAAAGATGCAAATGTTCACAACCTAAACATGAGATCTGGTTATAAGTATATGTCAGGTTAACAAGCTGAGAAAAGTGATTTTTTGCATATCTTTATGAGAGTTGAGCTCTCTAAGTCTAAGTGTGACTTAAATAATATCATATCTAATCGTACCTTAATCAATCCAAGAATTGAAAACGTAAGTGTGCTGATTATCTTGCCTATCCACCATTTTATTCTATTTTAATGTGCTGATTTTAACTGATATGATTTCGCTGTAGGCATATGATTCAATTTGTGTATAGTAGATTTTCTTCTGCTTTAATTTTGATTTTTGCATGATTTTCTGTGTGCAGGCATGTTGATAATGATTAGTTTGCTATACTTGCAAAATAAAAGAAAGTTTTAAGTTTGTGAACTTAAAAGTTTAGGGGGAGTGAAAAATGTGTAACACCCCGAATTTTTATTTAAATGAAGAATAAAGAAAAGTATGTAGAGGGAAAAGAATATGGGCTCAAGAAGAAGGGGCAAGGTGTAAAAGTGCCAAAACTCATTATTTTAATATAAATGAGGGTATGGCCGCCCTATAAAGCAGCAGATCTGCTTTTTGGCCTCGGCTGAAGAAGAAGAAGAGCAAGAAATCAGGTTTTTGGAGAAGAAGGAAGAAAAAACTACAAAAAGGTTAGTTCTCGGGTTTATGTTTGGTTTTAGCTTAGTTTGCAGCTTGTAACCGAAGCTCTTGATGTTTTAGAAGGTTGTTCTCGGGATTTTGAAGCTGAAATCGCAGGTGGAAGTGTTTAGTTTGAAGAGCTGCTTTAGGTGAGTTTCTAGACCCCTCTTTTACAGATTTTAAAGTGTTTGGGGCTATTATGCATACCGGGTAAAGGTTTTTCAAAGATAACCATATGTTTCAGCTTATTGTTTGATGTTATGTGCTGTGGTTGTATGTTCTAGGCTTGTTTTGGTTTAGTATTGTGCTTGGTAAGTTTTAGATGCCCTTAGTATGCTAGATCCGTGTTTGGGTTATGTTGGAATGATGTTCGGGTGAGTTTGGCAGTGTTAGGTATATTTCAGAATGTTGTCAGGCGCCCAAGCGTTATGTGCTTAAGTGTCCTCATGCGCCCAAAGTTGGTGCGCCCAAATAGTGCTAATGCACCCAGGTCATGCGCCTGAATAGTGGCCGTGCGCCCAGAAAGTGTGAAAATTGGCTAAGTGTGGATCATGTGTCTGCATAGTGCCCATGCACCCAGAATGGTTTCTGTGGCTAAGTGTTGAAACGCCCAAATAGTGCTGATGCACCTAAATAGTTCCCATGCGCCCAGGAGCTTTTATACTTAGAATTTTCTGCTGATGCGCCTAGAATGACTTATTGTTCCTAGTTTTGGACTTAGGGCTTTCCTAGGGGCTTTAAGAGGTGATGTTTAAGACAGGTCCTATTGGGATGTGATGGTTTATGCTTGGTGCATGCTTGGTGTTGTGTTGTGGTTCCTGGTGTTGTGTGTGGTGTGTTGTCTTTCTTCGTTAAATGGTTTTCAAAACATATGTATTATGTTTTATTATACGTTATGTATGATGTATGGCTTTACGTGGTTTGATGTATGGCTATGAATGAACGTAAAGTATTATGTAACGAAGTGAAAGACAATAATAATGAAAAGTGGAACGTAATGAACGAATGAAAGTCTTGCAAGCGATGAATGGAGGTGCACGACCATGTTGTCGTCAGTTCAACTGTGTGCGATTTAGCTAACCCGAAGGATGCACACGGGGAGACTATCCTTGAGATAAACTCGATGGGGTTCTAATCCTAGAGGTTAACCCGAATGATGTCGTGATGCTCACCCCGGTACTGTGTCGGTCTTCGGACATGACGCGAGGGTTTGATTACAAGCCCCAGCATAGTATCGGTCTACGGACATGAGTCAGGGGTGTTGCAAAATGAGACTGGGTCCTTGTCGCGTACCACGGTACTATGTTTGTCTTCGGACATGACGCGGGGGTTTGTTTATAGGCTCCGGCATAGTATCGGTCTTCGGACATGAGTCGGGGGTATTGCATGAGACAGGATCCAGATGGAAGTGAAAGATAACGATGATGGTACGAAATGTACGAATTGAACGATGATGAAGATAATAATAAATATTATCAATGTGTATGTATGATGTGTGATCGCATACGTTTTCGAAGGTTATGATTTAAAGGAAGAAAAGTATTTTTATTTATAAAACTAGAACTCACTCAGCGTCGCTGACTTTTTGTATGCATGATAGTTTGCAGGTATTTTGTTGATGCTAAGGAGTTGCAGGCATGGATGCATACGCTACTGGGAGTGTTTTGAAGACTGGCATCCATATTTTGACATGTTATTGTATTTTGATATGTAAATGATTTATGTAATGAGATAACATGTTTTAATTATTAATGAATGCTTTTAAAATTCCGCTGCTAATGAAATGTTTGTTTTAAATATTTTATGCGATGACGGTCCAGCTGTAAGCATCCCGGAAACGGGGCCTTACAAAATGTAAATGAGAAAATCAATGACAAGTGTCAAAATATGAAAAAGAAATAAAAAATAAAGTGCTTTGTATGGAAAAGATGAAGCTGAAATTCATGCAAGTGTGTGTTTGATATAATGTAAAAATGAACATGAAAAGAATTCAAAATCAGTGGAAAAGCTTCTTGCAAATAAAACAAGACACTTTGTGTTGTAAAAGTTTAAAGTAAAGACTAAAATAACGAGAAATTGTTTAAAAAATAAAAAAAATTGATCCAAAGTTGATTTTGAAAATGTGCTTGGTTGGTGTTTAATTTGAAAATTCATTGATAGGATCAAAATGGATCGATCTGTGATGATATTATGATGCAACTGAATCAAAACAAACAAAGTAATCAAATCAATGCAAACATATCAGAAAAATTCATAGTTTTTCATTGATAGAAAGAATGGAAATACAAGTGTAGAGAACAGTTACAATTCGTTCAACTGATTCTAAGGTGCACTAGTCTAGTCTTTGTGCTTACCTACACAATACATAATCTATGCTATTTATACTATCAAAGAAAACAAAAAGGAACATATATTTACAAGTAAGTTCCTAAACTATGACAAAACTATTAATAAAGATAATAAAGACTAAATTTTAATCTTCGAGAGGCTTTTACAATACTCCCCCAAAGATTGACATTGTCTTCAGTCTTCAAAATCTTCAATCTTTGGTCTTCGGTCTTCAAAATTCTTCAATCTTCATCTTCATTCTTCAATCTTCATTATTCATTCTTCATACATCAAAGAAATCTTATGGTTCTTCTTTTACTTTGAACATAGGCTTCTCCTTGTACAGATCTTGTTCTCTTAATGCTTTTGTAATTGCTGGCTTGAATTTTTCTGCCAGAATAGCTTGCTCAGCCTTTGATTTAGAGAACTCTTGTGAGCGAATTTCTAACACCCCTTTGCTTGAAATCCTCATAAAGTCAATCGACTTAGTATCCTTCTTCACAATATTTGCATACGCTAAGGCTTTGCGTAATGCAATCCTTTCCATTGCAACATTCATGACTTTATGATTGTCATGAAGTACTCTTTGTCATTTTCAGCACCTCAGAAGACACCATTTCAAACTTTTCAATTGATAAGAAAGAAATGTAACTTGGATGAAGCAATTTTAGCTCAAATACTCCAAATAAAGAAATCATATCTTTATCCCAATCATCCAGATTTCTAACAAGCTTCAACTCAAATGTATCAACATTATAAAACCATCGTAGAATTGGTTTTGTTGTTTGAGAGCCATCAATCACTTTCAGACCAGGATTTGTTACTTTATCAAAGTATTTATCACTAAAAGCATCCAAAAATACATCTTCTTCTACACCTTTTTCTCCAAGTTTTCTTTTGCTTTTCAATGATTGAAAGTATTCTTTATCTTCCTGATCACATCTCATTTTAAGAAATGAACTCATCCTTGATATTCCCTTGTTTAGCAATTGAACAAAATTTTCACCGCGACCAGCATTTGTTGGGTTAATCAAAGGAAGTTTGTTAAGCTCTTTCAAGTCTTGCACAGGTAGTTCAATGATGCTTTAGTAAAAGTGATAAACATCAAATATAGCATTTACTCTCTTGATAAAAAAGGCATCAAATACTTCATCATATTTCCAAGCTACTATTTTAACTTCTTTTGATTTATCAGGAACAATCATTGCATTAAGCAGTTCTGAAATTGATTGTCCTTTTTGTAAAACATTTTGTACCAAATCTCCTATTGTTCGAGCTTTGTTCCATAGCTGCTTTTGCTCAATGGACACTTGGTATGCTTGTTTTTCATTTTCTGGAAACAACTTCATTAGCTCCTTTCGTCTTTCATGTCCACTTCTTATCAACTCCATGTTTTTGATCTCTTGAGGCTTTAGAATTCTTGTTCTCTTTGTGATTTAGAGATACTGTGGGTTGTCCATGTCGAGGACTATCATTTTGTTTGTTTGTTTCTTGATTTCTTGGAAACTTCTCACCAAGTTCCTCAAAGATTCTGCTTGAAGTCTGTTTAATTTCTTCCTAGGATAGTTACGTGATTGTAACCATATCCTTAAAGCAGTTACATTCATATCATTTGGATCAGGATGATGTAACTCAGAAGTTGAAAGTTCTTCAACATTGATACTTGCTTAAATCGGATTCCATTCTCCATGCTCTACTACTATCTCATCCGGATCAATAGGTGCAACAGACTCAGCGGTTATACACTTTTCATACTCTTTATTTATTTGTGAGACAGTTAATCCATCCAAAAATACTCCGTTGTATTTCATCTAATCAAGTAATTGTACTTATCTTCAATATCAACAGGTATGACTTTAATTGTTTCTTGAATTGGTTAGTAGTTGACTTCAACTATGTCTTCATCTTTAAGAACTTCATTATACCAATCGTCATCAAATTCAGTTTCCAAATCATCAATAGCTTCAATTTTTTCATATACATCTGTTTCCTCTCCTTCTTTACTTTCACCTTCAGTCATAATCTTTTGTATTTTTGTTGATGGTTCAGCTAGAACTGAAATGTCTACATAATCAATTTTTCTTTTTCCTTTATCTACCTCAGATATCTTCTCAACATCAATTGGAGTAACTTTAGAAACTATCATAACTTCAGGAGACGGAGATTTTAGACTATATTTCATTCTTTTGAATTTTTCTTTTAAAATCTCATTGTTTTCTTTCAACTTTTTGAACTTTTCTTCTATTAGGTCATAATCTTTCATCATGACTTCAAAATTTTTTAGGTTTGTTTCTTTATCTTTCTCCAAATCAGCAATCACTTTATCATTCTTTTGTAATTCCTCCTTCAATTTCACATTTTCTTCTCTTAACTTTTCAATGAGATTCACTTGCTTAGTATTTTCTTCTTTTAATTCATCAATAATCAAATGAAAGTTTGTTTCTTCCACCTCATGTGTATCCTGTTGTTTCAAACTTACCGGATCATCATGTATCACATCTTCAAATACTTCAAAGTTTTAAAGATCTTCATTATCTTCAGTTTGTTCTTCTGTTTCAATAGCTTCTTTAATCATATTAAATATCTCCTCAATAGTTTGACTTTCTTCATTTCTATCTTCAACTTGCTCAACTTCTTCCATAACTTCTTCAACTACTTCATTAATGATTTCATTAATTTCATTTCCATCATCATTACCATCATCATCATCATCAGATGTGGAACTAGAACTATCATCATCAATATTCTCATCATTATCATCATCTTCATCTTCATCAACTAACTCTAGAGGATCTACTTCAATATGGTCGTTTGGATCAATCGGTTCATCCTCAAGTAAATGAAAATGATCTTTATTTATGTTTACCTCATCTTGGGCCATAGCCCTCATATAGTCAAACATTGGTACATTAGGAGCACTAGTAATCATTGATAGTCATTTGTATGAAGTTTCTGTCATATGCTCAAGAATCAATCTTTCACCACTAACTCCACAAACATGATAATCAGGATTGGCTTCATTTATGATCATCTGCAGGAATCTGTGATACATCAGATACTTATTTCTGATTCCTTTCTCCAAGTTAAAGATAAATCCATTCATAATCCAACGAGCCATGTTGAATCTTGTGTTTGTTGCAATGGCAACAATTGGAGATGCTATATTAACTGGAAAGGAGTTCCAACCCTCACTTCTTTTTGACAAGCCATGCTGGAATATATAGCATAGTAGTTTCCAGTGATTTTACATCGGGCTCTGAAAAATTGTTTCTTAGGAAAATTATCTGGATGACCTATAGCAATAAAGGTTTTTCTATATTCATTAAATGAGAGTTCTGCTAAGTCTTTAGGATCATTGTTTCCAAGCCTTAATACTTCTCTAATGGATTCTTCTGACACTTTAATCATTCTTTCATTGGTTATGAATCCTCTCAAAACTTTTCTCCCTTCTTCATTAATCTCAATAGTTGCAGTGTTCCAAAACTTCTTTATCAGTCTAGCATAGATGACTGGTTGGTAACACATAGCATAAACATACTTAGTCCTTAACAAGAATCTAATCATCTCTTCATAGCCTGTAGCATCCCAAACATCTTCGTTTAGAAATACTGCTACATTATGCTTAGGTTCAAACTTAAGTTCATCCATCTGTATGCATAAAACAAAGAAATTTAGTCACATTTGAATTTGCAAAACTTAAAAACAAATTGTGATTTATCAATTTTGAACCAAAACACTTAAAAATTTTCTAAGTGTTTATATATATCTCATTACATGAACAAGAGTATATTGGTTACAATTTTGATTTACACAATTCATAACAATCAAGTAATACATTAAGTGTCTTAAATTTTGATTAGATTTCAATTGAATTAGTATTTTTAACTTTTTCAAACATAACTTTCAAAAAATTTCTAAGTGTTCAACATACTCTGTCAAGAGCAGATTGCATTCAAGTTCATGTTTGAATTATTTAAACACACCAAATCATTGAAATTTTTCTCAAAATCAGATTAATGAATGAAATTTTGTGATTAATTTGACATTTATTAACAATTTCATGAAGTTGACTGTTCATATTCAAAACCGACTGATGAACATAATCATCAAGAACACAATTTGATGAAAAACTGATTTAATCACACCAATATGCTCGAAAACATATGTATATCATCATTCAATGTCCAATTTTAGTTGATTGTTCGAATTATATTTACAAATTTCAGTTTTTCATTTGACTAGGGTTCATACGCCTACACAGATCTAAAACGCCCAGTTAAATTTGAGATGTAAACTTGAAATCTGATGAATATGATCTCGAAATGAAGTTTAGATTTAGTGTATCTACCTATGAATCACAAGAATTAACACCAAACAATCGATAATGATGAACTGAATGATATGAGTCTATGAGTGTCGAGAGTGTTTCAGGGGATATCAGTGAATAAATGAAAAAATCACAAGTGTTGTATATATATATAAGTGAAAATGTAGGCGCATGAGCACTGTTTATGCGCATGCGGTCAGGCGCATTAGCACTATTCAGTCACATGAGACAAAATTTCACTAAGTTTTTCAAGCGCATGAGCACTCTTTATGAATATAAGGTTTAGACGCATGGACACTGTTCAGGCGCATGTGACTAGATGAAACGCCAAACACTTGGAAATTTTTCACTTCAAACGTCTGACTCCTTTGGAAGCCTGGTACTGTTCAGGTGCATGAGTATAAGATGATACGCCCAACACTTAACCAAAAATTCCAGACATATGACAACTATTTAGACGCATGAGCTTGTCTGAAACGCCCAACACTTGTGTAAATTTCTGAAAAATCACCATACTCCTGAATTGGAATTAAGAGAACTGTTTAGGCGCATGGGATACTTCCATAAGTCTTGACATTTGTAATTTTTCTCATCATCCATCTGAACACTATTTAAACACATTAGCACTGTTCACACTTAATTTTTAACACTTAGTCAAAATTGTTTGACTAACACTCAAATTTTCATTAATGACCCTCAATTTTAACATTTTTGATATTGAAAATTTTTATTTTTTTTTTTGTTTTTGACCATTATTTTTATTTCAACTTTTCAAAAATTAATTTCCATCATTTTAGTCTCTATTTAATTTTTACAAAAACAAATAATCTTATTTTGTTTGCAAGAAGCTTTTTCACTGAATTTGAATTCTTTTTCAGGTTTATTTTTACATCATATCAAACACACATATACTTGAAATTGCAGCTTCATCCTTTCATCCAAAACACTTTATTTTTTATTTCTTTTTCATATTTTGAAAATCAATTATTTTCTCTTTTTCATTTTTACTCCCCCTAAACTTTTAAGTTTTACAAACTTAGAAGTTTCTTTGATTTTGTAAGATGAGAAAACTAATCATTATCAACATGCCTGCACACAGAAAATCATGCAGAAAATCAAAGTTAAAGCAGAATAAAAAATCTACTATATACAATTGAATCACATGCCTGCAGTGAGATCATATCAGTTTAGATCAACACATTAGTACAAAAAAATGATGGATAGTCGTAGACAGTGATTAAATCCTGATCAAGTGTGTTCCAGGTCAGCATTTCTACAGCAAAAGAGACACGAGATCTAAAGATAGAAAATGAGTGCTTTTGGCAAGATACTCAACAAACTTACTTTTTCAATTCTTGGATTGATTATGGTACGATGAGATACGACATTATGTAAGTCACACTTAGACTTAGAGAGTTCAACCCTCATAAAGATCTGCAAGAATCACTTTTCTCAACTTGTTTACCTGACACATACTTATCACCAGATCTCATGTGGAGATTGTGCACATTGGCATCTTTTACATCAAGTGAGAATATCCAGGTCTGTAATAATGTAAGGCCCCGTTCCTGGAGGCCCCACAGTTGGACATTCATAGCATCATTAACTATTAAGAACGCCTTAAATCACATTATTATAAGAAAAACAATCGCAGCGGAACAATTTAACCAAAAACTATTTCTTGCATTAATGATTACTTTTGCCAAATAATACATCGTTGTTAGAGTTACAAAATAATATTTAGTTGCATTACAAGAAAAAAATATCATAATTGCATAATATAGATGCCAGTCTCCATTCACTAAGTAGCTTCGGTCGTGCCATCCTCAGCAACATCCTTACTTGCCAACTGATATACATATAAAAAGTCAGCGTTGTTGAGTGAGTCCTAGTTTAATAATATAGAAAATATACTTTGGTAAACTTCAAATGGTGATCATTCATCATCATACACAATCAATCATTAGGGGATTCTTTATCTTTCTTTCTTTCATTATCTTTCACTTTCATTGTCTAGGTTTGCACAAAGGAAGAGCCTATATTGTTGGTTGGCAACAAATGCCGAACCCCTATCGGTAGACATTTATAAGTGGTAGCTAACCCCTGACAGTTGATCCACACTGCTAGGCACAAAGCCTGCTCATGAACTTGGATCCTATTGGTTTATTGGTCAATCACAAGGATTAGACCCCGGATGTGCCTTTCTTGGGCTGAAACAACCACACATCAGTTGAGCTAACGACAACATGGTCGTGAACCTCCATTGGAAAAGCTTGCAAGGCCTTTCACCTTTTTGTTAGGGCCCTGGGGTAACATTTATTATGTTTCACCGTCCTTCTTTTATTCCTTTGTGTCCACTTATTATGAATAATACTTTTATAATATTATTACCTTAAAACCACATATCATGAAACAGTAATAATTATTCATAGCAAGCAGCCCATAAGAAGGTAAATAAAATATTAGAAACATAGGACAGGCATAAACACCCATTAAACATAAGTTCTGAACACTTGAACTCTATATCTAAATTTCAGAAAAACTCCTAAGTGTTCACAACGCATAAGTAATTTATACAGCGGACGGCTTAAAGTACTAAGTATCCACAACGGACAACTTAAGCCTACAGCGGACAGCCAAGATCCACAGCAGAAAACTTAAGTCTACAGCGGAAAGCCAAGATCCACAGCGGACAACTTAAGTCTACAGCGGATAGCCAAGATCCACAGCGGATGAGTAAAACACTAAGTGTTCACAGCGGATGAACATATTCCAATGCGGATGAATAACATCCACAGTGGATAGCTAAAAGTATACAGCGGATGAAATAAGTACACAGCGGATAACCAACGTCCACAGCGGACGTACAAATTTTTCAAAGGGTTCACAGT
Source organism: Flaveria sonorensis (assembly GCA_025506505.1). Classification (NCBI taxonomy): domain Eukaryota; kingdom Viridiplantae; phylum Streptophyta; class Magnoliopsida; order Asterales; family Asteraceae; genus Flaveria; species Flaveria sonorensis. The sequence goes on along the minus strand of CM046437.1, from coordinate 18,645,798 downwards.
AGATAGTGTCCACAGTAGATAACCAACATCCACAGCAGACAACTTAAAACTCCTTAAGTGTCCACAGCGGACATGTAAGTCCACAGCGAACGTCCTACCTTTCTAAGTGTCCACAGCGAATGACCATCATCCACAGCGGACACTTGTTCAATACCTGCAATGCAACTTATGAGGTTTTCCAATCTCAAACATCATTCTAGCCTGAACTTAACATAGATCTAACATGTTACAAGCTTAAAGCATAACAAACATCATCATAACATCGTAGAAATCACTTAAAACCAACATATATCAAAAACAACCGTACACCATGTAAAACTCATAGTTAGTTAAGAAAAACAGCAGTTATAATGCATATCAGCCCCAAAACAAGTAGAAAATATGTTTAAGAGGGAATCTAGAACTCACCTCTCAGCAGCTTTCGAGTGAAACACCACAACTCGAGAGCTAACAAGAATATCTAACACCTAAATGTAAAAAACAAACAACCAACATAAGAAAACACATAAAAATAGGTTCATAAGCCTGAACCCAGCGGGAAAATCAAGAAGAAATCTTCTAGAAATCTCACCTTTCGAAGAACTTGAGCTTTCTCTCTCTAAAACCAGATAGGGTTTTCTTTTCCAAGCTTCCAGCTGAATTGTGCATGAGAGAGAGAGTCATGGGCGGCCTTACCACCTTTTTGAAACCCATTATGGGTAAGTTTACCTTTTGTACACCTTCACCCCTTAACCTTTTGGATATTTATCTTTTCTTCTTTACTTTTCTTTTCTTTGAATATTTTTGGGTGTTACAAATTACTTACAACAAAGGATATCTCATCACTTCAGGTCTATGATGACTCATAACAAAGAAGTGAATCAATGCTTTAAATTAATTAGAGCTCAATGGTTATTCATATCACCACCAGGTGTGAGATTATGACTTAACAAGCAATCAATTTGAGAAGTCAACACTACTCATTGGTACTAAAATGGACAAACATGAATGCATGATTAATTTAGTTTGATCACAAGAATTTACTTTTTTAGTATAATTGCATGAGTTTACCTGCACATCATATCTGATCACGTCAGACTTTAGTAGCGAGTGAAGTATGCAACTAATCATAACTAATGTATCTATCATTTCTCACAAATTGCAAAGACAGATTCAATGCTAAACACTTAACTAACAGGAAAAACTCTATTTTTGTGTTTTTTTTTTATATTTTTCTATTTGGTTTTGCAATTTTCTATTTTTGTATTTGCTTTTTCATTTTCTATTAAACATACCCACAAAATATATACAATCAGGCAGTTAGCTATGATAGTTTTTCTATATTCAAGATTAACCTAAGGGAGGGTTCTTATCATTTTTAATGAATCAAACAACTAAATGAAACTCAAAACCAGTGTTTAAACTTGATTAATAAGTCCAATTGACTCGACCAAATATTCAAATCGACCTGGTAAAAAAGCTTTTGTAAATAGGTCAGCCAACTGTTTTTCAGTTACGATTTGAATCAAAATGATTAAACCTTTTTCAGAGTTATCTCTGAGAAAATGATATCGAATTTCGATATGTTTTGTTTTTAAGTGCTGGACAGGATTAGCTGTAATAAATATAGCAGCAGTGTTATCAATGTAAATAGGGGTTTTAAGAAAATTGAACCCGTAATCCAGCAGTTGGTTTTGTAACCAATGGATTTGAGAACATCCTACTGATGCAGCAATGTACTCAGCTTCTGCGGTTGAAACAGAGACATTTGTTTGTTTCTTGCATTGCCATGAGACTAATTTGGGACCTAAAAACTGACAACCACCCGTAGTAGATTTACGATCTTGGTAACATCCCCTATAATCACTATCTGTATATCCATGTAACTCAAAGTTTCTTTCATAAGGATACCATAACCCTAAAGTTGGTTTTCCTTTGAGATACCTGAATGTATGTTTAACAGCAATTATGTGAGATTCCTTTGGGGCAGATTGATACCTGGCACAGACACAAACATCATAGATTATATAAGGTCTAGATGCAGTAAGATACATCAAAGATCCAATCATAGATCTGTATAAAGTTTGGTCAACTGTTTTTCCTTTAGAATTAGGTTCAATCTTGGAATTTACGTCAGCTGGAGTTCTTATGGATTGATAGTCTTGCAGTTTAAATTTCTTCAAGAGTTTATCAATGAATTTCTCTTGATTGATAAAAATTCCATCTGCAGACTGCTTCACTTAAAGAACAAGGAAAAAGTTAATTTCTCCCATAGAACTCATTTGAAAATGAGACTTCATTATTTCTTCAAATTCATTGAACAACTTTGGACTTGTAGAACCAAATATGATATCATCAACATACACTTGAACACATAAGAGATCATCAGCATCCTTCTTTATATACAAAGTAGAATCGATTTTCCCTGGCGTGTATCCATGTTGTATTAAGTGTTGTGATAATGTTTCATACCAGATTCTAGGAGCTTGATGTAGACCATACAATGCTTTGCTAAGCTTGTACACACGATGAGGAAATTCTGTGTCTTCAAAACCCAGAGGTTGCTTGACATACACATCATCAGTGATTGGTCCATACAAGAAAGCACCTTTAACGTCCATTTGGTACACCTTGAATTTCATGAATGATGCATAAGCCAGGAAAACACGAATTGATTCAAGTCTTGCAATTGGAGCAAATACTTCATCATAATATATTCCTTCTTCTTGGGTGTAACCTTGTGCAACGAGTCTCGCTTTGTGGCGAACAACAATTCCCCAATCATCTGTTTTGTTTCTAAACAACCATTTTGTGCATATGGCATTTTCTCCTTCAGGTAAATCCACAAGCTTCCATACTTCTTGTTTACGAAATTGCAATAACTCTTCTTGCATTGCTTCAATCCAACTATTGTCCTTTAACGCTTCAGTGATGTTTTAGGAACAATTTGAGATAGAAAACAGGAGTATAAGCAGAGATTTACTTGTTCTGAATGACTTCTCATTGTTCTCTCATTCAATGGACCGATAATCTAAGATGTAGGATGGTTCTTGTGAACATGAGATGTTGGAATCTCATTCACTTGAACATGAACATCTAGATTAGATTGGTTCAAGTCAGAAAGCTAATGCAATAAGTTCGAAGAATGTGGATTGAAATTAGGAACTTGAGTCGAGAAGTTTATAAAGTAATCAAGATTATCTGTAACAACTACATCATCAGAGATTGATGACGTTCCGGACTCATGTTGTATAATTTCAGGACCATCATTAGGAAAAGGTTGTGAAACATTGGTATTTTCAGACAAGGAATGTTCTTGAGCTTGTTGACATTCATCATGATTTTCAGACTTAAATATAGGATCTTTCATAAAAGAGAAAAATGGATAATCTGGGCTTGAGTCATCCATATCATCAGAATCAGAATCATCGCTGAATGATCTGAGATCTTCTTATTCCTTCTTCTGACCTGTAGATTCAAACAAGCTAGAATTGAAAGAGTTTGACAAAGAATCTAAATCAAATAACCAAGATGGACCATTTGCAACTGATGGAAAAGAGTTTTCAATAAATTTAACGTTGAAAGTTTTAAGGATAACATTTGTCCTAGAGTTATAAACTCTAAAAGCTTTTGAAACCGATGAATATCCAACGAAAAATCCTTCATCAGATTTTGCATCAAATTTTCCTAGCTGATCAGTTGAATTTAAAATCAAAACTGGACAACCAAAAGATTTAAGAAAATCTATATTAGGTTTACTGTCAAACATCAACTCATAAGGAGTTTTCTATTTATCATTCACAACCAATGAATGATTCTGCAAAAAACATGCTGTGGAAAGTGATTGGAATTTTAGCATCTGCTAACATAGACCGTGCTACTTCAATCAAAGTTTTGTTTTTCCTTTCAGCAAGTCCATTTTGTTGTGGAGTTCTAGGAGCACTGAACTGACGAGCAATACCTTTTTTTCACAAATATCACTTCTAATTATTTTCACCTTTTTTTCTAATTGATTTTCTACTTTAATGATGAATTCGTTTAATAATTCAGTCGTTTTAGATTTAGCATGCAAAAAGAAAACCCAAGAAAATCTTGTAAAGTCATCAATGATAACTAAACAGTAAGATTTCTTTCCAATACTCCAAGCATTTGTTGGTCCGAATAGATCCATGTGCAACATCTAGAGAGGTTTGGAATTTGAGTTTATCAGCTTGGGCTTATAAGACGCTCTGTGTTGCTTTCCTATTAAACATGTTGAGCAGAGATTAGTAGTGGCAAACTTCTTTGATAGAAGACCGATAACATGATTTCCCGCTACAAGTTTGTTCATATTCTTGAAGTTGGAATGCCCAAGACGTCTATGCCAAAGCTGACTTTTGACATTTGATGCTTGAGCAATAAGGCAAGTTGTTTCTGTGAAAGGATCAACTTGAGACATATCTAACTTGTATATATCTCGATCTCTAACAGCTTTAGCAACCACCCAGTCCTTACTAATCTGAAAACCTAGCTTCAAAATGTAGCAAAAGGAATCATCAAAAAGAACAGAATACGATTTATCACAAATTTAGGAAATGCTTAACAATTTAAAGTTCAACTGTGAGGAGTAGTTGACTTTATCAAAGCTTATTATCCTGTTGGATACTGTTCCCTTGCCTGTAATTTTTCCTCCTGTATCACCACCGAAGGCGACATGTGTACCATCTTTTAACTTAAATTCTTGAAGTAAGGCATGAATTCCTGTCATGTGCCTGCTACACCCACTATCCACATACCATGTGTTGATAGGTCTTCTCGGGCATACCGGCAAGACAAAGAAAATTAGGTTGAGTTATTGACCCAAGCAGAGATGGTCTTGGGTTTGCCAAACTTATCAACAATGGTTAATTGTTTAAAATGGAGTTTATTCATATCAGGCTTGTTTTTAATAAATTTACCAATTCTATTATTCACAAATTTTTCATTATTAAGAAAATTCATACCATTAGAATGACCAATTTTTGAAAGATTTTTATTTTCAAAATTTTTATCATTCATTCTCACAGACCTTAGAATGAATTGATCTTGAATGTATTGTTTTGGTCTCACAGAGTCATTTCTTTTAAAAGATCTCAAGCCTAAGGAAGGTTGGTTAGTTAATCTTTGAAAACCAACGGTTTGATTTATTTTAAACTAAGGATTAACATAGCCTTTGCTCAATTGTGTATTGGCAAATCCTTTCATTGGCGAACTCTTTCTAAAGTAACAATTTTCTGTATTGTGAGTCCTTTCATCACAGAAGGTACAATACTTATTAAAGTAACAATCTGCTATTGAGTGATTTCTCATATCACATATGTGACAGTTCTTCTTAAAAAACATTCAGCATCTTATGATTATAGATGTCACAAATTTCAAAGTACATTTGTGGTGTTTTAAACAACTGTTTATTAACATTTGATGTTGACACAACGTTTGATCCTCGTTTAGATTTAGGCGTCGAAAAGTTAATCTTTTGTTTTTGATTTGACAAATTTTGTTTTTGATTTGACAATTTGTTCTTTTGTATATTTGGTTTTGACTTTTGTACATGAACTGCATTCTTAGAATCTTTAGAAACAAATCGTTTCGATAGCGGAAGACTTCGAATCTGAACACGTTTTCAGATCGGAGTTTGATTTTTCTTTGGAGTTTGCTTAACTTCTTGAATTAAGTTCATGTTCAAAGTACCAGCAGACACAAATTTTAGTGGTTTAAATTTAGTTGCTTGATTTGTTGTTTTTGTCTGATTTTCTTGACTCTTATTTTGATCAGTTTTAGCTTTAGTCAATGTTCTTCTTCTTCTTTGCTTCCTTGATTTTGTAGAACTTGATTTTATTTGAGATCGAATATCTTCAGGTGAAGATTCTTTTTCATTTTCTTTCTCTTTCTGATCTTTTTGTCATTTAATAAACTCGGGATTATTTAGACCATAAGAGTTTGAATCTTCTAATGTTCCTTCTTCTTGTTTTGCTTTATCTTTGTTTTTGGAGTTTTGTTTATTATCTTTAATGATCACTTCTTCCAAAACAGATTCTTTGGGAACAAATATTTTCTTACTTTTCAGTTGTGGTTCATATGATTTTACTTTTACCGGATGACCGTTTTTGATCTTTTCAGTATCTTTTTCTTCAAAGATTTCAACATTGGTTTTCTCTTCTTCACTATCAGAAATCTTGTTGTTTTTGTTTTGGAAAGCTTTAAGTTTAGCTTTATTTTCAGGAGAATGATCATGCGTGTTGAAGTTCTCTAGTAAAGTGTTTGTTATAAATTCAGGCATTGGTTCGTGTGTAAAACCTAAGCCTGCTTTTTGTTTGTCCTTTCGTTCACTTACCAGTTGTTCCACAATTGTTTTGGAACTTTTGACTTTTGCAAGATCAACTTGTGTAGCAGCATGTGCTATTTTCTCCTCTTCCAAGTTCTTAGTCATTTCTTCAAGTTGTTTGGAAACAATTTCTAGTTCTTTCAAAGTTTTGTTCCATGAAGTTTCTAGAGAAATGATCTTTTCATCTAATATTTTGTGGTCATTTTTAAGTTTATTATGCATTAATTCCTCTTGCTTGAGCTTTTCACAAATTTTGTATGAGTAAGTTCGGTAATATTCTACATGTTCAAAGCAAGATTTGGTGCATAGTTTTTCTCTTACATCAGCTGGTATTTCAGGATATTTATGTGAAGTAGTCTTAGAGTTAGAAGATAAATTTTCAATCTTTGGTTGATATGACTATGCCATTAATGCAACTACTTCTGAATTTTCTTTAGGATCAGATTTGTCACTCCAGTCATACTTTTCTTCTTCATTTTCAGAGTCATCTTCAACCTTTGGATCAGTGTCTTCTGACCAGTCTTCACCTTGAACCTCTGTAATAAAAGTTAAACTAGAGGTTAAGTCAGCTATAAACTGTTCTGCATACGCGCTCCAGTCATATCCATCCTTGATGCTCACGACAAGAGCTTTCTTAGGATCTTCAGAAGACTTATATTCATCTTTAAGTTTAGGCATTGGTAGACTTTGATATGGCTTTTAGAATGTCTTCTGAGACTGTTGTGGATATCTTTGATTGCTTGAACTAGCTTGACCATTCCCTCCTTTGTTTTTGGGGGCTTTGCATTCCCGTGAGAAGTGGCCATAGCTATTGCAGTTGAAACACCTTGACTTAGATTTGTTAAATCCAACAGTCTTGTTAGCACTTGGCTTATAGTTCCTGTTGACATAAGAATGTTTCTGGGTTCTATATGCAATCATCACCATTTGCCAGTTTAAGTCCATCTCTTCTACATCGTCTGGATCCATCTCGAATAAGTCCTGCAAAGCAAGATCTAGTTGTGTTAAATGACTACCTTGATAAGCTTGAAAACTAGCCATAAAAGCAGTTTTGGACTCCTCATCCTGTAATAGGATGTTAATAACATCTTTAACTTTGCTAGTTTTAGCAGAGTTAGAAGATGGAGTCTCAGTTTGAGTTTTAGAGTTTTGAGGTTTAGGAGGAGACTGAGGTTGTGGTTGAGTTGCATAAGCAGGAGCACTTGTATATGAAGAATCTGTAAAGAACCCTGCTCCAACAAACAGATCACCCTCTTCTTTTGGTGAATTCTCATTCTTTGCCATAAAGGCATTATCCACTGTGTTAGCTGGATATGCAACATATTTGTACCGACACATTGATGCTGCTCTATCATTGTTTCTTGAGCTTTCATCAATCTCAACTGACTCAATTTTGGCAAACAATAGATCAAGATTCATAGGGAATTTTTCAGTGTGCTCTAACAATGTCACTGTTTGTTTCTATGAGGATGGAAGAGCATTGAGAAGTCTGAAATTTAGATCTTTGAGATCATTTTTGATGCCAGCAGTTGACATCTCAGTTGTAAGTTGCATAAATCTATTCATCATTTGGTTTATAGTTTCACCAGATAAATGCTCAAACAGCTCTAACTACCTTTTCGGTTTCTACTTCTTGAGATATTGAATCTCCTTACCACCTTCACATATTATCTTCAAAGCTTTATACATAGTATATCCAGTTTGATATCCATCAAGTCTAGTTAAAACTTCTAGTGGTAATCCTTTACACATCAAGGAATAACCTTTAATGTCATTCTTTAATTTTCTTAGATCATCACCTTATAACCCATATTCAGGATAAGGTTCTGGAGAGTCTTTTGTGTAGACAAAACCTCTATCAGGACCATCTGATGTAATTGGCATATGAGGTCCTTTTTCTATTGACATTCACAAGTCAGTGTCAATAGAATTAAGATGATGTTTCAACATAAGAGACCAGTTCTTAAAATCAGCTCTGTTCTTCAACTTAGGAACTCTGTTATCAGAATCTTCAGATTTGACCATTTTGAATTTTTTTTTTAAGAAAAAGATTTGTTTTTGTTGTTATTTTTTAAGTTTTTGAATTAAAACAATGAATTGAAAATATTTTGGATTTTTAAATTTTGAAAGAATTTCTAGGTGTTGAGTAGATGCGCCTAAACAGTAATGAAGCGCCCACACACAGTTGTCAAACACCCGACTTTGATGTAGAAGCACCTAAGGGACTGCCTTAGTAGAATTCTAAAATGCCCAACTGATAATGCGTCTGAACAGTTGTAATGCGCCTAAACAGTTGTCAAGCACCTGGGTTGTAGAACGCCAACACAGTTCTAATGCGCCTAAACAGTGGATATGCGCCTAGAATTACATAGTTTCTGAAAATGTTTCAAAGTGTCCAAACAGTTGTAATGCACCTCAACAGTGGTCAAACGCCTGGACCAAAAACGCCTGAATAGTATTCAAACGCCTAAACAGTTGTCAAGCGCCTATACACTTAGGCAATTTTCAGTAGTGTTTTAACCTAGTGCGCCTAATTCAACAGATTCAAACGAACTCAAATCTTCTGAAAATCTTCAAAACTTGTTGAATTGATCTAAAAACTTCCAATTAGGTAGTTTATAGGTTGATAATCAATCCTTCATCTTCAATTTCAACAAATAACAACAATAATTCAATCTTCTGATTGAAATACAGTCCGAATATGAAGAACAGGTTCGAACAGATTTAGGTCAAATTCTCAGATTTGAATGAATTAAACATGAAATTGTCATTCAAATCATGTTTCTATTGATGAAACACAACTGAATTCAATAATTATTTGTTCAAATTACTTATCAATCACAGATTCAAGTGATTCAGAGAGCTCAAAATGTTGATAAGCTCAAATCACTAAACCAACAGCTCTGATACCATTTGATAGGATCAAAATGGATCGATCTGTGATGATATTGTGATGCAATTGAATCAAAACAAACACAAGTAATCAAATCAATGCAAACATATCAGAAAAATTCATCGTTTTTCATTGATAGAAAGCATAGAAATACAAGTGTAGAGAACAATTACAATTCGTTCAACTAATTCTAAGGTTCACTAGTCTAGTCTTTGTGCTTACCTACACAATACATAATCTATGCTATTTATACTATCAAAGAAAACAAAAAGGAACATCTATTTACAAATAAGTCCCTAAACTATGACAAAAATATTAATAAAGACAATAAAGACTAAATGTTGATCTTAGAGAGGCTTCTACATTCATGTTCACAAATAAAAATTTTGAATTTCACATGATGTGTAATTGAGGGTAATTAATTATCATTTTGAGTGATAGTCAAAAATTTGACTAAGTGTTGAGATAATGTGCATAAACAGTGCTAATGCACATAAACAGTGTTCAGATGAAGTTGTGAAAATTTCAAAGTGTTAAGACTCATGGAAGGTTCTCAGGCGCCTGAATAGTTCTCAAAAGTACAAATCAAGAGTATGATCAATTTCAGAAATTTGTACAAGTGTTGGGCGTTTAACTCTAGTCCATGCGCCCAAACAGTTGTCATGTTACTGAAAATGTTTAGGTGTTGGGCGTATCAATATATGCTCATGCACCTGAACAGTCGGACTTTCCAATGTGGTTAGACATTTGAAGGTGATGATTACTATAAGTGTTAGGCGTTTCATCAAGTCTCATGCGCCTGAACAGTGTCCAAGCTCCTAAACAGTGCTCGAGCTTCTAAACAGTGCTCATGTGTCTCATTCACATGTGCCTTCACAGTGCTCATGCATCTGAAGACTTAGTGTGAAATTTAACCTCATGTGCCTAAGCTCATGCGTCTGAATTCTGTGAAAATTAGACTCATGTGCCTTCAGAGTGCTCATACGCCTAATAATTTTTACATTTATATATATATATTCAACACTTGTGTAGTTTTCATTCATTCACTCATGTTGAAGCTTCTAGAAGATTAACATTTTGTCTTTATGTGTTTTTTGTCATAGTATAGGGACTTATTTTGTAAATATATGTTCCTTTGTTTCTTGATAGTATAAATAGGATATTTTATGTATTTTGTAAAAAAATTGGAGTTAGTCAGTGAGTCAGTTAGAAAAGTTAGTAAAGTAAGAATCAGTTGAACGAACTGTAACCCTACACTTGTATCCTATGCTTTGCTATCAATGAAATCTAAGAATTTTTTTGATATGTTTTCATTTGCTTGATTACTTGTGTTTGAATTGATCATTACGTTATCATATAATCACATATTCGGTCCATTTGAACCTATCAAATGGTATCAGAGCCTTCGGTTCAGTGATCAGAGCTTATCGACACTGTTGAGCTCTTTGAATCACTTGAAATTTGTGATTCATTGCAATTTGATCAATTAATTGTTGTTTTCAGTTGTGTTTCATCCATATAAACATGATTTGAATCATAATTGGTGTTCAATTCGTTTAGATCTGAGGAATTAATCAAATTTGTGTACAAACTGTGTTCTTCAGTTTCGAACTTCAATTCAATCAGAAAACAGATTTGTAGTTGTTGTTTGATCAAATTGAAGATTGAGGATTGTTAATCGACCTAATTACTACCTTATTGGAAGTTTTTAGATCAATTGAACAAGTTTTGAAGATTTTCACAAGATCTGAGTTCGTTGGAGAAGATGAATTAGGCGCATGTGGTTGAAAAACTGCTGAAAATGAAGTGTCTAGACGCATTACCACTATTTGGGGATTTTAGCACTGTGTAGGCGTTTTCAGTACAGGCATTTTACCACTGTTGGGACGCATTGTGGCTGTTTGGACACATTGTGACTTTGCTGGAACAAAGTAATTCTGGGCGTTTTACAACTGTTCAGGCGTTTCTCAACTTTTTGGGCGCATCACCAGTTAGGCGTTTTCAAAATTCATCTAAGGCATTCTCTTAGGTGTTTCTACTTCAAAGTCAGGTGTTTCAGAACTATTCAGGCACTTCACCACTGTTTGGGCACTTGATAACTATTTAGTCGCATGAGCACTCAGACTTATCAGTAAACACCTAGAAACTTTTTTCAAAAACTAAAATCCAAAAAATATTTTCATTTCATAGGTTTATTTCAAAACTTAAAAATAACAAAAACAAGTCATTTTCTTAAATTCAAAAATACAAAATGGTTAAGTCTGAAGATTCTGAGAACAGGGTTCCAAAGCTAAAGAAAAGAGCTGATTTAAAGAACTGGTCTTTAAGGTTGAAGCATCATCTAAACTCTATTGATACTGGCTTATGGAAGTCAATAGAGAAAGGACCTTACATTCCAATCATATTTGATGGTCCTGACAGAGGATTTTATATAAAAGACTCTCAAGAACCATATCCTGAGAATGGTCTGCAAGGTGATGACTTAAGAAAAGTTAAGAATGACATCAAAGCTTATTCACAGATGTGTAAGGGATTACTATTGGAAGTATTGACTAGACTTGATGGTTATCAAACTGGGTACATTATGTACAAGGCTTTGAAGATCATTTGTGAAGGTGGTAAAGAGATACAAGATCTCAAAAAGCAAAAACTCAAGAGGTAATTGGAGTTATTTGAGCATCTTTCTGGGGAAACAATTAATCAAATGATGAACAGATTTGTGCAACTAACTACTGAGATGACAACTGCTAGATCTAGATATTTTAATTGCCAAGATTGAATCAGTTGAGATTGATGAGAGCTCCAGAAACAATGATAGAGCTGCTTCAATGTCTCAGTATAAGTATGTTGCATCTCCAGCTAACATAGTGGACAATGCTTTTCCAGCCAAAGATGATAATACACCAGAATGATGAGTCAAAATCTACTTCTACTGCTTTTATGGCATGTTTTCAAGTTGTCAGGGTAGTCATTTAACACAATTAGATCTTGTTTTGCAGGATTTGTTTGAGATGGATCCAGATGATATGGAAGAGATGGACTTAAATTGGCAGATGGTGATGATTGCTTACAGAACACAGAAACACTCTTATGTTAACAGGAACTACAAGCCAAGTGCTAACAAAACTGTTGGCTTTGACAAATCAAAGTCAAGGTGTTTCAAATACAACAGTTATGGTCATTTCTCAAGGGAATGTAAAGCTCCCAGAAACCAAGGAGGAACTGGTCAAGCAGGTTCTAGCAGTCAAAGATATCATCAGCAGTCTCAGAAAACCTTCCAAAAGCCTTATCAGAGTCTTCCTATGCCAGAACTTAAAGATGAATCAAAAACATCTGAAGAGCCAAAGAAAGCTCTTGTTGTTAGCATCAAAGATGGATATGTCTGGAGTGCTTATGCTGAACAATTTACAGCTAATCTAACTTCTAGTTTATCTCTTGTTGCAGATATTCAAAATGAAGACTGGTCTGAAGATAATGATCCTAAGGCTGATGGTGATTCAAAAAATGATGATGAAGACTATGACTGGAGTGACAAATCTTACCCAAAAGAGGATTCAAGAGAGATTGCACTTATGGCTCAGTCTGACCAACCAAAGGTTGAGAATCCATCATCTGACTCTGAGGCTTCTTCTTCAAGTTATCCTGAAATTCCTATCGAAGTCAGAGAGAAAATGTGCATAAAAGCATGTTTTGACCAAGTTGAGCATTACAGAACATATTCATTTTAAATCTATGACAAACTTAAACAAGAAGAAGTAATACACAACAAACTGAAAAATGATCACAAAATCTCTGATGAAAAGATCTTATCTTTACAAACCTCATGGAATAAAACTCTAAAAGAACTTGAACTTGTGAAGAAACAACTTGAAGAGATGACTAAAAATTTAGAAGAATAAAAAATAGCTCATGCTGCAACTCAGGTGGATCTAGCCAAAGTTAAGAGTTCAAAAACAATTGTTGAACAATTCATAAGTGAGAGGAAAGACAAACAAAAAGCAGGTCTTGGTTTCACACATGAACCAATGCCTGAATCTATTATAAACACTTTACCAGAAAACTTTAATACGTATGATCACTCACCTGAAAACAAAGCTAAGCTAAAAGCATTTCAAAATAAAAACAACAAGAACTCTAAAAGTGATGAAGAGAAAACAAATGTTGAGATATTTGAGGAACAAGATTCAAAAAAGATTAAAAATGGTCATCCTGTAAGAGTTAAATCTTATGAATCGCGACAAAAGAATAAGAAAATGTTTGTTTCCAAAGAGTCTGTTGTTGAAGAAGTGATGGTAAAGAATGACAAACAGAACTCAAATAATAAAAAGAAAGCAAAACTTGATGAAGTAACATCTGAAGATTCATTTTCTTATGGATTAAACAATCTAGACTTTATTAAATGGCAGAAAGAACAAAAAGATAAAGAAAATGAAAAACAATGTTCTCCTGAAGATGTTCAATCTCAATGCAAACAAAGATCATCAAGATCGAGAAACCAAAGAAGGAGAAGGAAAAATGCTAAATCTAAATCATCTCAAAATAAAGTCAAAACAATCAAACTCAAAGAACTAATCAGTTTAAACTAGTAAAGTTTGTATCTGCGGGTACTTTTGACATGAAAAAATTTCCAGAAATCAAATCTAACTCAAAGAACAAATCTAACTCTGATCTGAAAACAGGTTCAGGTCCTAAGTCTTCCATTGTCAACAAAAGATTTGTATCTAAAGTGTCACGAAATGGTGTTAATGAGCAAAAGTGAAAACCCAAATTTCAAAAGAACAAACTTTTAAATCAAAAACCACAGATTAACTTTTCAACTCCTAAATCAAAACAAGGATCAAATATGGCCTCCACATCAAAAGTTAATCAACAGTTGTTTAATTCACAACAAAGGTACTGTGAAATATGTGATATGTACAATCATAAGACTGAAGAATGTTCCTTTAACAGGTATTGTCACACATGTGATATGAAAAACCATTCAACAGTTGATTGTTATTTCAATAAATATTGTACCTATTGTGATGAAATAACTCACAAAATTGAGAATTGGTACTTCAGAAAGAACTCGCCGAGGAATGGATATGTTAACCACAGTTAAGGAATGGATATATAATTCCAAATTTTCAAAGAAATCAAAGTGTTGGTTTTCAAAGATTGACAACACAACCTTCCTTAGGCTTGAGATCTTTTCAAAGGAATGATTCTGATTATGATGATTCTTATACTGTAAAACCAAAGCAGTATAATCAAGGAAAATTCATTCCACAATCCGTGAGAATGAACAATAGGAAGTTTGGTAAATAAAACTTTTCTAAAAAAGTTTCTTCGGGTGGGTTGAATTACCTTAATGATGATCTTGAAAAACTTTATCATGCTTTAAGAACTAAAGAAATCAAAGATAATCAAAAATTTGTCAGGAATAGAATTGGTAAATTTGTCAACAATAAGCCTGATTTGAAAAAGCTTCACTTTAAACAGTTTACCATTGTTGATAAATTTGGCAAGCCCAAGACCATCTCGGCTTAGGTTGATAACTCAACTTAATTCTTTTTGAAATGCAAGTACGCCCGAGAAGACCTATTAACACGTGGTATGTTGATAGTACTCATGTTGCATTTGGAGGTGATGCAGGTGGTATTTTTACATGCGAAGGAACAGTGTCTGATGGGATTATCAGTGTAAGGCCCCGTTCCCGGGAACCCCACAGTTGGTCATTCATAGCATCATTCACTATTAAAAACACCTTAAATCATATTATTATAAGAAAACAATAGCAGCAGAATAATTTAACCAAAAACCATTTATTGCATTAATAATTACTTTTGCCAAATAATACATCGTTGTTTAGAGTTACAAAAGAATATTTAGTTGCATTACAAGACAAAAATATCATAATTGCATAAATAGATGGCAGTCTCTATTCACCAAGTAGCTTTAGCCCCGTGCCATCCTCAGCAACATCCTTACCTGCCAACTGATATGCATATAAAAAGTCAGCGTTGTTGAGTGAGTCCAAGTTTAATAATATAGAAAATATACTTTGGTAAACTTCGCTTTGTGATCATTCCTCAATATACATAATCCATCATTAAGAGATTCTTTATCTTTCCTTCTTTTATTATCTTTCACTTTCATTAACTTGGATCGCACAAAGCAAGAGCCTACATTGTTGGTTGGCAACAGATGTCGAACCCCTACCGGTACACATTAATAAGTGGTAGCTAACCCCTGATAGTTGCTCCACACTGCTAGGCATGAAGCCTGCTCATGAACATGGATTCGATTTATCTATTGGCAAATCACAAGGGTAAGACCCCAGATGTGCCTTTCTTCGGCTGAAACAGCCGCACATCAGTTGAGCTAACGACAACATGGTCGTGCACCTCCATTCATTGTTCTTGTAAGGCTTTTCATTCATCATAAGGGACCAAGGGTAACATTCATTAAGTTTGACTGTCCTTTTATTCCTTTGTGTTCACTTATTATGAATAATACTTTTATAGTTCTCATTACCATAAATTCACATATCATGAAACAGTAATAATTATTGAAAGTAAGCAACCCAAAGAAGGTAAATAAAACATTAGAAACTTAGAACAAGCATAAAATCCCATTAAACATAAGTTCTTAACACTTAAACTCTATTACCAAAATTTCAGAAAAATAATAAGTGTTCACAGCGCATGAGTAGCATATACAGCGGATGGATTAAAGTACTAAGTATCCATAGAGGATAGCCTAAGTCTACAGCGGACAACAAAGGTCCACAGTGGATGACCAAAGTCCACAGCGGATGAGTAAAACACTAAGTGTGTTCACAGCGAATGAACATAGTCCAATGCGGATGGCCATAGTCCAATGCGGATGAATAACATCCATAACGGATAACTAAAAAGTGTACAGCGGATGAAAAAGTCCACAGCGGACGTACAAGTCCACAGCGGATGGCAAATCTTTCTAAGTGTTCTTTGTTTGTTGTTTTGACTTTGATGACAATCCTTGATTGTTGAAAGTTTCATCATCCTTTGATTTTGAATATGAAACATGAGTTCCTTTTTCAAAATTATCAAAGAAAGTATCTTTAGCATTTGACTTCTTATTGTTCAAATCCACCTTTTTGTGAAGTGTCTTTGACTATTGAGGAGTCTTTGATTTCTGTTAAGGTTGTCTTCTCTTCAAAGGTTCACTATCAACTGATGATTTCTCTTGTGGTTTTGTCACCTTTTGTTTTTGTTTTTGTTGTTTCTTTAATCTTGAATCTTTTTGATCTTCACTTGATTGAGATTCTGATTCATCCTTCTCAGGTTGTTTCTTCTTTGTGCTCTTTGTCTTGTTCTTTTTGTTAAAATAACATTCCTGAGTGGAATGGTTATTTTTGTTACAAATAGCACAATTTTTGTTGAAGTAACAGTTTGAAGTCATGTGATTGTTCATATTGCAGATGGAGCAATAGCTGCTGAAGTAACAGTCTTCAGTGTTGTGATTTTTCATATCACACCATTTTCAATACTTTTCTTCTGACTCATTATCAGACCCAAATAATTTCTTCTTCTTTTGCTGTTTTTGAGTATTCAACTCCTTCTCAAACTTTACTGAAGCTGACTCCTTTCCTTTTCCTGACATGATGTCAAAAGGTTCATGTTTATCAGTTGAAGTTTGTTACTTTGAGCTCACACCTTTTTGAGTTTTCTTTTTGGTCGATTCTTTGGCCTTCCGCAGATCATCTATTGATTCAGTAGATTTGTTTTTCCGTGGATCTGCTACTGAAGAATGTTTCTTCTTCCCGAGAAGTTCTGCTGATACTCGCTTCTTTTCAGTTTCTAAGGAAGATTTGTGAACAGTATATGTACACTTATCAATCACTTTAGTTGAAGGTTTTTGTTGCTGATGAAGTACTTGAAGACCTTCATTTAGCTGAGCTATTCTCTTGCAAATAGTCTTCAACATGTTTCTTTGCTTAGGAGCATATGGCAACTTTGTTTGCTCAAGTACGTTGGGAATGATTGTTTCAACTGAAACATTCTTACCAATGTTCAGTTGATCCACACAGATATCATCATGTTCATCAGAATCATCCAAGTCATCACATCCATCAAAGTGAAATTCTGATTCATTTTGTTTGATTTTATCTGATTCAGAAGACTCAGTTTCACTCACCTTAGATTCATTGTTATTAACTTGTTCAGTACAGTTTGTTTCAAACTTGATGCATGGCACAAAATTCATTTGACAAGCTATTTGTCATTTATTCAGGCAAAGGTGTATAGTTATCATTCAAAGGAGGTGCAACAACATTATATCCCAACCCATACATGTTCTTTGATTCAATATGGGAATTCAATAATTTCTCATATTACTGAGATGAAAGTTGAAATTTCTGAAGTTTCACTTCAGTTGATGCATGATCAGTCATGGATTTAGTTAAGGAAGTGGTCAGATGCTTAACTTGGGCTTTTAAGCTGTAATTTTCTGAAACAAATTTATCTAAATCTTTTTGTAAAGAGTTAATTTTGAATTGATATAATTTATGTTCTCTTACATGAGATTCATTCAAAATCATTATTTCTTTAACTTTATCAGCCAGTTGTTGAGCATGGACTCTATATCTTTCAACTTCCTCAACACACATTGATGAACACAATCTATCTCTTACCTCTCTAGCCATAGGTGGAACTTTGTTCTCCATGTGGGCCATTAAAGCTTGATTTTCATCCAAAACTTCCTTCTCATACATGCTCCAATCACAGGTTCTATCTTGGAGAATGATCATCCCAGTTTCTTTAAAATTACTAGGTCTTGCTGATGCATTTGTGGCTGGTGGGGATGAGTTGGTTAGCTGTGGTTGTCTATAAGATCTTTGAGATGTTGTTTGATAAGATTGATGCTGATGAGACTGATGTTGCTGCTATTGTCTCATGTCAGGATTTGATTGTTGATTACATTCTCTTGAGAAGTGCCCATAGAGATTGCATTTGAAACATCTTACCTTTGACTTTTCAACACCAATCTTTGATGTTTTGCTAGCTGTAACCAGACTTTTGTTTCTTCTCAAGTATTGTTTAGCTCTATAAGCAATCATTGCCATTTGCCGTTGAAGATCCATCTCCCCTACTACATCTGGATGTAGTTCTTCCAAGTCTTGTTGGCAGATATTTGCAGGTGTTAAGGTGCTTCCTAAGTAGGCTTGAAAACTTGAACTAAAAGCTGCAAATGCTGCTTTTTGTTCTTCAGAATCTAGAATCATAGTAATGGGCTCTGCTTGGTTGTTGTTTGTTGAAGATTTTACTGCTGATGTAGATGCATCTTTTCTATCATCAGGTCTTCCTTTTTCTTTTCCTGATTTACTTTGAGAAGATTTCTTTGAAGGCTTTGATGCATAAAAGCTCACTTGTTCTTCATCTTCACTCAAAGTACAAGAGCTGTCACTATTATTGTTAGAGATAAAAGCACTTCCAGCACTTTTGGTTTCTTTAAAATGATAAGGTGTGACATGTGTTCTCACACTCTTGTTTCTTTATTTTTCATCCATTTCAAGAGCCTCAACTTTAGCTACCAATGTATCTAAGCCAGTTGCTTTGAGATCTATGGTGTTCTTGAACAGGGACACAATTTGCTTCCAACTTTCAGGCAATGTATGGAGCATCTTTTTATTCAGTTCCTCATTTGTATACTTCAACTCCATGATGTTCATCTCGGTTACCAATTGCATAAACCTATGGAGTTGTTGAGGAATTGATTCACCCTCAATATGATGAAATGTTTCATATTCTGAGCGAAGTGTGTCCTTCCTAATGCTTCTGATTTCATCACTCCCTTCACAAAGAGTATGAAGTATCTTCCATAATGAATTTTCTGTTTTATAATTCTCACACCTGATTAGTATTTCTTCTGGTAGAGCCATACTGAGCAAACTGTATGCTCTAATATCAACTTTAACCTTTTTAACATCATCAGGTGACAGATCTTTTTTACTTATGGGTTGATTTTTGTCATTACAATCAAGCCCAAGGGTGGGTGGAATATAAGGACCTTCAGTTATTGATACCCATAAGTCAGAATCAGTGTAGTTCACATGATTTCTGAACTTGATCTTCCAAGATTTAAAGTCTGCTTTTGTTTCCAACTTTGGAGGCTGGTACGATGATCCACCAACAAAGCTACTCATTTTAGTCAAATATTGAAGTTTTAACTAAAAAAAAATTTTCTTATGAACAGTTAATGAGAGTCAGCCAATAACACAGATCAATGTTTCAATTAACTTGAATATAGATCAGTGTTAACCGAGCAATGTAACAATACTTGCTGAATGACAAATCACTGATTTATTGAATTTCAAATCTTCACACCAATTACTTTTGCTTAAAAAAATTGTAGATCTAGTCAGAAACTGATAGATCTAGTTTTCGAATTAAACAATTCTAACACCGATAGATCAATCGATCTAGATCAATGAGCACTAGGCTCTGATACCACCTGTGAATCCAAGGATCGCAACCAGGAATTATCAGTGTTAGATTGGTTTTGAATTAATGATCGCGGAATTACCATTAATCGTTGTTTAATTGATTAACAAATAAATATTGATGCCAGAGAAAATAAACAATAAATGATCAAATGATATCAACAATATGCAAAGAATAATGATTTGAATCAAACGTAATTCATTAAAACCGATTAATGATTACAAAGAATCAAATAATAATTGCTAACAAAATTCTATACTATGATTGTGTTTATGATTTTTGGTGTGTTGATGTGACGGCTGCTAGGGTTTGTGTTGATCGTGCGAAAACGATGTGATGGTATGTTTGTCGCCGTTTATTTTCTATGTACTTGATATGAAACCAGAACTCATATTTATAGACACGTGTGTTTCTGTTAAGGAAACAGCGAATCTCTTGAAGTCTGTGATTGACTTGTTGACTAGAAACACTTGTATGATTTACGTGTCTGGTTCTTCCGTAGTTACTTTGTTCTTCCACAGCTACTTGATCTTCCGAAGTTACTTTGTTCTTCCGCAGCTACTTGATCTTCAACAGTTAACTTTGTTCATGTGGTGTTTGTTCATCAGTGAATACCCATATTCATCCGTAGAAGATCTGCTGATGAATGTCTTGTAAGAAAGATATCTACGGAAGAACAAAAATATTCATCCGTAGATGTTTTTACAATCAAAGTCAATTTCAGAAATTGATCAAGTATAATGTTTGTACCTGTAATCATACACATAAATCAACACACATATGGGTTAACCTATATATATATTCATAATGAACTACAAATATTGATTACATGTATTGATTAAAGTTCTAAGCCTATACAAAGTGATCTAGACCTATTATTTCAAGATCTAACACCAACTCCACCTAAAATCACACAATACAGCCCAAATCAACACTCCAAATCATCAGCAATGATTATAAAATAGGATGGTAAGTGTGATTGGAGCATGTACGAAGCTAAAATCCAATCTCCTGATCATGCCCTCATGGCAAATATAGAAGACAAGATTTCAAAAATCCCGAAAGAGGTACGGGAAAACCTTTGTACACAAGCATGCATTGACGAAGTCAATCGATATAGAGAACATGCAGACAAACTTTCAAAGAAAGTAATTGAAACAAACATTTTGAATGGAAGTCTTAAAATTAGAACAAAAACAATATGGAACAAAAATTCATTCATTACAAAATTATTTGGAAAAATTAATATCTGAAAAACTAAGCAGATCAAGTAGACCAACACTTTGAATCATTGACTCAGTCAAACACTACAGGTTGAAACTAAAGTGAAACTTTAGAAATTTCAGGTGAGCAACAAGAAGTTTTAAGAACTTCTTGCTCAGTAAAGGGCATTTAAAGACCCTTCAGGTTTAGGATATAATAAGGTCAACAAACCTTATAATGACAATTATATTCCTCTACCTGACTCCATGACAAAAACACAAGACGAGTCTCTTGACCCACATGACCAAACTGATGATACAAAACAATCATCATCATCATCATCATCAAAATCATCATTAATATCAAAAACACATTTGATAAAAATTGTTAAAACCCAAGCACCTCCATAAATCAAATCAACAGATTTTTATCAAGGAGAAAATAATGGGTTTGATGAACAAACCACTAATGAAGATGACGTTGATCTATTGTATGATGAGTCAAATCAACCAATTACTGAAACTACAAAAGTTTCAAGTGTGGTTGATGCACAAAACAAACAAACAAAGCAAACAAAAGGTGTTGACATCTGCTCAAGTGGAAGAAAAGCTGGATCTTCCACTGCCTCTCCAAATCAAACAAACAAAGAGAAAGGCAAAGCTCCCATTCAGCAAAAACAAACAACTGTAACTTTTGACTTACCTTTAAAATCAAATTTAAAATCAAAATTTATAAACAAATAAGGCAATGCAAATCTATCATATTATGAATGGTGTGATCAATACACTCACACTACTGAAAAATGCAAGTATGGTAAATATTGCAAGTACTGTAACATGAACAACCATAGTACTGAATCATGCCATTTTCACAATTATTGTTCAATATGTGAAAGAAACAACCACAACACTGCTAACTGCTTTTTCAATAAGAAAAACAGGAAGCAAAACAAACAGCCTCAAGTTGAGAAATCAACTAAGAAAAAGACAGTTGTTCCTAACAAGAACAAAGGAGGAGCACCACGACAAACTCCTCATCAAAATGTTTTTTAAAATAATGATAAAACCTTTTATGACAACTTTAAACAATCAAAGAGGGGACATAAGTCTCAAAGAAGACAACCAATAGATATTAGAACTCAAAGGAGACGAGCTCAAAGTAATTCAAAGGATGCCTGACAGAGCTAAAAACAATCAAAGGAAATATAGTGTCATAGAATTTATAAACCATCAGACAATGTCACTTTAGAAGAAATATGCGTTATGGGAAAAGACGGAAAACCCAAGACCATCTTGTCTTGGGTTGCAAAATCAAACTGATTTCTTTGCTTTTACAGGGACATCAAAGAAGGTCTGACAACATCTGGTATGTTGATAGTGGATGTTCCCGACACATGACTGGCAATTGTTTCCTCCTTCGAGATTTTAAAAGAAAACATGGAGGAAATGTAGACTTTGGAGGAGATAAGACACGTGGAAAGATAACTGGTGAAAGAACAATATCAAATGGGTTGATTAGCTTTGAAAATGTCAACTACTACTCCAACCTCCAGTTCAATCTTCTTAGTGTATCCCAAATCTGTGATGAAGGATATGCAACCTTATTTGACTCCAACAACTACTACATCCTCAAGACGGGTTTTCAAATACCAGAAGATTGTATCCTTTTGAAAACACCCCGTCATAACAACACATACATTGTTGATATGAATAATGTTTCAGCATCAACCCCTAAAATGTTTACTATCAAAAGCATCAGAAGATGTTTCCCAGTTATGGCACGGACGTTTGGGACACTCAAATTATAACAGAATGAATCAACTTGTAAAAGGTGACTTAGTAATAGGTTTACCACAAAAAGAATTCTTCTGTACAGACCACTACACTACATGTCTGAAAAGAAAACAACACAGAGTGTCCCATAAGTCAAAATTAGTAAACTCAAACAAGACACCACTCAAATTGCTTCACATGGACCTTTTTGGCCTAACAAACATCCTTAGCATAGTCTTGTTATAGTAGATGATTACTCAAGATTCACATGGGTTTTCTTTCTACTACACAAGTCAGAAACATCAGAACTCATCAAATCCTTAATCACTAAGATTGAGAATCAATTGGATCTTAAAGTTAAATCTTTAAGAAGTGATAATGGTACTGAATTTAAAAATGACTCTATTTCTTCTTTTTGTGCAGAGAAAGGAATTAGTCATTAATTCAGTGTAGTAAGGACTCCTCAGCAAAATGGTGTTGCTGAAAGGAGGAACAAAACATAAATAGAACCTGCTAGATCTATGCTAGCTGACTCTCTATTACCCATATCTTTTTTGGCTGAAGCAATCAACATAGCTTGCTACATTCAAAACAGAACATTAATAATCAAAGAACATTCCAAAACACCATATGAACTAATGTGTAAAAGAAAAACTTTCATTGGATTTCTTAAAGCTTTTGGATGTTCTGTTTCAATATTAAACACCAGAGAACAATTATGTAAATTTTCTCTAAAAGCAGATGATGGATTTTTTGTTGGATACACCGGAAGCTTAAAAGCTTACAGTGTATACAATCCAAGACTGAACATAGTACAAGAAACAACAGATATTGTGTTCAATGAACACTCTTTCACTAAGAAAGTCATTGGATCAGACTGGTTGTTTGATATTGACTTATTAACAAAATCATTTGACACATCTTACTTTGATGTTTTTGGTACCAAGGATGACAATGAGTATCCAATGGTTTCACCAGCAACCATAGATGTTCCTTTAACTGCTGATCCTCCAAGGAGAACAAACATCACTCCTTCCAATACCATAGTTTCACTTCCTCTAGAACAAACAAACACATCAAAAGGAACATCATCATACACCCCATCTTCATCAACACCGATGACCACCTAACCACAACCAAACAACCAAACAAAAATACAACAACCAACCATAGTTGAAGAAGATGATGATTATCATTCGTTACCTGATACACATCATGAAGAGGAAATCTTAGATTTCTTTCATGATTCACCACAAACATTCACTGAAACCACACAACCAGACAATCAAACAATAACAAATACCCTTGTTTATCCATTACAACCCAACCAAACAATCACGAATCTTGATTCAACCATCCCTGTTGATCAGATTGAAACAACCAGAGTTGACAAATACCATCCTTTAGAAAACATCATAGGTGACCTCAATACCAGATTGACACTAAGTCAATCTGATACAGCTAACATTTTCTTGTATTCCTGCTTCCTATCTCAAACTATACCCAAAAACATCACTGAAGCACTTAAAGACAATAGTTGGATTGAAGCAATGCAAGAGGAATTACAGTAATTCAGAAAGCAAGAGGTATGGAAGTTGGTTGATCTACCTGAAGGTCAATATGCCATTGGCACAAGATGGCTCTTCAGAAACAAAGCAGATGATAGAGGGATTATCATCAGAAACAAAGCAAGGCTAATTGCCTAAGGATATACTCAAGAGGAAGGCATTGATTATGATGATGTCTTTGCTCCAGTAGATAGACTAGATCCATCCAAGGGTTCCTTGCATATGCCTCATCCAAAAACTTCACTGTCTTCCAAATGGATGTCAAGTATGCATTCCTCTATGGAATGATAGATGAAGAGGTATATGTTGCTTAACCACTAGGGTTTGAAGACCCAGAATTCCCTCAAAGAGTCTACAAGTTAGATAAAGCTCTGTACGGTTATCATCAAGCACCTAGGAAGTGGTATGAAATTTTATCTAAGTTTCTACTACAGAATGGGTATACCTGAGGGAAAATAGATCAGACATTGTTCTTAAAGAGAAAAGAACAAGAATTGTTAGTGGTTCATGTCTATGTTGATGACATAATTTTTGGCTCCACAAACATCTAATTTTGTAAAGAGTTTGAAACTCTTATGCAATCAAAATTCCAAATGAGCTCAATGGGAGAACTTACATTCTTCCTTGGTCTTCAAGTTCAAAAATCTATTAAAGAAATTTTTATCAACCAGAGCAAGTATGTTAATCAGATATTAAAGAAATACAACATGTCTGATTGCACATCAAGCAAAACACCATTTGCAACTAGATTGAAGTTTGGACCCGATCCAGAAGGTACATCAGTTGATTAGAAACTCTACAGATCAATGATAGGTTCTCTGATGTATCTAATAGCAAGCAAACAAGACATCATGTATGCAGTTTGCATGTGTGCTAGATACCAAGCTGATCCAAAAGAATCACACATAAATGCTGTAAAGAGAATCTTCAGATACTTAGAAGGCAAACCGGCACTTGGCCTATGGTATCCAAAAGATGGATATTTCTCTCTATATGCATACACAAACAGTGATTATGGTGGATGCAACAGCAATAGAAAATCCACTATAGGAGATTGTCAGTTTCTTGGATCAAGATTGATCTCCTTGCAGTGCAAGAAACAAACAAATATCTCGATGTCAACAGCTAAAGTAGAATACATAGCTGCTTCTGCATTTTGTTCTCAAGTGCTTTGGATTCAAAACCAAATGCTTGATTATGGCTTTAATTTTTTGAAAACACCCATACACATTGATAATTTTGCTGCCATGTTTATTACTGATAATCATGTTAATATTTCAAAAACAAAACACATAGATATCAGATGTCACTTTCTGAGAGATTGCTTAGAAAAGGGTCTAATAAAGTTGATCAAAGTCCATACAGACAATCAATTGGCTGACCTATTTACCAAACCATTTGATTCAACAAGATTTGAATTTTTGGTTCAGTCACTTGGTATGATCAACTATGAATCAAACAAGTAATGTTTTCAAAACATTAATTTCAAACAAGCTTGATTTTGTCAATGTCCAAGTTTAACATCAACATGCATCTTTGAAAGTCAAGATATCAAACAATCATTCATGTTTTCTAATTGAAAAAGACCTTGAATCACACATACCACTCATGAGAAATTGTAGTACACTATCTTAGTTCTTCACTTGAGTCATTTTCCACTAATAGAGACTGACAATACTTTGTTTGATATGTGGATAGGCTCAGCATGGGACACCTAACAACACTTACAACAGTGAAGCACTAAATTCTCATGATTGTGTGGTCATCAACACATCATGGTTTATGGTAAGTATTAATCTATCCAATATAGGTTGCTTGTAAAGTAACTACAATACCCCAAGTGAAACAGTTTATAAATTAATTAATCATACAAGTGTCTCCCTTGTTATGATTTTCATAGACCTGGAGTACACCAAGGTATTCTTTGTTGTGGTGAGCACAGAGCTGAATGACCTACATCATGATCCAAAAGATTCCCAATAAGGAACACATCCATTTTGGATGAACAATCAATAAAGTCTGCTCGACTACATTCTTCGTGAATGAATCAAAAGAATCCCAAAGAGGATCACCTTCCAAAGTGAAGTGAAAAAGAATCCCAATGAGGATCAAACAACATGGATCAAATTAAGCATTTATACTCCTAAGTAGCTAGGTCATAAGTATTGAAAATGCTTTCTAGCATATCTTGAGGTGGGTTGTTCTAAACATACAATCAAATGTGGGGTACATACAACTCATATAAATCAACTCAAAACAAGATAATCACTCATTGTTTCAATCAATCATTAATAGCATACATGAGTTTAAGTGGATCACAATATTTACAATCAACATTGTATTAATCTATGTCTATTCTCAAAAACATTCAAACAACTCAGTGAGAAGTTAATAATAGTATGATCTCATGTTATGTGTAAATGATTCATGTCCACACATGAAAATCATTCATTTATTAGTTAGATAAAATGTTATCCGTCTAATTTGATAATTTCCATTCTAACAGATACAAATTTTTGTGATTTTATAGAAGGTTTTTAAAAATATGAAAAAATTTAAGGGGAGAAAATGAAAATGGAAATATCAAAGGAAGCAAAATATGCGCATAATCATACAGTTTTAAAACTTGAAATATTAAACTTTGAGTTTTTAAATAAAGCCAAGTCAAGCATCACTCAAACATAGCAGTTGACACACATACAGATGCACAAAATTGC
Organism: Flaveria sonorensis; assembly: GCA_025506505.1. NCBI lineage: Eukaryota > Viridiplantae > Streptophyta > Magnoliopsida > Asterales > Asteraceae > Flaveria > Flaveria sonorensis. The sequence continues at coordinate 18,618,857 of CM046437.1, read as the reverse complement.
ACAATATTGCTTGTGAGTGATATTTTAACATCCATATAATGATCATGTTAAAGTTGTAACATTTTAACATACATTTTAAACAAACATTTTGTCTCAAACAAGTTTCAACATACATTTTTATACTTCGGAAGAAAAACAGACAACTTTTCCTTCTTTTCCTTTGGGAAAATTTTTTCCTTCGAAAGAAAACTTTCCCTTCGGAAGAAAATCAAATATACTTCGGAAGAAATTTTGCTTCGAAAGAAAAACAAAAGACACTTTGGAAGAATATTTAAGCTTCGGAAGAAAATTTAAGCTTCGAAAGATAATTTAAGCTTTGGAAGAAAATTTATCAAACAAGCTTCGAAAGAAAAATTTATCAAACAATCTTCGGAAGAAAAATTTATCAAACAAGCTTCGGAAGAAAAATTTATCAAACATAAGCTTCGGATGAAAAACAAACATACATCCGCTATGCACTAGTGAACATACATGTGTTCACAGCGCATGATGTTGGTAAGACATCCGCTGTGAATACAGTGCCATTTCACAGCGCGTGACTTACATTAGTAATCCATTATAGAAACATTTCAAGTGTACACAGCGTATGTACACAGGTAAACATACGCTGTACATCATCATCAAGTAATCACAGTGCATGAAATAAATGTTCATCCGCTCTGTGAATAGAGAACCACTCATAACTTATGAACTTGTTTTCATTAGTTGTAAATTTTTATCACATAAGTATGCATAGCGCATGAACTAATGTTCATCCGCTATGAACATAGTCAAACATTCAGAGTCCACAACGCATGACCAAGCAGTCATCTGCTGTTCTCAGTCAACCAGTCAAAGGATCCACAGCATACAGTTTTAAATTGTACAGCGGACGCACTGTTTACACAACGTATGTGTATTTCACAGCGCATGACTTAAAATTAAATTTTAATTTTAAACTATTTACATAGCAGATATACACACTGTATACACAGCGGACGTTCATTTGGTCCGTTGTATATATACATCAACACTTGTGATTTTTTCATTCATCATGAGTGAGAGAGAGAAAATCAAAATTTCAAAACGTTCAAAAATTCCGCTAAACCCTTAAAACCCTGTCTATTCTAAACCTAACATCATTCAAATCATCAAACAATCATTAAAACATCTTGTTCATTGTTTCTGATTCAAACATTGTACGACCTTGTCGAACTTTGAACCCAAAATCAAAACATGAATCTTTTGATGTTTTAAACCAAATCAAACACTAAATATGTGTTAGATGGCCTTAGTTGGATGTATTAGGACTATTGTTTTGTTTTAATTTGATTACGTGTTCATCGAGTTCATGAACAATCATGATGTTCTTGCCAAAATCATACAAAAACTGATGTTTGATCTTTGAAAATGTTTAAACAAACTTGAAATATGTTATAACTTAGTAAACATGTTCAAAAGTCAGTAACAAACATGTAAAATCAGTTATTTGGCATGACATTGAACACACAAACATTAAATGCATATTCATTCAATGTGCACTAAATGGTCTTTTGACTTTATAAGGTCAAACTAAAGTTCATGAACATGTTGTTATGAAATGAAATCAGTGTATAATATGACACAAACAACTCTTTGTGATAAAACAAACATAATGCAAAACAATTTGGATCAAAACAAATTAAATCAAACAATATTTTCATGATCAAAATTGACCAAACACTTAACTTTTATTAAATCAAACTGAATTATTTGTTAATACCAATAAAACATACCCTTTAAACAAATTACAAGTGTTGAGCATACATTTCATCATTTCATAACAATCATAATAGTCCAGTGAACACTTGATCAACACTTGATCAATATTTCATCATTATATATCATTAACACACAAGATACTAACATTAATCTTTCTCATTGCAGATATGGCAAACCTAGTGTTTGTTAGAGATCACAACATTTGTGCTTTTTTCAATGCTGATACACCCAAAGCTAAGAATTATAGAGACATTATTCATGTTGTTAGACAAACAAGGCTGGTTCATGCCATGACAGCTAGACCAGAGATGTATGAGGATCATATAGTCCAATTCTAGACTCTTGCTCATCTGGAGCAAATGAATGACCAACAAGTAGTAGTATCTACTGTACATAATCATCATATCATCATCTCTAAGGAATGATTAGAAGGGTTCTTCAACTTGGACATGAAGATGTCAAAGGTCCAGTGGAATTTGATGAAAACTATGTTCTTCATGTTTGCAAAGAAATAGGATACACTGGTACCCTAGACAGGAAACAAATCAAGAAGTCATACAAGTGTGCCCAATTCAGATTCCTCACGTAGACATACCAAAGGACTATGACAAATAGAAAGACTGGCTGGGATGCCACTTCTTTGAGGAGCTCATCAGCCATTGCAAGCATCATAGCTAGAAGGCCCTTTAATTTTGCTGCACAAGTGTTAAATGGGATGGTTTACAATTTAACTGAATTGAGGAACAAGTTCCAGATGTTTCCAAGATTCCTTCAGATGATTATTGATGATCTCCTACCATACATCCCAAGAGAAGGTGCCATCTTTCAGCCTGTTCATTTATACCATGGAGCTGAAGTGCCTGTTCCTGCTCACATGATTGACTATAACCTCCATGTACTAGACATTTTCAGGAGGATTCCAGGACAAGGTGAACCTCATATGATGTTCCAGAATGTTATTCATCAATAGCCAATCATCCAACCTGCTCCAATCATTCAAGAAGAACAAGTTGTTCCCATTCCAGAACCAATCATTGATCAAGAACAAGCACAATAAGATGCCCAAGAACAGGAACAATTTCATGTGGAACATCACTTGCCTTCTCCACCTCAATGCCCAAACTTATCTGATCAGCAAACACTTTCATCTCTTTTAAGAGATATTGATGCATCACTTGCTGAACAATCAACTCATCAGGAAGAGGTTGGTACTTCATCAACACATGGTCCTCATCAAGAAGAACAAAGCACTCCTGCTGAACCTGCTAAAGATGAAGGACAAGGCAGTGAGATTCCCACTGAGGAAGAAATTGAATACTCTAAAGTGTTTTTATTCCCAGAGTATAATAAGCTGATTGAAAAATCCAACAATAGATCAAGAAAGTTAAAAGATAAACTCAAAAGCAAAGATGAAGAGATTGAGAAGCTTAAGGCTGATCAAACAGCTCAAGAGTTGATTGTTCAATTCCTGGAACAACAACTAAAACAATCAAAGGAAGAAATCAAGAAAAAAGATCAAGATTTAAATAGCACCAGATTAGATGTTGTCTATCTAACTGAGCAGATAGATGTCAAAGATTCTGAAATAGATGAATTGAAGAAGAAGATCTATGCTCAAGAAGAACAGATAAGTAGGCTGAACAGAGACCTAGAATATACAAACACTCAACTGAATGAAGAAGAACATTCATAAGGTCAAGATCGTGATCTGAGTGATGAATATGCTGAACAAATCATGTCACCTGTTGGAGAAACAAGCTCACAAGAACATCAAATAAAACTTGCACTTGTTATCCCTAAAGAATCATACTCAATGGAACAATTGTTTAGTATGGCTAATCCATTTGAGAACATCCACTACTCACCCATTCTAAGGGAACATTTTCATTCTCCAGACACTCAAACAGTTGAAACAAGCATTGCTCCAGTCAATTCACTGTCAGACAAACAAAAAGAAATAATCAGACAGTTTGCACAGTCATTGAATATGCAAACAAAATCATCCAAAGACCACGCATCATCTTCACAGTCTTCTTTGAAAACTTATGAATGAAAAAGGTAGAGACAAAACTTAGCCTCTTTGAGAAAGGGAAAACAAATAGTTCAAGAAATAGATGAACCAGAATCTCCACCTCTCCAACTTTTAAAAGTTAAAGCTGAACCAATTGATGAAGATGAACAAAGACAGAAACAAACAGAAGCTATAGTTTTAGAAGAAGGTGAGATTGATCAGATACAAGACAAACAAACAGAGCCCATCATCATTTTAAGTGATTCAGAAGAAGAAGAAGAACAAGATGAATATGAGATAGTAAAAATTCAAAGCCTATTCCTTAATGATCCAAAAACACTTATGGGAATAGAGTTAGCATCCAGAGGCTTTCCTTATGATACTTTCATGCATCTTAACCTTTCAAAGGTTGAAGACTTGCTCAAGGACTTCCAAGATGTAACAAAAAATGAAGCTAAGCAAACATGTAAAAGGTATAAAGAGATAACGGATAAACAAGAATTTGAAAAGAATCTACCCAAAGACCCTTAAATAGAAAAAAATGTCCTACTCCCAGGTGAAAAGCTGGTTGAGTCACACTAAAACACCATACAGGTCATGTGCTGGTAGATCTCTTTCTCAGATGAAAGACATGGCAAGAGAGATCTAAAAAACATGTTGACTAATGCCTTGAAGCCGCAGATCATCAGACCTCATCCAGCCTCATCTCTATCAACCTATCATCAAGCTCCACCTGAGCAGCATCCTATAGAAGAGCCTAAGCAGTTCATGCCTCACAGGCTATGGCCAGAAGGAAACAAAGTGAGAGAAATGATCAATGAAAACACAAATTTTGTCAAGCTTTATGATAGAATAACTCTCATAACGTCTGCCAATGAAAGAAAAATTATAGCTTGGAAATATGATGAAATCTAGGATGTTGTTCTGATTAAGAGAGTATCTGGCCTTGTCCAGTACTTATCATACATATCCCAACTGGGTTCTTTGAGCTATGAAGATAGATTAGAACTAATGCAATTGAGAATGGTCAATCACACTAGTAATCCAGGGGGAGCAAATTTCTAACATATAATGAGATCATATATGAGTAAACAACATAATCAGATGGAACAAAAGGATGATAGGGAAGACAAACTTCATATTGCAAAGCTCAAAAGAGGACAACATGCAGCTAGTAAAAAGCAATAAGCAAGTGAAGAACAAACAAAGCAGTTAGACAGTGAACTACTGGAAAAGTTGTATATCCATTGAGGCCATCATATTTGAAGTTGATTATGAAGAAAATAGAAGGTAATCAATACAACCACCCAATCACAAAATGGTACTATGATGAAAATCATTTTAAAGTGGTGTTAGAAAGGAGATTAGAATGAAAAGAAGCTACAAATATTAGATTGTTTGATCCTGTTGAGATCAAACTTCTACATCCATCATATGTATCCTTTCTAAAAACAAAGTCATTCCCTGCAATCAAAGATGTGTTGTGCAAGGGTGACTGCTATTATTTTATACATATGTTGAGAATCCTAGGCACAATGTATGTGAATGCTGTATTGAAGCAAAAATTAGAAACACATCAGCAATCATGGACACATATTGAAGGTATCATAAGCCTAAGGATTTCAAAAAACAACAATTTAGAAGTTCTGAAGGGTAAACATGTTGTAACCACTTTGGTTAGCAGCATTAAAGCTCAAAGTCTTGATCAAACCACCCTAGAACAGATGGTGCATTTACCAATCAAGTACAAAGATGATGATCAGAAGAGTGCTTTGAAGATTACTCCATTGGATGATCAAGTGAAAGAAGTTGAGAAAAATAAAATCATTGAAAAGGATGTGGAAGAATCATTGAAAGCAACAGAAGAAGTTGGCCTTTCCTATTCTTAAAGGTTTAATAACATACAAATAGACAAAACCAAACAAACAAACATGTCTAACCTTTCAAACAAAAATAACATTCAAACATCCATAACATACAACAAACACATCAGAGCATCAATCAAACATTTATATCATACATAACCATCACACATAACAAATAATCAGTCAAATAACAAATCACACCAGCAAACATACCAATCAAATATTCAAAGGAATCAAATTACATAAGTGTAATCCGTGAATCATACAAGTAACCATTCAATCATAGATGAAATCAGATAATCATTCAAGTAATCAGACAAACAGACAATCATTCAAGTAATAAAAACATACAATCATTTAATTATTCATAAAGTCAACCATTCAATCATGCAAATCAGACAAACAGTCAACCATTTAATCATGCATTACATTCAAACACTCAATCAAACAATCTAAGTCCATCACATAATCATTGCAATCATACATAACAAACATAAACAGACACATATTTACTAACAAACTATACATTAACAAGAAAACAATAAAGAGATGGTAATATCATCCTTAGGGGGAGTAGTATTAGACTCAACAAGTGCATTGAAAGGATAATGCTTGCTATAATCAAACATAATGTGTTCTAACATCCAAACAATCATTAACTAACACATAAGCATCATTAACATTCATAACATACACTAATTATTGTTTAAATTTCTTTTTTAGGTTTGTAGATAAAAGAAATTTTGACAAGTGTCGGCAGCGGATGAAGAAGTGCCCACAGCGGATGACCAAGTCCATGCAGCGGATGAAGAACAAGTCCAAGTGTCTACAGTGATTAAAAAAAACATACAGCAGATGAACAAAAGTCCACAACTGATGAACAGTCCACAGCGGATGTTCAATCCACACCAGATGAACACTCCATAGCGGACAACTAACAAGTCAAACATACAACAAGTGTTCATAATGGAAGACATCCAAGACACAGCGAACAGCTTATTCAACATCCACAGTGGACAGTCTAACATCCACAATGGATGACTTAGACTTAGGATTTTTATGTAATTTTGTTTACATAAGGGTTTTTTGTAATTGTAAATAGCTATCTATATAGGCTATAAAAAGCATAATACCCTAATCCTTTGTAAGCTTTTGAACAATCAATACAATCAACCAGTTTATTATCATTTAAGCATTCAATTATTAGCAATCACACCACATTCACACACTGATATCATAGCATTAATTTAGAGGTTCCACACCATGATTATTGTTTGTTGAATTCAAGTATAACAATCTATCGTTATATTTGTTGGAGAGATTTTAAAAGATCCTTGGGGGAATCAACATCAACCTGATTATGTTCTTATTGTTTTCTATGTTCATAATCAGTCATACTGTTTTGATTTGATTCCATCACCTTTTGTTTAATGTGTGATTGACTTCTATGTTTGGCCTTGTCGGTTGATAATGGTGAGATAGGCTTGTTTTATGGAACTCTCAAGCCTTTCTATTTCAAAAAACAGTCAGATGTATTGTGATTAGTCATATCACAGACAGAACAATATTTGTTGAAATAGCAATTTTTAGTTGAATGATTGTTCATGTCACAGATGGAGCAATATTGATTAAAATAACACTCATCTATGTTGTGATTAGACATGTCACAAATGTCACCATATATTTGTTTGTATTTTGATTTTGATATGAAGGCTTCATGTGATTTAACAGATTTTATATTAGCCTCAGATTTTGTTTTTGATGAAGAAGCAAATTCAGCCTTCTTAGTTTTGGTAGATTGTTTCACAATTCTACTTGGCTTGGTCTTTGGAGACTGCTTTTGCTTCTTTTTACCCTTACTTGACTCCTTTTCAAGTTGGTCTACATCCTTTTTGATGATTTTGGTTCAGTTTTTACTTTTGATTTTTAAACCATGGATGATTTCCCTTTGGATGATGGAGAAGCTATTGCTTTACTTTTGGATATTAGTGAAACCTTTTCTGATTTGCTTGAATTTTTAAGAGATTTAATCTCACTATCAGATCTGCTTTCAGCAGAGGATTTCACTGGTACTTCAGCATTCTCCACCACCTTGAGATTTTCAGGAATGAATTTCACAAATGGTACAATGGCTTTGACTGGGCTATTTGGTTTCTTGACAATACAGGTTTGTCTGAACACTCTTTGATTTTGATTGGGTGACCCGATTGATTTTATCCTTATTGGTTTCAATATAAACACTCAGGTTGTTTTGAGGATTAGTTATTTATGAAACCATTGTTTGAGTTTCAATAACTTTAGGTTTAGTTGGATCAGAATGAGTGACTGCCTCAGGCATAATCGAATAGGTGTCATTATATGGAGGTGGACAAGAATTGTATCCAATCCCAGTCATATCCTTTTGCTCTTTCTACAAGTCAAGTAACTCTTGTAGCTTAACAGAAGAGAATTAAAACTTTCAAGTTTCACTTCCGTAGCCGATTGCTCAGCTTTGGTTTTTGTCAACAATTCAGTTAACTTCTCATTCTCAGTTGCGAGAGTGTACTTTTCACCATGGAGTTTTTCAATATCTGAAAGAAGTGATTTGATTTTAATTTCAAAACTTTTCATCTCTGGTTTTAACATTTTAGATTTAACTTTTTCTTCTTTGATTTTAAGAGCTAACTTGTGATTATGTTCTCTATATTCCTGTACTTCTTGAATGCATTTATCACTATAGAGATTGGATTTTACCTCAGTTGGCATTGGAATTGGACCATCATTAATGTGAACCATGAGAGCATGATTCTGAAATTGAGGCTTGACTTCCTCTGCATATAGGCTCCAGTCACAAACTCCATCTTGTCTAATGACAAGTGCATTAGAGGTTGGTTGATTGCTTCACTGAGCTTGATGTAACTTTGATGAGTTTGTTCGTGCTAATTTTGATGCTGATTTTGATATTGATTGCTTGATTGAAAGCTAGAATTGGACTGAGATGATGGCTGACCATATGGAGCTGTTACTTCTTTAGGGAGCATTGCATTCCCTAGAGAAGTGGCCATTCACAACATAATTAAAACACTTTACCTTCGATTTATCATATCCAAGTTTTGTGTTCTCATTTAGACTCAGGTTTTTTCATTTTCGGAAAAATTTCTTGGCTCTCATCGCAATCATGGCCATCTGCCATTGCAAGTCCATTTCTCTAACATTATCTGGATCCATTTCTTCTAGATCTTACTGGATCCTCCTAGATAAGCCTCAAAGCTAGCAACAAAGGCATTGTAAGTTGCCTTTTGCACTTCAACTTTTTGATCACTAGGCACGCATATGGGTATTGCAGTAGAAGAAGTTGAAGATGATGGCTTCTTCTGTTGTGAAGAAGCAATGAATCCAGTTCTTCTAGCTTGATCTTTGGAAGACAAAAAATCATCTTCTTCTATCACAAAGTCATTTTCAACAGAATGAGTTTCTGATGGAATCTTATATGCCTCAGTGAGTTGAGGTCCACTAATATTTCTGCTTTGCTCATCTAACTCCAGAGCTTCAATCTTAGCAATCATGATGTCTAAGCTGGTGCTCTCCAAGTCAAGAGTGCTCTTCAGCATTGTAACATTCTGCTTCCAGTTTTCTGGCAGACTGTGTAGCATCTTCTTATTCATTTCCTTTTCTTTATATGTAACCCCCATGATTTCTAGATCATTCACCAAATGCATAAAATGATGTAGCTGTTTGGAGATTGATTTATCCTTGGTATGATGAAAGGCTTCATATTGGTTCACTAGTTTATCTTTGTTTACTTCTGTCACCTCACTACTTCCTTCACACATAATTTTTAGCACATCCCAGACACCTTTGGTTGTTCAATATTTCCCTAGTCTTTTGAGGATATCCATTGTTGAACACCAGAATTGGCTGTTTCACTATTCTATTTGTATGCGGATGGCATGGTCAATGGAGATGATAGTGTTGTGTATTTGTACCAAAAATAAAACAAACGCAAGAAGAACCACCAGAATCTTCACAACCTCCCCCACCATCAAACCCTTGAAGTACATAGGCTGTATAATCCTTAGGGAGAGTATTGTTGGACCTTTAAAGGATGCTCAACATAAGAAATGCGGACAAAGACCAATACATCAGAATTAACTAATGCAGATGTACAATACAAATGCGGATCATTATTTTGTACTTAGACTAGTATTCTGATGTATAGTTGTTAGGGTAGTTTAGTTATTTTGTACAGGAATTTTATCTGCCTATAAATAGAATAGTTTACACTATATTTAAAAACTTTCTTTTCAGTTCTACAAGCTTTTTGCTATAAACCCTAGCACACTTTGTATTTTGTTCATCAGTATCAACATTCAAAGCATTTATTAGTATTTCAACATTTATGATCTTTGATTCTGTATTTCTACTACACAATCATTACCTTAATCATCATATTAAATCCTAGTTGAATCAAATCAACTCAGATTCAGATTCAGACCCTGTCAAGATGGGTTTTCCTAATGCCTCTATCATTTTCATGCAACAACCAAGTTCATGATCTTGAAATGAATCACTTAAGCAAGTTCTAAAATAAATGCAACATTAGGACCACTCCATAATTAACAAAAAACATGAGCATATGATATGTAATGTAGAGAAAATGCTCAAAAGGCACAAAAAGTGACTCACGGAAACAAAGGTGATGAGAAATAGGTACAAATGTAGGCATAAACATATTTCACTAAACATGTCAAATTATTATGATATTTTCAACATTTTTGATACATTTTCGTTGAATTTCATTAAATGTGTAATTCCAAAAGTAACTTATGCCTATGGATATAAGATCTAAGTAATATGGACACCATAAAAAAAATTAGCCAAAAGGAGTAGTTGTTAGACGCAAAACATATAGAATTGATGGTTTTGATGAAGTCATACAAAAATCCCTAATATCCCCACTCTTGAATTACACATTGTGCTCAATGTGCCAAAATATGCAAATGCAATGAGCATGCAAGTGGAAATGAAAGAGAGAACAAAAACTCCCATAATCAAAAATACCTGACGTACACGATCAAATTCCAAATAAGCCCAAAGTAACCTTGTGATTCATGCAAACAAGAGTCCAAGATGATCTAACAAGCATATCCAGAGAACATCCCCAGAAGGCTGTAGTTGGAAAAATGACATTTAAAGGAAAAACAACTAGAAATGAAAACGAAACATAGTTAACATAAGTTTGTACAAAAAAGACACAAAAGAGTGCAACTCAAAGCAAAATTTCATAAACATAAATGGAGGGTTTTAAACTAGCTCTCCATGTGATCATTCCCCGAAGGATGTAGTGGGAAAGGGCGTTGCTCCCTACCGACATCACGAGCAGCCTGTTGCAGCTCCCCACAATCCACTGAATAGAAGCTGAAATATGAGAAACAAACTAAACAAGCATCTCTTGAGTCTGACCAAGCTGATTGATGCGCGCAGCTAGGTCGACAGGTGGTGGATGGGCTGGCGTTTCTTCTCTAACGACTATCGCAGATGCTCCCTCGCTACCTAACTATGCAAGCTGCCACGGATTTCCATTCTCATAGTGAACTTCCATCCTTCATCACCAAACCATGTAGCTAAGCTCATATTCTCTAACATGGGAGTGCTAATGACTACTGTAGGGAATAGGGGTGTCAAGCTTGAAACAACATCATCAGTTATGAAGTTAAAAGATAAATCCAACTGTGTAATAAAAGAACCATCATAGATATGACTAGCAAGCTTTTTCCCGATGCATGATGAGAAGAACTATGTCATAGCGTAAGCTAGATTGCATGGCACTTGCTTGATTAAGGCATATAAAAATAGTAAATCCTTACGGGCTACCACACACATACTCCTCTTCCTACCACAGATCGTATTTGCAATCGCGCGGTGAAAATAACGATGAAGGGGATCTTGTAGCCAGATACTCGTCGATAGCTTGGGGCAATGTTCTCCCTCGCCAATTTCAGGCCAAAATGCAGCGAGGGTTCCCTGAGCATGTCATTGCCACGCTAACCACACACAAAAGCAGTTGAAAAAAAGAGGTTTCACATGTCGTAAGAGCTAATTTATTGAATTCAAAAAACAATCCTAAAAAACATATATCATCAAACTAAATCAATACAACACAATCTTCATTTCAACCAATACACCAAAAATATGTAACTATTCATAGCTCATTCAACCCAAAAGACATGCTAAACAGCATACTACGGCTTGATTTCATTATGTTAATCAATTATAACCCAATTTTCATCTCCACCTAGCATGAAAGTGTCTTGAATTTAACAAAATCCAACACCAAGATTTTCTAATCTGTCAAGAACATCAAAGACAAACAAAAAGAAGAAAAAAAGAACAATTAATTGCTAAGAGCATACCTTTGTAAAAGAAAGATCAAAGAATTAAGAGAAAGGGGGATAGACGGAGGTGAATTGGGTTGATATTGGAGAAAGGAATCTATTGTGGTGTTGGGGTGAGGCTGGTGGCTAGGGTTCGAAGGGGGTGCTCGGTTGGTGGGCTGTGGTCAAGTGGGTGATGGGTGGTAGGGGAGGGGGTGTGATGACAGGTGGTTAAGGTTATGGCTGGTTGATGAAGGTGTAAGGTAATATTAGAAGATTATAAGGCTGATGCAACCAAAGAAGCCAAAACAACCAAGAGTCTTCCTGGATGCATGCACCGGACGTACAAGGTAGAAGTTGGTTTGGAAGTTTTACACGCTACATCAGAAACTACTCTAAGTGTAAAATCTTCCAAAGCCAAAGTCCAAATCTTCCGAAGCCAAAGATGAAGTCTTCCGAAGCTTCAGAGACAAAGTCTTCCGAAGCAATTTTGCTGTGAAGACTGATTTCTTCAGAAGTCAGAGAAGACATGCTTTATCTACTCTACTTTACATAAAGCTGACACACTTTCTGCTGTAACTCTAAAGACTCACCAACTTGTATGATTTGGTGAAAAGTTCATGCTTTAGTAAACAGTAGAATAAGGTCTTTGTCTATAACTTCCTACTTTTGTACTTGTAAACCTTTTTGTATTAGAAAAGAATGTGAGCTATGGAATGTCATAGTCATTAGTCAAAAGGCAATCTGCCTTTTGACTTTATGTTGATCTTGTTGTCTAGATTAGTGTTTCCAACTGTCTTTCTAAGTATTGACGGTTGTAGGATGTAGTATAAAGTTTCTCAAGTCCTTGTAATTTAAATATGCTTTATAACACTTGTAATAAAACTTGAGAGCAATATACAGCAACCTTGATAAATGTTCTTTATTCTGTCTCACTAATTACTTATGTCCTTAGTATCATCATACTCAAACCCAGTTCCCCATTTGAACTATTAAGTGTTCTAAATCTCTTTTCATTGTGAGACTGATTGTATTGACCACCCTTCACATGGTCCTGTAATTGGTATCAGAGCATTTTAGGCTCTTGATTGTAAGATCTCACCATCTTTAATCCTTTCATTCTCATAAAATACTTAACATATCAAATGGCAGCTATCACTAAGGCTGACATGGAAACTGTTACTATGACTAAGTCCCCACTAATCACTCCTGAAAACTTTGACACTTGGTGCCAAAGAATGGAAGTCTTCATCAAGTCCCAGGACTCTAGGATGTGGGGGTTAGTATTCTTTGGACCGCATGTACCATCCACCCCTTGAGCTGCTGGTGGTGGTGGTATGATACCTAAGGAAGTGGCTGATTATTCTGATGAAGACTGGAAGAAGATAGATATTGATCAAAAGGCCATGATCGTACTCCAAACTGCTCTTCCAAACTCTATCTACAGAGACTTTAAGAAGTGCAAGACTGCCAAGCAACTATGGGATACACTGAAGCTGATGTATGAGGGGTCCAGGACCTCTTGAAGCAGTAATTTGAGAATTTCACCTTCAAATCAGGTGAAACCATGACTCAACGGTACTTCAGGTATGTTGAGATTGTGGATACTCTAGCTGATATTGGAGTAACTCTTGAGAACAGAGATATTGTGTGGAAGTTCATATCCTCACTTCCCAGATAATGGACATACTATTATGTGGTCATTAAAAGGACTAAAAAGCTCAAGACCCTCACTCTCATTGAGTTTTGTGGCATAACAGTGGATACCAGATGGAGATTAATATGCAAAATTCATCTAGTAACTCCAGCATCCAGCAGAGTTTAGCCCTTCATGTGGTTGAAAGGGACTACAGAGAACCACAACACCATACTATCTGCTACCCTGAAAACTCACAGAAGGGGCCTTTCATCACCTTCCCAGAGACACTATGGGAGAGCTACATCCTTGGAAGCCCATTCCATAAGACAAGCTCTTCACAAGCTTTTGTGTCTTCAGATAAAAGCACAGGCAACTTTCTCTTCACTCTTGAAGACCTAGAATGTATCCATCCAGATGATCTGGACTATATGGAAATATTCCAGCAGATGGCTCTTCTCACTCACAGGGCTAGGAAATTCTACAAGAGGACTGGGAGGATGTTTCCTAGCAATATGTCCAATGGAAAGTTTGGGCTGGTCAAACGCAAGGTGAAGTATTACAATTATAACCAAATGGGACACTTTGCCAAAGATTGCAAGGCACCTAAGTCAAATGGTGGCCAAGCACAAGCCAGGCCAAACTACACTAAAGGAGCACACCAAAATGTGAAGCCCAGGCAGCAAGCTGCAGTTGTTGTTAAAGAAGGAGGCTTTGACTGGAGCTTTCAAGTGGAGGATGTTGCTCCAAACTAAGCACTTATTGCAGATCATGATGAAGCCAAGGTATTGGAACATCTCTGTACACCTGAATGTATTGCTAACGTCAATAAATATAGGTCTTATAACTTAGAGATGATATCAGATCTTAAGTCCTTAAATTTCTTAAAAGTTGATTTCATAAGAGCTGAAAATGATTACAAACTGAAAATAGAAGATCTAGAGAAAACCATTTCAACTCTAAAGCATGAACACACCAACTACAAGACTCAGACTAAAGATATCATCACTAAATACAGACTTAGATTAAAGATCTCATCAATAAGTTAACTGAATGCCAGGCTGAGCTTGTGATCAGAAAAGCCCAGGCAGAAAAACTTGTTCTTGAAGAAGAGACCTTCAAGAACATGATATCCCCATCCCTGCATGCATAAGTTTGTTATCAAAATAAGCAGGGACTAGGATCTACTAATATAGCTCCTCCACATACTCTCTTTTTTGTAAGATCTCCAAGGTGTGGAACTTCTAAAGATGAGCTTCCCCTCATAGAACCTATTGCTGAAGAGGATAAGAGGAGATAATGAAGGATGTGTCTGAGAATAGTGAAGAAGACCATCCTAAGAAGGGACACTATTCTCCTAAAGAGACAGATGAAGAAGCTGGGATGACCAAGTCTCAAAGAAAGAACTTGATCAGGAGAGCCAAGATAAAGGCAAAGAAGGCTCAAGAAATCAAGGCCACTTTTAACTCTAAGCAGAAACAAGCATTTATCTTTGCAAGGTTTGAAGTGGTGAAGGTTGAAGACCCCACCATGAACTCTAGTACTAGCAGTTCTAGTTCAGGTCCAAATCATCTTAGCAAGGAGAAGAAGACTGATCAGCTGTGTGCCACTGCTACACAGCCTGAACCATCCAGCTCCAAGAGCAAGCCCCTTCCTAAGAAGCTTGTTGCATCATCTGTAAAGGTGAAGATGGAGAAGGAAAGTGATCAAGTTCAGTCTTCCTCTCAGAAGAAGACTCTTAGAAGGAAGCAAATGGATTGCATCATGTGTGGTAGTACCTCTCATTTGGCTAAGGATTGCATCTACAATCCTAAAAGTACTATCCATATGATCAAAGAGAAAACTTCTAAGAAGAAGAAGGAGAAGATAGCTTTGGAAGGAAATTCTGTTTCCTTCGAAAGCTCCAAAGTGAAGAAGAAGACAAGTGGAAAATTGCCTTTGGAAGAAATTTTGGTCTCGAAAGAAAAGAATGCTTCCAAAGTACTAAAGCATGTTGTAGTGAAAGCAAGATCTTCAGAAGGTCCAGTCTCCAAAACTTCAGAAGTTCTTGAAATTTCTGAGGTGTTAAAGGTCAAGTCCAATCTTCCAAAGATGGTGTGGAAGATGAAGAAAGTCCTGCTGACTGAAAGTTCTTCATCAATAGCAAGTAATGATCCTCAAATATTGAATATAGGATTAGTTACTGTTACATTGTCTTCAGATCACTTTGAAAAGCCCAATACCAATGAGATTTAGGTTTCCAAGTGTAACTAACCCCTTCTTTTTATGTAGGAATAGCTAAAGACCAATGGAAATGTATGGATCATTGATAGTGGCTGTTCCAGGCATATGACTAGCAATGGTTCTTTGCTTCACAATTTTGAGAAAATTGATGGAGGATCAGTTGCTTTTGGAGGAGATGCTGGTGGTTACATCACTAGAAGGGGCATGGTCATAAATGGTAACATCACCATTGAGAAGGTAAATTTTGTTAAGGATCTTGGGTACAATCTACTGAGTGTATCCTTATTTTGTGATCAGAGACACAACATGCTCTTTACTGAGCATAAGTGTATTGTTCTCAAGCCCGGGGTGGTCATTCTTCAAGAGCATATCCTGCTTAGAGCCCCCAGGAAAGGGAACATGTACAAGATGGACTTGCAGGAAACATCTACCTCAAGAGAGGTTTCTTGCTTTTTATCTAAAGCAAATAGTGATGTGTCTTTCCTTTGGCATAAAAGAATATGCCATATAAACTTTAAGAACATGAAACTAGGTAAGAATGATTTGGTAATTGGAATGGAAAAGAAAGAGTTTACAAGTGATGATCATTGTGTTGCATTCCTGAAAGGGAAGCAACACAAAGTGTCTCACAAGCCAAAGAAAAAGAACTCTATCACTACTCCCTTACACTTATTATACATGGATCTCTTTGGCCCCACCAGTGTAATGAGCTTAGGAAGGACCTCATATTATTTAGTGATCACAGATGATTTCATAAGATTCACTTGGGTCTTTTTCCTTAGAACTAAGGATAAGACTCCTGAGATCTTGAAGAGCTTCATTCTGAAAATTAAGAATCAATCTGATCACAAGGTCAATACCATAAGATGTGATCAAGGAACAGAATTTAAGAACCAAATCCTTGATACATTTTGTGATGAAAAGGGTATTACAAGACAATATAGTGCTCCTAGGACTCCTTAGTAAAATGGTGTTGCTGAGAGGAGAAACAGGACACTTATTAAAGCTGCAAGAACCATGTTGTCTGACTCTAAACTGCCTATCACCTTCTGGGCAGAGGCTGTTAACATAGCCTGCTATGTGCAGAATAGAGTTTTAGTGGTTAAGACTCATGGTAAGACTCCTTATGAGCTGTTGTACAAAAGGAGACCATTTATTGGTTTCCTCAGGTCATTTGGATGTCCTTTCATGATCTTGAATACCAAATATCAAGTAGCCAAATTTTATGAGAAATCAGATGATGGACACTTTATTGGATACTATTCTCAAGCTAAGGCTTATAGAGTATACAATCTCAGAACTAGAGTAGTTGAGGAGTCAGCCAATGTGGCCTTCAATGAGCACACTCCTAGTGTGAAAGGTTCTGATCATGATTGGCTATTTGATCTTGATTCAGTTTCCAACTGTTTTAACAAGTCTTGTGAGGATGTTTTAGGATCTACAGGTAACATATCAACAGGAGATCCTTACATAAGATTTGAGTTGCGAAGACCAAGCAAGAATACTACTCCATCTCTAGTGGGAACTAACCATGCAAATGAAGATCCTATCAGCACAAACATGACAAATTCGGTTGATACATTTGAGATACCTTCAAATTCTAGCTCACAGGTTCAAAACTCAGGTGAATGAGCTTCAAATATAAGAGGAAATGGAGGTGGTGATAGTGATCAAGAATTTCTTTATGTTGATAACCACTCCATAGAGGACAACATAAATGATGTCATACACTCATTGGATCAAGTCTCACTTGATAAGTATGCTGATGTGGTGGGTGACACTTTATTGCTAGATCTAAACTTCTCTAATTTAGATCTTTCAAATCAACTTGCTATGATCCCTCACCTAAGTCACACCACACCACAAACATCTTTGGAAATATTGATACTGGGGTGAGAACAAGAGGACAAACCCATGATAAAAATGTTTGTCTATACTCTTGCTTCTTGTCCCAAGTAGAGCCAAAGAAAGTTGAAGAGGCTTTGAAAGATGGAAGCTGGGTTGAAGCAATGCAAGAGGAGCTATTTCAATTCAAAAGACAAAAGGTTTGGAACCTATGTCCTCTTCCTTATGGGAAGACTATCATAGGAACCAAGTGGGTTTTTAGGAACAAAAAGGATGATAGAGGACTTGTCATCAAGAACAAGGCAAGACTAGTTGTTCAAGGATACACACAAGAATAAGGAATTGATTACATAGATGTTTTTGCTCATGTTGCAAGACTTGTAGCTGTAAGAATATTCTTGGCTTTTGCTACATCCAAGGATTTCAAGGTGTACCAACTTGATGTCAAGTGTGCTTTTCTGTATCTGTATGGGGTGATTGATGAAGAAGTGTATGTCAAACAACCGCCTGGCTTTGCAGACCTAGATCATCCTGATTATGTCTGCAAACTTGATAAAGCTTTTTATGGGCTACACCAAGCTCCAAGGAAGTGGTATGAGACACTATTTCAGTATCTCTATCAAGATGGTTACAAGAGGGGTACTATAGATGGAACTCTCTTCATCAAAGGAACATGGAATGTCTTAATATTGGTTCAAGTATATGTGGATGACATTATCTTCGGGTGAACTAATCCAAAGCTTTGTAAAGACTTTGAGAGGCTGATGAAGAATAGGTTTGAAATGAGTGCCATGGGGGAAGTCAATTTCTTTCTGGGAATTCAAGTGAAGCAAGTTGATAATGGCATCTTCATAAGTCAGTCAAAGTATGTACAAGACATACATACAAGATTCAACATGACTGAATGTAAGGTTGCTAAGTCACTCATAGCCAGAAAGCACTCCCTAGGACCTGATCTTAAGGGGGAGTGTGTGGATGAACATCTTTACAGGGCTATGATTGGGTCTCTTATGTACCTCACAGCTAGCAGGCCTGATATCATGTTTGCCACATGCATCTGTGTAAGATATCAAGCTAACCCCAAGATGTCACACCTGGTTGCTATCAAGAAGATTCTTAGATATCTTAAAGGTGGTCCTAAGCTTGGCCTTTAGTATCCAAAGAGTTCTGACTTCAATCTGTATGCTTATACATATAGTGACTATGGTGGTTGCAACATGACTACAAAGTCTACATCTAGGGGATGTCAATTCCTTAGTGGAAGGATTGTCTCATGGGAATGCAAGAAACAATCCTGTGTCTCTGCATCAACTACTGAGGCTGAATACATTGCTACTACAAGCTGCTGTGCTCAAGTGCTTTGGATTCAGAATCAGAAACTGGACTATGGATTCAACTTCAAAGAGACTCCCATCCATATAGACAACAACAGTGCTATCTATATTACAGTACTCAAGGACTAAACACATCAACATCATGTATCAGCTATTGAGAAATGATTAATCAAACTAGTCAAAATTAACACAAATGAATAATATGCTGATCTGTTCACTAAAGCTTTTGATGAACAGAAATTCAAATATATTGTATCAGCTATTGGGATGATTAACTTTGAGTAGATTTTCTTAAAACTTAAATCAACTTTATTTCTAAAACCTGCGTGTCCTAAGTTGTCTATTTTATCACCTTTATAAGCCCAGTTTATTTTGGAAGAATTTTTTTTTAATGATATTCCTTATATTTTTGAGAATTTTTCAAAACATATTTTCTTTCTAAAGATATCAAGTTGCCTTTGGAAGAAATTTATGTTTTCAAATCAACTAACTACTTATAAGAAATTAACCTTCAAAAGAAATTTTGAGAATATCTTCCGAAGCTTAAATATACTTCTAAGTACATGCATGCATTTGAAGGACAAATATCTTTTGAAAGCAATTAAGTCTCTAAAGATTTATCCTCTTAGAATAAAACTCCCAAGTCTTAATATCTTCCGAAACCAAATATGTGTTGGAAGAAAAATTCTCCAAGTATTTTTCTACCGAAGCCAAATTTTCACAACTCTTAAGAATATCTTTCGATGCCAAATTGGCTTCGGAAGCTTTTTCTTAAAACTTCTGAAGCAAAATTACCTTTGAAAGATTTTCAAATTACAAGATAACTAACTTTTTGGGCACTTTTTCAGAGGTGGGACCGACATCCAGATTTCAAAGTTTATCCTTTTTGCTTTAACTTTGACTAAAATCCATTTCATATATATTCTCATAATGGTTCCCACTCTTCTCACTCTCCTCTTCATCTACATTGTTCTCTAACCTAATTTCACCCACAAACTGCCTTCATTATTATCTCCCTTCACCAACAAGCTACTTCAAATGACCAACATTGACCACAGAAATCAACCTGATTTTTCCATGCATCTTCACAGGTAACATAATCAGGTTGCTCTGTTAGACTCTGAGAAAGATCCAGGTTTCTCAGAGGTTTGCCATTACCTTTCTTTGTCCAACTACTTTACCTCCCTCACCATTGATCCTCTTCTCTATAAGGATCAGTTGTTAGCATTCTGGCTGACCTGTGAAGAGGTCACCATGGATGGGGAGAAGGCACTATCTGCCACAGTGTAGGGAGGACAATCTTCATTACTCCAGCCACCATAAACACACATCTTCAGCTAGATGATATAGAAGGTGACTTGCCCTTCCCCAAAGCTGCTGTCAACCAATCCTTTGAGCAAATGGGTTATGAAGGTGACTTCTCAGTCAAGACCTTCAGGAAGGGAAAGGTCTCCTCTCAATGGAAGTACCTCCTCCATGTTGTTATACATAACTTATCTAACAAGCATGAAGGATGGGACCATATTTTAGAAGACCTCTCCTTCATTGTCAATGGGATGGTTCAGGGGGTCAAGTTCAGGTATTCACAATTTGTATGTACCAATTTACTTGCTAACTTAGACTCCCTAGAGTATTACATGTTCCCTAGATATGTCCAGCACATTCTCAACTGTGAACTAGGCACACAGTTGAGGGGAATAGGTAATATTCTAAAATTAGGATAGATGAAGACCGACATATTCAAAATCATAAGAAAGCCAACTGTTTGGTTCTTCGGGGTAGAAACAGCCCTGGTCCCAAAAATGTTAGAGCTCATTGCTTAAGGTGACAACCTAGCAGCACCAGCTAGTGTTGAACCCACACCTTCTACCTCCCATCCCCAAATACAGCCTACAATAATCATCACCTACCAAAGAAAAACCAAGCAAACCCCTGCACATGATATTCAGCCTGTGCATGCCCCCATATCACCAACCATGCAGGAGGAAGTGGACACTCGAGCTCCCACTTCCCCTGAGGAGCAAACCACTCCCATATCTCATATGATCGGTGCTGAGGTTCCTTATGCTCAACATGATGAGCTCACAACCCAAACAGCCTTAAGCCTTCACTTAGAGTCTCAACACTCTAGTGAACAACCTTCTGGGGACAGTTACCATCCCTAGCCGTTGGATCTAAACCAACCAATTCCCAGCCTTGACTTTTATGATGATGAAGACATGGGCTTCAGTGAGTACCATGAGTCTCTTCTCCACCCCTACTCAAGGATAGATGAGTGTTCCTGCCTCACCCATGTCTAGCCCACATCATCCAACCCAAACTGAGGTGGATCTTCCTGAACCTGTTCAAGAGATCCATATGGAAGAGGCTCTCACTTTGAAAGTGATTACATCATTCAGACCTTGACCATGGCAACCCAGTTTCTTAACCCTTCTCTTGAAGTTATCATGATCTAGGGGAAATCCAGTAGCCAAGAACAATATGCTGGTGATGAGGAAGACGACATTAGTCCTATTTTCTCATCCCCTGGTGATTCTTCTGATGCAGATGAGGTGAGTCTAAAACTAATGGTGCAAACATTGACTAAAACCTGCACCTATTTAGTTTCAAAGATAAGTCACTTGGAATCTCAGGTGACTATCTTACAAAAGAGGGTTAATGGCCAGCAACTTGAGATCACCGATCTCAAGGGCAAGCTAGCTAAAAGTATACTAAGAACAACTTAACCAGGTCCATAAGAACCTGTGAATGTGATAGACTCAACCCCCAGCTCACTTATGCAAGAAAGCGATGCTACCAAAAACGAGGAGAAAGTCAAAACAGTCACAAAACCTGGGAGTTCTTCTCAGGGTATGGAATTTAAGGATTCACCACCCTCACTTGCAATAGTCCATACTCAGCAACCTCCTCAAGTTCACATTGATGTGGACTCACTCATATACAACATATTTGAGAAGGGTATACCCAGAGCCATGTCTATCCCATCTCTTCACTCTGAGAACCCAATCTTGGGATGGAGGTATGACACTAAAAAAAGGGCTCTGGTCATCTCTAGAGCTCAAGGTCAACAAGATGTTTTCAATTTTACAAACCTGAGCTTCTATGAGTACATCCATCTGGTTGATCTTCCACTTGTCAACCCAAGCCAAAACAGAAAAGCTAAAAGATTAGCATATGGATTCAAAGAAGGGTGCTTGCAGAATTCAAGATGAGATCAAAACTATATAGACAGAGGCTAGCAGGTGAGACTTTTGGTCAACTGGAGGCTGAGGTCGACCCTCAAGCCAAACACTCAAGATGTTGAGGGCAGCCAGGCTAAACTACCGGGGGACCAGGAATTACAATATTGATGAACTCATATCTCTCCCCTTAGAAGAGTTAAATAAGCTGGCTGACAATGAGTTGTCAAAGGAGAGGAAGGAGGTAGAGGATGCATCATTGCTCCTTAATATGTTGTATGAGTTGGTGAAAAGTCCATGCTTTAGTAAACAATAGAACAAGGTCTTTGTCTGTAACTTCCTACTTTTGTACCTGTAAACCTTTTTGTATTAGAACAGGATGTGAACTATAGCATGTCATAGTCACTTGTCAAAAGGCAATCTGCCTTTTGACTTTACATTGATCTTGTTGTCTAGATTAGTGTTTCCAACTTTCTTTCTAAGTATTGAAGGTTGTAGGATGTAGTATAAAGTGTCTCGGGTCCTTGTAGTTTAATTATGCTTTGTAATACTTGTAATAGGACTTGAGAGCAATATTCCGCAACCTTGGAAACCATACTTGTTTGTTCGTGTTCTTTGTTCTGTCTCACTAACTACTTGTGCTCTTAGTATCATCATACTCAAACCCAGTTCCCCATTTGAACTGTTAAGTGTTCTAAATCTCTCCTTGTTGTGAGACTGATTGTATTGACCACCCTTCACACGGTCCTGCAGAAGGTAGAGATGGCAGATGGAGATGGGGGAACAATGACAATGGAGTAGATCTAGGGTTTGATATATATATATATATATATATATATATATATATATATATATATATACTTTTTTTTCAAAACACTTAGTTAAGATTAAAGTGGTTGTGACTCATAATATTAATCTTAATATTTTAGGTTATATATATATATGTGTGTGTGTGTGTATATATATGACAAAAATATCATGAATAGATGGTTTTGATCAAAAGATATTAATTTGAATATTTAGTTATCGGTTTTCTGGATACTTTACATAATTACCAAAGAAATGCTTACCAAGTGACATGGGTAATCAAATCTCAAGTTTGATCATTCTACAAGAAAACAATGTATTTCTAAACACTAAATTAATTGAAAAACGATAAAAATAGAGAGAATAAAATACCAAAATATGCTCAAACCCCTAGGATGCCTCCCAAAAGCGCTTAGTTTAATAACCAGTCCTTAGCTTGACTCGACCTCACATTAGATCCTTGGGGTGAAGATTCATAACCTCTAACTCTGCATCCATAGGGCCTTCGATGTAATGTTTCAATTGATGGCCATTCACTTTAAAACCCCTTCCGTCCGGTTCTTCAATTTCAAGGGTTCCGTATGAAAAGACTTGTTTCACAAGGTAAGGACCTATCCATCGTGATTTTAATTTTCCTGGAAATAAACGAAGCCTTGAGTTGTAAAGCAAGACATGCTCCCCCACTTGGAATTGTTTGTTATCCTTCAAGTGGTTGTCATGTAATTGCTTCGTTTGTTCCTTGTAAATTTGAGAGTTCTAGTAAGCTTGGTTCCTCAACTCTTCAAGCTCGTGAACCTACAACAATTTATTTTCACTTGCACATCTTAAATCAAGATTAACTGATTTTAAAGCCCAATATGTTTTATGCTCAAGTTTAAATGATAGATGACATGTTTTTCCGTAAACCATAAATAGTGTTGTGCCAATTGGTGTTTTGTAAGCGGTTCAAAAATCCCATAAAGCATCATCTAACTTATCTGACCAGATCTTTTGGTTTTGCACCACTGTTCGCTCAAGAATGTGTTTGAGGCCTCGATTTGTGACTTCCACTTGTCTACTTGTTTGAGGATGATACGAGGTTAAAACTCTATAGTGAACACCCTAGTGTGCTCTAGTTGATGGATATTGACCACTAGTGTCACACTTGATAGATTCCACTTTTTCAAGTAATGAATTACACAAATAAGTACCTTGGTCACTATTCAAGGCCTTGGAGGCTCCATACCATGTGAACAATTTTCTTATAAACCTTACGATAACCCTAGCATTGTTTACAGGCAGCGCTTGCGCTTCCGCACACTTTGAGACATAATCTACAACAACCACGATGTATTTATGTCCTCATGAACATGGAAATGGTCCCATGAAATCGATGCCCCAAATGTGAAAGACCTCACATACCTAAATACTGTTTTGGAGCATTTCATCACAGGATGAGATGTTACCTGCTCGTTGACAAGCTTTACATGCTTTAACCAATGCATGTGTATCTATAATGATGGTGGGCCAGTTGAATCTAGAATCATAAACATTTTTGGCAGTGTAGTTAGCTCCATGATGCCTACCAGTAGGTCCTTCATGACAATGACGAATAATGGTCATTGCCTCCAATGCACACATCTTCTCACCACTTGATCTATACATACCTTAAATAGATGTGGCTCTTCCCAAAAGTAGTACTTTAAGTCTGTAAAGAACTTCTTTTTTTGTAGGTAAGTCATTCCTTTAATTAGGACCCCACCTGCAAGGTAGTTTGCAAAATTCACAAACTAAGGGTGATCATCAATCTCTTGAACCTGCAAAAGAAACTCATGCGGGAAATTGTCATTTATGTTGGATTCATAGAGTTTTTCTAAAGACGAGTTCTTGAGATGCGAAAGATGGTTAGCTACGACATTCTCAGCTCTCTTTTCGTCTTGTATCTCTATATCAAACTCTTGTAGAAGCAAGATCCATTGAATCACTCTTGGTTTTGCATCTTGTTTTCCAAAAAGGTACCTGAGAGCTGCATGATCAGTATAAACAATAGTTTTGATAAGACAAGGTAAGAACAAAATTTATCAAAAGAAAAAACCATATCAAGCAATTCTTTTTCGATGGTTGTGCAGTTCTCTTGAGCATGTCACTAGCATCACGCATAGTCACTAGCATCACGCATTAGTTTAAATTGGATGAATATGTTTCTCCTTTCGTTTTCCTAAAACCGCTCCGACTGCATAGTCACTATCATCACGCATTAGTTTAAATGGGAGATTCCAATCCTGGGCTACCACTATGGGTGCATTTTTTAATTTTTCTTTTATGAAGTTAAATGCAACTAAACATTCATCATTGAAAACAAAGGGCACATCCTTTTCAAGAAGTTGGGTCATAGTTCTTGCAATTTTTGATAAATCTTTAATAAAATGTTTTATAAAATTCGGCATGACCTAAGAAACATCTTGTTGCTTTAACCGAACTGGGTAGTCGTAATTTTGAAATGGTTTATACTTTTGCCCTATCTACCTCTAGCCCCGCATTGGAAATCTTATGACCTAAAACAATGCCTTCCTTCACCATGAAGTGGCATTTCTCCCAATTCAAAACAAGATTAGATTCCTCGCATCTTGAGAACATCCTTTCCAATTACTTAAACAATGATCAAATGAATTTATAAAGACCAAGAAATCATCCGCCAATACTTCCATCGAGTCTTCAATCATGTCATGGAATATGGCACCATGCATCTTTCGAATGTGGCTGGTGCATTACACAATCCAATGGAATCCTTCTATATGCAAAAGTGCCATAAGGACATGTGAATGTGATCTTTTCTTGGTTTTTGGGTGCGATCAGAATCTGAAAATATCCTGAAAAACCATAAAAAACAATAAAGCATACTTTCGGATAAACGTTCTAACATTTGATCAATGAAAGGTAAGGGAAGATGATCTTTTCTTGTTGTATCGTTTCATTTTTGGTAATTGATGCAAACTTTCCAACCCGTGATGGTTCTTGTAGGTATAAGCTCTTTCTTTTCATTTGTCACCACCATCATACCTCCTTTCTTTGGTACCACTTGAACCGGACTAACCCATGGGGAATTTGAAATCGGGTACATCAAGCTGGCATCAAGTAGCTTGATTACTTCCTTCTTCACCACTTCTTGCATGTTAGGGTTAAGGCGATGTTGATGTTGCACCACCGGCTTGTAATCATCTTCCATCAAAATCTTATGAGTACAAAAGGATGGATGTATTCCTTTTATATCCATGATCTTTAAAGCCATAGTTTTTTGTGCATCTTTTACACCTTCAAAAGCTTCATTTCATCATCCATCAAATCAGAAGTGATAATGACGGTAATTTGGAATCCTCATCCAAGTAGGCATATTCCAAGTGAGACGGTAGTTCTTTAAGTTCCCAAGATGGTGGTTCCTTAACTGATGGTTTAGCGTTAGTTGCTTTATCTCTTTCCATTACTTCAAATACTTCCAGACTTAAGAATGGTTCATTAGTCGACAAGCGAGCCAACTCATCAAGAATTTGCATGTGACAAAGGTCAATGTTTTCCCCATCTAGCAATTGTGTGTCCAAAGCATTCTGTTCACAACTTTCTTTCAAATAATGATCCACATATGAGTCTATAGTATCAATAAAGTATAATGAATCATCATGATTTTATGAATTTTGCATGCAATTTTTAATAACAAAGATCACCTCTTCTTTATCTACCCTTAGGGTTAATTTACCATTGCATACATCAAGTAAGGCTCTCGAGGTAGCTAAAAATGGTCGACCTAAGCTAAGTGGTACATATTTATCTTCATCCATGTCAAGAATTACAAAATCAACCAAAAAGACAAATTTATCAATTTTAACCAACATGTTTTCAACTATGCCTCCAGGGTGCTTCACAGATCAATTGGCAAGTTGGATGCTCAACGGGGTTAGTTTAGGCTCGCCTAAGTCTAGTTTTACAAACACTAAGTATGGCATCAAGTTGATGCTAGCAACTAGGTCAGCTAATGTATTACTAATAGAAAAGCTACAAATTAAACAAGGAATACTGAAACTCCTTGGATCGGTCATCTTTTTATGTAGCTTGTTCTGTAAAACTGCCAAGCATTCTTCATTCAAAGTCACATGTGAAAGCTCATCGAGTTTCTTCTCCTTCAATAGAATGTCTTCAAGAAACTTGGCATACTTTGGCATCAATGAAAATTCTACAACAAATGGTAAGGTAACATGCAATTGTTTGAAAAGTTCAAGGAATTTTCCATATTGTTCTTCAATCTTTTCCTTTCACAATCTATTGAGATAAGGAATAGTGGGCTTGTAAACTCTCAATGGTTCTTTGACTTGTGCGGTACTTGATGGGCTTTTCCTAGTATGTTGCACCTCGTCTTGAACCTCAACTTCCTCTTCAACAATTGGCTTGGATGTAGAAGCTATTGTAGGACCGAGGTAGGGAGGTCAATGCAACAGTTTCACAATGTTTGGAGAGAGTTACCATACTTAGCAGATCAAATAGGGAACCGGTTTAATAGTGAAACAAAGAACACAAGTAAAAGATCTTGACAAGAACAACAATAATATGGTTTTCAAGAATGTTGTAAATTGCTCTCAAGTTTTTTTTACAAAGTGTTACAAAGCTTAATTCAAATGACAAGAACTCGAGATACTTTATACTACATCCTACAGCTAGCCATACTTTGAAGGCAAGCTGGAAACACTAATCTAGATGACAAGATCAATGTAGAGTCAAAAGGCATATTGCCTTTTGACTTGTGACTATGACATGCCATAGCTCATATCCTAATATATTACAAAAAGTATAAAAGTACAAGAGTGAAAAGTTACAGACTCCAAGACCATGTTGTACGGTTGACAAAAGTATGGATGTTTCACCAACTTTTATAAGTTGGAGAGTCTTAAGAGATGGCAGTGAAAAGTGGTTCAGCTTTTGTCAAAAGTAAGTGAGAGAAAGCATGTCTTCTCTGTCTTCATAACATATCAGTCCCTTGGCTTCGAAAGACTTTGTCTTGAAACTTCATAAGACTTCATCTTTGGCTTTGGAAAATGTGGTCATTTCACTTTGGAAGATTTGATACTTAGTGTAATTTATTGAGTTTTATCAAATCTTCCAATGTAACTTCCCTGTACTTCATATGTGCATGTTAAGAGCTCTTTGGTTGCATCAGCCTCTAAGTGTGATCCTTAGAGCTATGTTATCCGAATGAGTGGTCTTGCCACTTCTAGTTCTGACCTCCTTCATATGAGCTTTTAGATTGGGCTCAGTGTTACTCGGAATGTATCCTTGTTGTCTTTAGGATAACCACCTTGAAATTTCACCCACTTGAGCTTCTATTCTTTGCATTGTAGCTTGATGGTTTCTTAGCTCCTTCTCATGTTGTTGGCAATGAGCTTCAGAACTTTAATGACAAGTTTTGGTGGTAGATAGGAATTGTGTCATCATATCTTCCAAATTGGATTTATTTTCTGGTTGTGAACCACTACTTGAGCCTTGATGTTGGAATTGTTGATATTGATTTAGATTTTGAGGGTAGAATTGATTATGAGATTGTTGTTGATACGTTTG
The DNA here is from genome assembly GCA_025506505.1 of Flaveria sonorensis. NCBI lineage: Eukaryota > Viridiplantae > Streptophyta > Magnoliopsida > Asterales > Asteraceae > Flaveria > Flaveria sonorensis. The sequence goes on along the minus strand of CM046437.1, from coordinate 18,590,284 downwards.
ATGCTTTTGTTGTTGATTGTTTTGATATGTTGGCATTGGTTGAAATTCCAGAGGTTGGTTGTCACCACTTGCCTTTCAATAGAAATTTGGATGATTTTTCCATCATGCATTGTATATGTTACTATATGAGTTGTTTTGAGGATGAACTTGACTTCCCATATAGTCAACTTGCTCTGGAAGGTTGAAAATTTCTCCTTGTTGACAATCCAAACTCATATGGGGTCCCCCCCACACATATCACAGACTGCTTGGGCCCTGTTTACCTGCATTTGATTCATTCGGTTTGTAAGTGCTTCAACATATGCAGGTAAAGAATGAAATGTATCCACTTGATGAACACCCTGTCTTGGTTGTCTGGTTCTTGGAGCTTGCCATGAACAATTGTTGTTTGCCAAATCTTCTATCAACTCATGTGCCTCCTCGGTTGTTTTATCGCAAAATGCACTTGTGCAGATGCATCAATAATTTGACGACTTTCAGGACATAACCCATTGTAAAACATTCGGATTTGAAAGCATGGTTCCAATCCATAATGTGGGTACTTCCTTATTGAATCCTTATATCTTTCGCATGCTTCATAAAGTGATTCTCCTTCATCTTGCATGAATGATGTGATTAAATTCCTTAATCTAGTGGTTTTTGATGGTGGAGAGTACTTCAAGAGAAATTTTTTGGACATTTGATCCCAAATAGTGATGGAACCAGCAGAAAGTTTATTCAACCATTGTTTTGCCCTATCATGTATTGATAAAAGAGAATAATCAGAGTCTAATTCCATCATCAATAACTCCGTTAATCTTGAAGATATCACATATCTCAAGAAAGATTGCAAGGTGAAAGTTTGGATCATCATCCGGATGACCACTGAATTGACAATTATTTTGGATCATTCGAATCATGCTTAATTTGATCTCAAAGTTGTTAGCTTGAACATTCAGTCATACGATGCTAGGTCTTGGACCTTCTAAAGATGGTTTGGCAAAATTATTGATTGTTCTTCTATTATCATGCTCCACCATTATGACTTCGGTGTGCTCTTCTTCACTTTCAGACTCTTTTCACCTTTCGTTTTGTTTGAGCCTTCTAGCCTCGTCGCTTCACTTTCGATTTCTTGTGCTAATTTTTGGGATGTTGCCCTCAAGTTCCTCCTAATTACCTTTTCGAGTTTAGAATAAGGCACTACCAAACGCGTTAAGAAAGATAAAGGTAACAAACTAACTTCATTAAACTAAAATATGTAAATATAAATGATTGGCTAAAGTATTGACTCGGATCTTTCTTATAATTGTCGTATCCCCAGCAACGACACCAAAAACATGATGTGTGTTTTGATATATAAATTTAAACGATGAATTTTACACAATAAAAATGTAATTTATGAAATGATTTTCACCTTATGAATAACTACACACATAATAGGCAAGTGTACCTATCAGATAATAGTATAGTTTTTGGTAAGAACCAAGTATCGATCCATGGACACGAGAGCTCCTGATACTAAGTCTTTGTGTAAGGCCCCCGTCCCGGGAAACCCCACAGTTGGTCATTCATTGCATATTACACATTAAAATATATTGAAGTAAGAAAATATGGTAGCGGAATAGTTTAACAAATGCCATTTCATGCATTAATAATAACTTTTGCCAAGAAATACAGCGTTGTTACAAGTTTCAAAAGAACATTTAGTTCTAATACAAGATAAAAATATCATCTCTGCATGACATGGATTCCAGTCTTTATTTGTCAAGTAGCTTCAACCTCGTGCCATCCCCAGCAACGTCATCACTTGCCAACTGATATGTATATAAAAAAAGTGAGTGTTGTTGAGTGAGTTCTAGTTTGATAATATATAAAATATACATTTTTGTAAGCTTCACTTGGTGTTCATCCATCATTATACATAATCATTCGTTAAGAAATTCTTATCTTTCTCTCATTCATTATCTTTCTCTTTCATTAACTAGGATTGCATAAAGCAAAAGTCTACATTGTTGGTTGGCAACAAATGCCGAACCCCTATCAGTACATATTTATAAGTGGTAGCTAACCCCTGACAGTTGACCCATACTGCTAGGCATGAAGCCTGCTCATGAATACGGGTCCCATTCATCATACATTGGTCAATCACAAGGATTAGACCCCAGATGTGCATCCTTCTGGGCTGAAACAGCCACACATCAGTTGAGCTAACGACAACATGGTCGTGCACCTCCATTCATTGTGCTTGCAAGGCTTTTCATTCATCATAAGGGCCCGGGGGTAACATTCATTAGGTTACATTGTCTTTCTTTTATTCCTTTGTGACCACTTGATTATGCATAATACTTTTAAGTTATCCATTGTTTTATAATCACATATCATGAAATATTAAGTACTCATAATAGTAGCACAGAAGAAAAGAATGCAACATTAGTGTCAGAATTCACACTATGTACCTAGTTCATAACTAACTAGCTAACCATAACACCTAACACATGCAACTTAACCTACATACAATTGAAGCCCTTGAACTTGTGCTATCAATTAACAGTCACATCACTAATACTAATACTTTAGGAGGAAAACATATGCTTCGGAAGATTATAAGCTTTGGAAGATTATAAGCTTTGGAAGATTTTAAGATTAGGAAGAAATAAGCTTCGGAAAATTTTAACCTTAGGAAGAAATAAGCTTCGGAAGATTTTAAGCTTAGGATGAAATAAGCTTCGGAAGATTTTAAGCTTAGGAAGAAATAAGCTTTGGAAGATTTTAAGCTTCCGAAGAAATAAGCTTCGGAAGAAATTAAGCTTCGGAAGAAATTAAGCTTTAGAAGAAAATAAGCTTCAAAAGAAATTAATCTTCGGAAGAAATTAAGCTTCAGAAGGAATTAAGCTTCGGAAGATATTAAGCTTCAAAAGAATTAAGCTTCGGAAGAAACTAAGCTTTGGAAGATATTAAGCTTCGGAAGATTTTGCAAACATAAGCTAACTTCCATTAAAACATAAGTACCAGTCACTTAATTTCTATCCCAAATATTTCAGAATAAACCTAAGTGTTCATAATGTGTAAAATAGATATACAGCGGATGACTTGAATGTTAGAGACCACAGCGGACAGCCAAAGCCCACAGTGGACTACCAAAGTCTGTAGTGGATGAACTATTATACACCAAGTATGTCCACAGCGGATGATCCAAGTCCACAGCGGAAGAAATGAAGCTTCAGAAGCAATTAAGCTTCGGAAGATATTAAGCTTCAAAAGAATTAAGCTTTGGAATAAATTAAGCTTTGGAAGAAATAAAGCTTCAGAAGATATTAACCTTCGGAAGATTTTGCAAACATAAGCTAACTTCCATTAAAACATAAGTACCAGTCACTTAATTTCTATCCCAAATATTTCAGAATAAACCTAAGTGTTCACAACGTGTAAAATAGATATACAGCAGATGACTTGAATGTTAAGAGTCCACAGCAGACAGCCAAAGCCCACTGTGGACGACCAAAGTCTGTAGTGGATGAACTATTATACACTAAGTATGTCCACAGCGGATGACCCAAGTCCATAGCGGATGACCAAGGTCCACAGCGGACAATAAGTCCAGCACCTGCAATCCAACTTATGCAATTTCTAGTCCTATACATCATCTTAAGTATATTCTTAGATTAGATCTATTAGTTACACACTTAAAAATAATAATCAATCATTCAAGATCATAGAAATCTTTAAAATTTGCATCTTTGGAAAACAATCATATTTTTCATGGAAAAACATAGCTTGATTTATGAAACACCAGTTTAATATACGTATCCGCCCCAAACAAGTGGAAAACATGTAAAAGAGGGGATCTAAAACTCACCTTAAACTGCCTTCGAGCCAAACATAACAAGTCGAGAGCAGCCTGGAGTTCTAACACCTAAACACATGTAAAAAAGAAACTAAACACATAGAAACACATAGAAATAGGTCCAGAAGATTGGACCCATCTGAAATCCATGAAGAAACACGATTAGAATCTTACCTTTTGAGGATTTCTTCTACTTTCTCCCTCTAGAACCAGTGGGAGTCCTTTTTGTTCTCTCTCTAAAGTCGTATGTTAAGTGTATGGGGAGGGAGCATGGGTGACCTTACCTCCTTTTTAAACCCTATTATGGGCCGGTTTGACCCTTGTACACTTTTAAACCTTGCTTTTAAAATAAAGTCTCCTTTGCTCCCTTCCTTTTCTTTTCCTTCGTTTTTTTTCTTTTTTTTTTTTTTTTTGAATATCCGGATGTTACACTTTGTCATTATCTAGCCGATGAAAGATTATTTGTGAATAATATGATTAACTAATTTAGCTACCAATTAAACTAATAGAAGAAAGTAGACAAAGTTGAAGATAATCATTCAAAGGAAGATATCACTTAGACTTCGACTCTCATTAGCAAAACAATGACAACATATATGAACCTATGGTGAGATCATCTTCTATGCATGAAAAATGGATGTAAACTAGACTCCTATCATGGTTAACTAATCATATAACTCATTGGAAAGCTAGAATGATAAACACATAATAACCACCTAAAGTTATGCCATGAAGATGCAATGATGTAACTAAGTCAAAGTTAAAGATGGTTAGGACTCCTGTCAAGGATACCAAACCCACCAATCTTTGGAAAGTTGACACTATGAACACATGGTAACCACCTCAATTTGCGTAATGTAACAAAACTTTGTAAATCCTTCGATTTTTGAATGTCCTAACACGAATACACGAATCATAAATTTGCGCATCATCTATGGTTACACATAGACAAAGATATCCATAACAAACACAAAGGATTTCATAAATATATGTATAAGGATGCAGACTTGTTCAACTTTACTAAATAATCAACCCTCATTTACCATTGCTAGTCAAATGTCATAAACAATACACTAATGTATGCATTTCATGAATAGATGTTCTAAAACACATAGTTTTTTAACAATATATGATTATAACACCCATAAGATTTATCATTTTATCAAGTTAAACAAGCATACACAATCATTGAAGAATATTCATAGCCTTGTAATAAGCATTAGCCTTGTAATAAGTGATAAAGAATGTTTAGCCAATGAGGCTTGCAAAAACCACAACCAAACTCATAACAATGGAAGAAAACATGATAGATCTAGGGATTTTCAAACCAAAGATGAGTAGAGGTGGGTTGTATGGAGTTGAATCATCCTTTGAAATGCTTGATCTTTAACCTAGCTTGAACTCTTGAAAGAACTGCTTCAAAGTCACCGCATGCATGCAGAAAAACTAATGTTTCTACTTCAAAATTTGTCTCCCCCAAAATGAAGAAGGATAAGGGCTTAAAAGAGGATCCTGGTATGTGTTATGGTCATGACAGAATCAATCATGACCATAATGCACTAGAAAAGGAGACCTGAGGCTTGTTATGTCATCACTGAATCAGTCATGATCATAACAGGCTTTAAACTTCTAAAATCTTCCAGAATTTCTTGTCTTTTTCTTTTGAAATCATCAAGCAACCATACAAAACTACAAAATCCAAATAAATCACAATTAAGTATAAATAATGATGATTTGTAACAAAAAACACTTAAAATAGGGGTAAGATATGCATTATTAACATGTATATTTATTCATATATCAGCTTGTATGGTGAGGGGTTGTACGGTTAGGGCTTGTAGTAAGATGCCAAGCTTCAAAAGTTATACCTCAAGCTATAAAACTTTTAAACTCTGAATTTTTAGTGATTTAATAAAAAGACTAAATTGCCCTACTAATATACATTATATAGTAGTATAGATATAGGGTAAAGATTCTTTGTTAACCCTTTTTTGTGATAACCTGTTAACTCAAATATAATGAACACTTACACCATATTATGCTAAAAGGACTAGTGTAACAAACTTTTACACCATGTTACACCACTTTTGTAATGATTTCCCCCTGCCATTTTCAAAACTTCCCTTATTATAAAAAGCTTCACCCTTTTTCTAAAACCTTAACTTTTGTGTATGATGTTATTTTTATACAAATTACACCAACAAATAGATCATTTTAATATATTTAATTTAGGTATAATATTTCTATATATATTTCTTTTTTTTAATGTTCATTGTGGATCACCGGTTTTTCCGCTGTAACGATAAGTTATTATGGCATCGTGACCTACTACGGACCACTAGTTGTGCTAATGGATTATTGCAATAAACAAATGCTAACATTTGATCTCTACCTTATATATATATATATATATATATAATCCTAATAAATCTTTACATTACTTAACACGTGTCATCACTACATGCAATCTCACAACCGAATTCCCGCCCATATACATTCGCCCAGATTAACCACTTACCCGAAATTGATTCTCTTCTTTTCTCAAAATTACAGAAACCCTAATAAAATCGTAGGATGCATATCACTCTGTTAAAGGTTTTAGCGATTTATATCTATCACACCATTGATTCTTTGAGAAAGCCAATAGCCAAACAATATCTGCATAAAAGATTATCTAAATAGTAGGCTATCTTTTGATTTTTTTATTTTTAGATCTGAGGCTTTACAGAATCGATTTTTTTGTTTCAGTTTTTTTTCTTTTACCGCACATCCCTTCTCCGCTGATAGGCCACCATCTTCAATTTCTTCCATTACGCTACGACACCGCTATAATCGTTTCTCCCTTCATCCTTTCCAGCATGTTTGTTTGTTGGCTCAAACCATAGAGGTAACGATCCATACACTTCATGCTATGATTTCTTGATGCCCCGAATGCTTGTGTTTCTGGATCATTCACTATTGTTTTAAATTTCTTTGTTTTTCCAATATAAGGATTGGGAGTATTTGTGCACAAATTTCCTTTGTACTTTGGAGAGGTGTTATTGTAGGTGTTTGATTGATAGGTCTTTGTTAATTCATATTTTTAGGTATATGCTTAATTGGATATCTAGAATTAGGTAGTTGATAATATCTTACAAATAAATAATATGGATAAAAGATTTGGGGTGACCAGATGATACTTACCCCATCATTACTCATAGATGATATTTCTAGAACTAAAACACCATGCTTGATTATGAAGTGATGATAAGTTAGTTTGTCAACCATATAATCAGAAGTTTGAAGTATGCTTTAAGGCCTCAAATTCAATACATCCTTCTACTTAAAGTAGCTTCAGCTCAATTTCTTTTTTAGACAATAGACTATTTACAAAAAAATTTAATTTTCTAGATTTATGACTCTTTACATTGGAAATAAGACATAAAATGAAGCATAAGACTGACTCACTGGCATACTATCTGTAAGGCCCCAATCCCGGAGACCCCACAGTTGGTCATTCATAGCATCAGTCATTATAAAAAAACGTATTTAAATAAATTAACATGAGAAAGTATTACAGCGGAATAATTATCAAAAACCAATTCATGCATTAATAAATACTTTTGCCAAGAAATACATCGTTGATTAAAGTTACAAAAGAATACTTAGTTGTATTACAAAACAACAACATTATTTTTGCATGAGATGGATGTCAGTCTTTGCTTGCCTAGTAGCTTCACACCCCCCTCCCCTCGTGCCATCCTCAGCAACATCATTACCTGCCAACTGAAAATGCATATAAAAAGTCAGCGTTGCTGAGTGAGTTCTAGTTTTATAAATAAAATACTTTGCTTTCGTTAAAACTTATCCTTTACTTTTAATTGTGATCACCCATCATACATACAATTAGATAATATTTATCCATCATAATCATTCTTTTTCGTACTTTTTATTATTATCTTTCACTTTCTTCTGACCAATGTCATATGCCATACCCCAAACATTGTGCACGAAGCGGGTATTGGTCCGAAGTCTATAAATAGACCCCTAACATTGCGCACGAAGCCTGACACCAGTACCGGGGCAAGCGACAAGGGTCCCATTTCGTACATATTAGTCAATCACAAAGATTGACCCCTGTGTGCATCCTCATGGGTTAGCTAAACCGCACAACTGAGCTAACAACCCTAATGAGTTATGAACCTCCTTTTATTTGCTTGCAAGACTTTTCATTCGTTCATTATGTTCCAATCTCATTATCGTACTCTTTCACTTTTAATACAATAATACTATACGTACAAGAGTATTAACACACCATTTAAAGTCACATAATAATACGTAATATAGAACATCAACCACTACCCACAATCATACATAACATCAACAAGCATAAACCACCAAGACATTCCAGAACTTAACACTACATTCTACTTTCCAAGATTCCAGAAAATCCTAAGTGGCCAAAGAAATAGGGATGAACATAAGCCAATGTGGTTGAATGTTCAGCAAATGCGAACAAGCAAATGCAGATGAAAATTTTAGAAAAATATTCTAAGTGTCTAAAGATATGCGGGTGAACCAAATGTGGATGAACATGTCCAAATACGGATGAACAAGTCCAAATGCGGATGAACAATACTAAATGTGGATGAACAAAATACTTGGCAATTGAACATAAAACCAATGCGGCTGAAGTTCAACAAATGCGGATGAACAAAAAGCAAATGCGGATGAACAAAAGACATGCGAGGGAACATTCAACCAATGCGGTTGAACACTCAGTAAATGCGGATGTTCAAAACCAACCTGTAATGAAACTTATGCTACTTCCAGTTCTCAATCATCATTCTAATATGTCCTTAGTATCGATCTATCATGCTAAACACTTAGAACATAGATTACCACTACACAGCAACGAAGAAGGCATTTAAAACACATAACACACATAAATTCAGTCACAAACGTAGGAAATTCAAATTTCAGTTTGTAAAATTTCAGTAAATATGCACATCAGCCCCAAACGAGTATAAAACAAGTAAAAGATGGGATCTAGAATTCACCTCTAGCATCTTTCGAGTAAGACTTCTTCAGACTGAGAGCAATTGGAAGTTCTAGCACCTAATCACGCAAAAGAACAAGCAGCCAAACACAAAAGAACACATAAAAATCGGTCCTGCAGCTCGAATCCAACTGAAACCGAATATAAAATGCAAGAAAACCTCACCTACAAGCCATTCTTCCTCCTTCCCTCTCTAGAAACCGATTGTAGCTTCTTCCTTCTTCTTGCAACCGAAAGCAAAGTCTGCAAAATAAGAAGTGTGGCCTGCCATGCTTCTTTTAAATCCCATAATAGGCAAGTTTGCCACTTGCACAACTTTATCCCCTTGACATGGGATATTTCACCTTTCTTTCTTTTTTTTCCTTTTAAATTTTCGGGTGTTACAAGTCCACCCCTCTTATATAGGATTCATCCCCGAAACATATCACTCCTCGAACAACTGTGGATAATGCTTCCTTATCTCTTCCTCAGTTTCCCACGTAGACTATGATCCCTTCATGTGCGTCCACTGTACTCACATCAGTGGAACCACTTTATTACGTAGTCTCTTTTCTTTTCTATAAATGATGGCCACTGGCTGCTCCACATAATTGATCCGTTCATCCACCTCAACGTCCTCCAATGGCACAATCATATCTTCATCAGCTAAGCACTTTCTTAGATGAGATACATGGAATGTCAGATGAATTCCACTTAACTCATTGGGTAGCTCCAACCTGTAGGCCACCTCTCCTACTTGAGCAATGATTAGGAAAGGCCCTATATACCTTAGGCTCAGCTTACCCCGCCTTCTAAACCGGATGATCCTCTTCCAAGGTGAAACCTTCAACATAACTTTATCACCCACCTTGAATTCAATCGGTCTATGCCTCTTGTCAGCTGACTTTTGTCTATCTTTTGTCGCCTTCATAAAGGCCTTGATCTTCTCTAACTTTTTGGTCGTAGCCTCGATCACCTCGATGCTCCCTAACTCCTTCTGCCCATTGTCACCCCAACATATGGGCGTTCTACACTTCGTACCATATAGCATCTCATATGGAGGCATACCAATGCTTGTATGATAACTGTTGTATGAGAATTTAGCTAACAGTAAGTATTCCTCCCAACTTCCTCCAAAATCAATGATGCATGCTCGGAGCATATCCTCAAGCGTCTGAATGGTTCTTTCTAACTGACCATCTATCTGAGGATGGAAAGCCGTACTGATGTGCAACCTCATCCCCATCGCATCATGGAATCTCTTCCAAAACTTAGATGTAAACCAAGTGTTACGGTCAGACACTATAGACACCGGTACACCATGACAAGTCACAATCTCTTTGATGAATAGATCCGCCAACCTCTCAGATGAATATGTCTCGCGGATCGGTAGAAAGTGAGCACTCTTCGTCAAACGAGCAACTATCACCCATTTGGCATCGTACCCTCTTGTCGTAAGTAGTAACTTCATAATGAAGTCCATGGTATGTGCTCCCATTTCCACTCAGGTATATCCAAGGGTTGGATCTTCCCAAATGACTTCTGATACTCCACCTTCACTTGCAAGCAAGTAAGGCACTTGCTCACATACTCCCCTCATCGCGCTTCATAACCAACCACCAGTAGTCTTTCTTCATATCATGATACATCTTTGTAGCATCGGGATGAATCGAGTATCAAGTGTTATGAGCTTCATCCATGATTTGCCCTTATAGGTCTCCATAACGAGGGATCCACATCCACCCGAAGCGGATTCTAACTCCGAGAGTGTTCTCACCCAACTCCGCTATTAGACCTTTCATCCTTTCGAAGTTAAGGCGATCTTCTTTCAATGCCTCATCTTGAAACTCCTTGACCTATTTCATCATGTCAGAGGTCATCACCAACTTGTAAGCTTTCACTCAGATTGGCTTGGGTCTCTCCTTTAGGCTAAGGGCATCCGCCACCAGATTGGCCTTGCTCGGATGGTAGTGGATCTCACAATCATAACCTTTGATCAAATCTAACCACCTCCTTTGCCTCATATTGAGATCTTTTTTCTTGAATAAGTACTTCAAGCTCTTATGGTCAGTGAAGATAGTGCATTTCGTCCCATACAAGTAGTGCCTCCAAATCTTCAATGCAAAGACCACAGCCGCCAACTCCAGATCATGAGTAGGGTAATTAGCCTCATGGGTTTTCAACTGTCAGGATGTATAGGCTGTTACCCTCCCTTGCTACATTAGCACGCAACCTAACCCCGAATAAGAGGCATCCGAATAGACCACTAAGTCTTCGCTCCCTTCGGGTAACGTTAAGACAGGAGCTTGAGTCAATCTCGTCTTTAGCTCATCAAAAGCAATCTCCTGTTCTCGACCTCATACAAACTTCACCTCTTTGTGGGTCAACTTGGTCAATAGTAAGTCTACCTTGGAAAAGTCTTGGATGAATCTCCTGTAATAGCCCGCCAAACCCAAGAAACTGCGGATCTCGGATGGTGTCTTTGGAGTCTTCCACTGCATCACCGCCTCCACCTTTGTCGGGTCCACCATAATCCCTTCAGAATTAACCACATGACCCAAAAACTGAACCTCACGCAACCAAAACACACACTTTGAGAACTTAGCATACAGCTTCTCTCTTCTAAGCGTCTCCAATACCTCACAAATGTGACCGGCATACTCTTCTTCGCTCTTTGAATAAATCAAGATATCATCAATAAACACAATCACTGATTTATCCAACATCGGCCGACACACCCGATTCATCAAATCCATAAAAGCAGTTATCACGTTGGTTAAACCGAAAGACATAACGAGGAATTTGTAATGCCCGTATCGCGTCCGAAACATGGTATTCTGGATATCTTGTTCCTTAACCTTTAGCTGATGATAACCAGAACAAAGATCTATCCATGAGAACCAACTGGCACCATGGAGCTGATCAAACAAGTCATCAATCCTCGATAATGGATACCGGTTCTTCACCGTCAACTTGTTCAACTCACGGTAGTCGATGCACATCCTCATGCTACCATCCTTCTTCTTTACAAACAAGACCGGAGTACCCCAGGGAGAGATACTCAGTCAGATGAACCCTTTATCCAGCAACTCTTGCAACTGGACCATCAGTTCCTTCATCTCGGAGGGAGCTAGTCGATATGGTGCCTTGGCAACACATTGGGCACCAGGTATCAAATTGATCTGGAACTCGATATCGCGGTCCAATGGCACACCTAGTAGATCCTCTGGGAATACGTCTGGAAAGTCAAACACAACTGGTACGTCACACAATCATGGTACTAACGCATCCACATCCGTCACGTAAGCCAGGTAGGCACTACATCCATGCCTCATGCTCTTCTCTACCACCACCATTGAAATTACCTTTAGAACCGTACTGACCCTATCACCGTAAATCATCACCGAACTCCTATCAGGTGTGGTCAAACAAATCATCTTCATGCAACACATAATGTTTGCCTCATAGGCTGCTAGCCAATCCATCCCATGAACCACATCGAATCCGCCTTGGGGCATCACGAATAATTTAGCAGAGAACCTATGGCCTTCAACTCTATGTCACAATTCTCTATCAGATCAGAAATCCTATTAGAGTTACCAATGGCAGTTTCTATATCGAGCGTTTCATCAATCTTTCAACTCCTAACAGTCAACTTATCACAGAAGGCAGTAGAAATAAAACTCTTACTAGCACCAGAATCGAAAAGCACAGAGGCACAAATTTGGTTTACTAGGAAGGTGCCTGACATAATATCGGGGTCCATCCTAGTCTCCTCCCGGGTCATAGTAAATGCTCTGGCTTTTGCCCTCTGCCCTTCCTTCTCCTTCTCGATCCCCTTTCTTGCCTTGGAGTTTTCAGCCCTCGGTTTCTTGCAATCCCTACATAGATGGCCCTCTTCACCACAGCTATAGCACCTCATCACCCTACAATCCCTTGCCATATGACCAGTCCTCCTATATTTGAAGCAGACGTTCAATGCCCACTTACACTTTCCCATATGTTCCTTCCCGCACTTACTACACCTCTTCGCCCCTGTACCCGCCGACACTACCCTCCGGTCATCCACCCTTGCATTTTTGTTGTTCGGGGTGAAGCCACCATGACCAAATCATTTCCCGTTCCAGTTCCTGTCACCACCACCCTTCTTACTCACTTCCACTACTGCCATCTCCTCCCTTTAATCATACAACCTCCCAGCCAGATCAACCACTGACCTAAACGTACTTGGCCGGGCGGCAATCATGTCCCTACGGATATCCACCGGTAGACCCTGGATGTACCTCTTCATCTTTCTTGACATAGGTGTCACCTGATCTGGTACCAGCCTTGCCATCTCGTTGAACTTAGTCGTGTACTGCTGGTGTGTCATGGTTCCCATCTCCAACTATAGGAACTCTTTCTCAATCTTGTCGAGTTCCCTGTGAGGACAAAACTCCTTGATCACCATCATCTATAGTTCACTCCACCTCATTCTCCCAATCGCCCTGCTACCCTCGGCCTGGACAATATTGTCCCACCAGCATAAGGCTGAGTCCCTGAATGAGAGGGTAGCAAACTTCACCTTTTGATCCTCCCTACATTCGCTGATATCCAACACAACCTGCATTTCTCTCACCCATCGGTGAGCAGCAGAAGCGTTCCCATTTACATCAAAGGTCGGGGGATTGCATCTTTGGAATGCCCCATAGCTGCACCCCTTTGCAGTTTCCTGCACTGCTTCCTCTTCCTCTTCATCACTAGAGACAACCATCTCAGTTTCTTGTTGGTCCCCTTCACCTGAACCTCTCTCCTCGCCCCCTCTCCCAACAATTTTCTTCCTCTTATCTTTGTCTTTCTTTTCATCCTCCCTTACTACACGAATAACCTCGGTCACCATAGACTGCAGAATCGTCTACATGACCTGATGAATTTCTTACACTACTGCCTAATTCGCAGAGGCTCTCAGGTTAGCATTCTCATCACCGCCTTCATGGTGATGAAGCTCGGGCTCTGCAGGAGTTGTCTCAGTAGTCTTAGCCATTTTCCTTGTGTCACGTGGTCCAGCACCACGACCACCCCGTACTCCACCTCGAGAAGCCTTCGAAGATCTACCACCAGCTATCCTCTAAACACTATAAGATTCAAACACCAACACGATCATTCAAGGTAATAGCTCAGATTTTGTCATCTATAGTAAGTCCCTAATTACAGTGGCCAGTTATGATTAGCCACTTACTTTACTCTTCATCCCCTAAGCATTTCCTATCCTGACTACATCAGTATCCAAATCTACTAAGAGCACATAAATCAGATAGCACACGCACATAATGCTGGTCCACTTTAAGAAGATAAATTACCTGATGGCACGTAGCTACTTTGGCTGGCATCCTTCTATTCAGTCCCATTCTCAGTTTAAGTTTATGTTTTGAAAATAATTTACCCAATTAACTTAAACTTTGGCTATGATACCAACTTGTAAGGCCCCGATCCCGGAGACCCCACAGTTGCTCATTCATAGCATCATTCATTATAAAAAAATATTTAAATAAATTAACATGAGAAAGTATTGCAGCAGAATAATTAGCAAAAACCAATTCATGCATTAATAAATACTTTTGCCAAGAAATACATCGTTGATTAATGTTACAAAAGAATACTTAGTTGTATTACAAAACAACAACATTATTTTTGCATGAGATGGATGCCAGTCTTTGCTTGCCATGTAGCTTCACACCCCCCCCCTGTGTCATCCTCGGTAACATCATTATCTGCCAACTAAAAATGCATATACAAAGTCAGTGTTGCTAAGTAAGTTCTAGTTTTATAAATAAAATACTTTGCTTTTGTTAAAACTTATCCTTTACATTTAATCTTTATCACCTATCATACATATAATTAGATAATATTTATCCATCATAATCGTGTGTTTTCATACTTTTCATTATTATCTTCCCCTTTCTTCTGGACCAATGTCATATGCCATACCCCAAACATTGTGCACGAATCGGGTACTGGGCCGAAGTATATAAATAGACCCCTAGCATTGCGCACGAAGCCTGACACCAGTACCGGGGCAAGCGAAAAGGGTCCCGTTTCATACATATTAGTCAATCACAAAGATTGACCCTTGTGTGCATCCTCATGGGTTAGCTAAACCGCACACAGTTGAGCTAACAACCCCTTAATGAGTTGTGAACCTCCTTTCATTGCTTGCAAGACTTTTCATTCGTTCATTACGTTCCACTCTCATTATCATATTCTTTCACTTTTAATACAATAATACTTTACGTACAAGAGTATTAACACACCATGTAAAGTCACATAATAATAATAATATAGAACATCAACCACATCCCACAATCATACATACCATCAACAGGCATAAACCACTAAGACATTCCAGAACTTAACACTACATTCTACTTCCTAAGATTCCAAAAAATCCTAAGTGCCCACAGAAATGCAGATGAACATAAGCCAATGCGGTTGAATGTTCAGAAAATGAGGACAAGTCCAAATGCGGGTGAACCAAATGCGGATGAACATGCCCAAATGCGGATGAACAAGTCCAAATACGAATGAACAATACTAAATGCGGATGAACAAAATAGTTGGCCATTAAACATAAATCCAATGCAGTTGAAGTTCAACAAATGCGGATGAAGGCCAGCATATGTGGATGAACAAAAAGCAAATGCAGATGAACAAAAGACATGCGAGGGAACATTCAACCAATGCGGTTGAACACTCAGTATATACGGATGTTCAAAACCAACCTACAATAATACTTATGCTATTTCCGGTTCTCAATCATCATTCTAATATGTCCTTAGTATCGATCTATCGTGCTAAACACTTAGAATATAGATTACCACTACACAGCAACAAAGAAGGCATTTAAAACACATCACACACATAAATTCAGTCACAAATGTAGGAAATTCAAATTTCAGTTTGTAAAACTTCAGTAAATATGCACATCAGCCCCAAACGAGTATAAAAAAAGTAAAAGAGGGGATCTAGAACTCACCTCTAGCAGCTTTCGAGTGAAACTTCTTCAGACCAAGAGCAATTGGGAGTTCTAGCACCTAATCACGCAAAAAAACAAGCAGCCAAACACAAAAGAACACTTAAAAATCGGTACAGCAGCTCGAATCCAATAGAAACCGAATAGAAAATGCAAGAAAACCTCACCTACAATCAATTCTTCCTCCTTCCCTCTCTAGAAACTGATTATAGCTTCTTCCTTTTTCTTGCAGCCAAAAGCAAAGTCTGTAAAAGAAGAAGTGTGGGCTGCCATGATTCTTTTAAATCCTATAATGGGCAAGTTTGCCACTTGCACAACTTTAACCCCTTGACTTAGGATATTTCACCTTTCTTTCTTTTTCTTTTCCTTTTAAATTTCTGGGCGTTACACTATCACATGGACACAATAGTTCTGGTGGAATATGTCTCTGCTGTAAACTTATGGTAATTTTATCTATTCACTTATTAATATTCAGTTACCACAACCATAAATATTGAAAACGTATAGTTAGTTTCTTTAACTTATGGTAATTTTGTTTAATACCTTTTTAATATATGTAATTTAATTTTGATATTGCTATTTCTAAAGGCCAAAGTGAGTGGGTATTTACATCTGTTAGGTTTGTATGATTTCCAAAGGCCAAAGTGATTGGGTATTTACATCTTTTTTAATGATGAAGCTATTGTGTTGATTAATTTAGTTCTTTAACAAGAATATTACTCTGCTACTTAGTTAAGTTTTGTATGATTTCTGGTTTCATGTTGTTAGACCCTGAAAGGATCATACTTGCCAACTTAAGAGGTGGTTTGAGGTTGTTCTTATTGGATAACATCATTAACAGAAGACAACAGAAGATTACAGAAGACATTACTTACAGAAGACCAAGAAGACATAAAATGACCAAGTATAGACTACCCGCATTTGTTAATGCGGATAACTTGTGAACAAATGCTGACAAGTGTTTGTTCACCCACATTAACAAATGCGGATGAAGACAAGAAATGCTGAACAAGAAGTGTTCACCCGCATTTGTCCATGCGGATGAACTGAAGAAATGCTGACAAGAAGTGTTCACCCGTATTAGTTTATGCGGATGAACAAAAGGAAATGCGGCCAAGACTTGTTCATCCGTATAAACTAATGTGGCTGAGCAAGCACATGCTAATCAAATGCTACTGACAAGACTTGTTCACCCGCATAAACTAATGCGGATGAACTAAATTAATGCTGATCACAAGAAAACAAATGCTGATGAAGACTTGTTCATCTGCATGAACTAATGCGGATTAACAACTTACAATGTTTTTACTTATTTTGTACTTGGACAAGATTCTCTTGTATAGATCAGTGTTAGTTTAGTCTTTTGTACAGATTATGTGTATGCCTATAAATAGGGCTGCATACCCTAACTTTGTAAGTTTTTGGTCTTCAACAGTTATAACATCAATATTATACATCTATGACTTTTGTGTTCATGTACAACATTTACTCAAACATTTTTTCAGGTTCATCTGTTCTGTAATATAGTGATTCCGTAACTATATTACTGACTCAGTCTGCATATTCAATCCTAGGTTGAGTCACATCAACCAAGAATATCATTCTCAAACCCAGTCAATTGGTATCAGAGCCTCGGATCTGTGTGAAAATCGATTGAACTGTAGACTGAGTTGTTTATCAGCAAGATCTATACTTCTGATAAACATACACACTGAAATCGAACACAAAGAAGTGGTACTATACAGATCTGTCGTTGACAAACCTTCACACTAACAAACAACAAAACATAGAACTCCTTCCGGCTAACAGATCTAAACTTAACAGATCTCGTAAAGACTATGAACAGAAAATTCAAAGAACAACTCACTGCTCAAACTTAAAATCAACTTAAAACCTTACTTAACCAAGTTAAAATCAGTTTATTAACATGGAGTCTTACAATCTTCCTGAAATTGGGCATGCTTCTAAACCCTATGCTTAAACCCAAATCTAATTTTAAGCAGTGGAAAATTCATTTTAGAAACTACATTACATGTGTAGATCCTGACTACTGAATATCTATTTGCAAAGGTCCCTACATTCCACTGTCTTTAAATGCTGATCAAGCTGCTCAGTACAAAACTGCAAGAATTCCCATTGAGGATCCCAATTTAACTCTTGATGATGAAGAATATAAGAAAATCAAGATTGATCTTAAAGCTTATCCTATCCTTACACAAGCACTGAAAATGGATGTTCTAAAAAGATTAGAAAAATATGGAACAACTAAAGGGGTATGGGATGCTCTACAGATCATGTGTGAAGGAAGTAGTGAAGTGACTGAAATTAACAAAGATAAACTGATAAACCAATATGAAACTTTTCATCACACCAAAGGAGAGTCAATCTCAAGACAACTTTATAGATTTGTTCAACTTGTAAATGATCTTGAAATCATGGGGGTCACTTACCAAGAAAAATAATTGAACAAGAAAATGTTACACAGTTTACCTGAAAGCTGGAATCAAAATGTCACTATGTTAAAGAATAACGTTGATTTGGAGAGTACAAGCTTAGATATCATGATTGCCAAAATTAAGGCTTTGGAGTTGGATGAAAGGAGTAGAAATCTCAGTGGACCACAAGTCATTGAGGCTTACAAATTTCCATCAGAAACTCATTCTGTTAAGAATGCATTTGTGATTGAAGAAGATGACTTTCTCTCAACTGGTGACCATTCAAAGACAACTGGATTCTGTGCTGCTCAACAACATAAACCCTCATCTTCTGCTCAGCCCACAGCAACACCCTATAGTATACCCAATGATTAAAGATCTGAAGAACAGAAGGCTACTTACAATGCCTTTGTTGCTAGGTTTGAAGCCTATCTTGGGGGGAGACTCACTTCAGCACACTTCATTTAAGAGGATCTGGAAGAGATGGATCCTGATGATGTTGAAGAAATGGATTTACAATGGCAGTTGGCCATGATTGCCATGAGAGCAACGAAGTTCTTTCGTAAAGGGAAGAAACTGAGTCTTGATGAGAATACCAAGCTGGGGTATGACAAATCCAAGGTTAAGTGTTTTAACTGTGGAATGACTGGTCATTTCTCTCGAGAATGTAAACCTCCCAAGAGAAGCAACACCAACTTTCAAAGACCCACACATGGCCAGCATTCATCTCAACACAATACTAACTTTCAATCAAGCAACACTCATCTACACCAGCAGCAGAATCAGCAACAGCCAATTCAGCAAAGACAACCTCTGCTGACTCATCAATCTCAACGAAGTAATCAATAAACTTCCAATGCACTTGTCATCAGACAAGATGGAGTTTGTGATTGGAGCTTGTATGCTGAGGAAGTCCAACCATAGCTTCAGAATCATGCACTTATGGCACATATCAATAATGGACCAACTCCAATGCCATCTGAGGTAAAATCCAATCTATGTTCTGAAAAATGTGTTCTAGAAGTACAGGGGTACAGGGAACACAATCACAAATTGGCTAATAAAATAAGAGAAGAAAAGGTGAAATCAGAGATGTTAAAACAAGAAATGAGAATTTATGAAGTTAAAATCAAATCTCTGTTGTCTAACATGGAAACACTCCATGGTGAAAAGTACACACTTGTGGCTGAAAATGAGAGGTTAACTGAATTGTTGACCAAATGAAAAGCTGAGCAATCAGCTAATGAAATAAAACTTGAAAAGTTTCAGCTCTCATCTATCGAGCTGCAAGAGTTACTTGTGTCTTAAAAGGGGGCTAAAGATATGACTGGGATAGGCTACCAAACTTGTCCTCCTTCATATAATGATAACTACACTGTTATGCCTGAGTCACTTACTCAATCAGATACAAAAGAATCTAAAATTATTGAAACAAAATCAATGATTTCTCAAACAACAAATCCTCAAAACAAACCAGGTGTTTACATTGAAACTGATGAGGATAAAATCAGATTGGGTCATCCTATCAAAATCAAAGAGTGCTCAGACAAACCTATGGTTATAAAGAAACCAAAGAGCCCAGTCAAATCAATTATGCCTTTTGTAAAATTTGTTCCTCAAAATCTTAAAGTGAATCACACTGCTGAATGCTCAGTGAAACCATCTGCTGGAAGCAGATCAGATTAAGAGATCATATCTCCAAAAAATTCAAGCGAATCAGATAAGGTTTCATTGAAATTCAAGGATAAAACCAAAGTTCCCTTAGTCACCAAAGGGAAAATCACTTTTGTACAAAAATCTAAAGTGAAATCTGATTCACCATCTTCATCAAATATCAGACAAGGAATTGGGTTTGATATTTTCAACAAAGAACAGGTAGAACAATTTGATAGGGAAATAAGGCAATACAGAAAGAAGCAGCATCAGTCCATAAAAACAAAGCAAGTCAGAATTATGAAACAATCTGTTGGCACCCCAAAGACTGATATGACTTCTGTTTCAAAGTTAAAGGACAATCAAATGTATTGTGAATTCTATGATATGACCAATCACAATACAGATGAGTGCTACTTCACTAAGTACTGCTCTATCCGTGACATGAACAATCACTCAACGAAAACTGTCATTTTAACAAATATTGTTCATTGTGTGATATGACCAATCATAATACAATTGATTGTTACTTTAATCAAAAGGATTGAAAAGTTCACAATACAAAGCCATTTCATCAGTTCCAACTGACAAGGTCAGATCCAAAAGTCAAGCTAACCTGAACAAATTACTGAAATCTCATCAAAAATATAAAATTAAAGTGATTAATGACAAGCAAAAATCCGTTCAACCTTTACATAAAAATCAAAAGGAAAGGTTTGTATACTCTTCTGACACATCAGATGGAATTGATGAAATCAAACTTCAAAGAAGTAACAGAAAAGCATTGAAATCATCTTCCATTAAAACTCAAACAAGAGGAAAATACCAAGAGGTAACAGTGATTGATGAAAAAGGATGACCCAAGACCATTATGGCTTGGGTTCCTCATTCTAACTAGTTCTTTTTGTGCTTGTAGGGTCATTAATACAGGTCCAATAGCTTATGGTACGTGGACAGTGGATGCTCCTGACACATGACTGGAGATAGTTCCCTCCTTTATGACTTCACCCATATTCAAGGAACTACTGTAGCTTTTGGAGGAGATTCACAAGGTGGTAGAATTACAGGAGAAGGTTCTGTGACAAATGGACTGCTGAGCTTTATTAATGTGAACTACTGCGAGCAACTAAACTTCAATCTGCTCAGTGTGTCTCAGATCTGTGACAAGAAATATTCCACTCACTTCTCAGACTCTCATTGCTACATTTTGAAACCAAGATTTTCCATTCCTGAAGAATGGGTTGTCTTGAAGACACCGAGGAATAATAATACATATGTCTTGAACCTTAATTCTGCTCATCCGTCTAAAGAGACATGTCTTTTGTCTAAAGCATCTGTTGATGAGTCACAACTTTGGCATAGACGTTTAGGACACATGAACTTTAAAAACATGAACAGATTGGTCAAAGGAAACCATGTAATTGGTTTGCCTCAAAAAGAATTTCATTTTGTTGATCACTATACTGCATGTCTTAAAGGAAAACAGCATAAATCTTCACATAAGCCAAAGCTTGTGAACACAAACAATTCCCCTTCGAAGTTACTTCATATGGATCTCTTCGGTCCAACTCATGTCATGAGTATTGGAAAGAAGCACTATTGTTTGGTGATCACATATGACTTTACACGATTTACATGGGTCTTCTTTTTACTTCATAAAAACGAGGCATCCCAAATAATAAAAGATTTTATCACAAAAATAGAAAATCAACTTGATTTAAAAGTAAAATCAATCATAAGTGATAACGGGACAAAATTCAAAAATAAGGATCTTAGTTCATTTTGCACACACAAAGGCATTGTTCATCAATTCAGTGCACCTCGGACTCCACAACAAAATGGAGTGGCTGAAAGGAGGAATAGAACTCTAATTGAAGCAGCACGAGCAATGCTGGCAGATACAAAACTGCCCATTATGTTTTGGGCAGAAGCTGTCAACACTGCATGCTTTGTTCAAAATCAAACTCTGATAATTAAAGAACACAGTAAAACTCCTTATGAACTTCTTTTTCATAGAAAACCATTTATTGGATTTTTGAAGTCATTTGGATGTCCGGTCTCAATATTGAACACCAGGGATCATTTAGGAAAGTTTGCTCCTAAGTCTGACGAGGGATTCTTTGTGGGATATTCCTCTGTTTCAAAGGCTTTTCGGGTGTTTAATCCTAGATTAAACATCATTGATGAATCCATAAACATTCAATTCAATGAGCACTCTTTTCCCAAATCATCAATCGGTCCTGACTGGTTGTTTGATATTGACTCGTTTACAAGATCTTTTGATCAGTTTAACTTGTCAAATGCAGGATCCTCTGGCTCAGTGGATAGAAGAACTGATTTTCCTATGATTCCACCTTCTTCTGATGATCAAGCTAATGAGGAAGTGCCACTACAAGCTGATCCTGTGAGACCAGTTATTCAACATCAAAGTATTTCGACTGAGGCTGATCCTAGCTCAATGCCTTCTCCTTCTGCTGAACCATCAACTGAAGTGAGAAATCCTGAACCAGCTTGTGCACCAGTTGAAAACAACATAAATTCAAATGATGAAAGTATCGAAAGTGCTACTAAAGCCGAAGATGCTGAACCTTCTGATTCCTATCATCATTCTCCCTCATCACCTCCAAGAGATGCCTCTACCAAGATGATCTGAATGTCTCCAATCTTGATGTGTCTATCGTTGGTGATCTGATTCCAGTTACCAGGATACATAAGAATCATCCAGTGTCCAACATTATTGGTGATTTAGACGAGCGGGTGACACGAAGCAAGTCAAGTATTGCAAACATCTGTTTGTTTTCTTGCATACTGTGTCAAATTGTACCCAAAAACATCAAAGATGCTCTTCAAGACAATAGCTGGATTGAGGCAATGCAGAAAGAATTGCTACAATTCAAGAAATAAGAAGTATGGCAACTGGTGGATCTTCCCGAAGGTCAATACCCTATCGGCACCAGATCGCTATACAGAAACAAGACTGATGACCGAGGGATCGTCATCAGAAACAAAGCAAGGTTGATAGCACAAGGCTATACAGAAGAAGAAGAAATAGATTATGACGAGGTGTTTGCTCCTGTTGCTAGATTAGAAGCCATACGACTATTTCTTGCCTACTCTGCTTCCAAGAGATTCACATTTTATCAAATGGATGTAAAGTGTGCATTTTTGTATGGTAAGATCTCTGAAGAAGTCTACGTGAGTCAACCACCAGGGGTGAGGATCCCGATTTCCCTCACAGGGTATACAAGCTTGATAAAGCTTTGTACGGCTTACATCAAGCCCCTTGGAAATGGTATGAGACTCTGTCAGCCTTTCTTCTTGACCATGGTTATGAAAGAAGGAAGATTAACCAGACTTTATTCAGGAAGAGAAAAGGGAATGAGATGCTACTTGTCCAGATTTATATGGATGATATCATATTTGGATCCACCAACAAATAACCCTGCAAAGACTTTGAAGATCTTATGCATTCAAAACTTCAGATGAGTGCTATGGGAGAACTCATATTCTTCCTAGGTCTTCAAGTACAACAAACATCTAGTGGAATCTTCATCAACCAGTCAAAATATGTGGAATCCATGTTAAAGAAGTTTCACTTTGCAGACTGTCAGTCCATCAGAACACCTGTTGATACAAAAGTGAAGATTGGTCCAGACTCAGATGGCAAATCTGTGGATCAGACTCTTTATTGGTCCATGATTGGTTCACTCATGTATTTAACAGCCAGTAGACCTGACATTATGTTTGGTGTTTGTGTTTGTGCCAGGTATCAGACAGATCCCAAGGAATCTCATGTGAATGCAGTCAAGAGGATATTCAGATATCTTAAGGGCAAACCTGCTCTTGGATTATGGTATCCTAAGGAAGGAGACTTCAATCTCTATGCATACACAGACAGTGACTACGGGGGATAAAATTTCAATAGAAAGTCCACGTCTGGTGGTTGTCAATTTCTTGGTCCCAGACTGGTGTCATGGCAGTGCAAGAAACAGACCAATGTTTCTGTATCAACAGCTGAAGCTGAATATATTGCAGCATCAGCTTGCTGTTCTCAAGTTCTCTGGATTCAAAACCAGATGCTTGATTATGGTTATAATTTCTTGCAAACACCAATCCATATTGACAACACTGTTGCAGTCTTCATAACAAACAATCCAGTTCAGTACTAAAAAACAAAACATATTGAAATTAGATATCACTTTTTGAGAGACTATGCTGAAAAAGGTTTAATCAAGCTGATTCAGGTTAACACAGACAATCAGCTAGCTGATTTGTTCACTAAAGCATTTGACCCAAGTCGGTTGAATTCTTAGTCCAATCAATTGGCATGATTAACCTTGAGTAAAAATCAAAATTTACAAAAACATCAAAAAAATTCACAAAATTACAAAAAGAAATCAGTTTTTGTTGAAGTCCTTGATTTGTACTTCTTTGGGAAATGATAAAATTACAGTCCTTATATCATTCACTGTGCTTAATTCAATATCTTGAAAGACTGACATGACTTACCTGATATGAGGGTAGGCTCAACTTGGAACAGAAGATAAATGCTATGATAAACTAAAGATCACATTCAACTGTGAATGCATAATCTAAGAGCATGTAAGTATCTAACCTATCCAAGTGTATGTATGTGTAGTAACCTAAACACACCAGGTCATGATACCTTATGAATCTCATTCACATCAGTTTCTCCTTTGTTTTCTTGAGCAAAGACCTGGGGAAACAAGCACATAGTGCTGATGTCTAGATCCAAAAAGAGTCCCAATGAGGAACACATCCAATACGGGTGACAAATAAAACAGAATATAACAAAAACAATCCCAAAGTGGATCACCTTCCAAAATGAAGAGCAAAAAGAATCCCAATAAGGATCAAATAACAATAAGGATCAGGTAAAAGAATCCCAATATGGATCCCTCTTACCCAAAATGAATGAGATTTCATAATTTAGATGACCGGGTTTTGAAAGTTGTGAGAAAGTTCTACCATACAGTACATGAGGATAGTTGATCTTGCTATGCTTATGGGTATGAGGTTCATGTTAAATGTTTAAACCAATCAAAACATGATAATAATCACATGCGTTGCAATATTGACCAAGAATGATTTTTAAGAGGACAAACATACCTTCAATGAATAAGTTCATGACAACTTGCACTTATGAAAGATAAGATTGATATAATCCCAAAATTTCAAACAATAGTACAAAATTTCTACATTTACAGATAAGCAAAACAATCAGAATTCAGAAAATATTTTCCTTAAATTTTATAAATTTGTTTAAAGTTTTTATCCCATATGGATATAAACTTTAGGGGGAGTAACAAAATTTACAAGGAAATATTTACAAAATCACAAAAACATATAACTGGCAATATTGTTTGAATTGGTTGTGTCTGTATGGAAATTATACCATAATCTGCTTCAGAAGATGCACAAGGCCCAAAATCAGTCATATTGGGAAACATGTATCTCATCAAGGATACAATCCATCCAAGCAAGAATTGACAATCTTAGAATTTGCTAAATCTTCATATAGCACCAATGATGCAGACTCATCTTCATAAAAAATCAGAAACAGCTATGCAAAACCAGTCAGAACCATCCACTGTAACAACATTAATTTTTGACAAGGTCAAAATCTAATGCGGGTAAGAGCATTGGTTAATACGGGTGAAGGTAACCCTGTCATTTAACCAATGCGGGTAACTGCTTTTGTATAAGTACAACTAATGCGGACAGTCTAACTCATCAGCATGTACAAAGTGTTCTTCCTCATTTGCTACATTAAATGCTGATAAGTTAACTTTGGTCACCCGCATTTGTCACAGTAAATGCGTACAAGTCATTTGTTCTCCCGCATTTGCTACAGTAAGTGCTGATAAGTTAACTTTGTCCATCCGCATTTGCTACAGTAAATACTGATAGGTAAAATTAACTCTTTTGCATTTGCTATAGTAAATGCTGATAAGTTAACTTTGTCCATTCGCATTTGCTACAGTGAATACGGATAGGTAAAATTAACTCTTCCACATTTGTTACGGT
The DNA here is from genome assembly GCA_025506505.1 of Flaveria sonorensis. Classification (NCBI taxonomy): domain Eukaryota; kingdom Viridiplantae; phylum Streptophyta; class Magnoliopsida; order Asterales; family Asteraceae; genus Flaveria; species Flaveria sonorensis. The sequence continues at coordinate 18,564,299 of CM046437.1, read as the reverse complement.
AAATGCTCACAAACTTAATTTGTTCATCAGCATTTGTTACAGTAAATGCGCCCATAGAAATTCTCTATGCGCATTTGCTACAGTACAGAACTTTTCAGCACTTGTAAATTTGTGAAAATTATGAGCTGTAATATAAATACTCATCTAATGTGATTCATTTATTACTTTTCAAATTTTGAGTGAACGTTTCATAGTGAGACGAGTGCTAGAAAATATACTTCTTTAAAATTCAAATCTACTATCATCAATAATCTCAGTGCTCGAGCCAAACATCAAAACATTCAAAAGTGTCCTTTGAATCAAAACATTGTCGACTATAAGGTGATTATCAGAATTTTGAAAAACATCGACTGTCAAACAAATATTGTAACATAGAACCCTAAGATTGCGAAACTCTCAAACTACATAATAACAATGGATTTCCATGAATATCAAAGTTCATTAAAACCAATGATTAGTGTATACAACAAGGATTTCAGTGGTTCTAAGTACAACTGAGACACCGATGAATGGGGGATATCATCCCACAACATTGTGAAATCAAAACCAGTGTTTAGAATGTAAAACATGTGAATCAAAAATCAACACAATAGAAAGAAACCAAAACTTTTGAACTGTTCTTCATTTAAAATCAAACTTAGGTCAAAACACCTAATGTAACAGTAACAAGCAAAATCACTATTTTGATTTAAAAAGTCAAAATTGGACAAATCAAACACAATTCATATCAATTTGAGATATGTTATCCACAATTCTTACTAATTCATTTATATATTGTGCAGATTACACATGGCTAACCTGTCCTGGAGTAAGCTCCATAATGTCAGTGGTTTTCTTGATCCTGATGTCCCAGAAGCTAAGGGACTCAGAGACATGATCAGGTTCATAGCCACAACAAGAGTGGCTCATGCCATAACAGTGAGACCTGTAATCTATGAGAATTACATAAGATCATTCTGGGGAAATGCTGAAGTACTAGAGGTTGATGGCACAAAAGTTATTTCTGGAAGAATATCTGATGATCACACTCTGTTGATATCAGAACAATCTGTGAGAGAATGCCTTCAATTTCAAGAGGATCCTAATTCTCCAACTGAATTTGATGAGGATGATATAATGACCTTCTTTGCAAACATTGGATATGAAGGTGGATTTGAGGCAAAACGAATAGTCAAGGGGTTGGTTGATTTGCAATGGAGATTCCTCATTCATTATGTGCAACACTGCTTATCCAAAAGGAAGACTGGATGGAATGATATACCCTTGACTACATCATCACTTGTTTGTGCTCTCTGTACAAACAGACCATACAATTACTCAGCATATGTATTTAATGGTATGGTTGCTAAGGTCGAAGAAGGAAGAAGAAACATGTTCCTCAGGTACCCAAGATTTATCCAGTGCTTAATAAATGAAGCCTTTCCTGATTTGGCATTAGAAGGTCCCATTCTATATATGCCTCATTATAATGCCAAGTCTTACAAATACATCAAAAAGAGGGATCCTAGAAACTCATATAGTGGTACTTTCTTCCCACTACTGCCATGGATGCAACAGCAGATTAATCCTCAAGAAGAAGTACATGATATTGAGGAACAAGCTCAAGATAATGTTCCTGTTGAGGAACCCATTCATGAAGAGGTTGTTGATGTTATACAAGAAAAAGATGAACAAACTGTTGAAGAACAACCTGCTGCTCTCAATCCACCTACTGCTGATGAGCATGCAGCAACACAAGATGAAATATTGAGGCTAATGTCACCACATGTTGATGTAGGTGGTGATCTTCACATTGAGCCTTCAACTCATGATTCTGAGATTCATTCCCCTTTTAAGTTTGATCCCATTATATCCTCTCCATCTTCTCACATGCACACTCATGAAGAACCCTCCAACAGCCCCTCATATGAAGTTGCTGATGCTTCTGATGGATCTGGTGAATCTACCAATTCATCTTCTAAATCATCTAGTGATGAGGAGGATTATCCACAACCTGCACCACTGCCTGAGAGACAAATGATCTCAGAGGAGGGTCCCTTAGAAAGTTATGCTGAATCTGAGATAAACAGGCCTGATGAAAAAGACAAACTGATTTCTGAGTTAATGCTTAAAGTCTCCAGAATGGAGAAAACTCTTGAAGGGCAGGAATCATAAATGATAGGATTCAGGAACTTGATGAAAAGGAGAAAGAACTAAATGAATTAAAAGCCAAGTATGATGCTGATATGAGAACAAAAGATGAGGAGATCAAACAGTTAAATGCCTCATTAGAGATGTCAAGAGAAGAAATCAGTGGTCATGTGGACACAGTGGCTATCCAAACTGTGGCTATGGAAGATCAAGAACACATGTTGGAGATGCAAACTTAAATTATTGTTGATCTGAACAAACAAAATGAGGCTTTGAAGAAAAGAATTGATGAATTGGAACTGATTGCTCAATTAAAAGCTGAATTTGAAAGAGAAGCAACAGAACATGAAGCTGAAGAAACAGATAAGGCAGTTCATTCATAACATTAATAAACCAATGGTGTTAGGGATGATGATAGTTGGGAGATGGTAGTACATTCTGATCCATCTACTGAAAAAGAGACTATGATGAAAGAACTAATAGATGACATGGACAGATTCTCTTCAAGTGAATTGATTATAGATGAGGAATTCTGGGATTACATCAAAAATACCAAATCCCCTTCTGAGTCTATAGTTGTAATTCCATCACAACCTGTGCCAATAGAAGAAGAACTGAGAATGCAGCTTGTTCCTGCTGTTGTATTGACTGTTGAACAACAAAGTTTAATCAATAGACTTTGTGATGAATTCAAAGAAAAGGAAACAGCTGAATTGAACAGACAAGAAGCTGAACAACAAAGAATCACTGCTGAGCTTAAGGCTGTTGAGGAAAAACAACATGCCAAAACTAATGTAGCTTTAACATCAGGACCAAGAGTGATCACATACACAAGAAAAAGGAAATACTTGACTGAAAAAGCAAAAGCCAAACTTCCTATGGTTGAGGAAGAACAACCTAAGAAGAAAACTAAATTTTTAGATGAACAAAAGCCAAACTTCCTATGATCCTAGGAGTTTGGCAGCAATTGCTGAATTTTTAGATGAACACGAACAAGCTGAGAAGGAGTTGCAGCATACTTTGGAAGTGATTATGTTGGAAGAAGGAGAAACTGAAGATGAACAAACAAAGAAACATGATGACATGAGCAGTCCATCAATTATTGAGCCATCTATTGAAAGTATGATAGAGAAGGCTAAGACTAATGATCTTATGATTTATGCCATGTTCCTGATCAACCATGGATATGATGCTGAGCATGACTTATGAAGGTATGGTAGAAGAAGTGAGAAAGATGGAGAAGCTTCTTGATCCAATATTTGTGACTGAATATGAAAAAGAAAAGGAAACTACTAAATCAGTCACAAGTATCTCTAAGACAGCAAAGAAGTATGACACTCAAACTGCATATCCTGATCCTTATAGTATAACAGATAAGGAAATGAAGGATTATCTGTCTCAATAAGGATTTACAAAAAGAAAGCTGGGGAACATGAAGACTAATTCTCTTAGGGCTGCTATGTTAAAGATGATCAATGACAAGAAAGAAATACTAAAAGCAATTGAAGAAGAAGTGATTGCCCAGAAGCCCAGAACAAGAAAATCAACACAAGATGTGTAGTTGATAGTTAAAGATCAAGATGTTCTAGCCCCTATACTTCATAAGAATCCAGAGTGGTTTATTGAGCCTTCTCAACTTAAACTTCAAGAGGGGCTGACCACTGCTGAAATGATAAGAGGGGTATCTACTCCCAAAGGCAAAACAGATGTCAAAATTATTACCTAGAAGTACGATAGCAGTTGGAACATGTTCATGGTGAAGAGAGTCTCAGGCCTGGTGGGATGTAATCAATCATGATGGGATGTACAGGGGTTATGAGTTTGTGGATATACTGAAGATGTTTAAGAGAACTAACAACTTCAAATCACTGAAAGCTATCTGCACCAGAAAAGACAAAACATTCAAGAACCCATTTGATCAAAGAAAGAAAAGAGAAGCTGAAGAGATTGTTTTTCTTGAACTATATGTTAAGCCAACAGAAAGTTTGAAGAGGAAAATGATTACTGGTACTCATAAGAAAAAGCCTATTTCAAATGTGTATTATGATGAAGACACCTTTGAGCTAGTAATTGAAAGAAAATAGGAAGGAAAGGAAGCCCCTGAAATAAGAATCTTCAGTGGGTATGAGGTTAGATTGCTAGATGAGTCTTACATTCATTACATCTTGTAAGGCCACGTTTCCGGGACGCTTATAGCTGGACCGTCATCGCATAAATTATTTAAAATACTCATTTCTTTGCAGCGGAAATTAATAACTTTCATTTATAATTAGAACATGTTATCTTATTATATAAATCATTTACATTTCAAAATAAAATAACATGTCCAAAATGTGGATGCCAGTCTCAAAACGTCCCCGGTAGCGTATGCATCCATGCCTGCAACTCCTCAGCATCAACAAAATACCTGCCAACTATTATGCATACAAAAAGTCAGCGATGCTGAGTGAGTTCTAGTTTTATAAATAAAATACTTTACTTCTTTTAAAACATAACCTTCGAAATCATATGCGATCACACATCATACGTACACATTGATAATATTATTATTATCTTCATTATTGTTCAATTCGTACATTCATCATTATCTTTCACTTCAATCTGGATCCTGTCTCATGCAATACCCCCGACTCGTGCTCGAAACCTGATACTGTGCCGGGGCCTGTAAATAAACCCCCGACTCATGTCCGAAGACTGACACAGTACCGGGGTACGCAACAAGGATCCCCTTCGAGTCACAAAGATTCCCTTCGAGCCACAATGACTCCTTTTGAGTCACAAAGACTTCCTTCGAGTCACAAAGACTCCCTTCGAGTCACAAAGACTCCCTTCGAGCCACAAGGACTCCCTTCGAGTCACAAAGACTCCCTTCGAGCCACAAGGACTCCCTGCGAGCCACAAGGACTCCCTTCGAGCCAAAAGGACTCCCTTCGAGCCAAAAGGACTACCTTCGAGCCACAAGGACTCCCTTCGAGCCACAAGGACTCCCTTCGCACCACAAGGACTCCTTTCGAGCCACAAGGAATCCCTTCGAGTCACAAAGACTCCCTTCGTTCTTTATGTTCCACTTTTCATTATTATTGTCTTTCACTTCGTTACATAATACTTTACGTTCATTCATAGCCATACATCAAACCACGTAAAGTCATACATCATACATAATGTATTATAAAACATAATACATACGTTTTGAAAACCGTTTAACAAAGAAAGATAACACATACATACAACCACAACAATCACACCAGAAACATCATCACAAGCCACCACCTCATAAATAAGCATAAGCCACCCCGAGACATCATTTCTTAGCACTTAAATTCTACTTCCCAAAATTCCCGAAAAGAAACCTAAGTCCTCAAAGAAATGCGGACGAGCAAGAACAAATGCGGGAGAGCAAAACTAATAGGGATGAACACCACTAATGCGGATTAACACCACATAAAATATGCTGTACTGTAGAGAATGCGCATGAACACTGTAGCGAATGCGCATGAATAAAAGGAATGCGGAAGAACACTTAGGCGCATAAGCATCTACAAATGCGGATGAACAAACAACAATGCGCATGAACAAAGTACTTAAATGCGGATGGACAATGCGGGTGAAGTCTTAATAAAACATTCCAAGTGTCCAAAGAAATGCTGATGCAACAAATGCGAACACTGTAGCAAGTACGGATACTATAGCAAATGCGGGAGAATAAAAGAAATGCGGATGAACAGATTAACCCACAACATACTTATGCTTTTTCTAGCTCCCAATCACCATCCTAATACATCCATGGCTTAGATCTATCATGTCACACACTTAGAACATACTAAACATCAAGTCTAACCCATAAACAACCTCTAAACAAACATTCACAAAACATCCCTCGAACATAAAGCATAAACTCATGGTTATCTTTTAAAAATGCTTGTCCGGTATGCATAATAGCCCCAACACTTTAAAAATCAGTAAAAGAGAGGTCCTAAAACTCACCTTGAAGCAGCTCTTCGAACAAAGCACCTCCAACTCGAAACCCACTTGCAACAGCAGCTTCAAAAATCCCGAACACAACCTCTAAACACCGAGAACTTCGGTTACAAGCTGCAAACTAAGCTAAAACCGAACATAAACCCGAGAACTAACCTTTTTGCAGCTTCTTCTTCCTTCTTCTTCTCCAAAAACCGATTTCTTGCTCCTTCTTCTTCAGCCGAGGCCAAAAAGTAGATCTGCTGCTTTATGGGGCGGCCATACCCTCATTTATATTAAAATAATGAGTTTGTGCACCTTTTGAACTTTACCCCCTTCAACTTGTGCCTATTTACTTTTCTTTCTATTTACTTCCTTTTTGTTTTTCTTTTAAATGAAAATTCAGGGTGTTACACATCTTTACCAGACACTTCAGAGCTCTCAAAAACAAGGCTATAGAAGATGATTTAGAGTTTATTTTGAAGTGTGTGAAGATATTGAAGCTGGCTTTTGATAGAATTAACAACAAGAGAGAACAAAGGAAGAAGAAAAGGCTACCTATGCAGATGGGCAACATAGTCAAGTTGGAAGTTGATGCTGATGGTTCACTAGTGATTCGTAGAGATGGGTTATCTTCTATTTCAGTTTGGGAACCCATCTCTTTGAAACAAATGCCCATTACGGCTATTCATACAATTAGTGAGATGAAGATTCATGTGCTCAGTAGAGAAAAGATGAAGGAAGCTAGGGATTTTTCTAACATGATAAAGGCTATTCTCAATCCATCAATGGCATAACCAGAAACATTAGAAGAAGCTACTGTAACTCTCCTCCCAACATCAGTCCAAAAGAAGACTACACAAGAAGACCGACCAAAATCATCACAACCACCACCACCATCTCACTCTTGAGGAACCTAGGCAGTAATCCTTAGGGGGAGTATAGTTAAACCCTGAAAGGATCATACTTACCAACTTAAGAGGTGGTTGGAGGTTGTTCTGGTTGGATAACATCATTAACAGAAGACAACAGAAGATTACAGAAGACATTATTTACAGAAGACCAAGAAGACAGAAAAAGACCAAGTATAGACTACCGGCATTTGTTAATGAGGATAACTTGTGAACTAATGCTGACAAGTATTTGTTCACCCGCATTAACAAATGTGGTTGAAGACAAGAAATGCTAATCAAGAAGTGTTCACTAGTATTTGTCCATGCGGATGAACTGAAGAAATGCTCACAAGAAGTGTTCACCCATATTAGTTTATGCAGATGAACAAAAGGAAATGCGGCCAAGACTTGATCATCCACATAAACTAATACGGGTGAGCAAACACATGCTGATCAAATGTTACTGACAAGACTTGTTCACCCGCATAAACTAATGCAGATGAACTAAGTTAATGCTGATCACAAGACAACTAACGCTGATGAAGACTTGTTCATCCGCATGAACTAATACGGATGAACAACTTACAATGTTTTTACTTATTTTGTACTTAGACTAGATTTTCTTGTATAGATCATGGTTAGTTTAGTCTTTTGTACAGATTATGTGTATGCCTATAAATAGGGTTGCATACCCTAACTTTGTATGTTTTTAGTGTTCAACAGTTATAACATCAATATTATACATTTGTGACTTGTGTGTTCATGTACTGCATTTACTCAAACATTTATTTCAGGTTCATCTTTTCTGTAATATAGTGTTTCCGCAACTATATTACTGACTCAGTCTGCATATTCGATACTAGGTTGAGTCACATCAACCGAGAATATCATTCTCAAACCCAGTCACATGTCTTGCAATCAGCCTGTTGACTTCGCTTCCTTCTTCCTTCTTCTTGGTCAGATGTGCTTATGGTAAATTTCCTCTTCGTTTATGAGCTATTAAAAAATTAATTGCCTCTCAAACAAGTGAGTTCTTTTTACGCTTAGATCAAAGAATAATCGGCAAAATAAAACCAAATTATTTAAAAATAAGTTTTGTGTTTGACCATTCTTCCCACCTAAATCATGTAGCTATTCAGAATGAGAGTTCTTTTTATGTATATGTATGGTTTTTCACATTGCAGACCAGTAACAGATCCACTGAAGGTTTTCCTCCATTATTTATGTTATGTTTGATTTAATGAGTGGGTATTTACATCTGTTCTGTATCGATAGGCAATGCTCTGATGTTCTTCAAAATATGTCACCAACGGTTAGGAAGAGAGTTGAGGCTTTGTGAGATATACAGGTAAATAAGATTAGAGAATTATTAATTCCAGATGTTAATTACTATTATTCTTTTAGATGTACATTAATCAAACAATTATGTGAATCACTGTTTTTTATACAACCCTAATCTACTCCACGCCTAGAGTGTGGCTTGAACCCAACACCACTTTGAGTGAGGGGCATACGCATTTATCGCTAAGCCAAGGCTGCTAAGCCAAGGCTGCAAAGCCAGTGATTACAATTATTTTAGTCATTGAATTTTGATATTTATGCCCTTCCAAATTCATAATAACTTTTGTTAGCATAATGTGCTTGACCATTAATCATATGAAATCTAAGAATAAGGATAAGAAACCTGATGTGAATGCTCTAAAGATGTGCGCTTACACATGTGCCTAAACCTTCACATTCGTCACCCTTTAATTATTAATTTCTTTTTTATTGATGTATAATATGCATATGATATTTTACAGGTTGCGAATCATGTAATGACCCATAAAATGCAGACTTGGTTTTAATCTGAAAAATATGAGGTATGCATTGTTTTCTTATGTATCTTTTTTTTTGAGAGCATAATAAAATAACAGCTGCAGGAAAAATAAAAGGAGAAATTTGGGCTTTTTTTTCCATCAAGGGTGCTATGAAATAATTTGTGCATCGTGCTGTAGTGACATCACCAACCTTTGGACAAGAACATCAATGAATACCTATTAAAAAATGCCCTTAGAACATGGACGATCATTTTGACCCATATATGAATAAGTTGATTGTTTATCTTTAACATCTATAAGTAGTTTGAATTATGTATTACTTGAGCAGGTTGTAACACTGTCATATAAAGCTTCTACAAAAATGCAAGTAAACTCATTGCAAGTATTTTACAATTGTCCTTTACTCACCATCTGATACAATATGTCATATGTACCAACTTTCATAGATTTATTACATGATTTGTGTATTAGCATAATAACATGGTTCATTCTGTCTCCCATAGAAACTTTGATATTGACTAAAAGTTTGTCTTTTGTTAAGATTTATAACTTTCAAACTTTTAAATAACTGTTTATATTGTTGCTTCATTTTTTAAGTATGCAGATATAAACTCATTTAGGAAGAGTTTAATTCTCCAGCTTTACCCGAGTTGTAAAAATTTATGACTGATGAGAAATACATGTATCCTAACCTACTTACCACCCACAACTTCTTTATTTGTTCTTAAGTTTAATGTAATTGTTAGTTTTATTACTACTATTATTAATTTTTTTATACTTTATGATTTAATAGGTAATCTTTTTTTTTCTCATTCTAGAGTCGGTCCTTAAAATCATTAAGATAACAACTTTTACTTACTCTACCAAAAATATCAGTCTTATTATCAAATTTGTGAATTTTGCTTAGTTTGTTAAATACATGAATCAACATCTTGGCAAGCTTTGCTTTGTAAAGAAAACCAAAGGGACTTTCAGGGACACTCTTGGTCTACAAACACTTTTTTGCTAAATTTTTGTCTTTTTATAATAAATGGCTATATTATCACAACGAAACTCTATATTCACATGTTTCTTTTATTCAGTTTCATTCATGGAAGTTAAACTATAACCTAAATTAATGGGTGAGGCATATTCTATGCTTGGTTGAGCTACGCAATCCATTAGCCCATGAAATGGTTTGGTTAGGTCTCTACTCGTTGTCCTTACATAGCAATAGACTCATGCTTAGCCAATTGTACCATAAGTAAGAAGTAAATAATATAAAGGAACACTAATATAGTTCTTGAGGATATATATAATTTGGGCTTCTATATATTTTAACTTTGATTATTAAATGTTTAACTATTTTTGTGATTAGAAAATGCTCGAACAGAAAGACAAGGTTAACTTTTTCCAAAAGATGTCTGATATGTAGGATGGCTCAATAGTGTTCGGTATAAAGAGCTAGAATACATTCATAGTTTTTTCATAACTACAAGAAAAGGATTGTGATTTACTAGAGCTAGAATACATGTTTTCTTAGCACCTGATCTGTTTTTGACCTTTTATTATTGCTCTATTACTTGAAAACTTGTTTGTATGTGACTTTATCTTATCTAAAAAAATATTTTACAATTCATAAATTTTTATTTATAACTGTTTATTTTAATATTTTATTTCAACCTATGTAAAACACGGGTCTATAACCTAGTGTGTGTGTGTGTGTATCTATATAGAAATCCATTCAAATGAAAAACATTTTTATGTAAAAAACTAAAAAAACCAACACCTATCAATCATATTATTTTAATTTACATTACCATTATTTATTTCAACAAATACACAAAAGGATAGAAAAGTAATATCTCTAAATTCTAACTAAAGGAAACAACTTCTTAAAAGGGCAAATTTGAAATTACATTTTAAATCTTACACTAAAAGGATTCACCCACGATCAACTCTTTAATATTTTTATTTATCAAACAAAAATTAAATCCTTTTTTTCCAAACTACTTCCTAATTAATTTTCTATTTTGAGTCTCATTCCAACCATATTCATACTTTCCCTCAACAAATTTCATCATTTCACTAATTCTCTTTGCATATTACAATCCCTCTAACATTCTCAAACCATATTTCATTGTACTGCGATTGCTAATCGATAGGAATGTAGAGGAAAAGATGGTTGATGCGAATAAGTTTGCTTCTCAGGCTGAGATCAACCCATTGTTGAGTTTAATCAACAACACCTTCTACAGGGACAAGAAGATCTTCATTAGATAACTTCTTAACAACTCTTCTTATGTGTTGAATAAATTCCGATCCGAGAGCTTGACAAACTAGAGCATACTATATGTGCATCTGGATACTTTTATCCGACTTTACCTGTGAATTTATAGTCATCAGATTATATATCAGGATGAGAAGATCATGAATCATAAAATACAAAACACAAATCCCACCTGGATCGTTTTAATTTAACCAGTGACTCAAATGACATCTTTGTATAATCAATATTGCATATTAAAACTCATTTGCATACGTGAACGAATGCATATGTGCACGAATGCATATATGCATAATTGCATATATCCATAAATACATATATTGCATTATTGCATATATATTCACATTACTCAAAGTGTATTAAAGAAAATAAATTACCTACAACATAACATTTTTGTTCCAAAAACCATATTCGCTGTAGCTCCACGCCGTCTTAACTTTTGTTCCCTAAACATTAAACACTTATACGTTACAAGATCAGCTTATATGACATTATTCATAATAAAATTATAATTAATGATTATGTCACTTGGTAATAATATATATGCATTTGGATATTAGGTCTGTAATACAAGCACTATTTGATTAATTTAAAAAGGTTATGTTACTACTTATCACAAAACTATTAGTTGTAGATCTTGCAACCTACCTACATGGTCAATTAGAGCAAATTCTCTTTCCAACATGGAATCTAAATGCATACCGATCATCTTCATAGCTAGACCAACAAGTTTTAAATTATGGTTTGTTTAACACGAGGGTCTTGAGTTCAAACAAATGATAATGGATGGAAATTAAATCTTCTTTGGTACAAGATTAAGGCTCAAAGTGCTTAACCCAAGGTGACAAATAAAAAAATTTGCCCTGATATAATATTACTACAGTCAACATGAAGTAGCAAGAGAAAAAATCATTTAGTAGATATGCCAAGAACACAATGAAAGATGAATGAACTTTTTTATTAGATCAAACAAGCAAGAAACACAAATTTGAATACACATACCCTAAAAAAAAATTTATTAGATCAAACAAGCAAGAAACACAAATTTGAATACTCATACCCTAAAAAACTTTTTTATTAGATCAAACAAGTAAGAAACACAAATTTGAATACACATACCCTAAAACTATGGAACTAGGTTCATATTTAAGAACATAATACATATCATACTACCATCAAGTCAATAAATTTCCAAAACTTGTAAATTAAAAACATAATTTGTTGTTAATCATAAACCTAAACTATAGTCTTACAGGCCACCAATTAAAAATTCAACTGTGTTATTTATAAAATTACCATTCAAATCATCAAAACTCACCGACAACAAAACACGGTCACACAATAGAACATCAAACAAAAGGTGTCAAATTCAATCGCAATGCAACAAGCCCTAACTTACTATGGCTCACTGTACCCCTTATAACTTTTATATTTTTTTAAAAAGTAAAAACCATCAAAAATAAAATGAGTGGATAAAATGGTTCTTTTAGTTCTTGCCAATTTTTTGGTTTTCAATTGAATACTACTATATATATATATATATATATATATATTTGGATAACGTTGTTAACTTTTTAAGATCAATCAAAATCGTTATTTTTTTGTTAGAATAACATCATCACACATATACAAAAATATGTTTTTATGTATATGTGTAAATTTGTAAGCGTAAAAAAAGTTTACATTATAAGTTACACTTACATCTCGTAAATGTTTACATATATAAGTGTAACATACACTAGTGTAAACGTTTTTACACTCAAGAATTTATACATACATGTAAAAGAACATATATTTGTATATGTGTAATTATATTGTAATATCAAGATGATTATATTAGAAGCTGATGCTAACTAAAGATCTCTCAGCATGCACTGAAGTACAAGGAAGTTGTACTTCACAAGATTTCACAATGTACAATGAAAAAAACTAAGTGTCAAATCTTCTGAAGTCAAAGACAAGTCTTCCAAAGCTTAAAGAAAAAGTCTTCTAAAGCTTAAAGACAAAGTCTTCTGAAGCTTGAAGACTGAACTCTTCCAAAGACTAAGAACACATGTTTGTCTGACATAGTTTTGACTAAAGTAGAAGACCTTTCTGCCGTCAGCTCTGAAAACTTACCAACTTATGTTGGTGATTACCTTTTTACTTTTTTCAACTGTACATCATGGGTTTTTATGTGTAACATTCTACTTTAGTACTTTTATCCTTATATTAATACAATAGGATGTGAGATATGACATGTCATAGTCATATATCAAAAGGCAATGTGCCTTTTGACTTTACATTAATCGTCACATGTCAAAAGACAATCTGTCTTTTGACTTTACATTAATCTTGTTGTCTAGATTAGTGTATAGTGGCCTTCAAAGTATGGCCGGCTGTAGGATGTAGTATAAAGTATCTCATTTATCAATCTTAGAACTAAGCTTTATAATACTTGTTAATACTTAAGAGCAATATAAGTCATCTTTGAAAACCAATCTTTGTGTTCTTGACTATTCCTTACTTGTTATTCTTAGGTTCATTGCCTGGTTCCCTATTTGATCTAGTAAGTGTGTTTAGTTGATAATCTCCAACTGTGAAACTGTTATGAACCGTTACACGGTCCCGCATATATTATATCAAAATAATAAAATAATGATTTTGATTGATATTGAATGATATGTATGTATATGTATACATATATGTATGTATGATTCCATACACATTATACACATGAGCTTAGAATAGTTTGTAATTAATTATAATTTCTTATTATATTTTGATGTATTTTTATGATTAATTTTGTATAAATTAAACAGCAATAATGATGAATTACATACATATATGTCACACTCTCCTAGGCGGAATCACGGAGGTGCAACGTTCATGGTTTTCAAAGCACAAGGTTTAAGTAAACACTAAACAATCAAAAGATGGATACCAATAGTTAGAAAGTTTACATCCCAAAATAACTTTTGAAATAAGATTTACCGCTATAACATATTTTCATATGCAAGAAAAGAAATCTTCAAAATGCTAGTATTCAATTTGTATGTATGTGCTTGCTAAACTAGTTCCATGATATGATTAGGTACCTAAAAAATATGTTTAAAAAGTATCAACGGACAGTCGATGAGCCCACAGGTTTTAACGACATGTGTAATTAATTTTCTTTATAAAACCACGATAAACAAAACAAGCCCCAAGTAATCATTGTAGACTAGCTAAGACGTACGAAGTAATGTGTACACAAAGATCCCATAACCAAACCGAGACCTACTAACATTTGCCCCATCCCATGCCTAATCAGAAAATGAGAAACACCTTTCGAAAAGTATGCACTCGTTTGACCAAATGGGTCGTAGGTTAGCGCGACTAACCATGATAAGGTTGTCACATCCAATACTACTATCCATATAATCCATGGCCACACAAGGGTTAATCGCGTATTTGGTTGTGTCTTGTTTTCTTGTTATCATTCAAATAATAGTATTTCGTAGTCGTGTGACATGTTTTTCTCCCACGTACGAAAACAATAAAACAAAAGGGTCGTAGCTCACCAAAAAGTAATGCCAACTCTAGCAATAAGCCTAATAAGTAGAAGTGCCCGACATAGCCATGTCCTAACAATTTAAAACACCTTAAGGTCTAAAGTAATTACACTAGCATCCAAGTTGACAAAGTTTAACATTTACCCAACTAGCTAGATTCATTTGGAAAATGCTTGTATTTAAATATGTGACTCAACGACCCTGTTGGTGATAGATTTTAGAATTAAACGAAATTTATTTCTATAAAATATATAATACAATAGATATGGTCATCACGTGATCCCTACATATTAGTACCTAGGTTTATTAAATATGTAAGTTATATAACTCAAGTAATAACTCGTCTAATCTAATAATAAATCATTACGATTATACATAACTTATATATATTTAGGAAGTAATTATCAAATTTATTATTTTTTTACAAAACTTTTTGTACAATATATTCATAAGTTAGGATACTCGAATTTTCATCAAAATATATAATATAACAAATCATTTTAGTTGATGGTTTATAACTTATAAGTAGACTTTTTTCCACAACAATTTACATCAATATTATAAATATCTCACTTTCGTAACATTAAAATATATTATGACATAAGCTTATACGAGTAAAAAATATTTTTATACACAGGTTAGTATATTTATAAACCAAACGTGAAAATATGGTTTTTTACCAGATCTACTAAAATACCATCAAATAAACATATTTATGTTTATATTTTGGTATCATCCTCTTGTTTATACTTGTTTTTAGAGTTTTAACATGTATTAGTACATAATCTAACAACCAGTTAGTAGAAGACATAAATTACCAACTTAGTGTAACCTTTCTTCAAAACTAAAAAAACATCTTTATTTTAAGAAAATAACTTCTTATAAATAGTTAGTTTTCATAACAAATCTAGCTTACAACTTTCTAATACATGGGTGTATGTAACCTTTTGAAAATAACTTGTAAATTTTAAAGAAAAGTAAGGTTTAAAAGGGCGATCTTTATCTTTACAAACAAGGAGAATATAGATAGGAAAAGTGAAGGACAGTGAAGGGTGGTCAAAGCAATAGTTTCACAAGGTGAAGAGATTTAGAACACTTAGCGTATCAAATAGGGAACAGGTTAGGATAAAACAATGAACACAAGAAAAAGATCAATAACAAGAACACTCAAATATGGTTTTCAAGAATGATATATTGCTCTCAAGTTCTTACAAGTGTTACAAAGCCAATCTAAAGATACAAGTACCTGAGATACTTTATACTACATGCTATAGCCGGCCATACATTGAAGGCCAGTTGGAAACACTAATCTAGATAATAAGATCAATGTAGAGTCAAAATGCAGATTGCCTTTTGACTAGTGGCTATGACATGTCATAGCTCACATCCTAATATATAACAAAGTGGATAAAAGTACATAGTTGGAAAGTTACAGACAAAAGACCTTAATATACAATTGATAAAAGTATGAACTTTTCACCAACTCATATAAGTTGGTGAGTCATCAGAAGTGGCAGCGGAAAGTGGTTCAACTTTTGTCAAAAGGTGATTCAGAGAAAGCGTGTCTTCTCTGTCTTTAGAAGAAATCAGTTTTTGGCTTTGGAAGAGTTTGTCCTTAAAGCATCGGAAGACTTCATCTTTGGCTTCGGAAGATATGGTCTGTTGTCTTTGGAAGATTTGATACTTAGCATAATTCACTGAGTTATATCAAATCTTCCAAAGTAACTTCCATGTACTTCACATGTGCATGCCGAGAGTTCTTTGGTTGTTCTTGGTTGCATCAGCCTTTAAGTGTTTTCTATACAAACTCCCCCTAGGCTGATGCTACCAAAACTAAAGAGTCCTTTGAGTCTTGATTTTCATCTGTTGATAGTCCTCATCAGAATCAAGACCATTCTGTTTATCATTTGTTGGTTAGGATTCCTTAGACTCTTAGAGTATCTCCGCATGTCATAGAGATCATGCCGAGAGAGGTTAAGTATGTTTTGCTAAAAGTACAGGTCTTGACCCCCTTGATCTCTGGTGACATACCATATTTCTGGATTGGTGGCAAACATCCAAGACACGATGGGTCTCTCAGCAACAAGAGGCTTTACTTGAATAGTAGTTGGATGAGCAACTTCTTCTTGATCACCTTCAGGATGTTTTGACCCATCCTAAGGTGTAGAGGTGGATGCCTTGAACTTCTTCTTCTTCTTTTTCTTCTTGTACCTTCTTATGACCATCATTTTCCACTTACTATACTTTAACTGAAGTGACTGGCCTACAGTACAAGATTGTTCTTTTTTGTCTTCCTCAGTTGGGTCCTTGTCCATCACAGGTTTAGAAGGAGAAGGATCAGGACCCTGCTGTGGATTAGAAAATGAAGTTGGGTGTGATATAGCACTAGATCTAGGTTGTGTTGTCTCTTGGGGTTCAACCTTGACCTCAGCTTTTGGTGCAGCCTGACTTGTTGGAAATGCAAGTCAATCAGCTTCTGCTTGATCACTCTAATATGCTCATCCATGTTGGATAGAGACATTGGCCAAGCCTCCTTCTGAAGAATCCATACAGCTTCAAGAAGCCCACCATCTTTTGTCTATTAACAGCCTTCTTCAGATTGGCTTTGATGTTGGCTCTTGACCTTGCAACCTCTTCCCTCATCTTCCTCTTTGCAGGTTTTTGCTCTTTTGCACTTGTTGCTCAAGCTGCTTGATGTATTTGAACTCAATGTAGTCATATGGTAAGGGAAGAATGTTTGCTGCCTGATAGAGACCTGTGGCACTCAAGTAGGTGATCATGTTTTGTCTCTCTTATTCCCTACCTACCTGAGTTTGTTGCTTAATAGCCATAGTCTCTGTCTCAGGACTTTCCTGAACTGGGGAGAGGGTAGGAGCTTTGTAGATTCTCTTTCTCCTTCTTTCTTCTTTGATCTTGAGAAGCAGCTCTGCAGTCTCAGCTTCCTTCCTCTCCTTTGACACTTCTATGTCAGCCAGTTCATTTAATTCCTCCAAGGGAAAAAAGATGAGTTCATTAATGTTATAGTTCCTGGATACCAAATAGTTTAATCTGGCTGCCCTTAACTCATCATTTTGAATGCTTGGCATAGGGCAGCCCTGATTACAGCTTCCATGAAGCCAGGGGTCCTATTTTAACTCTCTCCCCTTGCCTTCCTCTTCCTCTCTCTCTCTCTCATCTCCTCCTCAATCTCCCTAGGATTCATCTTCCTTTTCACTTTGTCACTTACAGGACTGTGTGACTTATGGTGGAAAGAGCTTTGTCCTTCATTGCTTGGTGCTGCACTTGAGCTCTGGCCAAAGAGAGGCTATAAGACACCTTCACCAGCTGGTGCCTCACTTAGGGTAATAGGTGCTGAAGCAGCTCCTGTCTCAAGGTTCACAGGCTTAACTATTGGGATTTCAGCCAAGGTTTCCCCTTTAAAGCTAATCTTAGGGTCCACCTCAGCATACAATTGACCAACAGTCTTGCCTCTCTATCGTCTATCTATATAATCTTGTTCTCAGCTTGAACTCATCAAGCACCCTTTGTTGAATCCTATCAGCTAACCTTGCAACTTTCCTGTTTTGACTTAGGTTGGCAAGTGGGAGGTCTACTAGATAGGTGCTCTCATAGTATCTTCGGTTGTAGAAGTTAAAGATCTCTTATTGTCCCTAAGACCTAGAGATTACCAGGGCTTTCCTTTCAGCATCATACCTCCATCCCATTATTAGATTCTTAGTAGGATGAGATGGAGTAGGCATAGTACTTGGTATACCCTCCTTAAACAGGCTTTGAATGAGTGAGTCCACATCAATGTGGACCTGAGGAGGTTGTTGAGTATGAACAACTTCAAGCGAGGGTGGTGAGTCCTCTATGTCCATACTTTGAGAGAAACTCCCAGGTTCTATGATTGTAAGTAAGACTTTCTCCTCCTTTTTGGTAGCATCACTTTCTTGCATAGAGGAGCTAGGCATTAGTTCCACCATATCCACAAGTTCTTGTAGGCCTGGTTAAGTCCTCTGGATGGGTCTCTCAACTAACTTGCCCTTGAGATCGATGATCTCAAGTTGCTAGTCATTGACCCTTCTTTGTAAGGTAGTCACCTGAGATTCTAGGTGACTAACCTTTGAAACAAAATAGGTGCAAAGTATGGATAGTTTGTGCACCTTTAGTTGCAGACTCCCCTCATCTTCATCAGAAGAATCATGAGGGGATGAGAGAATATGACCAAGTTCTTCTTCCTTATCACCAGCTTCTGTTTCTTGGCTGCTGGATTTCCCCTACACATTTATAGCTTCAAAGGAAGTGTCAATGGATGGTTAAGGTCTTAATAATGTAATCACTTGCAAAAGTGAGAGCATCTTCCATATGGGCCTTCTAAACAGGTTTAGGGAGTTCCACCTTAGTTGTGGGTGGATGATGAGGACTGGATATAGGTGATTCAGGAGCACTCATCTCTCCATTTGCAGGTGTTGGATTCAACAAGTGCATTGAAGGATAATGCCTTCCATAATCAAACATAATGTGTTCTAACATTCAAATGATCATTAACTAACACATTAGCAATCATGAACATTCATAGCATACACTAATTATTGTTTAAATTTCTTTTTCAGGTTTGTGGATAAAAGAAATTTTGCAAGTGTCGGCAGCGGATAAGGAACTATCAACTACTGATGATCAAGTCTATGCAGTGGATGAAGAAAAAGTTCAAATGTCTAAAGCTGATGTCCAACAAACATGCAGGGGATGACTAATGTCCATCGCTGATGAACAGTCCAAAGCGGATGTTCATCCACAGTGTATGAACACTCCACAACGGACAAGATCAAGAAAACACACAAGTGTTCATAGCGGACAGCATCCAAGATACAACAGACAACTTATTCAATATCCACAGTGGACGACTTAGCATTCACAGCGGACAGTCAATCATCCACAGCGGAAGACTTAGAATTAGGATTTTATGTAATTTTAGTTTACATAAGGGTATTTTTGTAATTTTATATAGGTATTTGTATACGCTATAACTAGCATAATACCCTAATCCTTTGTTAGATTTTGAACAATCAATCCAACAAGCATTTTCTATTCGTCTGAGCATTCAATCAATAGCAAACACACAATCATACACACACATAGATATCATATCATTAATCTTGGGTTTCTGTATTATGATTAATGACTATTGATTATATAACAACCTGTTGTTATATTTGAGAGATTGAAATCGATCCTTGGGGAAATTCATTGTTTTGCTCTTAGTGTTCTAAGTTATAAATCCATTTTATTTGAATTCCATCTGGTGGTACCAGAGCCTTGGCTCAAATCAATCACTGATTTTAGATTCTCTCAATCAATACAATGACATCTGTGGTTCATTAGCTTCATAACATTCATTTTCGAGCTGAAAATCATCACAAAACCCTCTTCTACTCCAAACATTCAACAAATCCTTAAAACATGATTCACTAATCTAATTTTGTGCATTCTGTAGAAGTTTTTGTGTTGTTGAAGCTCTAAATAGCATTCAACACTATTTTTCTAAACAAAATCATCTCAAAAGCTCAAAAACCTCTTCGGTTCAAGGGTTTTTGATAGAACAATATCCGATTACTATTTTATCAAGTTTTCTTTAAACATACATTGTTTTTCACCATTTTTAATCATTTTAAGTGTTTAAAATCATCATATTCAAGTATTTTCATACTTCAATCAGCTTTTTGTTCTTCAATCAACAAACTGATTGTTGATTTCTGTGAAGAACAGTTCAGCCGCAAAACAATCCCTAGGATTAACCCTAGTTTTCATTCACACATAACCTTCTTTTGATTAAGCATCAAAAACAAAGAAGAAACCAATTCTTCTTTTGATTTTTTTTAAAAATTCACTTTTTGATCCAAAAAGTTAACTCTTAAAACATATTGCTTGTTAGTAGGGTTATGACTTTTTTTACTGACATCATTGACACAAATATTCCTTAAATGGATTTTTCTTTATTTTACCATGAATTGGTAGTGACATTACATAGGACATTAATTAATTTAAAATTGACTTAATTAATTCATTTATTCGGTAAAAATCAAAATGTTAAAAATTATAAACAAATCCTAGTAACCTTAGGTTAAAATTTTTTAGCACCGACCTAAATAATCAAACAAATTTGACATAAACCGTTAAGTTAAAAGTTTTAAACAATCATGTCAGATGAATTTTTAGGTTCAAACAGTGGTCTCAAACCACTCAGCTGAAGAACAAAGCGAACTTCAAACAATGGAAAATAATGTTCTGAAACTAGATTATTTTTCAAGTCCATAACTGAGGGACCATACATACCTGTGACTCTTGATCCAGATTACAACATACAAAAACCAATGAGTTTGAAAAGTGTAGCTGGTGATGACCTCAAAAAGGTCAAAACAGACATGAAGGCTTACATCATTCTTGAAATGACTCTGCCTTTTGAAATACTGACAAGAGTAGAAAATTTCAAAACAACACATGAACTGTGGAAGGTGTTTCACATCATGTGTGAAGGAATTTAGGAAATCACAGAAATCAAGAAAAAAAAAATTGAGGACCTAGTATGAAACCCTCCATCATGTTCAAGGAGAGTCAATACCACAACAGCTTCATAGATTTTTTCAATTGGTAAATGAGATGATTGTTTATGGTCTTAAATGCGAATACGTGGAGATCAACAAGAAAATGTTGCACACTCTTCTAGAGAGATGGACTCAATTAGTTTCTCTGATGAAAGCAGCATTGGATCTAGAAGCATTATCATTGGATGCACTAGTGGCCAAAGTAGAGGCACTAGAACTAGATGAGAGATCCAAAAACAACAGCGCAGTTAGACATGTGGAATCATACAATTTCAAGGAGATTCAACAAACAGACAGTGTATTCTTAACTTTCACTTATGAAGAAGAAGACGAGGAGTTTCTTGATTCAAGTGAAACTTCATTCTTCTCTACTACTGAATCGTCACAAAACAAACAAAAGTCCAAGAAGACTGGAGTTCATGCTTCTCATGAAGCAACAACTCAAAGCAAACAACATCCACATGCTTCCAGCTCAAGCAAATAGAACCTAACAGAGACTCAAAAACAATCATAAATTTAAGAAACCTATGGATGCACTAATAATCATCTTGCAAAGTGAGGAACAAAAGGCAGCTTTTGCAGCCTTCTCAACAAGCTTTGAAGACTACTTAGGGGCTAACCTCATACCATCATAGATCATACACCAAGACTTTGATGAATTGCCTCCTAATATGGTTAAAGAAATGGATCTTCAATGGTTAATGGCAATGATTGCATACAGATCCAAGAAGTTCCTACAAAGGAACAAGGGGTTAATCATGGATAAGAAAACCAAAACTGGTTTTGATAAAACAAAATTGAGGTCCTACAACTACCAACTCTATGGACATTTCTCTAGAGAATGTCAACAACCTAGAGTTGACAGAAACAAACAACAAACACAGACCTCAAGTAGCTATCACACAAACAGACAAATCCAACTTCCCATTAGTATTCCTGTTGCACCAACACCAGCACAAACCACATAGTACAGCCCTAATCAACACTCAAAATCATCTGCAGTGATTATCAAACAAGATGGTGAGTGTGATTAAGTATGTACGAGGCAGAGATACAATCTCCCGATCATGTCACCATGGCAAACATAGAGGATAAAATTTTAGAAATCCCGAAAGAGGTAAGGGAAAATCTCTATACACAAGCATGCATTGACAAAGTCACTAAATACAGAGAGCACGCAGACAAACTTTCTAAGAAAGTGATTGAAACAAACATTTTAAATGATAGTTTAAAATCTGAACAAAAACAATATGAGATTAAAATACTCTCGCTACAAAATGATTTAGACAAATTGATGTGTGAAAAATAAACACTAGCAGCTCAAGTGGAGCAACTCTCGGAATTATTGACTAAGTAAAAAACATTACAAGCTGAAACTGAAGTAAAACTTCAAAAATTTTAGGTGAGCAACAAGAAGTTTGAAGAATTTCTTGCTCAGCAAAGGGCATATAGAAACCCTTTAGGCTTGGGATATAATATGGTTAACCCACCTTATAAGGACAACTATATCCAATTACCAGATTCAATGACCAACAAACAGGGTGAGTCTCTTGACCCACATGATAGAACAGATGACTAAAACGATCATCATCATCATCAAAATCATCATTAATATCAAAAACACTTTTCATAAAATTTGTTAAGAGCCAAGCTCCACCAAAAATAAAATCAACAGACTTTTATCAAGGAGAAAATAATACAAATTTAACAAAAGGAAAGGCTAAGTCTTCCACTGCCTCTCCTAAACAAACAAACAAAGGGAAAGGCAAAGCCCTAATTTAGCCAAAACAAACAAGAATAGCTTTTGATGTACCATTAATATCAAGTTTAAAATCAAAAGTTATTAACAAACAAAACAATGCAAATTTAACATATTATGAGTGGTGTGATCAATACTGTCATAGCCGGAAATTTCCAAAATCCTTTCCTTTCGAGTTGTTTCAAATTGCTCAGAAAACTCTATTTTATGCGTTGCAGATTGTAACCTGATGTTTCATTGTTGAACCTGATGTTCTAATTTTCGGGACGAAAATTAGTTCAACAAGGGGATGATCTGACAACCCGCGTTTTTTTTCCAGGTTACAATCGTTTCCATTATCTAACCTCTCTCCTCTATTACATGATTATTTGATTTAAATGAGATGACTAATATTATTATTATTATTATTATTATTATTATTATTATATTATTATTATATTATTATTATTATTATTATTATTATATATTATTATTATTATTATTATTATTATTATTATCATTATTATTATTATTATTATTATTATTATTATTATTATTATTATTATTATTATTATTATTATTATTATTATTATTATTATTATTATACTACTACTACTACTACTACTACTACTACTACTGCTAGTACTACTACTACTACTACTATTTTAACCAAAACTAATTAAAATATTAGGTGCAAAAATTATAAAATTAAAGGGACTAAACTGTAATTAACCTTAATATTATTATAATTGAGGCACTCCATTCGGTAACCGACCCCATCAACCATCTTCATTTCGGTAACCCTAATTCTCCATCCCCGTTTCTTGGCCGATGGCAACCCCTCCTCCACTAAGTTCACCTTGGTTGTGCTAGTTTTTGACATCATGAGTCGCTGGTGATCCTCGGTTAGTATGTTCCCCTGTTCGTTAAATTTTTGCATTCGTTCAGTAGGGTTTTAGGTTTAGGGTACGGGTTTCATCATGTGCTCACGTATGTAGTGTGCTTATATGCGGTTATATTTATAAATTCATGTGTTTTGTTGTGCATATTTCATGATTACATTTTATTCGATGGTCTGTATGTAGATTTGTGTGTGTGTGTGTTGGGTGTTCGGTTGGTTTTTATGGGGGTTTAGTGATCACCGATGGCCGGTGGCGATGCGGTGTTTCAATGAGCCATGTGGTGTGTTTCGGTTTTGCGAATGGTGTGTCCAGTTCAAACCGACAATGGCATTGGGAGTGATCATGGGTTTCAGTTGTGCATGGGGTTGCTGGTGTGTGCTTGTGTGTGTTGCTGGCTGGGGGTTCGAGCATGGGTGTGTGTGGGTGTGCTTCTCCCGTGTGTGTGTGTGTGTTCTCTAGCCTCATGTGTGTGGGTGTTCATGCATGGTTGTGGATCGATGTTCTATGTATGTGTGTGTATGCATGTGGGTGTGTGAGTTGAATCATGCATGTATATGTGCATTGACTTTTGGTGTGCAAACCTATATTATTATATGTATGGGAATAATATGTCTCATATGTGGTTTATATAAATAATATACATGTTATACACATTATATGTGTGTGTTGTGAATAATATATATACTATACGGTTATGTGTAATATAAATATATCATTGAGTGTGTTATATGTAGCAATATGGTATGTGTGTATGGGTGTATTTAATCATTGTTTATTAAGTCATATGAGTTATGTACTATCAAATAAATAGTTTACAAATTTTTTACAAGTTACACTTTAATTGGTTTGCGCGTGTTGCGCCATTTGAATCTTGAATTATTACGCTTCCATAATTATTCTCATGTTTACGTTATTAACTGTATTTTGGAAATTCCTAATATTAATGAGCCATTTATGTTTTGTAATTAATGTGTCGTTTGGTGTAACTAATGGCTAAGATCCTGGTATGTCACGCGCCTAACGATAAAACCCATTTATGGAAATAGAGGACGATGAGTCCAAAGGGGGGTGATTGTGACACCTAACATATTCCCACGTCGATCGTGGATAGGAGAGTTTCCTGGTTCATAAGTAATGTCTGGTCTCTAATATCACCAATGCATTTTGGGTGTATTGGTTATGGATGAGAGGAGAACTTAACAGTTAAGCATGCTCAAGTGGTAGAAATCCAGGGATGGGTGACCTCCCTGGGAAGTTTTCACCCGGACAACCAAAAGCAAATCCGTGAGCTCTTCATGGGTAAAGCGGACAATATTGGTGAGAACTCCACTATTAAGCGTGCTCAAGTTGTAGCAATCCAGGGATGGGTGACCTCCGCGGGAAGTTTTAACCCGGGCAACCAAAAGCAAATCCGTGAGCTCCTCGTGGGTAAAGCAGACAATATTGGTGGTGTGAGAGGTCGGGTGTTATAGATTTGTATTAGAGCTGCAGGTTATATGGAACTAAAATAAATTTGCATTGCATTTAGACCATAGCCTGATGCCTTAGTTACACGCATATAGACACGTTAGGCTCATTTGCAGGCCTTGTTTGCTTTGCCTTGTTGGTTTACTTGCTATTGCTCGTTCATATGAGCGGTTCTTTACAGGAATGGCCCCATCCTTTTCTGTACCCACTTCTTTTTCTTCTTGAGGAAAGAGACCGATTTACTAGGATTACATACCTCCACCTATGGGTCCGTACGAGTGGCCCATGCGTCCTAATAACAACGAGGAGGTTGACTATGATCAACCTTTTGCTTTACCCCAATACCCCCAGTTCATCGATAGGAGTACTATCCTCACTACATTACCATCCTGAGTCGGGAGATGAATGTTCCTCTACCTTCTGAACGTCAGCCCCGGACTAGGTCCGCTACCCATAGGAGCCCTGATGCTCCTATCCTACCTCCTCTTACCGGTCCTCCTAAGCAGTCCTTGGCTGCCATGGCAGCCACTCTGCATGTCGAGCGCAAGCACGTTGCTGAGTTGTGGGATGACAATAGGGCGTTGAAGAAAGTAGTGCAGGAATCAGCCGAAGAAATCAAGGAATTGAAGAGACTGCTCAACGTGAAGGTTGATCGTCGTAACAAGCATGTGGGCCATGTCACTGACCTATTCGAGCGTGTGGTTAGTGACGAGGTGGACATCGCTGCTAATAGTCAGCGACTTGATACTCTGGAAGGTCAAGTCAACGCACTGAACGCAGTGCAGGAGCCTGTTGAGGAAGATCCAGAAGAGGAACCAGAGGAGGTGCCAGAAGAAGAACTTAAGGGACAGCCTGAGGACGAGCCCGAGAACAGCACCGGATCTATCGAGTCACATTGATTTTCTTCTTCCATTTGTTTCATTCATTTATCAGACCTTCATTTATTTCACACCTAGATGGGGAGGGTTGTTTCCCATCCGACTTATGTTTTTGAATTTTGATATTTGGTTTAATTAATTGTAGACGTACTTACAATTTATTTTGCCAGAAATTATTATTTGAACATTTAGTTGTGTGTATGCTAAATTATTTTAATTGCTTATACTTAAATGGAGTTGATATGTTGCATATTTACTTATTTCGTACGTTGTGATTTTTAAGAATGTCTGGACATGGACGTGGACATGCTCGCGGTACGATTAACATGACTCTAGCGAAATTGGCTGCACTAATCAATCAGCATGTGGCTGATGCACTAGACAACCATAACCCCAACCCATAGCCCGTTCTAATCGCTGAGTAATGCCAAATTCTTTCCTGACTTTAACGTTCCATCAATCCTATTAAATTATAACACTCGTTAGAATTCCAAAGTCAGATCTAAATCTGTTGCTGGTCAAGGGGTATATACTTTCATGTCCTTTATGGACTGCAAACACACCCCATTTAAGGGAATGGAAGGAGCCGTAGGACTCCTGAGATGGTTCGAGAAACTCGAATCAATGTTTGAGATGTGCAACTGCCCGGTGGCAAGTCGGGTTAAGTACGCCACTTGCACCTTGGATGGAGCTGCAAAGTCCTGGTGGAACACCCATCTGCAAATGTTGGGTGTGGAGATCGCTAACTAGACCACTTGGGAGGATTTCAAAAACCTAATGAAGGAATAATAATGCTCTCATGACAAGGTGTAGAAATTGGAGATGGAGTTCTAGAACCTAAAGATGATGGGTTTTGAGATCGAGGCATACACCACTCGCTCTCATGAACTCACCTCTCTTTGTCCTAATATGGTAAATCCCCCTTCCTTGAGGATTGAGAGGTAACTGCATGGATTATCTCTAGAAATCCAAAGCATGGTCACTGCTTCAAGACCGAATACTATATAGGATGCAATCAGATTGGCCCACAAACTAACCGACCAGGCTGTCGCACATGGCAAGCTACCCTCGTGCGGTTTTGCGTCAACTACTGCTGACGGCAATAATAAGAGCAAGTGGGAGTCTGGTTCCAACGTAAAGCAGAATACCTCTCATTAGTAGCCACAATAGTCAAGGAAGTTTGACAACTCCCGTCCATCCAACCAGTCTTCCTCATCATCACAGCATGGAGGCGGGTATACCGGGACACTACCCAAGTGCAACAAGTGCAATTACCATCACCACAGGCCCTACAATAAGAATACTTGTGAAAGGTGTGGTAATTTTGGCAACGCTACCAAAAACTATCATGTGAACTTAACAGCCCAATAGCCATTACAGCAAGGTGAACAGAAAGGCTAGTAAGAGTGTGGCTAAACCGGGCATTTTAAGAGGAACTGCCCAAAGCTTAAGAAGAATAATGGTGGTGGAAATGGTTCAATCAACTGAAAGGACAATGGTGGCAATGGCAAATGGCAATGGAAATGATGGTGCAACGGGTAGAGCGTTCATCATTGGCTCAGGTGAGGCTCGTAATGACCCTTCTACTGTAACTGGTAAATTTCCTATCATTTGTCGCGAGAAACTCATCCGACTACCTCTTTCTGATGGAGAGATACTCACGGTGGAAGGTGACAAGAGTGGTGCTGTGGTCGGCATCATCGCTTATATGAAGGCTCAGAAGTTCCTGAGGAAAGGGCATACAAAAATTTTAGCCTTAGTTCCTAAAAAGGCCACAGGGGAGAAACGACTTGAAGACATTCTTGTTGTTAAGGAGTTTCCTGAGGTATTTCCTGAGGACTTTCTTGGTCTTCCTCCATATAGGCAAGTAAAGTTTCAGATTGAGCTGACACCAGGAGCTGTCCCTATCGCTCAGGCGCCGTACCGTTTGGCACCAAACGACTTCAGGAATTGTCAAAACAATTGTAGAAACTCTTAGACAAAGGGTTCATATGACCTAGTTCTTCACCTTGGGGAGCACCTGTGCTGTTCGTGAAGAAGAAAGATGGAACCTTGCAGATGTGTATCGACTACCGGGAACTGAAAAAGGTTACAAGAAAGAATCATTACCCTCTTCTACATATCAAAGACTTATTTAACCAATTTCAAGGATCGAGTTACTACTCCAAGATTGGTTTGAGATTAGGATATCATCAGCTTAGGGTTCGAGAAGAAGACATATCCAAGACAGTGTTTAGAACTCGATATGGGCATTTTGAGTTCGCAGTCATGCCATTTGGATTGACAAATGCACCTACAGTCTTTAGGGACCTCATGAACCATGTCTGTAAACCCTATTTAGACAAGTTTGTCATCGTCTTCATTGATGACATACTGATTTATTCCGAAAATAGGGAGGAACATGAGGAACATTTGAGACTTATCCTAGAGCTTTTGAAGACAGAACAACTATATGCCAAGTTTTCTAAATGTGACTTCTAGATGAGAAGTATAGTTTTTAGGGCATGTAGTCAATGAGAAAGGCATTCATGTTGACCCGTCTAAGATTAAGGCAATCAAGAATTGGCCTGCGCCGACAACGCCTACTGAGGTGTGCTAATTTCTTTGATTAGCGAGTTATTATCGGCGTTTCATAAAATGATTCTCGAAACTCGTACAACCCTTGACTGCCATAACTCATAAAGGAACTGTTTACAAATGGGGTAGTAAGGAAGAAGCGGCTTTCCAAGCACTTAAAGACAAGCTGTGTAGTGCACCAATCTTGGCGTTGCCAGAAGGAACGGATGACTTTGTTGTGTATTGTGACGCGTCAATCCAGGGTTTGGGTTGCGTGTTGATGCGAAGTGAGAAAGTGATAGCTTATGCATCAAGACAACTTAAGGTTGATGAGATGAACTATATAACTCATGACTTAGAGTTGGGAGCTATGGTATTTTCACTCAAGATCTGGAGGCATTACCTTTATGGAACTAAGTGCACGATCTTCACTGATCACAAGAGCCTTTAGCACATCTACGAACAAAAGGAACTGAACATAAGATAGCGATGATGGCTGGAATTACTGAATGATTATGCCTGTGCTATCAAGTACCATCTGAGAAAGGCTAATGTGGTAGCCAAGGCCCTTAGTCATAAATGTTGGTAACGGTCTTCCCAAGACACATATTGGATTGATGTGGCTAGTACGTTATGATCCATGTTGGGTCATACCCAATAACAAGCTAGACAAACACCTACAATATTTATTTTATGATATGATCATGTAAGTAAATATTAACACTTGAAGTATTTAGAAATTGGGTTTCTAAATATTTACACTAGTGTTATGAATAAATTATAAGGATAATTTATTCTAGAGAGAGAGAGTACTTTGTATTTTTATTCAAATGGTTGAACAAACAATACAAGTCTTTTTTCTTGTCCGCATTTTTTTGTCTCATCCGCATTTAGTAATGCGAATGTGTTATTGAGGAAATACGGATGAATGTTCCTCATCCGCATTTAAAAATGCGGATGTGCATTTGTGGAAATACTAAACTTCTTCATCAGCATTTACTAATACGGATGACCATTTAAGGAAATACTGATGAAACTGATCATCCGTATTTACCAATGCGAATGTCCATTTTTTGGAAAATGCTTATGAAGTTACTTATCCGCATTTTCAAATGCGGATGTAAATTTGGGAAACACGGATGAAGTTTCTTCTTTCACATTTACAAATACGAATAGAGTTTGTTCATTCGCATTTACTAATGTGGATGAATATTAGAAAAATATGGATGGGTTAAAGGGATAGGTCTCGCCCACTTTTCTCACCCTAAAATTCAGTTTCATAAGATGTGCAATATATGATTGCATTCAACCACTCTCTCTGATAACTTATAACACACATAAAGGTGCAGATCGGTGTTCCTGTAGCTTTTCTCTCGATCGGTCGAGGAAAACCAAGAACAGAATCCGATTCAAGTGAAGAAAATCCTAGCAACCTGGGGTATTGTTGGAAGCTTGGGGTTTCCTACTTTGGAAACTGCCGATCAAAGATCTTCTTCCTCTGTCCCGTTTGAGAGGTAGATTTCTAAACACCCTATGTGTAGAAGCCTCTCGAAGATTAACATTTAGTCTTTATTGTCTTCATTAATAGTTTTGTCATAGTTTAGGGACTTATTTGTAAATATGTGTTCCTTTTTCTATTCTTTGATAGTATAAATAGCACAGATTATGTATTGTGTAGGTAAGCACAAAGACTAGACTAGTGCACCTTAGAATTAGTTGAACGAATTGTAAATGTTTTCTCTACACTTGTATTTCTATACTTTCTATCAATGAAATACTATGAATTTTCCTGATATGTTTGCATTGATTTGATTACTTGTGTTTGTTTTGATTCAATTGCATCACAATATCATCATAGATCGATTCATTGTGATCCTATCAAATGGTAGCAGAGCTGTTGGTTCAGTGATTTGAGCTTATCAACATTTTGAGCTCTCTGAATCACTTGAATCTGTGATTGATAAGCAATTTGATCAAATAATTGTTGAATTCAGTTGTGTTTCATCAATAGAAACATGATTTGAATCACAATTTCATGTTCAATTCGTTCAAATCTGAGCATTTGACCTAAATTCTGTTCGAACTTGTTCTACATATTCGGACTGTATTTCAATCAGAAGATTGAACTATTGTTGTTGTTTGTTGAAATTGAAGATGAAGGATTGATTATCGACCTATAAACTACCTAATTGGAAGTTTTTAGATCAATTCAACAAGTTTTGAATATTTTCAGAAGATTTGAGTTCGTTTGAATCTGTTGAATTAGGCGCATTAGGTTAAAACACTGCAGAAAATTGCCTAAGTGTATAGGTACTTGACAACTATTTAGGTGTTTGAACACTATTCAGGCATTTTTGGTCTAGGAGTTTGACCACTGTTGAGGCGCATTACAACTGTTTTGACACTTTGGAACTTTTTAGAAACTAAGTAATTATAGCCGCATAACCACTGTTTAGGCGCATTAGAACTGTTTTGTTGTTCTACAACCCAGGCACCTGACAACTGTTCAGGCGCATTACAACGGTTCAGGCGCATTATCAGTTGGGCATTTCAAAATTCTACTAAGGCAGTCCCTTAGGCGTTTCTACATCAAAGTTGGGTGTTTGACAACTATGTGGGCGCTTCATCACTGTTTAGGCGCATCAACTCAACATTTAGAAATTTTTTCAAAATTTAAAAAAAAAAAATCCAAAAATATTTTCAATTCATAGTTTTTAATTCAAAACATAAAAACAACAAAATCAAATCTTTTTCTTAAAAGCAAAAAATTCAAAATGGTCAAATCTGAAGATTCTGAGAACAGAGTTCCTAAGTTAAACAACAGAGCTGATTTTAAGAACTGGTCAATTAGATTGAAACATCATTTTAATTCTATTGACACTGACTTGTGGAAGTGTTGGGTCTGAAAATGATAGTTTATATTATCAACACAGTCAATGTCAAAATGTCAACGTCACTGTCAAAGTCATCAGAAAAGTCAAACTGTAGCGTTCGAGATGAAGAACCGAGACGAGACGTTGAAGATATAAATGACTAGGAGTTTATTGTTAATAAATATATTTTGTGTCAACAAAATATATTTATTTATTTTTAAGTCATTTTTATGTTTTAATGATAGTCTAGGGGGCTATTTGTCATTAAGTCTAATTGTCATTAGACTATATATAGCTAGAGTTATTAGTGTGTTAGTGAGCTTGGATGAGTTAGATTTGAGTGTTTCCATGTAACAATATCTTAAGCAAATCAATATATATCAAACAAGGGTTTTATTGAATGTTCTTGAGGTGTTCATCTTGTTTATTCTTATTTTATAGTGTTTGATCTATTTTGTACACAAATATCATTGATATCTGTGTTAGCAGTGGGATTTGTTTGTGTTTATCAATCAAGTGCACTGTTATATCGATCAGAAAGACCTACAAGAAGTCAATAGAAAATGGACCTCATATCCCGATTACATCAGATGGTCCTGATAGAGGTTTTGTCTACACAAAAGACTTTCCAGAACCTTATCCTAAAGACGGGTTACAAGGTGATGATCTATGAAAAGTAAAGAATGACATTAAAGCATATTCATTGATGTGTAAAGGATTACCACTACAAGTCTTAACTAGACTTGATGGATATCAAACTGGATATACTATGTATAAAGCTTTGAAGATAATATGTGAAGGTGGTAAAGAGATTCAAGATCTCAAGAAGCAGAAACTGAAGAGGCAATTAGAGAGCTGTTTGAGCATTTATCTGGTGAAACCATAAACCAAATGATGAATAGATTTGTGCAAGTTACAACTAAGATGTCAACTGCTGGCATCAAAATGATCTCAAAGATCTAAATTTCAGACTTCTCAATGCTCTTCCATCCTCATGGAAACAAACAGTGACATTGTTGAAGCACACTGAAAAATTCCCTATGGATCTTGATCTATTGATTGCCAAAATTGAGTCAGTTGAGATTGATGAAAGCTCAAGAAACAATGATAGAGCAGAATCAGTGTCTCAGTACAAATATGTTGCATCTCCAGCTAGCACAGTGGAGAATGCCTTTATGGCAAAGAATGAGAATTCACCAGAAGAAGAGGGTGATCTATTTGTTGGAGCAGGGTTCTTTACAGATTCTTCATATACAAGTGCTCCTGCTTATGCAACTCAACCATAACCTCAGTCTCCTCCTAAACCTCAGAACTCTAAACCTCAAAACTCTAAACCTCAAACTAAGACTCCATCTTCTAACTCTGCTAAAACTAGCAAAGTTAAAGATTTATTAACATCCTATTACAGGATGAGGAGTCCAAAACTATTTTTACTGCTTTTATGGCTAGTTTTCAAGCTTATCAGGGTAGCCATTTAACACAATTAGATCTTGTTTTGTAGGACTTATTTGAGATGGATCCAGATGATATAGAAGAGATGGACTTAAACAGGCAAATGGTGATGATTGCATATAGAACCCAGAAACATTCTTATGTCAACAGGAACCACAAGCCAAGTGCTAACAAGACTATTGGATTTGACAAATCTAAGTAAAGGTGTTTCAACTGCAATAGCTATGGCCACTTCTCACGGGAATGCAAAGCTCCCAGAAACAAAGGAGAGAATGGTCAAGCTAGTTCGAGCAATCAAAGATATCCACAACAGTCTCAGAAGACATTCCAAAAGCCATATCAAAGTCTACCAATGCCTGAACTTAAAGATGAATCTAAGTCTTCTGAAGAGCCTAAGAAAGCTCTTGTAGTGAGCATCAATGATGGATATGACTCGAGTGCGTATGCAGAGCAATTTACAGCTGACTTAACCTCTAGTTTACCTCTTATTGCAGAGGTTCAAGGTGAAGAGTGGTCAGAAAACCGTGATCCAAAGGCTGAAGATGACTCTAAAAATGAAGAAGAAGAGTATGACGGGAGTGATAAATCTGATCCTAAAGAGGATTCAGAAGAAGTTGCATTAATGGCACAGTCAGATCAACCAAAGTTGAAAATTTATCTTCTAACTCTAAGACTACTTCACCAAAATATCCTGAAATACCAGCTGAAGTAAGAGAAAAGCTGTGCACCAAATCTTGTTTTGAACATGTAGAATATTACCGAACTTACTCATACAAAATATCTGAAAAGCTCAAGCAAGAGGAATTAACGCATAATAAACTTAAAAATGATCATAAAATATCAGATGAAAAGATGATTTCTCTACAAACTTCACGGAATAAAACTTTGAAAGAACTAGATATTGTTTCCAAACAACTTAAAGAAATGACTAAGAACTTAGAAAATGAGAAAATAGCACATCCTGCTACACAAGTTGATCTTGCAAAAGTCAAAAGTTCTAAAACAATTGTGGAACAACTGGTAAGTGAACGAAAGGACAAACAAAAAGTAGGCTTAGGTTTTACACATGAACCAATGCCTGAATCTATAACAAACACTTTACTAGAGAACCTCAACACGCATGATCATTCTCTTGAAAATAAAGCTAAACTTAAAGCTTTCCAAAACAAAAATAACAAGATTTCTGATAGTGAAGAAGAGAAAACCAATGTTGAAATCTTTGAAGAAAAAGATACTGAAAAGATAAAAAACGGTCATCCGGTAAAAGTAAAATCATATGAACCATGACTGAAAAGTAAGAAAATATTTGTTCCCAAAGAATCTGTTTTGGAAGAAATGATCATTAAAAATAATAAACAAAACTCCAAAAAGAAAGATAAAGCAAAACAAGAAGAAGGAACATCAAAAGATTCAAACTCTTATGGTCTAAATAATCCAGAGTTTATTAAATGGCAAAAAGATCAGAAAGAGAAAGAAACTGAAAAAATAATCTTCACCTGAAGATGTTCAATCTCAAATAAAATCAAGTTCTACAAATCAAGGAACCAAAGAAGAAGAAAATTAACTAAAGCAAAAACTGATCAAAATAAGAGTCAAGAAAATCAGACAAAAACAACAAACCAAGCAACTCAATTTAAGATTCTGAGAACAGAGTTCTTAAGTTGAAGAACAAAGTTGATTTTAAGAACTGGTCTCTTACATTGAACAATCATTTTAATTCTATTGACACTGACTTGTGTAAGTGTTGGGTCTGAAAAGGATAGTCTATATTATCAACACAGTCAAAGTCAACAAATGTCACCGTCATTGTCAAAGTCATCGGAAAAGTCAAACAGTCACGTTCGAGATGAAGAACCGAGACAAGACGTTGAAGATATAAATGACTAGGAGTTTATTGTTAATAAATATATTTTGTGTCAACAAAATATATTTATATATGTTTAAGTTATTTTTATGTTTTAATGATAGTCTAGGGGGCTATTTGTCATTAAGTTTAATTGTCATTAGACTATATATAGCTAGAGTCATTAGTTTGTTAGTGAGTTTGGATGAGCTAGATTTGAGGGTTTCCATGTAAACAATATCTTATGCAAATCAATATAGATCAAACAAGGGTTTTATTGAATGTTCTTGAGGTGTTCATCTTGGTTATCCTTATTTTATAGTGTTTGATCTATTTTGTACACAAATATCATTGATATCTATGTTATCAGTGGGATTTGTTTGTGTTTATCAATCAAGTGCACTGTTATATCGATCAGAAGGACCTACAATTTGGTGTAAGAGCTATTATGCTCTTGATTATTCGATCTTTGTTTGGTTTCTAGTTCAAGTCACTATTCTATTCATTTTTGATCTGATGTGCGTGTTTTGGATATGGAAATTGATTGAGGATTGCTCGATTTTAGGTGGGAAGCTATAGGAATCTTCAGATCTCAAATTCATTGAGATTTGGATGAGTTTGAGCTGATTTCGGGCTGAAAAAGGCTGTTCAGATACGTTAGGCAAATTTACAGCTCGTCCAGCGAAATTACAGCTTCAATCAGGGAAACTATATAGTTTCCCCTAGCAAAACTAGGGCTCCTTTAGCGAAACAAAGCTGCTCTTGGTTTTTGGATCTGGTTTCTTCATTCCAGCAAAAGTACATGTGTTGAATGAAAGTTCATAGTGTTTGTGTGCCAATCCTAGCGAAATTGCTGCCAAATTGTTCTCTGAACAAAAGTTAAACTAGTTTCGGGCGAAACTATCCAGCGAAACTAGCATCTGTGTGCCATTACTAGGCGAAACTGCTGCTGAAATTACCAGCAAAATTAGGAGAGAAACTGCTAGTGAATTTGCGAGCGAAATTATTAAAAGTTCAGCGAAATTAGCCTGCTGAAATTACCAGCTTGACCCCAGTTGCTTAGAAACCATTTAGTTGACATTAAAAGTATTTTTTTTGAGGGGAGAATATCATTCAACAATTTTTGGAAAAATAATTTTAGTTTTGGGTGTTAAAGTGAATTTTAATATTTTAAAAAAATGTTGTTTTCTGCCGATTTCGAATTAGACAACGCCAAAATGGCACAAAGTCGGTTTGATTCTTTTGCTGCCATGAAAGATGCAAAAAGATATCTGATGTTGTTGATCGATTTATGATGGTGGCAAACAACCTTAAGAAGTATGATGATCAGCTGGGAAACCATGAACAAGTCACAAAACTTTTGGATTCTCTTCCTCCACAGTGGAGTCCACAAGTTAGGTTGTTAAAACACGAAAGAAATTTTGCTGACTACAAACTCATGGAAGTTATCAACAAGTTGAAGTCATTTGATTTGGATATGAAAAGAAAAGAGTATAGTCAATTCTTGTATGGTGGTGGATCTTCAAGTGTTGAGATCAAAGAAACTAAAGAAGAAGTCAATCATGTATTGATGGCTGAGGTGGTAAACAGTGATGAGAATTATGTTGAGGATTTTGATCCTTTCAAAGAATTCAGCTGTGATACTCAAGGTGAGAGTGTTGGTGATGTTGATGCCTGTGCAAGCTGGTGTAAAATTCAGAAGCTATAGGATAGTGAAATAGATGAAGTGAAGCAGTAGGTTCAGGATGAAGGAAATCCAGAGGAAGGTGAAGCTACAGAAGCTAAGAAGAGTGCTACTGAGGAGGAAGAATACAAAAAGAACACTCCTGTCTGTCAATGTAAAATAGCCCTAGCTGCAGAAAAGATAGTTATGGGACTCCCCTATGAGATAGTTCAAGACATGTTGTTGGTCCATTTGATCGAATATCAGTACACTTGAGTGGTTGATTCGTTCAATATCAACAATAATACCAAACAACAAACACTATGATGAAGAAGAAGAACCAAAAGGTATCAACATAAAGCAATAATGACCCAATACAATAGAAGTAACAAAGCTCAATATATATTTGTGAAAAACCAGCTTACAAAGGGCACTTGCAACAATGATGAACAATTAGGGTTTTTACCAGGATGCCCACAAAGAACAAGATCAAATCGGTCCATGAAAACACACTAAACCAGCTTACCGAAGAGTCACGACCCAATCGGTCCATGAAATGCGCTTAAAACATAGATTAGACAACAACCGAGGGTTCGAAACTTACATCTAGCAAGTAAATGTATATCAAACCCAAAGAAAACACACTAAAACTCAAAAACGTTCGAGAGGTTTACAAATAGGTCACTGAACCAGGTAACAGTGATAGTGCGAAAATAGGCTTTAAATTTCGCATTATGCACTATATAGCACATAGTTTCGCAGACAGCGAAACTATAGTTTCACCCTGCGAAACTATATGCTAAACAATAATCTCGCCCTTTTTTTTTTTAATATATTCCCTTTTTAGAAAAGAATTAAAATAAAATAAAATAAAAACAAAAGCAAATGGAGGAAAATAAAAGGATTTGCCCCACAAGACCTTACCAGACATCACAAATTTTTACAAAATAAAAGAAGAAAAATTAAGGCAAGAGAAGAATGAGAAGCTGAAGAGATCTTCTGGAAAGTCATAGATCGGCGGAATTGCTGATATACTTGTCCTTTTAAGTCCATGCCTTCTTCTTTTCAACAAGTAAACCGCAACTACAGTTATCATGTTTTGGTTCAATTGAAGAACACCTGAATGACTCAGTTCCCACAGACATTTGGCAAAGAAACTTATCCTGTCCTCATGATATATTTAACAAAAGACACATCCTGATTGACTATTTTTCTTTTAAAAGTAACAAAGATCCTTTTTCGAAAAGAAGCACATTCCTTAAAGACATCAAATGATGAGAGCTCTAGGTCTATACTCACGTATAACAGAGGAGATGATCAATTGAGTCTTTCAGATGAGAGCTTCAGGTCTATACTTACGTATAACAGAGAAGATCATCAAATGGTGCCAATGAGAGCTCCAGGTCAGTACTATCGTATAGCAAAGGAGATCATCACTCCAGGTCAATGTTCACACATAGCAGAGTATATAAGCATGAGGAAGAATATAGTAAGGATCTTCTTAGAAACAAAGACGAACAAGCATATTGCAATTGTCAAAGACAAGGAACAACAAATAAATCAACGCAGAGATATCATGTTCTCAACCCTTTTTGAACAAGGACTTATAACTTTGTGAAGGCCAAGAATGTCAAGGGAATTATCCGAATCATCCAGTTTCTTATTCTATTAGTTTAGCCACAAGATTATTGTCTACTTCGCTTTGTGGCTGAACCTATCAAGCATATCCCAACACAATACTATAAACTTCCTTCACATCATCCAGGCAGCAAAATTTTTTGAACAAAGGAGAAAACTGCAAAAGAGAACAAGATAGATAGTTATTATTCTCCCCTGAAATTTCTACAAAACATCAAGATTGGAGAAATTTCAGAATAAAGATTCCTACAAATGTATATAATTATTAATATATATATATATATATATATATATATATATATATATATATATATATATATATATATATGTGAAAGGATAAAGGGTTAAGGGGCAAATCAAACAGATGAAACGGAGAAACAAAAGAATAAACAATATTCACAAGACCTAGGATAAAGAAAAGAAAAGATTTAAAAAGAGATTAACCCTAGCATAGAGATCAATTCATAAAAACAAGGTTTGTCAAATGTTTTAGTGAAAAGATCTGCTTTTTCATTTTTAGTATCAATAGGAATAATATCAATAAAACCCTTTTCCTGAGCATCACGGATTGCATGAATCCGTGTCTCGATGTGCTTGGTTTGGGAATGATGAATAGGATTCTTTGCGATGCCAATGGCTGCTTTGTTGTCACAGAACAACGGTGTATGGAGGAAGTTGATGCCATAGTCAATCATTTGATGTTGTATCCAGAGCACTTGGGAGCAGCAGCTTGAAGAAGCAATATACACTGCCTCCCCCGTGGAAAGAGAGACAGTAGTCTATTTCTTGCTCTACAATGATACAAGACATCTCCTAGGTACTGACAGCCGCCAGTAACTAATTTTCTATTTAATCTACAACCATTCAAATCACTGTCAGAAAAAGCATGTAAGTCAAAATTCCCACCATAAGGATATCAAAGCCCTAAACGAGAAGAGCCTTTAAGATAACAAAAGATCCGTTTGACTGCCTTTTCATGAGACTCTTTCGGGGTAGATTGGTACCGAGCACAGTATCCTACAGCAAAGGTTATGTCAGGATGGCTTGTTGTAAGATACATAAGGGAACCGATCATAGATCTGTAAAGATGAGGATCAGCAGGTTTCCCATTCTCGTCTGGAGTGAGGCAAGTTTGAGCAGTGAATGGAGTGAGTTCAGGAGAGGCATTATCCATCTTGAATTTCTTCAGAATGTCTTTAATAAACTTCTCCTGATGAATGAGAATTCCCTTTGGTTTTTGTTCAACCTGTAACCCCAAGAAAAAGTACATCTCCCCCATCATGCTCATTTTAAAACGGCTACGCATGATTTCCTCAAACTCCCGACACAGGTTTGGATTGGTGGAGCCAAAAATAATATCATCCACGTAGACTTGCACAATTAGCATCTCACCATTCACTTCCTTCTTGAATAACGTCATATCAATGATGCCAAGAGAAAAACCATTGCTTAAAAGATATTGCGTTAGAGTCTTGTACCAGATCCGAGTGGCTTAATGAAGGCCATAAAGGGATTTATCAAGCTTGTAGACTTTGTCGGAAAAGTCGGGATCCTTAAACCCTGGAGGTTGACACACGTATATCTCTTCGTTAATGTCTCCATAGAGAAATACACATTTGACATCCATTTGATAGACTTTGAACTGCTTGTTGGCGGCATGAGCCAGAAAAATCCTAATAGCTTCAAGACGGGCTACGGGAGCAAAGACTTCCATGTAGTCAATGCCTTTTTCTTGAGCAAATCCCTAAACAACCAATATTGACTTGTTTCTAACCACAATACCACGGTTATTAGGTTTGGTCTTGAACACCCATTTCATGCCTATTGGGTATTTGTTTGGTGGGAGATCAACCAGGGTCCACACCTTGAGCTTCCTGAATTGTTGCAGCTCCAATTGCATCGATTCAACCCAACAAGGATCCTGAAGGGCTGCATGAACATTTTTCGGTACGATTTGGGATATAAAACAAGAGAACAGACATACATTAATCAAACCAGACTAACTCTGAGTCCGCACTCCATCAGTAATGGAACCTATAATGTTATCATGTTGGTGATCTTTCAAGTTTTTAAAATCGGTGGTTAAAGGTAGGGTATTGAAA
The DNA here is from genome assembly GCA_025506505.1 of Flaveria sonorensis. Lineage (NCBI taxonomy): Eukaryota > Viridiplantae > Streptophyta > Magnoliopsida > Asterales > Asteraceae > Flaveria > Flaveria sonorensis. The sequence continues at coordinate 18,524,004 of CM046437.1, read as the reverse complement.
GATGGTTAGTTAGAGTCAACTGGTGATGTGGATGGAACAGGCTGAGATTAGATAGATGTAGGTGATGAGGGAATAGAAGCAAAAACAGGTAGAGGTGGAATGTCAAAGGATGATAAAGAAGATGCAATGTCAACAGATGTAACATTGTCAGGAGGTGAATTAGGAATGGGTTGATTAATGGAGTTAATGATGGGTAAAGAATCTGGAGGGATGACGTTTGTTTCAATAGTTGAAGTGGACGCATCATCATCAAAAACTGGAAGATTGAATGAACTGAAAACCGTATTGGAGTCAAAGAACCATGCAGGTTCGGATCGGACATCAGAGTAATTAGATTCCTTCCAATCAATATAGAAAGACTCTTGAACAATACGGGTTCTCTTGTTATACACCCGATAAGCTTTCTGAGATGATGAATAGCCAACAAAGTAACATTCATCAGACACAGCACCGAATTTCGTCTTCTGTGCCTCGGTATTGTGTAAAGTGCACGAGCATCTGAATGGCTGAAAGAAATCAATCAAAGGCTTCCTCTTATGGAACAGTTCATATGGAGTCTTCATTTTGTCTTTGACGATCAACACCCTGTTAAGAATATATGAAGCACAATTCACTACCTCTGCCTAGAAGATGATGGGTAAGGAGGACTCAATCAGCATAGTACAAGCTGCTTCAATGAGAGTGTTGTTCTTTCTTTCAGCTACACCATTTTGTTGAGGTGTTCTCGCAGCACTGAACTGTCTCAGAATACCTTTACCAGCATAGAACGAATAAAAAATTTGATTTCTGAATTCGGTACCATTGTCACTTCGAATCGCCATAACCTTCCTCTTGGTTATCATTTCAATAGAAAGAATCAACTTCTGCAGCTCCTCAGCAACCTCTCCTTTATGGGCAAGAAATCTCACCCAGGAATACCTAGAAAAATCATCTGTAACAACAAGACAAAAAGATTTCTTAGCAATTGATTTAACGCTTATTGGGCCAAACAAATCAGTATGTAACAACTCGAGGGGATTAGATATGCTATTTTCAAGTTTTGGTTTATGTGGTTTCTTATGTTGTTTTCCTTTCGCACATGCCATACATTTTTCAACCACTGAAAAATCTTTTAAAGGTAATCCCCTAACAAGATTGTTTTTAACTAATTTGTTTATAGTTTTGAAATTAACGTGGCCCAGTCTGGGATGCCATAAGAAAGACTCAAATAGAGAAGCTTTTGATAGAAGATAGGTGATGGTAGACATTGATTCTCTTGAAGCCATGTCAAGAAGATATGTGTCATTCTTTCTCGGAGCCCGCATAAGCACCATCTCCTTTCGAATGTCAATCTCCGATTTTAGAAAGATACATTCATTAGATTTGAACAAGACCAGAATATCCTTATCGCAAATCTGAGAGACACTCAACAGATTGAAAGCTAGCTCTGGCACATAATTCACTTTCTCTAGAGTAAGAGACCCATTGGAAACATCTCATTGACCAATCATTTAGCCTCCCATTTTGTCGCCAGCAAACGCGACATAACCTCCATTGATAATTCGATAGTTTGTCAATAGATCCTTCAACCCCGTCATGTGTCTGGAGCATCCACTATCAACATGCCATACACTATTTACAGCTTTAGTGGATGACTCCTGCACGAATACAAAGAACAGATTAACTTGGTGAAACTGGAACCCAAGATTGAACAATTTTGGATCATGGAGTGGTTGATTTCTTGCAAAAGAAATTATTAACCAAATGGGTTAGTCTACTACCAAACGAATTCCTGTTAACATGTTTATGATGAAGCTCGGGACAATGCTTAACTACATGATCATCTTTACCACATCTAAAACAGTGTGATTTTAATCTAGGTCTGTTATGCAATAAAGTGGGAATTATATCAATGAATATCTCCTCATCGCATTCAGACAGTCTCGAATCAACATCACTATAAGTCATATACATGTCTCTGGGTCTGTTTTTATTTGGAGAAGAGTGATTATTTACATAACATGATGAGTTTTCATTTGAAGTACATATGGTACTTGTACCACTTGTACTTGCATGAGATGATGATGTTACCCTTTCACTTGATGAAAAAATATTAGTTGGGGTAAAAGATGGGATGGGGTGAGAAAAGAATTTTTCAAAACAATTACTTTTAATTTTCTCTTTAATCCGCACTGTTGAATCATTCTCAACATCTACACAATCAAAAGAAACATCATCATTACAATGCAAATTATCTAAAGAGGAAATAGAAACATCACTAGAACAAGATGAAACATTGTCTGAAACAGATTGTTTGGAAACAAAAACAGAACTTAAGCTAAATTTATCATCTAAAACAAAGTGCTGAGATTCAGGTGTGCTAAGACTATTGCATCCAAGCCCGCTAGTCGGTCCATAACCATAGTCTTCACGTACATGCTTAGTGTTCACACCTTCTAAACCTGCAGACATACTGTTAGTGTCTATTTTGATCAAATCATTAGAAGGATGAGGAACAAGCATAGGTGAATAACAGTAAGTGGTAGGGGGAGGATAAACCTTAGCATCATCATAACCTAAACCTGTTTTAATCCTATCCCCCCTTTGAGATTTGCATAAATCATCATGTTTCATCCCAGATATTGTCCATTTATCAAGCTTTGACTGAAGTTTGCTTGTCTCAAATTCAGCAAGTGCGACTCTTTCAGTCAAAGTGTTAATTTCCTTATTTCTTTCCAAAACAATTATTTTTAAATGATCATTTTCTTTTAAAGCTTCATTTAATTTAACAAAATATTTTGACTCGTTTATTTTAAGCTCTTCATTAATTCATTTTAAATCCTTTTCATTATCTATTAACAGACGATTAGCTTTATATACGCCAAATAATCTTATTTTGCATGCTGAAGAACACATATCCTGAATTACCTCATATGGAAGTCCCATTACCACTTTTTCTGCTGCCAAGGCTTTCTCACATTGACACACCGGAGTACTCAGCTTGTTTTCCTCGACAGTGGTTGCGGCATCATCTTTCTCGATGCTTTGCTCTGTAGTCTGGCTTCCAGTTCTCAACCCCTTCTTCTCTTCACCATCTATCACAACCTCAGATTTTAAGTCTTCATCTTGGACCATCTGTACACACTTCTGACTATCCCCAGCTACTTCAGCTTCACCTCTAAATTCTTTAAATGCATCAAAATCTTCCCCATAGTTTACCTTCTCCTTTTCTTCAAAAATCTCAGCCACCAACGCTTGATTAATTTCTTCTTTCATCTCTTCTACCTCTGCACTCCAATCAAAGTTAGAGATCAAAGCTGTCTCTTTCTTTTGTTTCATTTCTTCTTCATCCCCGCTTGAGATCAATCTTGGGACTCCTGAATTGCTTTGATCAGTGACATTTGGCAATGGACATTCTCGTTTGAAGTGCCCTAATTGTTTGCAATTAAAGCACCTCAGTTTGGATTTGTCAAATCCCAATTTGGAGTTAGAGCTTTGACCTCCAAAATTCTTTCTACCAGTTCTCTCCATAAATCTTCGAGCTCTGAGAGTAAACATTGCCATCTGCCACTGAATGTCAGTCTCTTCTAGATCATCAGGATCCACCTGATACATATCCTCCATTGTCATTCCTTTTCCTTTCAACTCTCCAGCCACTAATGCCTCATAGCTCTGTACGAACATGCCAAATAGATCCAACGTTTCAGATGGAATTGACGTTCCAGTATTTGCTATCTAGTTGGCTTGATCTCTACCACCATTAACACTACCACCCGAATGATCACCAATATTCACTCCTCCTTGTCGTGATGTCTGCACTGGAGAGCTTGCAGCGAAAGAAAGTAGTGCAACATTCTGAGTGAAACCAGGTGAAGGCATCAAGGTTTGATTGAACTCCCTTTATTTCATGTCTAATTCAAATGATTTAAGCTTATTAATGATGTCCATAAGCTTGTAGTTAGTGAAACTTCTTTCTTGCTTTAACATCCTCACTTGTAAACTCCACTGAGGTGGGAGAGAGTCTAATAACCTGTTCACTTGCTCACTATTTGAAAATTTCTCATCATATTTCTTCAGTGTGCTCGAAACTGTCAGAAAGCGGTTTGTAAGATCTGTGAGACTCTCATTCTTGTATCCCACAAAAGAGTTGAACTCCTTTTCAGCTTGAATACTCTTATCTTTCACCAACTTATCATTTCCATCATAGAACTCACAGAGAGCATCAAAAAGAGACTTAGCATTCTTGTGTTCAACAAAACGATTGTAGATGTCTGGTGCCAGGCATAAAGTTAAAGCTCTGAAAGCTTTTTGATCTCTATCTATCAACTTTAGATCTCTTTCATTGAATGTAGCTGGGTCCTTTGTTGGACCAAAAGAACCAATGAGCCTGATCAGAAAAACCTTTAAGTCCCACAGACATTATAACAACTGAAGTAGTCTGCAACAGCTGAAGACATCAACTGATAACAAGGTCTGAAGACAAAGTCTGAAGTGAAAGAGCTGAAGACAAAGTCTGAAGTGAAAGAGCTGAAGACAAAGTCTGAAGTGAAAGTGCTGAAGACAAAGTCTGAAGTGAAAGAGCTAAAGACAAAGTCTGAAGTGAAAGAGCTGAAGACAAAGTCTGAAGTGAAAGAGCTGAAGACAATGTCTGAAGTAAAAGAACTGAAGACAAAGTCTGAAGACAAAAGCTGAAGACAAAGTCTGAAGACAAAAGCTGAAGACAAAGACTGAAGACCAAGTTTCAGATGTTGTCACAACAGCTGAAGAAGACCTCTTCAGTAGTTGTGAAGGTTTCCTTTTAGTAGTTGTATTTTCTTTTCTGTACTTGTAGTTTCAGTAGTTTAATGTTTCTTTGTGTACTTAGCATACTCTGAGATGTTCTCAGTTGTTGTGAACATTCTCAGTAGTTTGCTTACTTTCAGTAGTTTGTAATAATTCTGTTAGACGTCACTATCAAGTGACATCAGCAGACGTCACATTCCTTTATATAAGGAATGCTGACCTAATTGTAATCCGTGCAGCTTAGAAAAACCTAGCAGCCGCCATACCGAAGCATGTGTGCATGAATGTTATTATCCCTTTTGCAGAAAACCCTATTTCTCTATAACCGTGTACTGTTCCATTGAATATCTATTGTGTTCTTGCAATATTTGTCTAATTCTTGTTCTAATTCCGCTGCGATTCAATTCTAATTGATCAAACTTAGATCACTGATCCTGACAAATGGTATCAGAGCGGGTTAATCATTGATCGGTTTAACAATTGATCATTGAAACTGCTATTTCGATATCTAAAGTTTGATCGAATTAGCATATATGCAAGAATTGGTTATAGAGATTGGTCTTCTGCTGCTTCTGGTTAGTCAATTTGAGTTTCTTCTTGGTTCATATTGAGTTTGTTGTGTTTTTGTGCTAAATCTTTTGAAACTTGATTGAATTGGTTTGAATCTGAGAATGACTACTCCTTCTAATGACCCTCACAATACTGGCTCCTCAACCAAGCCTCCGATGCTGGTTAGGAGTGAGTATAACATATGGCAACGAAGAATGCTCCATCACCTGTCTGTTAACAGTTCAGGTTGTTGGACATCTGTGGTTCACGGTCCACACAAGCCTATGGTGAACAATCCAGAGACCAACCAAATGGTTCCGAAGAAGAAGGAGCAATACTCAGATGAAGATCGTAAACTGTTTGAGATTGATGCTAAAGCCCATGGAATTCTGGCCATGGCACTGCCTAATGAAATCTATTCTGGGCTTATGCATCATGAAACTGCTCATGACCTCTGGAATGCTTTGAAGGAACAATTCGGAGGAACTGATGAGGTCTTAGCAAACAACAGAGAAATCCTCGCCCAACAATATGAGACATTCTCTCATAGGAAGGGTGAGACACTGAGTCAACAGTTTGAGCGTTTCTCCTGCTTGATCTCTGAGCTGAAAATGGTCAAGCATGAGTATACTAACAGCCAGATGAACAACAGATTCCTCATATCACTGCCTGAGAGATGGGACACATACACCATTGTCCTACGCTCCAGTGCAAATCTGGATAGCCTATCTCTCACCCAACTCCATGGGAAACTGCTTACATTTGAAAGAGAGATAGAGCAGAAAAGGAAACTGGCATCATCAGGAAAGCTCACTGATGACTTTGTACCAGGGAACACTGCCTTGGTCGGTCATGAGTCAGAATATGCTGGATCAGAAAGCCATTATGATGAGCATATAGATTTCTCTTCAAACAGTTCTGATCATGCATTTGTTGGTGTTGACAGTCATTCTGGGTGTAATAGTGATAATTTATGCTTTATCATGGATGATTTGATGGGTATTGCTGATGATGATTTAGAAGAGATGGATATTTTGAGCCAAATGGCCTTGATCAATATCAGATCTCAAAAGTTCTTCAAGAGAACTGGTAGGAAATTTCCAGGACTCTCTGGCAAAACCAAAGTTGGTTTTGACAAGAGTAAGTTGAGGTGTCACAAATGCCACAGGCTTGGGCACTTTGCAAGAGAGTGTAGATCAACTGGATCTAACTCCTCTGCACCCTTTGTGACCTTTCCAAGCAATAGTTCACAAAACAAAGGGCAACATCCTGCTAGTTCTGGTCATCACTCACAACCTCAATCTCCTGCATATTTTGTCCCTCAGGGTCCAATGCCATATCCATATCCCTGCTATTACATGCCACAACCAAATCCAGTTCAAGTTCCTTTAGCACAATAACCTCAAGCCCTACCTGAGCCTCAACCATCTCCATCACAATCTCAACCTCATCACAGCTTCTTCACACCAGGAGTTGTTGACTGGAGCAGCTCACCAGATGATCTTTCTGGTTTTAATGAGCAATTATTTGCTGGTGCTGGTCAACATGGTGGTGAACATACTTTTGGGAATCTTGCTCTCATGGCCCTGGAGTCTACTGAGGGTTCCTGCTCCGATGCATCATCTTCACAGGTAACCCAGGTATCTTCTGAGGCTAAAGCCAAGTTATGTTCTGAATCATGCATAGCTGCCTTTGTCTCTATTAGAGAGGCAAATGTAGCTTTAATCAATCAAAATCTTGAGCTTGAGAAAACTATTTCCAAAAGAAAAGCTGAGTATGAGTCTGTTCTTAATGACAAAGATGATGAGATTTACAAGCTTAAATGTCAACTTAATGATGAAAAGGCTAAGGTAGAGGTCATACTTGAGAACCACAGAAGTCTCAAAGAGACACTTGCAGATACCCAAGTTGAGTGTGACCGCTGGGTAACATCCTGCAAGGGATTTGAAATGCTTCTCAGCAAGCAAACAGCTTCAAATGTGAAGTTTGGAATAGGTTACAATCATACTGCACCACCTACTGATTTTACTTCAAAATCAATAGTAAAATCTGAAGGTGAAAGTAATTTCCAAACCACATCATCATGTGATTCATCCTCAAATGATAATACAAAATTGTCAAAATTAGAGGATGAAGTCAGTGTTAAGATCTCAGCAAATCAATTGCCTGATGGTTTAAATGCTGATAAACACATGAAGCTGAGCAATTCAGATGTTGTCCCTCAAAGTACTCCAAGTATTGAAGGGCAAGTCACAACATCTGAAAAACATTTCATATCTGCTGAAATAAAAGGATTAACAACTGCTGAGGAATCTATCATACGGTCTTTCAGGACGGATAGAGAACAGCTGAAGAACAAGTCTTCAGTTGTTACCGATCCTTCAGTACTTAACACAAGTACTGAAAGGAGGAAAGTACTGAAGATCACACCTTCAGTAGTTTCCACTTCAGCAGTTGATCAATCCAAGATGAAGAATAAGCCATGTGAAATATGTGGTAAATTCAATCATCTATCTGATGAATGCTGGTACAAAAAGGGTTCCAAACTCAACAGAGATAAGCTCATTAAAGAAGAGATTAATAAAATGAAAAATGAGTTTGAGACCAAGTTTGTACCACAGTCATCTCAAACTGATAAACCCAAGGCCTCGCCTACATCCAAAAAGAAGGATGGGGTTTATCAGAAAACTGCTGATAGTGTTCCTCATGATAAACATCAGACTAAGTCTGTGAATTTCAAGAAGGAGGAAATGGTGGGTCACAGGAACTCATCAAAAACAAGTACTGATGTGTCAAATGAGCTGAAGGCGTTAGCAACAAATCAGACACAACTTGTTATGATGGTTCAGCTTTTGTTTGGGAGAGTTAACCAACTAGATGCACCTGTGATCAAACCACTGAAAAGGAAATCCAAGCCCAAATCTAAGAAATCCATTTCAGCACCATCTCCACCTTCATCAGCTGTTAATCATGAGAAACAAGTTCTGGTTAAACCTGTTGATGAAAACAGACCCAAAACAAAAAAGGTTTGGGTCTCTAAAGCTAACTAGTTTCTTATGATAAATGCAGGGTTCTTCAGCATGCCAAAATAGCATCTGGTATGTAGACAGTGGAGGATCTATGCATATGACTAGGAGCAGTTCTCTTCTTAATGACTACTCTCAAGGAAAGAAGGGATTTGTCTCATTTGGAAATGATGCTAAGGGTTACATCATCGGGAAAGGATTTGTGTCAAATGGAGAAATCAGGTTTGATGATGTTAACCATATGAAGAATCTCAAGTATAATCTACTGAGTGTCAGTCAGATGTGTGATAAAGGGCATGTTGCACTTTTCACAAGCCAGAACTGCCGGATTCTGTCTTCCAAAGTTCTGAGGCTGATTGACAAGGTATTGGATGAACATACTCTCCTGAAGGCCAACAGGATAGGAAGAGTATATGCCTTGGATTTGTCAAAGAAGATTGATATAAAAGGTCATCCTTGCCTGTTCTCCAAGGCCTCTCCTCAGGAATCTAAACTGTGGCATAGAAGGCTGGGTCATGTTAATCTCAAAAACATGAATCAGCTGATCCACAATAGTTTAGTGAGAGGTTTACCAATAAAGGACCAAACATATTGAGATCAGACATCATTTTATTAGGGATTGTTTTGAAAAAGGTCTGATTGATCCAAAGTTTGTTCCTAGTGCTGATGAGCTTGCAGACATATTTACTAAGCCTTTGGACAGTTCAACTTTCCAAAACCTAGTGTTAAGGCTTGGTATGCTGCAGCTAGAATAAGTGACAACTACTGATGATCTCAGTCAACAAGTACTGATGAGCATTCGTATACTATTGTCACAAATAAGTACTGATAAGTTCTTTTATCCTCAGTAGTTTTCATAACTACTGAAGACTAAATTACTTAAAAGTACTGAAGTACTCTATCTGTTGAAAAGAACTGATGTGGTTACAACTACTGATGTAGTTACAACTACTGATGTCAATATAACAGATAAGTACTGATGACCAATGAAACATCTGAAAATCAGACAAAAGTCTGCTAAGTGTTGAGGTCAGAATGAAACAGCTGATGAGCTAAGAATTGACGACAACAGCTGATGAGAAACTTTTCTCTTCAGTCGTTTCTACAACTGTTGTTTCACTTCATACAACTGAAGCCAAAACCATGTCTTCAGTAGTTTCACAACTACTGATGACTAATACCAAGTCTTCAGTTGTTACAACTTCTGAAAGTTAAAACCAGGTCTTCAGTTGTTTTCAAACAACTGATGACAGCACCAACACTTTCAGTCGTTTTATATCAGCCTTTTCTAACCCTATAAATACCTAAATCTAATTTCAAACGTTTCATTAGCCGTTTCATATCCTTTACTGTCTCAACAATGGCGACCATGAAACTCAAACCCAGACACAACTGTGTTGCCTACCTCTCGAAATCGGCCTTTTGGAACAAATTTGATAATGCCATCGATCTTATGGTAGATTCCCAGTACCGAACCGCTTTTCTTCTGAATCCTACCATATACCCCGATTCCCTAAGCCAATTCTGGACCAACGTCTCTGTACAAACTGGTGAGAATGATCGCCAAATCACTCTTCAGTCGTTGGTTAACCAGAAACAGGTGGTCATCACTCCCAACATCATTCGACAAACCCTAAATCTACATGATGCCACCTGTGTCACAGAATACCCGAAAGGCACAACCGATATGTCTTTCATCAATAACGGGTATGAAGGAGACTTAAGTGCTACCACTATTCTGAAGAAGCACTTCCATGATGCTGAACGTCTTATATTCCACATGGTGAATGTCTGCCTTGCACCAAAAACCTCCTCATGGGATCAGATGTCCTCCCGATGGCAACAGGTATTATACTCTATCTTTGAACGACAAACTCTAAATTTTTCTGAGATAGTTTTTATGGAACTTAAGGATCTGGCCTTGAAACCTATGGCAAATAGATGGATATTATATCCCAGGTTTCTCATGGCCATAATTTTAACACAGCTAAAATCAGACGGCCTTGTTGGCCTTGGAGTCCCTGCTCCGGCTGTATTGCCTGAAGTATACTCCAGGCACAACTCTGACCCTACAATGAAAGGGGCTGCCCGGCTGCTAAAACCCAAGCAGCGGGAACCCACAGCCTCCACTTCCAGATCCAAAGTCCCCACCAAACCCTACACCAAAAAGCCTAAAAAGGCTACTCAGGGAGATGAGTCCCCTGAGGATGCCCCTGTACCACCAATACAGGAAACACTTACTGGTTCTAACCCCCCAGTAGTGTCCAAGACTCTACCAGCCCTAGCAGCTCAGGCATCCTCTCAACAGGATCCTGATGCAACCAAAATTGGGGATACCACAATGCTGGAACCTATCTCAATTGAGAAGGTTACCATTGAAGAGCACCAGTCACCCCGGGTGCAATCTACTTCAAACCTATCTCCAAATGCAACCGCTCCTCAAAGCCCAACATTTATTGTTGCACAAGTGCTGAGTCAGCTGCATTCCTCTCCTCCTCCCCAGACACCCATTACAATGGGGAGAACCTCAACAGCTGAGGAAGAGGACCGAAATGCTGCTGATAACCCACAGCACAGGGGTTATAATGTTCAATCTCCCCGTGTAGAGGAGGAGGTTAGAACATCTGGTGAGGCTGCCACTTCTACTGATTCAGCAAATGACCAGGATGAAGTTGGTAACATCTCTAAGACCTCACCAGAGGCAACTGCTGATGAAGGACTCAGTCCTGAGGCAGGAAGTCCCCAGAACCAAGAACAAGGGGCACATGCTACAACTGATCTACACTCAGGGCATGTACATCCTGATTCAATCAGGAGGTCAGGTGATTCAGCAAAGACTGATGATGACCTGGGCTTTTTCTACGATGTCTTGGCCCATAACACAATCCTTGAGGCTGAGGTGAGCAGACTCAAAGAACTGCTTGCCAAAATGTCTCAGGATCAAAGTCCATCTGCCCCAATAAACCCACAGATGGCACCTTCATCTGAAGGTTCCCCAAACACTCCGCCACTACACTCAACTGAGCCACCATCCACTGTTGTTGGCACCACCTCTCAGGGACAGAACCCCTCTGAGCAGATGGTTGCTACCTTTCAAAATTCCTTACCTCTCATCACTCCCATCATCAATGAGATTGTGCATAAAGCCATTGATGAGAAAATCTCCTCACATCTAAAAACACTTATTGATGATGCTGTGCAAAAGAAGCTTTCTGCCATTCAAACCCCTGAACCCAATGCACCCAAAAAGGGGGAGTCTAAGGCAGTGAAAGAAAGAAAGAGAAAGAGAGTGGAAGATGAGAAACAACAAGAAAAAGAAAAGGAGTTAGAAAAGGAAAAACAGCTGATCACATACAAGAGAATGAAAAGTGCTGAAACTCAAAAGCCTGATGAAGAGAAATCATTGGAAGATCTGATTAAAGAAGCTGATGAAGCTCACAGCAGATCAATGGACAGAATAATAGACCAACTCTTCAGACAGGGCTTTGATACAGCCACATTAGACACTGAGATCAGAAGGCTGGAGATTGAAGAGATACAAGAGAGATGGGCCAGTTACAGTGTAATGGAAAGGGAGAGGTTGGAGATAATGATCAGGTTTATTGCAAAATACTTGGGAAGATCATTAATTGAGATTAAATCATGGACCAGAGACAGTATTCTGGCAATAACCACCAGAATCTGTGCTTCTGAAGCATTCAATAAGGGGTTGATCATCGAATCCTTAGATGAAGCAGGGGCTGGGAAGAGAACTGATATGGCCAAGCTTTCCAAAGCCAAACTTACCACAAAAATGCTAGATCAGCCTTTCCAAACTCCCACTCAAAAACAACCAACACCACAACTCTCCAAACCAAATCAACCCTCAAAACCAACTCCCTTATCCCAAAAACCACATCAAACCATATCCAGTGATGCACCCAGAAGGAGGAGAAGGGTGTTGAGGATGGTAGAAGAAGAAGAAGAAGATGATGAAGAAGACAGTCTGCCAATCTCTGCTGTTCTAAAATTACCTGAGCCCAGAAGTCAACAAATGATCACACCAGACTTTCAGAGGCAAATGGTGAAAGTTAAGATTGAAGAAGAAGAACAGCAGAAACAGCACGATGAGCAACTTTTGAAGATGATTGACAAAGAGTTTCCTCAGTCATCATCTATACAAGCCATGATGAAACACGCTCAAAGGCTGTATGCTCTCAGGTATACCTTTCAATATCAAAAGGAGAGAGTAAGGATTTGGCCAGACCCCAGGGTTAGTTCTAGAATTCATAAGAAATCCATACCAAGTAGATACAATGGCCAAGTGAGAAAGACCATAGATGCTGCTATTATGTTGGCCATTGTAGTCTCACCCTGGGAAATACTTGAAGACTTCAAGAGAGCCTACAAGTCAAAGATGACCCCTCAAACTCTAATGGAGAACAAAATGGTCAAGAAGGGGTTGTTATACAAGAGGCTTGAAGAGATCAAGAAAAATGAACTCCAGTTGTTATTAGAAGGGACTCACCCAGATGAATTTGCTTACAGAGAGATAACAACTGTTGAGTTGAAAAATGGAAAGACGATAAAGTACTTATCAGAGTACTATGGCCCAGAGTTCTTCTTCGAAGGAGAAGCAGAAGAACTCACTAAGGAGGAACAAGTTGTTCTCCTTGAGGCCTACGTCAGAGAGTCTTATAGACTCATCAATGGGAAGTAGGTTTCATGGTTGGGATAACAGCTCTGTGTCCAGTTTCCCCAAGACAGAGTTCCCTTCCATCATTTGACATTCACATCTACTGAAACCTGTTCCCTGGCCTGTGCTTATCTGATATCTCTGAAGCTGATCAAGAGAGTATTTCTGCCAAGAATAAGTGGGACCTCAATAAGCTTAAAGGTTTTGGCTACATTGGTTCAGGGGGAGTTTATTGGACCAAAAGAACCAATGAGCCTGATCAGAAAAACATTTAAGTCCCACAGACATTATAACAACTGAAGTAGTCTACAACAGCTGAAGACATCAACTGATAACAAGGTCTGAAGACAAAGTCTGAAGTGAAAGAGCTGAAGACAAAGTCTGAAGTGAAAGAGCTGAAGACAAAGTCTGAAGTGAAAGAGCTGAAGACAAAGTCTGAAGTGAAAGAGCTGAAGACAAAGTCTGAAGTGAAAGAGCTGAAGACAAAGTCTGAAGTAAAAGAACTGAAGACAAAGTCTGAAGACAAAAGCTGAAGACAAAGACTGAAGACCAAGTTTCAGATGTTGTCATAACAGCTGAAGAAGACCTCTTCAGTAGTTGTGATGGTTTCCTTTCAGTAGTTGTATTTTCTTTTCTGTACTTGTAGTTTCAGTAGTTTTATGTTTCTTCGTGTACTTAGCATACTCTGAGATGTTCTCAGTTGTTGTGAACATTCTCAGTAGTTTGCTTACTTTCAGTAGTTTGTAATAATTCTGTTAGACGTCACTATCAAGTGACATCAGCAGACGTCACATTCCTTTACATAAGGAATGCTGACCTAATTGTAATCCGTGCAGCTTAGAAAAACCTAGCAGCCGCCATACCGAAGCATGTGTGCATGAATGTTATTATCCCTTTTGCAGAAAACCCTATTTCTCTATAACCGTGTACTGTTCCATTGAATATCTATTGTGTTCTTGCAATATTTGTCTAATTCTTGTTCTAATTCCGTTGCGATTCAATTCTAATTGATCAAACTTAGATCACTGATCCTGACATCCTTGTTCTGAGAAACAACATCACCAACAGTAACAGTTGGTATGTGTGGACCAGAGATGATTGATTCCCATTGATTATGATCAGTGTAGAAGAAAAAGGCTTTGAGACATCTCTTACAATATTTAAAATTGTCTCCGTTGATGAGTCTCTGGGGTCTGTTGGGTGCCACACTTTCAAGATCAGCAAGAGTGAGAGTAATCATCTTAGACATATTAGTTTTGCAGAAGAAAAATGCAGTTTCGCTGGATAGATCTAGTTTCGCAGAAAGACAAATGCAGTTACACTAGAGTGATCTAGTTTCGCAGAAGAGACACTAGTTTCACTGATGCAAGTTTCGGCAGACAGTTTCGCTGGAAAATTCGGCAGCAGTTTCGCTAGACAAATCCCTGAAAATACTTAGTTTCGGCGACAGATTCGCAAGAAACAAGCTTGAACTTTTGTTCAGAGATAATTTTGGCGCAATTTCGCTTGATAGTTGAACACCAGCACCGAACTTTCGTTCAAAGATTATACTTTTGCTGAGAAGCTCAAAACGATCACAAGGTGTAAAACACTTATAGTTTCGCTGGATGAAGCTGATAGTTTCACTGGAGGAACACTAATTTCGCCCGTTGAATCTGAAAAACTTTTTGAACACGAAATCAATCTGAAATCACCCAAATATCGATGAACTTGAGATCTGATGATTACCAAGGTTTTCCCAACCAAGAACAAACCAATTTCAATCAAATTCCATGACAAATACACCCAAATTTGATCCCGAATGATGAAATATCGATATTGAACAAAAACAACCAAAAACCTCAAACAATCAAGAGCACTATGGCTCTGATACCATTTTGTTGGTCCATTTGATCGAATATCAGTACACTTGAGTGGTTGATTCGTTCAATATCAATAACAATACCAAACAACAAACACTATGATGAAGAAGAAGAACCAAAAGGTATTCAACATAAAGCAATAATGATCCAATACAATAGAAGTAACAAAGCTCAATATATATCTGTGAAAAACCAGCTTACAAAGGTCACTTGCGACAATGATGAATGATTAGGGTTTTTGCCAGGACGCCCACAAAGAACAAGATAAAAAATATATATAGGAAGTATAGTTTCTCTAACAGTTTCGCTGTCAGCGAAACTATTCTGCCAAGGTCACAGTTTTGCCCGGCAGAGCTTGATAGTTTCGCCGGGTGAAACTAGCAGCTAGCTATGAGTGAAACTATAGTTTCGCTCATCGTTTCGCTGGGCAGCAAAACTTAACTAACTAACAAACTTACAAAAGTAAACTAACATTAATCCTATTACAATCAAACATAACCAAAATCTAATCTATGTTGAGTCCAACCTATACTTGATCTTCACATGTGTTCTCCTCCCATCAAAATTCGTTTATTTGGAGTTTATAAAGCTAACAGATTATTGTTAGAAAATGAAAAAGAATTTAAACAAATAAACAAAGAACTTAAAATCAATAAGTCCAAATATTATATCAAACTAAAAGAAGCTTTAAAAGAAAATGATCTTTTAAAAAGAAATCTTTTAGAAAAGAATGTCGAGATTAATGTTTTGAGCGAACGAGTTACATTAGCAGAATTTGAGACTAGTAAGCTTAAAACTAAACTTGATAAATGGACAATATCAAGGATGAAATAGGAAGAACTATTTGTAAGCAAAGGGGAGCTAGAATCAAACCAGGTGTGGGATGTGGTGAAACTTCATATGTTTATCCTCCTCCTAGCACTCATTGTTACTCTCCTATGCCTCAACCTCATCCATCTAATGATTTAAATGATGCTTCAAATATTAACAGTTTACATGCAGGTTTAAGCAGCGTTAATCACAAAGAGGTTAGAGATGAATATGATTTTCCTGCAGGTTTGGGGCTCATCAAGCAAGGATCTAATCTGCAAAATGATAATTCCACCTCTGATGCTTCAAAACCAGTATTAGTTGTTTCCAGTAACTTCTTTAACAAATTCAAGACTGGTAACATCCCTTCATTTGTTCCTGTCAAGATTTTCAAAGAAGGAACAACTGTGGAATCATCAAGCAATCAGAACACAACAACACAAACCAACACAACAAGGGTTATCAACCAAGATCCATTAGAAGCTGACTTGTGTATACAAGACTGGACAAGCTCTGATGATGAATCAGAGATCATCAAGTCACCTGAAGTTATCAAGTGTCAAATGCTTCCAATAGTCGAATCAAGACCTATACGGATCTCATCTCCAACTGCTAAACAAATCAGCAGTTCCTCCAAAGCTCAGCAGAAGCACTCACCATCTTCATCTGCTATCCATCATGATCTTCACAAATCTACTTCCAAGTCTAACAATTCACCAGTCATAAAAAAGGTTTTAAGAAGAATGTTCAGATCTCAACTCTCGGAACATTACAAATCAAATCACAGCCCAGTTCGAAATCCACATTGACAATGCCTCAAAAGGTTCAATTTCCTGATATCCAAAAGAAGAAGCTTTAAGGTTCTCAACAAGCTGCAACAACCTCAAAACAGGTTCCACCCTCTCTTGCTGTCCAAGGGAATAGAAAGAACCAAAAGCCTTTCAAGGCTTGCTTTAGATGTGGAAAAGAAGGTCATGTGCTAAAGAAGTGCCCTCAGGTTCAAAGGCAAGCTTCGGGAGGTAAAGATAACACAGGTTGCTTCTCGGGTTCAAGAGGTAAAAAGCACATATCTTTGAATGGTTGGATAAAGAACAATCTATCCAAACCTTCTCATGTGAAGCCGGTTTCACATGATTCATTGATGAAAAAGACCAAAGTTTCAAAATTAAAAGCTCTTCCTTCGGGTCTTAAACAGAAAATGATTTCCAAATTCAGTTCTTTCAAATCAAAAGTAATTGAATAGAAACAAATTTGGAAAGTAGAATAAAAAGAAAAAGATATAGAAATAAATGATTTTTCAAAAGAGTGTGTGCTTAAACAGGTTACATACACTGATGAAAAAAGAACTCCCAGGACCACGATGGCCTGGGTCCCCCTCTCTAACTAATCTGTTTATGGGTGCAGGAACAATTCAGGAGGATAATCAGTAATCCGGTTTACTGACTGGGATTGTTCCTAATTCAAATTTGAGGCGGAACAAACAGGTTATGGTATCTCATCCACATTTTGGATTCTTATCTACCATTCACAATCACTGCATTTTTCTTGTTACTTCATATCTCATGTTTTTGCTAGTATAATTTGGAAGACTTTCTTTAGTAAAATTCTTTTTTCAATTCCGTTTATTATATACTTAAAAAAAGGGGAAATTTCTTTTTTTTTTTTGTTTCATGGCAGTTAAAAAGAAATTTTAGGGGAGAATAAAAAATTTCACGGGAACTAAGAACTTGATTTGGGATGACTAAGAAATGATAGTATGTCTTCTTGGTATGCTTATTTGCATGACTTGTACTTTGTGAGAAATGATAGTAACTGATGTAGATGTTTGTATCACTTAAAATTCTAAAATCTAAAAAAGACAGTTTGATTATATGATATGCTTGGTAGCCTCAACCTGAAAACAAAGTAAACAGTGATTCTGTAGCCTAACTAAAGCTTTAGAACTCGGTGATAAGGATCATTTCTATGACATCTTGGCCTACATAAAGTTACAAGTCCTGTCAAAAATGGGTTGAGAGTTTAGACCTGAAGCTCTCATCAGCACGCTTAGATGATCCCCAAGTCCTGAATGTAGCTTCTCGTTAGCTCTTTAGATGTATATTTTGTGCTTATCTCCTCTGTTATATGGAAGCATTGACTTGGAGCGATGATCTTCTCTGTTATACGTGAGTATAGACCTGAAGCTCTCATCAGCACGCTTAGATGATCATCTCCTCCATTATACGTAAGTATAGACCTGGAGCTCTCATCATCTGTTCCTAATAAAGGCACAGTGATTCTTAAATGAAGATCATTGTTGAAAACTTAAAAGAAAATCAAGCAGAGTTAATCATATTACTCAATAAGCCCTGATGATGGGATAAGTTCTTTGCCGGATGTCTATGGGAACCAAATCACCTGAGCTTCTCTAATTGAATCTAAAACATGATAAAATCAGTTGCAGATCACTTGTTGAAAAGGATAAGGCATGGGTTTAAATTGGACAAATATACCAAAAATAATTTGTGAACTGTTTTGGCTTTCAAAAACTTAAAATTATGACCACACTCTGTATCAGTGTGATCTCACTAACTTGTGGATGTTTAAATACATCCTTGTGCTTAAGTATATCTTGAGGATGTGATCTCATAATCAAATTAGTTCTTGGTGTAAGGTGATTAAAAATATAAATATAAAAAATGGGGTTCTTTGTTTCAATTTATTTCAAGTCTTCCACATTATGCTATTAAAATATTATTATTTTCACATGCATTTCATGGGAAATTGCACACACAGATAAACACGGGTTTATTTGTTAACTGAAATGATCTGACAGGAAATTACGAGACTGTGGTTGTGATTGTGTTACAATTTTTTTCTTCAAATGATGGCCGATCATCAGCTGAGCAATGTACCTAACCAGAGAACCTGTTCCTCAAGTTTGCAGAAGATACCGAGCTAGGATTCCTCCTCCTACTTCTTTTGAAGCACTCAAGAATAAAGAGTTGGAGATGTTGTTCCTGTTTATTCTCATGATGCACACAAAAGGAGGGAGCACTCAAAAAGGGGGAGCCTATAAGATGAAAGATTGTCGGTACCAGATCATCAATCTAGGGGGAGATTGAAGATCATTATATAGTTGACTTATCGGTGCTGATCATGATACAAGAAGTTGATAATGATAGACTAAGGGGGAGTATTGTTGGATCTGAAAAGGATAGTTTATATTATCAACATAGTCAAATTCAAAAAATGTCAACGTCACTGTCAAAGTCATCGAAAAAGTCAAACAGTCATGTTCGAGATGAAGAACCGAGACGAGACGTTGAAGATATAAATGACTAGGAGTTTTATTGTTAATAAATACATTTTGTGTCAACAAAATATATTTATTTATGTTTAAGTCATTTTTATGTTTTAATGATAGTCTAGGGGGCTATTTGTCATTAAGTCTAATTGTCATTAGACTATATATAGCTAGAGTCATTAGTGTGTTAGTGAGCTTGGATGAGCTAGATTTGAGGGTTTCCATGTAAACAATATCTTATGCAAATCAATATATATCAAACAAGTGTTTTATAGAATGTTCTTGAGGTGTTCATCTTGTTTATCCTTATTTTATAGTGTTTGATCTATTTTGTACACAAATATCATTGATAACTGTGTTATCAGTAGGATTTGTTTCTGTTTATCAATCAAGTGCACTGTTATATCGATCAGAAAACCTACAGGTAGTCAATAGAAAAAGGACCTCATATCCCGATTACATCAGATGGTCCTAATAGAGGTTTTGTCTACACAAATGACTTTCCAGAACCTTATCCTGAAGATGGGTTACAAGGTGATGATCTAAGAAAAGTAAAGAATGACATTAAAGCATATTCATTGATGTGTAAAGGATTACCACTAGAAGTCTTAACTAGACTTGATCGATATCAAACTGGATATACTATGGATAAAGCTTTGAAGATAATATGTGAAGGTGGTAAAGAGATTCAAGATCTCAAGAAGCAGAAACTGAAGAGGGAGTTAGAGCTGTTTGAGCATTTATCTGGTGAAACCATAAACCAAATGATGAATAGATTTGTGCAACCTACAACTAAGATGTCAACTACTGGCATCAAAAATGATCTCAAATATCTAAATTTCAGACTTCTCAATGCTCTTCCATCCTCATGGAAAAAACAATGACATTGTTGAAGCACACTGAAAAAATCCCTATGGATCTTGATCTATTGATTGCCAAAATTGAGTCAGTTGAGATTGATGAAATCTCAAGAAACAATGATAGAGGAGAATCAATGTCTCAGTACAAATATGTTGCATCTCCAGCTAGCACAGTGGAGAATGCCTTTATGGCAAAGAATGAGAATTCACCAGAAGAAGAGGGTGATCTGTTTGTTGGAGTAGGGTTCTTTACAGATTCTTCATATACAAGTGCTCCTGCTTATGCAACTCAACCACAACCTCAGTCTCCTCCTAAACCTCAAAACTCTAAACCTCAAATTGAGACTCCATCTTCTAACTCTACTAAAACTATCAAAGTTAAAGATGTTATTAACATCATATTACAGGATGAGGAGTCCAAAACTACTTTTACTGCTTTTATGGAAAGTTTTCAAGCTTATCAGGGTAGCCATTTAACACAATTAGATCTTGTTTTGTAGGACTTATTCGAGATGGATCCAGACGATATAGAAGAGATGGACTTAAACTGGCAAATGGTGATGATTGCATATAGAACCCAGAAACATTCTTATGTCAATAGTAACTACAAGCCAAGTGCTAACTAGACTATTGGATTTGACAAATCGAAGTCAAGGTGTTTCAACTGCAATAGCTATGGCCACTTCTCACGGGAATGCAAAGCTCCCAGAACCAAAGGAGAGAATGGTCAAGCTAGTTCGAGCAATCAAAGATATCCATAATAGTCTCAGAAGATATTCTAAAAGCCATATCAAAGTCTACCAATGCTTGAACTTAAAGATGAATCTAAGTCTTCAGAAGAGCCTAAGAAAGCTCTTGTAGTGAGCATCAAGGATGGATATGACTGGATTGCATATGCAGAGCAATTTACAGCTGACTTAACCTCTAGTTTATCTCTTATTGCAGAGGTTCAAGGTGAAGAGTGGTCAGAAGACAGTGATCCAAAGGCTGAAGATGACTCTAAAAATGAAGAAGAAGAGTATGACGGGAGTGATATATCTGATCCTAAAGAGGATTCAGAAGAAGTTGCATTAATGGCACAATCAGATCAACCTTTATCTCCTAACTCTGAGACTACTTCACCAAAATATCCTGAAATACCAGCTGAAGTAAGAGAAAAACTATGCACCAAATCTTGTTTTGAACATGTAGAATATTACCGAACTTACTCATACAAAATATGTGAAAAGCTCAAGCAAGAGGAATTATACATAATAAACTTAAAAATGATCACAAAATATCAGATGAAAAGATCATTTCTCTACAAACTTTACACAACAAAACTTTGAAAGAACTAGATATTGTTTCCAAACAACTTGAAGAAATGACTAAGAACTTAGAAAAGGAGAAAATAGCACATCCTGCTACACAAGTTGATCTTGCAAAAGTCAAAAGTTTTAAAACAATTGTGGAACAACTGGTAAGTGAACGAAAGGACAAACAAAAAGCAGGCTTAGGTTTTACACACGAACCAATGCCTGAATCTATAACAAACACTTTACCTGAGAACTTCAACACGCATGATCATTCTCCTGAAAATAAAGCTAAACTTAAAGCTTTTTAAAACAAAAATAACAAGATTTCTGATAGTGAAGAAGAGAAAACCAATGTTGAAATCTTTGAAGAAAAGGATACTGAAAAGATAAAAAATGGTCATCCGGTAAAAGTAAAATCATATGAACCACGATCGAAAAGTAAGAAAATATTTGTTTCCAAAGAATATGTTTTAGAAGAAGTGATCATTAAAAATAATAAACAAAACTCCAAAAACAAAAATAAACCAAAACAAGAAGGAACATCAGAAGATTCAAACTCTTATGGTCTAAATAATCCAGAGTTTATTAAATGGCAAAAAGATCAGAAAGAGAAAGAAACTGAAAAAGAATCTTTACCTGAAGATGTTCAATCTAAAATAAAATCAAGTTCTATAAAATCAAGGAACCAAAGAAGAAGAAAATTGACTAAAGCAAAAACTGATCGAAATATGAGTCAAGAAAATCAGACAAAAACAACAAATCAAGCAACTCAATTTAAACTAATAAAATTTGTGTCTGCTGGTAGTTTGAACATAAACTTAATTCAAGAAGTTAAACAAACTCCTAAGAACAAATCAAACTCTGATCTGAAAATAGGTTCAGATTTGAATCTTCCGCTGTCGATAAACAATTTGTTTCTAAGGATTCTAAGAATGTTGTTCATGTACAAAAGTCAAAAACAAATATACAATAGAACAAATCGTCAAATCAAAAACAAAAATTTTCAAATCAAAAACAAAAGATTAACTTTTCGATGCCTAAATCTAAACAAGGATCAAACGTTGTGTCAACATCAAAAGTTAATAAACATTTGTTTAGAACACCACAAAGGTACTGTAAAATTTGTGAGATGTGTAATCATAAGACTGCTGAATGTTTTTTAACAAGTACTGTCACATATGTGATGTGAGAAATCACTCAACAGCAGATTGTTACTTTAATAAGTATTATACCTTCTGTGATGAAAGGACTCACAATACAGAAAATTGTTACTTTAGAAAGAGTTTGCCAATGAAAGGATTTGCAAATACACAATTGAGTAAAGGCTATATTAATCCTAAGTTTAAAAGAAATCAAACTGTTAGTTTTCAAAGATTAACTAATCAACCTTCCATAGGCTTGAGATCTTTCAAAAGAAATGACTATGTGATACCAAAACAATACATTCAAGATCAATTCATTCCATGATCTGTGAGAATGAATGATAAAAATATTGGAAATAAAAAATTTTCAAAAATTGGTCATTTAAATGGTATGAATTTTCTTAATAATGATCAAAAATCTATGAATCATAGAATTGGTAAATTCATTAAAAATAAGCCTGATGTTAATAAACTCCATTTTAAACAATTTACTATTGTTTATAAGTTTGGCAAACCCAAGACCATCTCGGCTTGGGTCGATAACTCAACTTAATTTTCTTTGTCTTGCAAGTACGCCCGAGAAGACCTATCAACACATGGTATGTGGATAGTCGGTGTAGCCGGCACATGATAGGCAATCATGCCTTACTTCAAGAATTTAAGTTAAAAATTGGTACACACGTCGCCTTCGATGGTGATGCTGGAGGAAAAATCACAGGCGAGGGAATAGTATTCAACGGGATAATAAGCTTTGATAAAGTCAACTTCTGCTCACAATTGAACTTTAATTTGTTAAGCGTTTCCCAAATTTGTGATAAATCGTATTCTGTTCTTTTTGATGATTCTTTTTGCTACATTTTGAAGCCAGGTATTAGCAAAGACTGGGTGGTTGTTAAAGCTGTTAGGGATCGAGATGTATACAAACTGGATGTGTCTCTAGTTGATCAATACTGAAACAACTTGCCTTATTGCTCAAGCATCAAATAACGAAAGTCAGCTTTGGCATAGACGTCTCGGGCATTCCAACTTCAAGAATATGAACAAACTCGTAGCGGGAAATCATGTTATCTACCTTCCATCAAAGAAGTTTGCCACTATTGATCTCTGCTCAACATGTTTAAAGGGGAAGCAACACAGAGCGTCTTATAAGCCCAAGCAAATAAACTTAAATTCAAAACCTCTCCAGATGTTGCATATGGACCTTTTCGGACCAACAATTGTGAAGAGTATTGGAAGAAAATCTTATTGTTTAGTTATCATTGATGACTTCACAAGATTTTCATGGGTTTTCTTTTTGAATGCTAAATCTGAAACGGCTGAATTACTAAAAGAATTCATCAAAAAAGTTGAAAATCAATTAGAACAAAAAGTAAAAATAATAAGAAATGATAATGGAATGGAATTTAAAAATGTAACTATTGACATGTTTAGTGCAAAAAAAGGAATTGCTCATCAGTTCAATGCTCCTAGAACTCCTTAACAAAATAGAGTTGCTGAAAGGAAAAATAGAACTTTGATTGAGGCTGCAAGACCCATGTTAGCAGATGCGAAAAATCCTATCACTTTCTGGGATGAAGCCATATCTACTACGTGTTTTGTACAGAATCGTACTGTAATTGTGAAAGACAAACTGAAAACTCCTTATGCGTTGATGTTTGGCAGGAAACCAAAAATAAATTTTCTTAAATCTTTTGGTTGTCCAGTTTTCATTTTAAATTCAAGTGATCATCTAGGAAAATTTGATTCAAAATCTGATGAAGGATTTTTCGTTAGATATTCACTTGTTTCAAAAGCCTATCGAGTTTATAACTCTATGACAAATGCTATACTTGAAACATTCAACGTTAAATTCCTTGAAAATTCTTTTCCATCAGATTCAAATGGTCCAACTTGGTTATTTGATTTAGATTCATTGTCAAACTCTTTTCAATCTAACTTGTTTAATCAATCTAACTTACTTGATTCTACAGGTGAGAAGAAACTTCAAGGAGATCTCAGTTCTTTCGGTGATGATTCAGATTCTGATGATATGGATGACTCAAGCCCATATTATCCATTTTTTCTTTTGTCAAAGATTCAATATTTCACTTTAATAATAATGATCAATCTCTTCAAGATGAAGATCATTCAATTTCAGAAGATCAAGATATTTCACAACCTATTCCTAATGATGGTATAGAAATTGTACAATCTGAGTCTAGAACGTCATCTATTTCTGGTGATGTAGTTGGTACCGGTAATCTTGATTACTTCATAAACTCACCGACTCTAGTTCCAAATTTCAATCCACATTCTTCGAACCTATTGCATCAGCTTTCCAACTTGAACCAAACCAATTTGGATGTTCATGTTCAAGGGAATGATATTCCAACATCTCGTATTCACAAGAACCATCCAACGTCTTAGATTATTGGTCTATTGAATGAGAGAACAACGAGAAGTAAATCAAAACAAGCAAATCTTTGCTTATACTCATGTTTTCTTTCTCAAATTGTTCCTAAAAACGTTACCGAAGCACTAAAGGACAATAGTTGGATTGAGGCTATGCAAGAAGAATTATTGCAATTCCACAAACAAGAATTGTGGAATCTTGTGGATTTACCTGAAGGAGAAAATGACATAGGCACAAGATGGTTGTTCAGAAACAAAACAATGATCGAGGAATCGCTATTAGAAATAAAGCGAGACTCGTTGCACAAGGATACACCCAAGAATAAGGAATAGATTATGATGAAGTATTTTCTCCAGTTGCAAGACCTGAATCAATTCGTATTTTCCTGGCTTATGCATCATTCATGAAATTCAAGGTGTATCAAATGGATGTTAAAGGTGCTTTCTTATATGGACCAATCACCGATGATATGTATGTCAAGCAACCTCCAGGTTTTGAAGATTCAGAATATCCTCATCGTGTGTACAAGCTTAGTAAAGCTTTGTATGGTCTACATCAAGCTCCTAGAATCTGGTATGAAACATTATCACAACAATTAATCCAACATGGATACACGCGAGGGAAAATTGATCCTACTTTGTTTATTAAGAAGGATACTGATGATCTCCTATATGTACAAGTGTATGTAGATGATATTATATTTGGTTCTACAAGTCCAAAATTGTGCAATGAATTCGAAGAAATCATGAAGTCTCGGTTTCAATGAGTACTATGGGAGAAATAAATTTCTTTCTTGGGCTTCAGGTGAAGCAATCTGCAGATGGAATTTTTATCAATCAAGAGAAATTCGTTGAAAAACTCTTGAAGAAATTAAAACTGCAAGATTGTCAATCCATAAGAACTCCAGCTGATGTAAATACCAAGATTGGACTTGATTCTAAAGGAAAATCAGTTGATCAAACTTTATACAGATCTATGATTGGTTCATTGATGTATCTTACTGCATCTAGACCTGACATAATGTATGATGTTTGTGTCTGTGCCAGGTATCAATCAGACCCAATGAAATCTCACTTAATTGCTGTTAAATGAATATTCAGGTATCTTAAAGGAAAATCGGCTTTAGGGATATGGTATCCTTATGAAGGTAACTTCGAGTTAGATGGATATACGAATAATGATTATGGAGGATGTTGACAAGATCATAAATCTACTACAGGTGGTTGTCAGTTTTTAGGACCCAGATTAGTCTCATGGCAATGTAAGAAACAAAAAAATGTCTATGTTTCAACCGCAGAAGCTAAGTACATTGCTGAATCAGCAGGATGTTCTCAAATCCTTTGGTTACAAAACCAACTGCTAGATTACGGGTTCAATTTTCTTAAAACTCTAATTTACATTGATAACACTGATGCTATGTTCATTACAGCTAATCCTGTCTAACATTAAAACACAAAACATATCGAGATTCGATATCATTTTCTTAGAGATAACTCTGAAAAAGGTTTAATCATTTTAATCCAAATTGCAACTGAAAAACAGTTGGCGGACCTATTTACAAAAGCCTTTTTACTAGGAAGGTTTGAGTATTTGGTAGAGTCAATTGGTCTTATTAATCATGTTTAAAAACTAGTTTTGAGTTTAAATTTAGTTGTTTAAGACATTTAAAAATGATAATAACCCTCCCTTAGCCTAATCTTGAATATAGAGAAACTATCAAAGTTAACTGCCTGATTGTATATATTGTGTGTGTGTATGTTCTATAGAAAATGAAAAAGCAAATACAAAAATAGAAAATTGCAAAATCAAATAGAAAAATATTAAACAAAAACACAAAAATAGAGTTTTTCTTGTTAGTTTAGTGTTTAGGACTGAATCTGTCTTTGCAATTTGTGAGAAATGATAGATACATTAGTTATGATCAGTTGCATACTTCACTCGCTTTTAAAGTCTGACGTGATCAGATATGATGTGCAGGTAAGCTCATGCAACTATACTGAAAAAGTAAATTCTTGTGATCAAACTAAATCACTCATGAATTCATGTTTGTCTATTGTAGTACCAATGAGTAGTGTTGACTTCTCAAATTGAATGCTTGTTAAGTCAGAATCTCACACCTTGTGGTGATATGAATAACCATTAAGCTCTATTAATTTAAAGCATCTAATTACTTCTTTGTTATGAGTCATCATAGACCTGAAGTGACGAGATATCCTTTGTTGTAAGTAATTACAGACTTGGATATTCTCACTTGATGCAAAAAGATGCCAATGTGCACAGTCTAAACATGAGATCTGGTTATAAGTATATGTACAATTTTCAAGTTAAGAAAAGTGATTTCTTGCATATATTGATGAGAGTTAAGCTCTATAAGTCTAAGTGTGACTTACATAATGTCATATCTAATCGTACCTTAAGCAATCCAAGAGTTGAAAAAGTAAGTGTGCTGAGTACCTTGCCAAAAGCACTCATTGTCTGTCCTTAGATCTTATGTCTCTTTTGCTGCAGAAATGCTGACTTGAAACACACTTGATCAGGATTTATTCACTATCTATGACTATCCACCAATTTCTTTTATTTCAATGTGCTGATCTTAACTGATATGATCTCACTACAGATATATGATTCAATTGTACATAATAGATTTTTATTCTGCTTTAATTTTGATTTTTTGCATGTTTTTCTGTGTGCAGTCATACTAAGAATGATTAGTGTGCTCTTCCTGTGACTTTCAAGAAAATTCTAAGTTTTATTAAACTTAAAAGTTTAGGGGGAGTAAAAAGTAAAAGTGTCAAAGAGAAAATTTTTAAATTTCAAGATATAAAAAATCAAAAATTAAATGTTTTGGATGGATAGGATGAAGCTAAAAAGTTCAAGCATGTGTGTGTTTGATATAATATAAAAATGAACCTGAAGAAAACATTTAAAGTGGAAAAGCTTCTTGCAACATTTTAATATGAGACTTTTTGTTACAATTAGAGACTAAAATGACAGAGAATTGTTTTTCAAAAAATTTTTAAAACAAAAATAAAATTTTTAAAATAAAAAAAAATAAATGTCAAAAGTACAAAATTAAGGGCCAATTATGTAACTTTTGGGTGAAAGTCAAAATTTGACAAACTGTTTTAAAAATTAGTATATGAACAGTACTAATGAGTTTAAACAATGTTCAGGTGGAAGATTTGAAAATTACAAGTGTTAGACTCATGGAAGTAATCTCATGCGCCTAAATAGTGTTCAAAAGTCCAAAATAGGAGCATCATGATTTTTCATAAATTTGTACAAGTGTTGGGCGTTTCAAACAACCTCATGTGCCTAAACAGTTGTCATATGTCTGAAAATTTTGGTTAAGTGTTGGGCGTTTCATCCATACTGATGCGCCTACACAGTACCAGGCTTTCAAGAGTTGGGCGTTTCTAGTGAAAATTTACCAAGTGTTGGGCGTTTCAGTTAGTCCCATGCGCCTGAATAGTGCAAAAGCGCCTAAACAGTGCTTATGCGTCTGAGCAGTGCCCATGCGTCTATACCTCATGCGCACAAACAGTGCTCATGCGCCTAAATACTTAATGTAAAAATCAACCCATGCGCACAAACAGTGCTCATGCGCCTAAATTCTTTGTGCCAAATTGAGTCTCATGCGCACAAACAGTGCTCATGCCCCTAAAAATTTACACTTAGTATAAATACAACACTTGTGATTTCAGATTTCTCATTCATTCTCAAATCTCCTGATCTTGCACCCGACTATTGAACACCCTTGATTCACTAGTTCATCTTTCTGATTGTTATTTGTTCAAATTCTTGCGATTGATAGTTTGTTTTTCAGATTATAAGCGTAAGTTCATGAACAAATTCATACAATTTCAAGTTTATAGTTTGAATTTGACTGGGCGTTTCATAACTATACGTGCGCATGAACCCTAGTTTGACTAAAATTTTGAAATTTGTGACTTTAATGTAAATGTTTAACTGAAATTGAACATTGATTGATGATATGCACTTGATTTCGAACATATTGTATAATCAAATCTGATTTTCATTAAGTTTGTTCTTGATGATGATATTCATGTTCATCAGTCGAAGTTCTTGAATATGAACAGTCACATTCATGAATTTTTAATAAAAATGGAAAATTAATCACAAATTCATTCTTTAATCTGTTTTTGAGAAAATTTAATGAATTGATATGTTTGAAATCATTTACACTCTAACTTGAATGTATTTTGTTTTTTGACAGAATACTTGAACACTTAGAAAATTTTCAAAGTGCAAGTTAGGTTAACAGAATTAAAACATAATAATTCATTTAAATTTCTATAAATATCAATTTGATTAAATATTGCAAATTCTTAAGTGTCTAATTCTTTTTGTCTTATCTTTCAGATGGCTGAATTAAAGTTTTAACCTAAACACAATGTAGTAGCATTTCTAAACATAGATGTTCGAGATGCTATAGGCAATGAAGAGATGATTAGATTCCTATTAAGGACTAAGTATTTTTATGCTATGTGTTACCAACCTGTCATTTATTCCAGACTGATCAAGAAGTTTTGGACTATGCAACTATTAAAATCAATAAGGAAGGGAGAAAAGTTTTGAGAGGATTCATAACAAATGAAAGAATGATTGAAGTGTCAGAAGAATCCATTAGAGAAGCATTAAGGCTTGGAAACAATGACCCTGAAGACTTAGCAGAACTCTCATTTAATGAATATAGAGAAACCTTTATTACTATGGGTCATCCAGATAATTTTCCTAAGAAACAATTTTTCAGAGCCCGAGTGTACAATCACTGGAAACTAATATGCTATATATTTCAGCATGGCATGTCAAAAAGAAGTGCGGGTTGGAACTCCTTTCCAGTTGATATTGCCTCACCCATTGTGGCTCTTGCAACAAATAGAAGATTCAACATGGCAAAATGGATTCTTAAAGGATTTATTTTCAACTTGGAGAATGGAATTAGAAATAAGTATCTGATGTGTCCCATATTCCTGCAGATGATCATAAATGAAGCCAATCTTGATTATCATGCTTATGGAGTTGGTGGTGAAAGATTGATTCTTGAGCATATGACAGAAGCTTCATACAAAAGACTATCAATGATTACTGGTGCTCCTAATGTACCAATGTTTGACTATATGAGGGCTATGGCTCAAGATGATATGAATATTAATGTAGAGCATTTTCATCTTATTTGTAACACCTAGAATTTTATTCAAAAGAAGAGAAAAGGAAAGTAAATAGAAAGAAAATATAATGGACACAAGTGGAAGGGGGTAAAGTGTACAAAGCACAAAACCTTATTATTTTAAGGATTTAATGGTATGGCCGCCCACTTCTTCTTCCACCCCATTGTTCTCGGCTGAAAAGGAAGAGAGAAGGAGAACTCTCAGTTCTAGAGAGAGAAAGGAAGAAGAAGCAGCAAAAGGTTAGTTTCTCAAGTATATGTTAGGCTTTAACCGAATTCACAACATCTTGACCGAAGTTCTTGATGTTTTAGTGCTTGTGTTCGGGAATTTGGAGCTGAATTGCTAGTCGGGGTGTTTAGTTCGAAGATCTGCTTTAAGGTGAGTTCTAGAACCCCTCTTTTTCTGATATTCAACTTCTTGGGGCTATTATGCATACCGAACAAACGTTTTTAAATGTAACCGTGAGTTTTGCCTGTTGTTCGAATGATGTTCTGTGATTTAAGTTTTGATGTTGTTTTTGTGGTTATAATTGTTGTTAGTATGTTTTAAGGGCCTTAGTATGTTAGATCTGTGTTTGGGTAGGATTAGAAAGGTTTCGGGTGATTATTGACAGTTTAGAAATTTTAAGAAAATTCTCATATGCCTAATTGTCCTCATGTGCCCGGGGTCATGCGCCCAAATAGTGGATGCAGGACCGGGTAAGGGTACTTAACACTTAGTTTCACACTGAGGAGAGATCTTAGATCACCTAACAATTCAAATAGGAAACTGGTAACTTAAAACAGATGATACTAAGAACACAAGTAAATTAAAGAGACAGAACTAAGAACAACACAAGAACACAAGATTAGTTTTCAAGGATGTTGTATATTGATCTCAAGTTCTTTTACAAGTGTTACAAAGCATAAAGAAATTACAAGGACCTAAGACACTTTTATACTACAACCTACAACCGTCACTTACATGTAAAGACAGTTGGGATTTGACTAATCTAGACAACAAGATCAACCTAATGTCAAAAGGCAGATTGCCTTTTGACTAGTGACTATGACATGCCATAGCTCACTGACTTTTCCTAATAAAAAAAGTATACATGAACAAGTAAGGTAAGTTACAGACAAAGACCATTCCTACTTTTTGATAAAGCATGGAAGTTTCACCAACTTGTGTAAAGTAGGTGAACCACCAGAGCAGGCAGCGGAAAGTGTGTCAGCTTTATCAAAAATTGATTCAGAGAAAGCATATTTTCTCTGTCCTCTAAAGAAATCAGTCTTCATAGTTTTGGAAGACTTTGTCTCTAAAGGTTCGGAAGATTTCATCTTTGGCTTTGGAAGATGCTGGTCTTTGGGTTCGGAAGATTTCACACTTGGACTAATTTTCTGTTTGAGTGTGACACTTCCGAAGTAACTTCCTCTGAACTTTTAGCTTCGGAAGATCTTACACTTAGACATATTTGAGAGTGTAAGACTTCCTAAGCTAGTTCATCTTTGTTCCTTAGTGCATGCATGAAAGACTTGGTTGTTCTGGCTTGTTGGTTGCATCAGCCTCATAATCCTCAGATGGTTCTTACAAACTCCCCCTAGGCTGATGCTACCAAAACAGAGAAGTTCTTCAGATTTTGATAGTCCACATTAGGATCTTCAGCATACCTTTCTTCATCATTATGTCTAGATCCTTTTGACTAACATAGAACCTTCTCATGTCAAAGAGATCATGTAGAGAAAGAATGAGCATGTCTTCTATGCAATAGACATGTATGCCATCCTGATCTCTTATGACATACCATCTGTCTTGATCTTCATCATAAGACCATGACATAATTTGTCTTCCAACAGCAAGAGGCTCTACTATGATTGGAGTTTGTTGAGAGACCTCTTCATGCACTTCCTCAGGATGCTCTGACTCATCCTGAGGTTAGGAGGTGGATGCCTTTCTTTTTTTTTTTTTTTGAGGTTGATCTTCTGGCCATCCTTTTTCTTATCCCTGATCATTTTAACTGAGGGGACTGGTCTTGAGTACCAGGTTGTTCAGTTGAGTCCCTCTCAGTTTGGATCTCCTCTCTCACAGGCTCAGAAGGAGTGAGAGGAGGACCCTGCTGTGGATCAGAAGATCAAGTTGGCTAAGATGCAGCTCCAGGTTCAGGTTGTGTGTCTCAGAGGATTCAACCTTCACCACAACTTCAGGTTGAGCTGGACTTGATGGAGAATGCAAGTCCACCAGCTCTCCTTTCTTTATCTTCTGCTTGATCACTCTAATATGCTCATCCATTGTGGATAGAGACATAGGACCAAGCCTTCTTTTGAAGAATCCATACAGCTTCAACAAGCTCATCATCCTTTGTCTATCAGCAGACTTCTTTTGGATTTTATGGATGATGGCTCTTGACCTTGAAGCTTCTTCCCTTAATTTCTTCTTAGCAGCTTGCCTTTCTCTTTTGGCTTGTTCTTCCAGCTGCTTGTTGTATTCAAACAAAATGTACTCATATGATAAGAGAAGAAGGGCATCTGCCTGATAGAGACCTGTGGAATTCAGGTAGCTGATCATTTTTAATCTTTCTTCTTCCTTAGCTACCTGAGGTTGTTCAGTGGCCACAGTCTCTAGTTCAGGACTTTCTTGAACTGGGGAGAGGACAAGAATGTTCTTGTAGAGTCTTTTCAGCCTTATTTCTTCCTTGTGCTTGAGGAACAATGCTGCATCCTCAGCTTCCTTCCTCTCCTTTGACAACCGTGTGTCAGCCAGTTTATTCAACTCATTTAAGGGTAGAGAGATGAGTTCATTAACATTGTAGTTTTTGGTTCCTATTTAGTTTGGCCTGGCTGCCCTCAACTTATCTTCCTGAGTGTTTGGCCTAGGGGCAGCCTTGATTGCAGCTTCCATGAACCCTAAGGAACCACTTGAACTCTCTTCCCTTAGCTTCCTCTTCTTCTCTCTTTTCTCCTCCTCAATCTCCTTAGGAGTCAGATTCCTTTTGCCTTTGTCATCCACAAGCCTTGGTGACTCAGGCTAGAGAAAGCTTTGACCTTCATTGCTTGATTCAGCTGTCAAGCTCTAGCCAGAGAGAGGTTGTGAAGTACCATCACCAGCTGGTATTTCACTGAGGGTAATAGGTGCAAAGGGAGATCCTGTCTCAAGGTTCATAGGTTCAACCTCTGGGCCTTTAGTCAAGGTTTTTCCTTTGAAGCTATTCTCCGGGTCTACCTCAACATCCAGTTGACCAAAGATCTCACCTGCTAGCCTCTGTCTATGTAGTTTTGATCTCAATTTTAATTCCTCTAGCACCCTCTCTTGGATCCTTTCTGCCAATCTTACAGCTTGTCTGTTGTTGTTTGGGTTGACAACTGGCAGATCCACCAAGTTTATGCTCTCATAGAAACTCAGGTGTGAAGTGTTGAAAACTTCCAGTTGACCCTGAGCTCTAGAGATCACAAGAGCTCTCCTGTTACTGTCATACCACCAATCCCAGATTAGGTTTTCAAAAGGGGCAGACATTGCTTTTGGTATTCCCTCCTCAAATAGTTGTTGGATGAGCAAGTTCAGATCACTGTCCAGAGAAGGTTGCTGAGTATGGACAACTGCAAGATAAGATAGTGATTCCTCTATGTCCATATTCTGGAAAGAACTCCCAGGTTCTGTGATTGTTAGAATTTCCTCCCCCTTTTTGGTAGCATCACCCTCTTGCATAGGTGAGCTAGGAGATTGATCCATGACATCCATAGGTTCTTGTGGACCTGGATGAGTTATCCTCATAGGTCTCTCAGCTAACTGTCCCTTAAGATCGGTGATCTCAAGTTGCTGGTCATTGACCCTCTTCTGTAAGATAGTCACCTGAGATTCCAGGTGAGCTATCTTTGAAACAAAATAGGTGCAAAGTTGTGATAGTTTGTGCACCTGTTGTTACAGACCCCCCTCATCTTCAAATGAAGAATCATTGGTGATGAGAAATTGGACCTAAGTCTTCTTCCTCATCACCATCATGTGGTTCTTGGCTGCTGGATTTCCCCTGCCCAATGATAACTTCCAGAGAAGTGTCAAGAGGCTGGGTTGCCATGGTAGAGGTCCTAGTGATGTTATCACTTGCAAAAGCGATAGCCTCTGCCATATGGATTTCTTGATTAAGTTCAAGATGATCCACCTCAGTAGGGGGTTGCTGATATGGGCTAGAGATAGGGGAAGTAGGAGTACTCATCTCTCCTTAAGTGTGGGAAGAGAGGAGAGACTCATTGTATTCACTGAAGCCCAAATCTTCATCAGAATAAAAGTCAAGGCTGGGAATAGGGTGATTTAGATCAAGAGGTTGGGGATGGTAGTTTTTCCCAGAAGGTTGATCACTAGAGTATTGAGACTCAGACTGATGGCATAAGGCTGTTTATAGGGTTATGAGCTCATCAGGCTGAGCATGAGGAACCTCAGCACTGAGTGGTGGAAAGATGGGAGTGGTCTGCTCCTCAGGGGATGTGGGAGCTCGAGATTCCACTTCTCCTGTATAGGTTCTGATATGGGGGCCTCCATATGCTCAGTAGCAAGTGCAGGGGTTCGTTGGGATTTTCTTTTGTAGGTGATAGTGATGGTAGGCTGTGTTTGAGGTGGTTGAGAGGTGGAGGGTGTTGGTTCAACACTAGCTGGTGCTGCTAGGTTTTCACCCTGAGCAATGAGCTCAAACATTTTTAGGACAAGGGTTGTTTCTACCCCAGAGAAGCCAACAGTTGGCTTATTCAAGATTTTGAAGATGCCAGGCCTCATTTGTCCTATTTTAAGAATATTATTTGTTCCCCTTAACTGTGGTCCAACTCACAGTTGAGAATGTGTGGAACATACCTAGGGAACATGTAATACTCTAAGGAGTCCAAGGTTGCAAGTAAATTAGTATATACAAACTGAGAGTACCTGGACTTGACCCCTTGTACCATCCCATAGACTATAAAGGAGAGGTCTTCTTGAACTTGATCCCAACCTCCATGCTTGTTAGAAAGGCTGTGAATGACGACATGGAGGAGGTATTTCCATTGAGATGAGACCTTCCCCTTCATGAAGGTTTTGACTGAGAAGTCACCTTCATAGCCTATCTGCTGAAAGGAGTGGTTGACAACAGATTTGGGAAAGGACAGCTCACCTGCTTCATCATCTAGCTGCAAATGGGTGCTTATGATGGTCGGAGTGATGAATACTATCCTCCCCTACACTGTAGCAGATAGTGCCTTCTCCCCGTCCATGGTGACCTCTTGACAGGTCCTCCAGAACTCAAGAAACTGATCCTTATAGAGAGGAGGATCAATTGTAAGGGAGGTGAAGTAGTGAGACGAAGAAAGGTACCTACACACATCTGAGAAGCTTGGGTCATTCTCAGAGTGTAACAAGGAAACCTGATTTTGTTGCCTATGTAGGTCCATGGAAAAATCAGGGTCGTTGCGACAATCATTGTTGGCCATTTGAGGAAGCTTTACAGTGAAGAAAGGAAGAAGAAGATGAAATTTAGGGGTAAATTTAGGGTAAGGATCAGTGAGAGTAGAGAGACAAAATAGAACTGTTTGGAAGATATATGTTGTGGATTTGAGACAAAGTTATGACAGAAAGATAAACTTTAAAATCCGCAAGTGGGTCCTACTTCTCCCCGTCCATGGTGACCTCTTGACAGGCTTCGGAAGAAGTGAATAAGTCTTCCGAGACTTAGTTGCTTTCGGAAGATATTTGTTCTTTGAATGCATTTAAGTGCTTATATACAAATTTAAGCTTCAGAAGATACTCCAAGAATTTCTTCTGAAGGTAAATCTTAGATAAGCTGTTAAATGATTTAAAGACATAAATTTCATCCGAAGGCAATTTGAGTTCTTCCAAAGGTAAATTTTCAGAAATCTAAGGAATATCAGTTAAAAGTTAGTTTTTGTCCAAAGAGAACTGGGCTTATGAGGTGACCTAATAGACGACTTAGGACACACAATTTTAGGAAATAAAGTTGATTAAGTTATAAAAGAAAATATGTTCAAAGTTAATCATCCCAATAGCTGATACAATATATTTAAATCTCTGTTCATCAAATGCCTTTGTGAACAGATCAGCATATTATTCATTTGTGTTAACTTTGATTAGTTTGATTAATCCCTTTTCAAAATAATCCCTAATCAGATGATACCTGATGTTGATGTGTTTGGTCCTTGAGTGCTGCATAGGATTCTCTGTAATAAAGATGGCACTGTTGTTGTCTATGTGGATGGGAGTCTCCTTGAAGTTGAACCCATAGTCTAGCATTTGATTCTGAATCCAAATCACTTGAGCACAGTAGCTTGTAGCAGCAATGTATTCAGCTTCAGCAGTTGATGCAGACACACAGGATTGCTTCTTGCATTGCCAAGAGACTATCCTTCCACCAAGGAATTGATATCCCCCAGATGTGGACTTTGCATGCATATTGTAGCCACCATAATCACTATCTATATAAGCATATAGATTAAAGCCTGAATTTTTTGGATACCAAAGGCCTAGATTTGGAGCACCTTTGAGGTATCTAAGAATCATTTTGACAGTGATTAGGAGTGACATCTTGGAGTTGGCTTGATATCTTGCACATATACATATGGCAAACATAATATCAGGCCTGCTAGCAGTAAGGTACAAAAGTGACCCAATCATAGCCCTATAGAGATGTTTATCAACACACTCCCCCTCAAGATCAGGACCAAGGGAGTGGTTTCTGTCTATGGGTGTTTTTGCAACCGTACAATTAGTCATCTTGAATCTTGTAAGTATGTCTTATACATACTTTGACTGACTAATGAAGATGCCATTTTCTACCTGCTTCACTTGAATTCCTAGAAATAAGTTGAGTTCCCCCATGGCACTCATTTCAAATCTATCCTTTATCAGCTTCTCAATGTCTTTACAGAGCTTTGGATTAGTTGAACCAAATATGATGTCATCTACATATATCTGAACTAGTAGTGTGTCATTCCCTGTTTCTTTGATGAAGAGAGTCCTATCAATAGTACCTATTTTGTATCCATGTTGATAGAGGTATGTTAATAGTGTCTCATACCACTTTCTTGGAGCTTGATGCAGTCTATATAGAGCTTTATCAAGCTTGTAGACATAATCAGGATGATCTGGGCCTACAAAGCTAGGTGGTTGTTTGATATAAACTTCTTCATCAATCACCCCATAGAGAAAAGCACATTTCACATCAAGCTGGTAGAACTTAAAATCCTTGGATGCAGCATAAGCCAGGAATATTCTTACAGCTTCAAGTCTTGCAACTGGAGCAAAGACATCAGTGTAATCAATCCCTTCTTCTTGAGTGTATCCTTGGACAACCAGTCTAGCCTTGTTCTTGATGATAATCCCTCTATCATCCTTCTTGTTCCTGAATACCCATTTGGTACCTATGATAGTCTTTCTTTGAGGAAGAGGGCATAAATTCCACACCTTCTGCCTTTTGATTTGAAGCAGCTCATCTTGTATAGCTTCAATCTAGCTTCCATCCTTCAAAGCCTCATCAACTTTCTTTAGCTCTATCTGGGATAAGAAACAAGAATGTAGACAAACATGGCTGTCATGAGTTTGTCCTCTTGTTCTTACCCTTGAGTCAACATTTCCTGTGATGTTTGTGGTGGGATGTGACTTGTGGATCCGAAGTTGAGGGATCACAGAAAGTTGGTTGGACAGATCTTAATTAGAGAAATTCTGATCTGTAAATGAGGTGTCTCCCACCACATTAGTACACTCATCAAGAGAAACTTGATCCAATGAGTGTGTGACATCATTCATGTTGTTTTCAATGGAGTGGTTATCAGCATCAAGAAATTCTTGATCACTATCACCACCTCCAGTTTCTCCTGCATTAGAAGTCCTTTCTCCTGAATTCTGAGCCTCTGAGCTAGAATTTGAGGGCAATTCAGTTGAATTAGTAGTATTTGTGATGCTTGTGCTGATAGGAGCCTCAATTACAGGGTTAGTCACCACTGGAGCTGAAGTAGTCTTCTTGGTTGGTCTTCTCAGCTCAAATCTTGGATCAGGATCTTCTATTGATCTGTTATCTCTAGATCCTGAAACATTCTCATAAGACTTGTTAAAACAGTTGGTAACTAAATCATGATCAAACAGCCAATCTGGACCAGAACATTGCACACAGGGTGTGTGTTCATTAATAGTCACATTGGCTGACTCCTCAATGATTCTAGTTCTGAGATTGTATACTCTATGAGCCTTAGCTTGAGAAGAGTATCTAACAAAGTGTCCATCATCTGATTTCTTAGCAAACTTGGCTATTTGATCTTTGGTATTCAAGATGGTGCAAGGACATCCAAATGTTCTGAGAAAACCAATGAATGGTCTCCTTTTGTGCCACAGTTCATAAGGAGTCTTACCATGTGTCTTAACCAATAAAACTTTGTTCTGCACAGAAGGTGATAGGCAGTTTAGAGTCAGACAACATGGTTCTAGCAGCTTCAATAAGTGTCCTGTTTCTCCTCTCAACAACACCATTTTGCTGAGGAGTCTTGGGAGTACTATATTGTCTTTAAATACCTTTTTCATCACAAAATGTATCAAGGATTTGGTTTTTAAATTCAGTTCCTTGATCACATCTTATGGTCTTGACCTTGTGATCAGATTGATTCACAATTTTTAGAATGAAGTTCTTTAAGAATTTAGAGGTTTCATCTTTAGTTCTAAGGAGAAACACCCAAGTGAATCTGTGAAATCATCTGTGATCACTAAACAGTAAGAGGTCCTTCCTAGACTCATTACACTGGTGTGGCCAAACAGATCCATATGCAACAAGTGTAGGGGAGTAGTGATAGAGTTCATTTCCTTTGGCTTGTGAGACATTTTGTGTTGCTTCCCTTTCAGGCATGCAACACAGTGGTCATCAATTGTAAACTCTTTCTTTGGCATTCTGGTTACCAAATCATTCTTAATCAATTTATTCATGTTTTTAAAGTTTACATGGCACATTCTTTTATGCCAAAGGAAAGACTCATCACTATTTGCTTTAGAAAGAAAACAAGAAACTTCTCCAGAGGGAGATGTTTCCTGTAGACCCATCTTGTACATGTTCCCTCTCCTGAGGAATGTACTCTTGAGGAATGTCAACCCCGGGCTGAAGAACAATGCACTCATGCTCAGTAAAGAGCATGTGATGTTTTTGGTCACAAAATTAGGACACACTTAAAAGATTGTATCCAAGCTCCTTGGCAGAGTTTACCTTCTCAATACTGAGCTTACCATTTGTAACCATTCCCCTGCCAGTAATTTAACCTCCTGCATCTCCTCCAAAAGCAACTGGTCCTCCATCAAATCATTCAAAGTTTTGAAGTAAGGAATCATTGCCTGTCATGTGCCTGGAGCAGCCACTATCAATGATCCATATATTTTTGTTTGCCTTTGGCTGTCCCTGTATAAAAAGAGATGATTTAGTTACATTTGGAAACCCAAGCCTCATTGGTCTTGGGCTTGTTAAAATGAGTTGAAGGCAATGAAATAGCAAGTGATCCTATATTCAGGCTTAGAGGATCATTTGCTCTTGCTGATGAGGAATCTTCAGTCACACGGTCTTCCTTCATCTTCCACACCACCTTTGGAAAATTTGGCTTGACCTTCAAAGCTTCGGAAGCTTTTGCAGCTTCGGAAGATTTGGAGACTGGACCTTCGGAAGATCTTGCTTTCACTGCAGCAAGCTTTAGTACTGAGGAAGCATTCCTTTCTTCCGAGACCAAATTTTCTTTCGAAGGTAATTTTTCACTTGCCTTATTCATTTTGGAGCTTCCGAAGGAAACAGATTTTCCTTCAGAAGCTTTCTTTTCCTTCTTCTTCCCAGAAGCCAGTTCTTTGACCATGTGGATAGTACTTTTAGGATTGTAGATGCAATCCTTAGCCAGATGAGAAGTACTACCACACATGATGCTGTCCATTTGCTTCCTTCTGGGAATCTTCTTTTCTTGAGAAGACTGAGTTTGAACACTTCCCTTCTCCTTCTTCACCTTTTCAGATGATGCAGCAGGCTTTCTAGGGAGAGGCTTGCTTTTGAAGATGGGTGGTTCAGGCTGATTAGCAGTGACACACAGCTTATCAGTCTTCTGCATCGAGCTAGAGTGAGTTGAAGCTGAAGCAGAACTCTTGGTACTAGAGTTCTTGGTAGAATCTTCAGCTTTCACCACCTCAAACCCTACATAGATGAATACTTGTTTCTACTTGGGGTCAAAGGTGGTCTTGATCTCTGGAGCCTTCTTTGATCTTCTCTTTGCTCTTCTGATCAAGTTCTTCCTCTTTGTCTTTATCATACCAGCCTTCTTACTCTCCTCAGGAGCATGGTGACCCTTTTTGGATTGACTCTCTTTACTTATTTTAGAATAATCCCTCACCATCTCCTCTTCATCCTCTTTAACACTAGGGTCTATAAGGGGAATCTCATCTTCACCAGTTTCACACCTTGGACATATTACAGATAATAGAGTGTATGGAGGAGCTATCTCAGTAGATCCCAGTCACTGCTTATTCTGATAATAGACTTTTGCATTCAAAGATGAGGATATGATGTTCTTGAAGGTCTCTTCTTCAAGAACACATTTTTCAGCCCGAGCTTTGCTGATCACAAGCTCAGCCTGGCATTCAGTCAACTTAGTAACAAGATCTTTTATTTGAGTCTTGTATTTTGTTTGCTCATATGTTTTCTCTAGATCTTCTATTTTAAGCTTATAATCATTTTTAGCTCTCTTAAAATCAGCTTTTAAAATGTTTAAAGACTCAATATCAGATCTGATTTCTAAGTTGTAGGACCTATACCTGTTTACTTTAGCAATACATTCAGGAGAGCAAAGATGTTCTAATACCTTGACTTCATCATGGTCAGCCATGAGTGCTTGATTTGGAGAAGCATCTTCAGCTTGAAAGCTCCAGTCAAAGCCTCCTTCTTCAATAGCAACAGCAGCTTGTTGTCTTGGCTTCTCATTTTGGTGCCCTCTTTTAGTGTAGTTTGGCTTGGATGATGCTTGACCACCATTTGACTTAGGTGCCTTGCATTCTCTGGCAAAGTGACCCATCTGGTTACAGTTGTAACACTTTACTTTGCTTTTGTCCAGCCCAAACTTGCCACTGGCTGCATTGCTAGGAAACCTTCTCCTAGTCCTCTTGTAGAACTTCTGGGCTCTGTGAGTG
This sequence comes from Flaveria sonorensis, assembly GCA_025506505.1. NCBI lineage: Eukaryota > Viridiplantae > Streptophyta > Magnoliopsida > Asterales > Asteraceae > Flaveria > Flaveria sonorensis. The sequence continues at coordinate 18,483,012 of CM046437.1, read as the reverse complement.
AGAAGAGCCATCTGCTGGACTATCTCCATGTATTCCAGATCATCTAGATGGATACAATCCAGGTCTTCAAGAGTGAAAAGAAAGTTTCTTGAACTTTCATCAGTAGAGACAAAGGCTTGAAAGGTGCTTGTCTCTTGGAATGGACTTCCTTAGATGTAGCTCTCTCTGGGTGTCTCTGGGAAGGTGATGAAAGGACCCTTTTGTGAAGTTTCAGGGTAGCAGATAAGATGATGCTGTGGTTCTCTGCTATCCCTTTCACCCACATGAAGGGCTGAACTCCGGTGAGTATTGGAGTTACCAGATGAATTTTGCATGTTCATCTCCATCTGTTATCCACTGAGTATCCCATAAAACTCATTGAGAGTAAGGGTCTTGAGGTTTTTAGTCCTCTTAATGACCACACAGTAGTGTGTCCATTATCTGGGAAGAGAGGACATGAACTTTCTAACAATATCCCTGTTCTCAATAGTTACTCCAACATCAGCCAGAGTATCCACAATCTCAACATACCTGAAGTATTGTTGAGTCATGTTTCACCTGTCTTGAAGGTGAAGTTTTCAAACTGCTACTTCAGGAAGTCCTTCATGTTCTCCTTGGCTTCATTGGACCCCTCATACATCAGTTTCAGTGCATCCCATAGCTGTTTAGCGTTCTTGCACTTCTTGAAACCTCTGTAGATGGAGTTTGGAAGAGCAGTTTGGAGGGCTGTCATGGCTTTCTGATCAATATCAATCCTTTTCCAGTCTTCATCAGAAAAGTCAGCCCTCTCCTTTGGTATCATGCCACCAACAGCAGCAGCTAAAGAGGTGCATGGTATATGAGGTCCATTTAAAACAGACTCCCACATCTTGGAATCTTGAGACTTGATGAAGCCTTCCATTCTTTGGCACCAAGTGTCAAAATCCTCAGGAGTGATCAGTGGGGACTTTGTCATAGTTCCAGTTTCCATATCAGCCTTAGAGATAGCTGCCATTTGAAGAGTTAAGTGATGTGTGAAGCTAAGAGGATTAAAGATGGTGAGATCTTACAATCAAGAACCTGGAATGCCCTGATACCAAATGTAGGACCTGGTAAGGGTACTTAACACTTGTTTTCACACTGAGGAGAGATCTTAGATCACTTAACAATTCAAATAGGGAACTGGTAACTTAAAACAGATGATACTAAGAACAAAAGTAAATTAAAGAGACAGAACTAAGAACAACACAAGAACACAAGATTGGTTTTTAAGGATGTTGTATATTGATCTCAAGTTCTATAACAAGTGTTACAAAGCATAAAGAAATTACAAGGACCCGAGACACTTTTATACTACAACCTACAACCGTCACATATATGTAAAGACAGTTGGGATTTGACTAATCTAGACAACAAGATCAATCTAAAGTCAAAAGGCAGATTGCCTTTTGACTAGTGACTATGACATGCCATAGCTCACTGACTTTTCTTAATACAAAAAGTCTACATGAACAAGTAAGGTAACTTACAGACAAAGACAATTCCTACTTTTTGATAAAGCATGGATGTTTCACCAACTTGTGTAAAGTAGGTGAACCACTAGAGCAAGCAGCGAAAAGTGTGTTAGCTTTATCAAAAGTTGATTCAGAAGACTTTTTCTCTGTCCTCTGAAGAAATTAGTCTTCACAGCTTTGGAAGACTTTGTCTCTGAAGCTTCAGAAGATTTCATCTTTGGCTTCGAAAGATGCTGGTCTTTGGCTTCGGAAGATTTCACACTTGGAATAATTTTCTGTTTGAGTGTGAAACTTCCAAAGTAACTTCCTCTGAACTTTTAGCTTCGGAAGATCTTACACTTAGACATATTTAAGAGTGTAAGACTTCATAAGCTAGTTCATCTTTGTTCATTAGTGCATGCATGGAAGACTTGGTTGTTCTGGCTTGTTGGTTGCATCAGCCTCATAATCCTCAGATGGTTCTTACAGTGGACATGCGCCTGAACAGTTGTTCATGAACCCAGAATAAGGGTTGATGCGCCTGTGTTAGCCATGCGCCCAAATAGTGCCCACGCGCCCAGAGTTGCCCATGCGATGCGCCTAAGCAGGGCTCATACGCATGTATAGTGTTAATGTACCCAGACTGTTTTATACTTAGAATTTTTTATGCTCATGCGCCTGAAATGTTCTATGTGCCTCATTTTGGACTTAGGATTTTCTAACGGGTTTTAATAGGTAGATGGTTGAGATAGGTTCTTTGGTGTTGTGATGTCTTATGCTTGATGTATGCATGGTGATGTGATGAGGTTTATGATGTGTATATGTGTGTGTGGTGTGTTATCTTTCTTCGTTAAATGGTTTTCAATATGTTATGTATTATGTTATGACTTTACATGGTATGATGTATGAATGTGCATACGTAAAGTGTTATGTAACAAAAGTTGAAGATAACGATTGATAAGTATGGAAGTAACGGATGATGAGATCCGTGTCGCATACCCCGGTACTGTGTCGGTCTTCGAACATGAGTCGGGGGTTTGTTTATAGGCCCTAGCACAGTATCAGTCTTCGGACATGAGTCGGGCATATTGCATGAGACAGTATGGTATGAGATTGAAATGAGGTCTTGTTGCTCGCCCCAGTACTGTGTCAGTCTTTGGACATGAGTCGGGGGTTTGTTTACAGACCCCGGTATAGTATCAGTCTTTGGACATGAGTTGGGGTGTTGCATATGAAGATGGGATCCTTGTCGCGTACCCCGATACTGTGTCGATCTTCGGACATGAGTCGGGGGTTTGTTTACAGGCCCCGAAACAGTATCAGTCTTCGGACATGAGTTCGGGGGTATTGCATGAGGCAGGATTCGTATGATAATAAGTATTGTATTGACTGATGAACGATGATGAAGATATTAATTAATTATTATCAAAGTGTACGTATGATGCATGATCGTGAACAAAAGTAAAACGTGGTTTTAACGAAATTAAAGTATTCTATTTATAAAACTAGAACTCACTCAGCGTCACTGACGTTTTGTATGCATGATAGTTGGTAGGTATTTTGTTGATGCTGAAGAGTTGCAGTCATGGATGCATACTACTGGGGACGTTTTGAGTCTGGCACCCACGTTTTGTCATAATGTCATATTTTGAAATGTAACAATGATGTAATGTGATGACATGTTTTTAATTAATGATGAAAGTTTTTAAATTCCGCTGCAAAAGTAATGTATGTTTTAAATATTTTATGCAATGACGGTCCAGCTGTAAGCGTCCCGGGAACGGGGCCTTACAAGTTAGTATCAGAGCCACTCCTTGCTTTTTGAGATGGTGGGGAAACCTCACTAATAATGGTGAGTCCCCAGGGGTGTTTAGAAGGACACCTTAGGCCAATCCCATATACATAGATGGGATGGTGGGGCAAACCTCATCGAGGACGATGAGTTCAAAGGGGGGGTGTTAGTAACACTCTAGGCCAATCCCACATCGGCCATGGAAAGAAGAGATTCATGGTTCATAAGAAATGTCTGGTCTCTAATATCACCAACGCGTTTTGGGCGTATTGGCTGTGGATGAGAGGAGAACTCCACAATTAAGCATGCTCTGGTGGCAGCAATCCAGGGATGGGTGACCTCCCTGTGAACTTTTCACTCGGGCAACGAAAAACAAATCCGTGAGCTTCTTGTGGGCAAAGCAGACAATATTAGTGGTGTGAGAGGTCGGGCATTACATGATGAGAAAGATGAGATTATTTCTGATTTACTACAAAAGATTGCCAGAATGGAGAAAGTATTAGAGAGAAGATCTGGTATCATAAATGATAGAATACTTGAGCTGGATGAAAAAGAAAATGAACTCAAAGAACTAAGGGCCAAGTATGTGTCTTAAAAAGAAGAAAAAAATAAGGAGATAGATAGACTCAAAGCTGCCCTAAATCAAGCAAAAGAAGAAATCAGTGGTCATTTGGATACTGCCACCATCCAAACCATTGCAATGGAAGAACAAGAGAACCTTATTAATGTCCAAACTAATATCATAGCTGATCTTAACAAAAGGATAGAGACTTTAACTAAGAGTGTTTCTGAATTGGAGATGCTTATAAAGATTAAAGAGGAATTGACAAGGGAAGTGACTGATAAAGATGATTACGAAACTGATAAAGAAATGGATGATGAATCTGAAACGGAAAAAGAGACTAAAGAAAATGAAACCTCACAGCAAGCTGAATCTAGTGAGGTTGGGATTGAAGAAGAAAGATTAGAAATGGTTATGCATTCTGATCCATCAACTGATGAAAGAGTAAATGAAGAATTTGTGATGAAAGAAATGATTGAAGATTTGGATATGTATTCATCTAGTGAATTCATTATTAATGAAGACTTTTGGGATTTCATCAAAGATCTCAGAACCCCAGTGGAGCCTATAGTTGTAATTCCTCTGAATCCTGTTCCAATAAAAGAAGAGTTGAGCTTACAGCTTGTTCCTGTAATCACTTTGACTGTTGAACAACAGGAACTGATCAGAAAGCTATGTGAAGAGTTGAAAGAAAAAGAGATTGCTAAAAAACAGAAAGAAGAAGCTAAAAAGCTTGTACTTGAAAAGAAAAACAAGAATTTGAAGCCTCTGTTCCATCTTCATCTGGTCCCAGATTGCACATGTATTTCGAAAAGAGGAAATACTTATCTGAGAAGGCCAAAGGAAAACTGCCAATGGTATAAGAGGAACCACCCATTAAGAAACAAAAAGATGATCCAAGAAGTCTTGCTACAATTACTGAATTCTTAGAGGAGCATGAGAAGGCTGAGGAAGAATTAAAGAAGAAAATTAAGGTGATTGTGTTAGAAGATGGAGAAATAGAAGGAGGTTATAATAAAGGATTGATTGATGACCCTTTAACCAGGGACAGTCCTGCCATTGTTGAGTCATCTGTTGAAGAAATGGTAGAGAAAGCTCAAGCTGATGATCTTATGATAAAAGCAATGTATCTGATCAACCACAGGTATGATGCAGATGAAGTTTTTGGGATGACATATGAGGGTATGGTTGAAGAAGTAAATAAGATGCAAAAAATACTTGACCCTACATATGTTACTAAGTATGAAAAGAAGACTACCATTTCCCCAATTACTATTAGTGCTGCTAAGTCTTAACAGTAGCAAGAATCATAATCAGTTTATCGTGATCCCTATAGCATGAATGACAGAGAAATGAAGGATTATTTGGCTACTCAAGGGTTACCAAAAGGAAGCTTGGTAACATGAAAACAAACTCCCTTAGAGCTGCAATTCTGAAATTAGCCAAAGAAAAGAAAGATAGACTGATGGCTATTGAAGAAGATGTGATAGGGAGAACACAAAGATCAAGAACTTCAGCACAAGATGTACAACTTACTACCAAGGACCATGATGTCTTGGCACCCATGCTACACAGAAATCCAGAATGGTTTATTGAACCCTCCTAACTGAAGCTACATGAAGGGTTAACTACTTCTAAGATGATTAAGGGTGTGTCTGCTCCAAAGGGCAAAACTGATGTCAAAATTATAGCCTGGAAGTATGACAGTGATTGGAACATGTTCATGATAAAAAGGATCTCAGGGCTAGTTCAATTCTTCGTAGAGTACATTGCTCTTGTGAACTCCCTGGAGATTGATGATCTGTAAGAACTGGCTGATCTAGAGTTGATAAATCATCATGCCATGTATAGAGGATATGAATTTGAAGACATTCTGGAGATGTTCAAGAAAACCAACAACTTCAAATCACTGAAAGCTCTGTTTGAGAAAAGATAGATCATTCAGAAATCCTTTGGATAAGAAGAAAAAGAAAGAAGCTGAAGAGTTGATATTTCCTGAAGTGAATATAAAGCCAACTGAATCATTAAAAAGGAAGATGGTAGCTGGAACCCACAAGACAAAGCCAATCTCTAATGTGTTTTATGATGAAAAGAATTATGAGTTGGTGATTGAAAGAAAATGGGGAGGAAAGGAAGGATTAGATATTAGGCTGTTTAGTGGATATGAGGTGAGACTGTTAGATGAATCCTATGTCCACTACATATTTACAAGACACTTCAGAGAACTCAATAACAAGCTAGGGAGAAGATGATATGAATTTCTTTCTGAAATGCATCAAAATTCTGAAGATGGCCTATGATAGACTTAACAAGAAGAAAGAATAAAAAAGAGAAAGAAGGTCCCTCTCTAATTGGGTAACATTATGAAGTTAGAGGTAGATACTGATGGCTCTTTATTTATTCATAGAGATGGTCTTTCCACTATTTTAGTATAGGAACCAATTTCTTTAAGACAAATGCCCATTGATGTCACTCATACAATGACCCAAATAAAGATACATGTCCTTAGCCGAGACAAGACGAATGAGGCTAGAGACTTCTCCAACATGATTAAGGCTATTTTGGATCCTTCTTTGGCAGAATCTCTACCTTCTGCAGCTACTGCATCAGCACCATCTCCATTAATAGTCCAAGCAAGACAAGCTCAATCTCATGAAGAACCACCAGAATCATCACAACCTCCACCACCCTCAAACTCTTGAAGTACATAGGCTATATAATCCTTAGGGGGAGTATTGTTAGACCCTAAAAGGATCATACATGCCAATTAAAGAAGTGGTTGAAGGTTGTTCTAGTTGGAAATCCCTCCAAGTCCAAGAAGAAATACGGGTGGAAGATCATGAAGAAATGCAGCTGAAGATATAGAGGAAAAAGACTAAGTGTTGGTTATCCGCATTAGTAAATGCGGAAGACCAATGAACAAATGCGATCAAGTATTTGTTCATCCACATTTACTAATGCGGACAAGGAACACAAATGCGACCAAGTATTTGTTCATCCGCATTAACTAATGAGGATTTGTTCATCTGCATTAACTAATGCGGATGACACAGTCAATGCTAAAGACAAACAGAAGAAATGTTGATGAAGACTTCTCATTCGCATTAACTAATATGGATGAACACTTAAAAAAGCTGATGATATTTTGTACTTAGACTAGTATTCTGATGTATAGTTGTCAGGGTAGTTTAGTCATTTTGTACAAGTAATGAATCTGCCTATAAATAGATCTGTATAACCTAATTTGTAGGAGGATAACAATATTAAAAGTTTCACTAGTATCATACAAGCAACCCAAGCACACTTTGTATCTTGTTCACTCTCATCAATATATAAAGCATTTATTAGTATTCTTTCAGTAATTAATGTTTTTTGATTTAGTATTTCCGCGACTTAATCACCGACTCAATCATCATATTCGATCCTAAGTTGAGTCACTTCAACTAAGATTCACATCTTGGACCCAATCAAAGTGTATTCACAGTGGATGGCTAAAGGTTCACATCGGACATGTATGTATACTTAAAAGGTCTACAATGGACATGCATTGTCCACAGTGGATGACTAAGGTTCACAGCGGATGACTTAAAACATTCTAAGTGTCCACAGCGGATAGTCTAAAGTACTTAGGGGTCCATAGCGAACAGTTTATGTCCACAGCGAACAACAGAAAATCTCCAAGTCTCCATAGTGGACATGCAAAGTCCACAGCAGACATGCAAAGTCCATAGCGGACAGTCAACATACACCTTATCCATGCTCAAGTGTCCACAACGGACAGCTAGTGTCCACAGTGGACAACAAGTCCAATACCTGCGATTCAACTTATGCAGTTTCTAGCCTATACATTATTTGTAAACATATACTTAGCATAGATCTACCAAATTCACAGTTAATACATACAAACATCTATACAACATCATAGAAATCTGTTAAAAACATACAACTTTAATAAACAGTTGTACTTTTATGGAAAACCATAGTATGTTTTATAAAAAAATAGTTTGATATACATATCAACCCTAAACATAAAAAAACAAGTAAAAGAGGGGATCTAGAACTCACCTCTAATAGCTTTCAAGTAAAACACCACCAACCCGAGAGCAACCTAGAGTTCTAACACCTAAACACACGAAAACAGGCAACCAAACACAAAGAAACACATAAAGATCGGTCCAGAAGCCTAAACACAACTGAAACCGAGAAGAAACAACTTAAAATCTTACCTTTCTGAAGATTTCTTCCACTTTCTCTCACTAAAATCGGTTGAGAGCTTCTTGTCCTCACTCTAGCCAAAGTTATGCATGAGAGAAGGGGTATGGGTGGCCATATCAGCTTTTTGAACCCATTATAGGCAGGTTTGACCTTTGAACACCTTTAACCCCTTGCTTTTAAATAATTCTCTTTTCTCCCGTATCTTATCTTTTCTTTTTCTTTTCTTTTACTGAAAATTTCTAGGTGGAACAAGTCCACCTCCATATAATTGAGCCTTTCATCTACCTCGATATCCTCAAGTGGCATGATCATATCTTCATTGACTAAGCACTTCCTTAGATGAGATACATGGAACGTCAGATAAATTCCACTTAACTCATCTGGCAGCTCTAACTTGTAAGCCACCTCTCCTACTCGAGCAATGATTCGAAAAGGCCCTATGTACCTCAGGCTTAACTTCCCTGGCTTTCTAAATTGGATGATCCCTTTCCAAGGCGAGACCTTCAACATAACTCTAACGTCCACGTTGAATTCGATCGGTCTATGTCTCTTGTCGACATACGAGTTCTGTCTATCCTTTGCTACCTTCATAAAGGCCTTGATCTTCTCCTACTTTTTTGTTGTAGCCTCGATCACCTCAATGCTCCCCAACTCCTTTTGCCAGATGTTACCGCAACATACAAGCATTCTACACTTCCTACCGTATAACATCTCATATGAAGGCATACCTTTGCTTGTATGATAACTGTTGTTATATGATAACTCGACTAATGGTGGATTTAGCAGATTACTTGATTAGTTCTTTCTGCTTCTTAGAGAGTGGGACTATTGGAATAATGTCTGTTTGTGTTGATTAGGTGTCTGGTGTATGAAAATGTTGTCTAAGTATTGGTGAATAGTTTATGTTCTCAAAAGCATTAGCCTCTCCCAACAATTGATCCATAGAGTATGACTCTTCAGGAATAATGAGTGTCAATTCTATATGTTGTTCCTGAGAGTTTGTTTCTACAATAGGAGACATGATTTGTTCAGCATATTCATCACTTAGGTCTTCCTCTAGACATTGAATGATCATCTTCATTCAATTATGTGTCTTTGTACTCTAACTCTCCGTTTAATCTTTGAATTTCTTATTTTTAACAGCAATGATCTTTTTCAACTCATCAATCTCAGAATCTTTTGTGTCTATTTGCTCTGTCAAGTAGGCAATATCTAGTCTTGCACTACTAAGATCATGTTCTTTCATTTTCACCTCTTCATTTGATTTTTTAAGTTGTTGTTCAAAAAACTAAACTATCAACTTTTGAGCTGTTTGATCTGCTGTATTCTTTGCTATCTCCTTATATTTGCTTTTGAGCTTTTCTTTTAGCCTTTTAGCTCTGTTGTTTGACTTTTCAATAAGCTTGTTGTAGTCAGTGAATAAAAATGCTTTTGAGTACTCAATTTTTTCCTCTGTTGGTATTTCACTTGTCTGCCCTTCACCTTGTATTTGTTCATCATGAGCACTTTGTTCTGCTTGATCTAGCCCATGTTGTGATAAGGTACCAACTTCTACTTGTTCAGTTGCTTGTTCTTCTAATGAAGCATCAATGTCTCTCAATAGTGAGGATAATGTTTGTTGATCAAAAAAGGTTGGGCTTTGTGGTGGTGATGGCATGTGAAGTTCAAACTGAATATGCTCTTGTTCTTGGGTTTCTTCTTATGCTTGTTCTTCATGAATGATTTGCTCTGGAATTGGTGCAACTTCTTCTTCTTGATTGATTGCTTCTGGTATGGGTGCTGCTTCTTCTTCATGAATGATTGGCTTTAGTTGAATGATTGGATCTTGGTGAATCACATTTTGAAAGAGCATGTGAGGGTCACCTTGACCAGGAATCCTCAAAAATACTTCAGGAATTAGAAGATCATGATCTATCATGTGAGGTGGAATAGGAAACTTATTTCCTTGATAAAGGCTTGACTTGATTCTATAATGACATATTCATTAAAATGAACAGGTGGAAGACAGCTCTTTCTCTTGTTATGTTTGGTAAAAGAACATCAATGATCATCTGAAGGAATCTTGGATACATGTGAAACTTGTTCCTCACTTCAATCAAGTTATAGATCATACCATTCAACACTTGAGCTATAAAATTAAAAGGCCTTCTTGCTATTATACTAGCAATAGCAGATGAGCTTCTCAATGATGTTTCATCCCAACCAGTTTTTCTGTTTCTCATTCTTTTCTGGTATGTGTGCATAAGAAATCTGAATTGAGCACACATGTATGATTTCTTGATTTGCTTTCTGTCAGTTGTACCAACATAGCCAATCTGTCTGAAAGCATGCAGGACATAGTTCTCATCATACTCAATTGGTCCTTCTGCATGTTTATCTCCAAGTTAAAGAACCCTTCTAATGACTTCCTTAGAGATGATGATCTGATGATTATGTATAGTAGAAACTACTACTTGCGGGTCATTGATTTGCTCCAGATGAGCATGAGTCCAGAATTGGACTATATGATCCTCATATATCTTTGGTCTTGCTGTCATGGCATGAATCAGTCTAGTTTGTCTTAGGGCATGAATCATATCTCTATAATTATTAGCTTTAGGAGAATCAGCATTGAGATAGGCATAAAGGTTGTGAAATCTGACAAACACTAGGTTTGCCATATCTACAATGATGAAAAAGAATGTGTTAGTATCTTGTATGATAAAGATGTATGATGTTTGAGATGATGAAATGTTGATCAAGTGTTCACTGACTATTGTGATTGTTATGAAATGATGAATTATGTATGCAAATTAGTCAGTTTGACTTATCAAAAGTCAACTGTTTGGTCAATTTTGATCATGAAGATCTTGTTTGATTCAATTTGTTTTAATCCAAATTGCTTTGCTTTGTGTTTCTTTTGTCACAAAATTTTTTTTTGTTCAAATCATACAATAATTATAACTCATAACAACTTGTTCATGAAGTTCAGTTTGACCTTTTAAAGTCAAAAAGACCATTTAATGCACATTGAATGAATATGCATTTAATGTTTGTGTGTTCAATGCCATGCCAAATTAACTAATTTTACTTGTTTGTTACTGACTTTTGAACATGATTACCAAGTTATAAAAATTTTTAAGTCATTTTAAACATTTTCAAAGATCAAACATCAGTTTTTGTATGATTTTGGCAAGAGCATCATGACTGTTCATGAACTCGATGAACACTTAATCAAATTAAATCAAAACAATAGTCCTAATACATTCGACTAAGGTCATCTATCACATATTTAGTGTTTGATTTGTTTTAAAACATCAAAAGATTCATGTTTTGATTTTGGGTTCAAAGTTTGACAAGGTCGTACAATGTTCGAATCAGAAACAATGAACAATATGTTTTAATGATTGTTTGATGATTTGAATGATGTTAACATACCTGTTTTATTGAAATCATAAGAGAAATCAAAAAATATTTTAGGTTTAGAATCGAACAGGTTTTAAGGGTATAGCAAATTTATTTTTTAACGTTGTGAAATTTTGATTTTCTCTCTCTCACTCGTGATAAATGAAAAAATCATAAGTGTTGATGTATATATACAACTGACAAAATGAACATTGCTGTGTATATAGTTTGTATGTCCTCTATGTAAACAGTTTAAACTTAAAATTTAATTTTAAGTCATGCGCTGTGAAATACACATGCGCTGTGTAAACAGTGCATCCGCTGTACTACTTTATACTGTACGCTATGGACCGTTTGACTGTTTGACTGAGTCTACAGCGGATAACTGCTTGGTCATGTGTTGTGGACTTTGAATGTTTGACTATGTTCACAACGGATGCACGTTTGTTCATTGCGTTGTGCACACTTGTGTGATAAAAATTTACAACTGATGACAACAAGTTCATAAGCTGTGAGTTGTTCTCTGTTCACAAAGCGGATGAACTTTAGTTCATGCGCTATGATTACTTGATGATGATGTACAGCTTATGTTTACCTGTGTACATACGCTATGTAGACTTGAATTGTTTCTACAACAGATGACTAATGTAAGTCATGCGCTGTGAAATGGCACTGTATTCACAGCGGATGTCTTAACAACATCATGCACTAGTGCATAGCGGATGTATGTAGGTTTTGTCTGCTATATTAACTTGTATGTTTCTTCTGAAGCAAATGTTTGATAAAAAAATATCTTCCGAAGCTTGTTTGATAAAATTTTCTTCCAAGCTTCTTTGATAAATTTTCTTCCGAAGCTTAATTTTGATAAAATTTTCTTCCTACGGTTAAATTTTTTTCCGAAGTATGTTTTGATTTTCTTCCGAAACAAAATTTTTCTTCCGAAGGTTAAATTTTCTTCAGAATTATGTTTTGATTTTCTTTCGAAGCGAAATTTTTTTTCCAAAGAGAAGAAAGAAAAGTTGTTTGTTTACACTTGTTTGAGACAAAATGTTTGTTTAAAATGAATGTTAAAATGTTGAAATTTTAACATGATCAATATATGGATGTTAAAATATCACTCACAAATAATATTGTGCATATGTATGTGTGTCAAACTGCTATGTTTGAGTGCTTGCTTGACTTGGCATTATTTAAAAGTCATAACTATATGATTATGCATCTATTCTGCTGCCTTTGATATTTTTGTGTTCCTAGCAATAGAAGATGTGCTATGTAAGGGAGATTGTTGCTACTTCATACACATGTTAAGAATTTTGGGGACTGTGTACGTGAATGCTGCATTCAATTAGAGGTTAGAAACCAAACAACAACCAATATCACATATTAAAGGCATAATAGGCATGAGAATATTAGAAAACAACAATCTTGAGATCCTGAAGGGCAATCATGTTATGACTACACTGGTCAGCAACATTGATGTGCAGAGCCTAGATCAATCCACACTGGAACAACTGGTTAATCTCACCATTGAAAGCAAATATGATGACCAAAAAAGTCATAACTGTATGACTATGCACAGATTCTGTTGCCTTTGATATTTCCATGTTCATTTTCTCCCCCTAAATTTTTTCATATTTATAAAAACCTTTTATAAAATGACAAAAATTTGTATGTGTTAGAATGGGAATTATCAAAGTCCAATTTGATTGCTTGCTTGATAAAAGTTAGAAAGATAACATTTTATCTAACTAAGAAATGAATGTTTTTCATGTGTGGACCTGAATCATTTGCACATAACATGAGATCACACTAGTATTAAATTCTCACTAAGTTGTTTGAATGTTTTTTGTGGTTGTATGCTTGTTCTAAGAGTTTAGCATGTTAGATCGGTGTTGTGAATGTATAAGAATGAGAATTTGGAACTGATTATAGCAAAGGTGACAACTATAGGTTGGTTTAGTTCATCCGCATTTAGACTTGAATATTCGCTTAAGTGTTGTTCATCCACATTTGTTGTGTTCATTTTCATTTGCCTTAGTACAACCAAGTGTTCATCCGCATTTGTTTTGACCAGGCGCATTTGCTACAATGTCCATGCGTATTTACCTTAGTCATCCGCATTTGGGTCATGCTCACTTCCTGACACTTAGAATATTTCCTGAGAATGTTCATCTGTATTTGTTCATCCGCATTTGTTCATCCGTATTTGTCTAAGCTCATCTGCATTTTCTTTTGAGACTTAGGATTTTTGAAATTTTAGGAATAGAATTTAAGTGTGGAAAACTTCTGTATAAGGGATGATTATGCTTGTTTAAGGATTATTATGCTTGGTTCTTTCTTATATGTGTTTTTACTATGTTTGTTATATTTTCATGTTATGTGATTAAAGTAAGGAGCATCTTAATAAGTATTATCCATAATAAGTGGACACAAAGGAATAAAATAAGAACAATGGAACTTAATGAATGTTACCCTCGGGCCCTTATGATGAATGAAAAGCCTTGCAAGCAAATGAATGGAGGTTCACGACCAGGAGGTCGTTTGCTCAACTGATGTACAGTTGTATCAGCCCATGAGGATGTACATCAGGGGTCTAGTCCTGGGGATTGACCAATGAATGAATGGGATCCTAGTTCATGAGCAGGCTTCGTGCCTAGCTGTGTGGATCAACTGTCGATGGGTTAGCTACAATGATAAACGTTTGCCGACAGGGGTTCGGCATCTGTTGCCAACCAACAATGTAGGCTCTTGCTTTGTGCAATCCTAGTTAATGAAAGAGAAAGATAAATAAAGAAAGATAATAAATCTCTAAATGTTGGATTGTGTATATTGATGAATGATCACCAAATGAAGTTTACAAAAGTGTATTTTCTATTTTATTAAACTAGGACTCACTCAGCTACGCTAACTTTTTATATGCATATCAGTTGGCAGGTAAGGACGTTGCTGAGGATGGCACGGGACAAAAGCTACTTGGTGGATTAAGAGTGACATCCATTTATGCAATTATGATATTTTTGTCTTGTAATGCAACTAAATATTCTTTTGTAACTCTAAACAATGATGTATTATTTGGCACAAGTAATCATTAATGCAAGAAATGGTTTTTGGTTAAATTATTACGTTGCGATTGTTTTCTTATAATAATGTGATTTAAGGTTCTTTTAATAACGATTTAATGCTATTAACGATCAACTATGGGGTCTCCGGGGACGGGGCCTTACAAGTTGGTATCAAAGCCAAAGTTTAAGAGAATTGGGTAAAATATTTTTTTTCAAAACCTAAACTTAAACTGAAAATGGGACCAAATGGAGGGATGTCTGCCCAAGTAGTTACGTGCCATCAGGTAATTTTTCATAAGTTAACCGGTATTACGTGTGTGTGCTATTTGTTTTATGTGCTTTGTAGATTTGGATACTGATATAGTCTGGATAGGGAATGCTTGGGGTATGAAGACTAAAGTAAGTGGCTAATCTCAAATGGCCACTGTAATTAGGGACTTAGTATACATGACATAATCCGAGCTATTACCTTGAATGACCTTGTTAGTGTTTGAATCTTATAGGAGGTAGATCTTATGGTGGGTAGGAAATCTGGGAAGGCAACCTGAGGCGGTGCTCGTGGCGGGCATACTACTGGGCCACGTGTCACCCAAAGCAAGGCTAATGCTCCTGAGATGACTCATGAGGACACAGGCCTCCATTCCCACCAAGAGGGTGCAGGATCCGCTACCCTCAAATCTACGGTAAAGGAAGCTCTTGCTGACGAGGTCTACAACATCATGCAAAATGTGTTGCCCTCAGTAGTGACCGAAGTGTTAAGGGCTGCAAAGGAGGGTGAAAGAACTAAAGATGTAGGGGAGAAGGAAAAAGCTGATGAAGAGCCATCTAGTCCCAAGTTGGTAATTCATGACAACGATAGTGAGGGGGAGAAGGAGACCGCTAAGGGTTGCACCTATGGGGCATTTCAGAGGTGCAAACCCCCGACCTTTGATGGTAACGGCAATGCTACTGCTACTTATCGTTGGGTTCGAGAGATGGAGGCGGTTTTAGACATCAGTGAGTGCCGGGAGGATCAAAAGGTGAAGTTTGCCTCGTATTCTTTCGTTGACTCGGCCTTATGCTGGTGGGACAACATTGTCCAAGCCGAGGGGAAACGATCTGTCGCAAGGATGAGGTGGTCGGATTTGAAGGAACTTGTATTGGAGGAGTATTGTTAGACGAAATTGAGAAGGAAGTCTTGCATTTAGAGGCTGGAAATATGACTCATCAGGAGTATACCTCCAAGTTCAATGAACTGGCAAGACTTGTGTCGTATCTAGTAACTCTAGAGTCCAAGAAGATTAAGAGGTACACGCAGGGTTTGCTCGTGGATATTAGGAGGAACATGATACCTGCTATGCTAAACACTTTTAAGTCGGTAGTAGATTTGGCCAAAAGGTTGTATGATGAGAGAGACCCGGTGCCAATTTTGAAGAAGGTTGAGAAGAGTTGGAACAAGAACAGTAATGGGAAGAGATTCAGGGGTGAGCACTATGGGATTGGGGAAAAGAAGATAAGGATTGATGATCGCCGCCCAGGATTGAGTAAGGGGAACAATAGGGTGGAATGTAAGAAGTGTGGGAAGGTTCAAATGGGCGAGTGTAGAGTGGGGACAAATCGGTGTTTTAAGTTTGGGGGCGAAGACCACTATACTATCAGTGCGGGGAAGTAGGCCACACGGGCCGAGATTGCAAGAAGGGTGGTGTAGGGAGCTCAGGGACCCAGACTATGGGTGAGAAAAGGAAAAGTGAGAGCACCAAAGCCAAGGCAAGGGCATTCAACATGACTTGGGAAGAAGCCAGAGTGGACCCTGAAGTAGTTTCAGGTATGTTTTTGCTAAACCAATTGTACGCTTCTTTGCTCTTTGATTCGGGTGCTAGTAGGAGTTTTGTATCTGCGACCTTTTGTCGTGTAATGCATGGTAAGAATAAGAAGATAGACATGCCCTTCCATGTGGAGACAACGATAGGAAAGTCTACCAAGGTGACTCATGTGATAGACGATTGTCACATAGAATTGTACGGTCATAAGTTTACCGCCAGACTGTATGTGATGGCCCTAGGAGGTTTTGATGTGGTGTTACGGATGGATTGGTTGGCGGACTACAAAGTGAACATCATGTGCCGAAAGAAGACAATTTGGCTGACTGCGCCCGATGGCAGTTTGGTTACGATACATGGAGACAAGGAGTGCATTACACCGCGAGTAATCTCGATGATCACGGCAGAGAAGTTTACGAGACACGAGTGTGGTGCTTACTTGGCTTATGTGAAGAAGGTGGATGCTACCGTGCCTCAGCTGTCTGATGTGCCGGTAGTATGCAATTTCCACGATGTGTTTCCTGAATACTTACCAGGTGTCCCACCTAATAGAGAGATCGAGTTTCAGATTGACTTGATATCAGGAGCGCAACCCGTAGCCAAGGCACCTTTCCGGTTGGCTCCATCTGAACTCAAGGAGCTGATGACACAACTGTAAGATCTTCTGGATAAGGGCTTTATTCAGCCGAGTGTCTCTCCATGGGGTGCTTTGGTTCTATTTGTAAAGAAGAAAGATGGTAGTATGAGGATGTGCATCGACTACCGTGAACTAAACAAGTTGATCGTGAAGAACCGGTATCCGTTACCGAGGATTGATGACTTGTTTGATCAACTCCAGGGTGCAAATTGGTTCTTGATGATTGATCTTTGGTTGAGTTACCACCAGCTAAAGGTTAAAGAACCAGATATCCTAAAGACTATGTTTCGGACGTGATATGGGCATTATGAAATCCTCGTGATGTCGTTTGGTCTAACCAATGCTCCTTCAGCATTCATGGACCTGATGAATAGAGTTTGCCGCCCGATGCTCGACAAATCAGTAATAGTGTTCATAAACGATATCTGGATCTATTCAAAGAATGAGGGAGACCATGCCTGTCACCCCGTGAGGTGCTGGAAACTCTAAGAAGGGAGAAGTTGTATGCGAAATTCTCTAAGTGTGCCTTTTGGTTACACGAGGTACAGTTTCTGGGCCATGTGATTAAACTAGAAAGCATCATGGTTGAACCCGCCAAAGTGGAGGCGGTGATGAAGTGGAATTCGCCCAAAATGCCATCTGAAATCCGAAGCTTCCTCGGATTGACGGGTTATTACAGGAGATTCATTCAGGATTTTTCCAAGATTGCCTCGCCGTTGACCAAGTGTTAAAGAGAAGATTGACAGCCAAGAAAATGCGTTCATGGAGTTAAAGAGAAGATTGACACAAGCTCCAGTGTTAATGCTACCAGAAGGTAATGAAGACTTGGTTGTCTATTCCTATGCATCTTATCAAGGGTTAGGGTGCGTACTAATGCAGCGAGGCAAAGTCATAGCACACGCATCTAGGCAGTTAAAGATTCATGAAGTGAACTACCCTACTCATGATCTGGAGCTGGCTGCTGTGGTATTCACGTTAAAAATATGGAGACACTACTTATATGGTGCTAAATGTATGATTTTTACGGACCATAAAAGCTTAATGTATTTCTTCGAGCAGAAGGATCTTAATATGAGATAGCGACGATGGTTGGAACCCATAAAGGACTACGACTGTGAGATTCATTATCACCCGGGTAAAGCTAACATGGTAGCGGATGCTCTAAGCCGGAAGGAAAATCGAGAACCGATTCGGGTGAGATCTTACTAGTTGATCGTGACTCTTGATGTGATAAAGCAAGTGGGTGAAGCTCAAGGAGAGGCTCTAAAGCTCGAGCCCACTATTGAAGAAAGGATGAAAGGGCAGATCACGAGCCTAGAAGAAATTGCCAATGGTGTCAAAACGAGGTTTGGACGCACGTGGATTCCTAAACGTGGAGGTCTGCGAGATAAAGTGTTGGATGAAGCTCACAAGACACGCTACTCCATTCACCCAAGAACAAAAAAGATGTACCAGGACCTAAAGAAGAATTTTTGGTGGCCAGGAATGAAAGCCGACGCACGAGGTATGTAGAAAGATGCTTGACCTGTCTCCAGGTTAAGGCTAAGCATCAAAAAGCATACAGGAAAATCCAACCCTTGGAAATTCCTGAATGGAAGTAGGAGCATATTACTATGGATTTCATAACGAAGCTACCTCGCACAGCTAAAGGTTATGATGCCATATGGGTCATAGTAGATAGACTGACGAAGAGTGCTCACTTTATACCCATCCAAGAGACGTATAACTCGGAACGACTAGCCGAATTGTTCATCAATGAGATAGTTACTCGTCATTGTGTTTCGATATCGATTGTCTCGGATAGAGATACGCGGTTTACATCCAAATTTTAGAAGAAGTTCAATGATGCGATGGGAACCAAACTGCACATCAGTACCGCATACCACCCATAGATGGACGCCCATTCCGAAAGAAGTATCTAGACCTTAGAGGACATGGTTCGGGCATGTATCATAGACTTTGGTGGAAGCTAGGATAGTCACCTACCATTGGCAGAGTTCTTATACAATAACAGCTACCATGCCAGTATTGGTATGCCCCCGTATGAGATGCTCTATGGCCGGAAATATAGAACCCCTGTTTGATGGGGGGAAATCGGACAAAAGGAGTTGGGGAGTATCGAGGTTATCGAAACGAAAAATGAGAAGTTAGGTTGAATTAAAGCTTATATGAAAGCCGCCAAAGATAGGCAGAAATACTATACCGACAAACATCAAAGACCGATCGAGTTTAACGTCGGTGATAAAGTGATGTTGAAGGCTTCACCATGAAAGGGGATCATTCGTTTTAGGAAGAGGGGTAAGCTGAGCCCGAGGTATATAGGACCTTTCTGAATCATCGCACGAGTAGGAGAGGTGGCATATTGGTTGGAGCTACCCGATGAGTTAAGTGGAATTTCATCCAACATTCCATGTATCTCATCTGACAAAATGCCTAGCTGATGAAGATTTGATTGTACCACTGGAGGTCATTGAAGTGGATGAACAGTTCAATTATGTAGAGCAACCAGTGGAAATCATTGATCGAAAGGAGAAGAGATTATGGAATAAAGTGGTTCTGGTGAGAGTACAGTGGAGGCACAGGAAGGGATCTGAGTCTACGTGGGAGACTGAGGAGGAGATGAGACAACATTACCCACAACTGTTTGAAGAGTGACAGGTTTCAAAGACAAATCCTCAATAAGGGGGGTGGACTTGTAACACCCGAAAATTTATTAAAAAAAGAATAAAGACAAAAGGAGAAGTTGCATAAGTGGATGGGCTAAATTGTACATAAGGACAAAACATTATTATTTTATGTTTAAAGTGGACATGGCCGCCCACTACACTGCTTCACCAACTGCTTCGACTGCTAGAAAGAAGAAAAGCATAATTTCCATCGGGGCTAGAGAGAAGAAGAAGAAGATTCGGCTTGAAGGTGAGTTTTTGTGTGTTTTGTTCGGTCTCAATTAAGCTTTCAGCTTCGGGCCAGATTCTTATGTGTTCTTTTGTGTTCGGTTTTGTGTTTTGGTATGTTTAGGAGTTTGAACTCCTTGTGCCCTCATGTTTGGTGGTGTTTTGCTTGAAGGCTGCAATAAGTGAGTTCTAGACCCTCGGTTTTACTTGTTTTTAACCTGTTTGGGGCTGAAATGCATATTACCTACTGCTTTACAACCAAAAATATAAACTGATCTGTGTGCTTTGCACTTGTTGTGCATGTGAGGGTGTGTTTTGAATGCTTGATCGATTTGTGTGGTTGTATGCTTGTTCTAAGAGTTTAGCATGTTAGATCGGTGCTATGAATGTATAAGAATGAGGATTTGGAACTGATTAAAGCAGAGGTGACAACTACAGGTTGGTTTAGTTCATCCGTATTTAGACTTGAATATTTTCTTAAGTGTTGTTCATCCGCATTTGCTGTGTTCATCCGTATTTTCCTTAGTACAGCCAAGTGTTCATCCGCATTTGTTTTGACCATGCGCATTTGCTATAGTGTCCATGCGTATTTGCCTTAGTCATCCGCATTTGGTTCATGCGCACTTCCTGACACTTAGAATATTTCCTGAGAATGTTCATCCGCATTTGTTCATCCGCATTTGTCTAATTCTTCCGCATTTGTCTAAGCTCATCTGCATTTTCTTTTGAGACTTAGGATTTTCTGAAATTTCGGGAATAGAATTTAAGTGTGGAAAACTTCTGTATAAGGGATGATTATGCTTGTTTAAGGATTATTATGCTTGGTTCTTTATTATATGTGTTTTTACTATGTCTGTTATATTTTCATGTTATGTGATTAATGTAATAAGCATCTTAATAAGTATTATCCATAATAAGTGGACACAAAGGAGTAAAAGAAGAACAGTGGAACCTAATGCAAGAAATGGTTTTTGGTGTTCTTAATGCAAGAAATGGTTTTTGGTTAAATTATTCTGCTATGATTGTTTTCTTATAATAATGTGATTTAAGGTGTTTTTAATAATGATTGATGATATGAATGACCAACTATGGGGTCTCCGGGGATAGGGCATTACACTGATGATGTTCCTTTTGATGTGTCTGTTTGTTCTGGAGGAGGTGAAACTGTGGTATCTAAAACTATGCTTGTTTGTTCTGGATGGGGCCTTACACTGATAATGCAACTATGAATGATGTTCCTTTTGATGTGTTTGTTTGTTCTGGAGGGGTCTTTGGGGACGGGGCCTTACACTGATGATGCTATGAGTGATGTTTGTTCTCCTTGGAGGATCAGCAGTTAAAGGAACAACTATGGTTGATGGTGGAACCATTGGATACTCATTGTCATCCTTGGTATCTGAAACATCAAAGTAAGACGTGTCAAATGATTTTGTTAATGAGTCAATATCAAATAACCAGTCTGATCCAATGACTTTCTTCGTAGCAAGTTGTGTTGATTGCTTTAGCCCAAAAAGATATGGCTTATAGAGAATTAGCTAGCACAGATCTAGCAGCTTCTATTAAAGTTATGTTCCTCCTTTCAGCAACATCATTTCACTGAGGAGTCCTTGCTACCATTATCACTTCTATTAATATTAAAGTTATTTTTAAATTTAGTACCATTATCACTTCTTAAATATTTTTCTTTAAGATCCAACTGATTCTCAATTTTAGTGATAAAGAATTTGATGATTTCTGATGTTTTTGACTTGTATAGTAGAAAGAAAACCCATGTGAATCTTATGTAATAATCTACTATAACAAGACAATATTGCTTCTTTCCTATGCTAAGAATGTTTGTTGGGCCAAAAAGGTCCATGTAAAGCAATTTGAGTGGTGTGTTGTTTGAGTTTAACAATTTTGACTTATGGGACACTCTTTGTTGTTTTCCTTCCAAACATGCAGCGTAGTGGTCTGTACAGAAGAATTCTTTTTGTGGTAAACCTGTAACTAAGTCACCTTTTACAAGTTGATTCATTCTGTTTTAATTTGTGTGTCCCAAACATCTGTGCCCCAATTAGGAAACATCTTCTGATGCTTTTGATAGTAAACATGTTTCAGGCGTTGATGTTGAAACATTATTCATATCAATAATGTATGTGTTGTTATGACAGGGTGTTTTCAAAAGGATACAATCCTCTGGTATTTGAAAACCCGTCTTGAGGATGTAGCAGTAGTTGGAGTCAAATAAGGTTGCACATCTTTTATCATAGATTTGGGATACACTGAGAAGATTGAACTGGAGGTTGGAGCAGTAGTTCACATTTTCAAAGCTAATCAACCCATTTTATAGTATTCCTTCACCAGTTATCTTTCCACCTGTCTTATCTCCTCCAAAGGCTACATTTCCTCCATGTTTGCTTTTAAAATCCTGAAGGAGGGAACAATTGCCAGTCATGTGTCGGGAACATCCACTGTCAACATACCAGATGTTGTCAGTCCTTCTTTGATGTCCCTAGAAAAGCAAAGAAATCAGTTAGATGATGCAACCCAAAGCCAAGATGGTCTTGGGTTTTCTGTCTCTTCCCATGACACATATTTCTTCTAAATTGGCATTGTCTGATGGTTTGGAAATTCTAGTGACACTAGATTTCCTCCAATTGTTTTTAGCTTTGTCAGGAAAAGTACTTTGAGCTCTTCTCCTTTGAGTGCTAATATCTATTGGTTGCCTGCTTTGAGACTTATGTCTCCTGTTTGATTGTTTGAAGTTGTCATAAAGGTTTTTTCATTATTTAAAACAACTTTTTGATGAGGAGTTTTCCGTGGTGCTCCTCCTTTGTTCTTGTTAGGAACAACTGGCTTTTTCTCAGGTGATTTCTTAACTTGAGGCTATTTGTTTTGCTTCTTGTTTTTCTTATTGAAAAAACAGTTAGCGGTGTTATGGTTGTTTCTTTCACATATTGAACAATAATTGTAATTCAGTACTGTGATTGTTCATGTTATAGTACTTGCAATATTTACCATATTTTCATTTTTCAGTGGTGTGGGTGTATTGATCACACCATTCACAATATGGTAGATTTGCATTGCCTTGTTTGTTTATAACTTTTGATTTTAAAGGTAAGTCAAAAGTTACAGTTGTTTGTTTTTGCTGAATGGGAGCTTTGCCTTTACCTTTATTAGTTTGATTTGTAGAGGTAGTGGAAGATTCAACTTTTCTTCCACTTGAGCAGATGTCAAAACCTTTTGTCTGCTTTGTTTGTTTGTTTTGTGTATCAACCACACTTAAAACTTTTGTAGTTTTAGTAATTGGCTTATCTGACTCATCATACAATAGATCAATATCATTTTCATTAGTGGTTTGTTCATCAAACTCATTATTTTCTTCTTGATAAAAATCTATTGATTTGATTTATGGAGGTGCTTGGCTTTTAACAAATTTTATCAAAGGTGTTTTTGATATTAATGATGATGGTGATGATGATAATGATTGTTTTGCATCATCAGTCTGGTCATGTGGGTCAAAAGACTCACCATGTGTGTTTGTCAAGGAGTCAGGTAGAGGAATATAATTGTCATTATAAGGTGGGTTGACCTTATTATATCCTAAATCTGAAGAGTCTTTAAATGCCCTTTGTTGAGCAAGAAGTTCTTCAAACTTCTTGTTGCTCACCTGAAATTTTTGAAGTTTCACTTTAGTTTCAGTATGCAGTGTTTTTGATTGAGTTAATGATTCAAAGAGTTGCTCTACTTGAGCTGCAAGTGTTAGTTTTTTAGACATTAATTTTTCCAAATTATTTTGTAATGAAAGAATTTTTGTTCATATTGTTTTTGTTCTGATTTTAGACTTTCATTTAAAATGTTTGTTTCAATTACTTTCTTTGAAAGTTTATCTGCATGTTCCCTGTATCGATTGACTTCGTCAATGCATAATTGTGTACAAAGATTTTCCCGTACCTCTTTCGGGATTTCTGAAATCTTATCTTCTATATTTGCCATTAGGGCATGATCGAGAGATTGGATTTCAGCCTCGTACATGCGCCAATCACACTCACCATCCTATTTTATAATCATTGCTGATGATTTGGAGTGTTGATTTGGGCTATTTAATGTGATTTGAGGTGGAGTTGGTGCAGCAGGAATACTGATTAGAGGTGGGATTTGTCTGTTTGAATGGTAGCTATAGATGCTTGTGTTTGATTGTTGTTTCTGTCAACTCTTGGTTGCTAGCATTCTCTTGGGAAATGACCATACAGTTGACAGTTGTAGCATCTCACCTTTGTTTTATCAAAACCAATTTTGGTTTTCTTGTCCATGCTCAACCCTTTATTTCTTTGAAGAAATCGTTTTGATATGTAGGCAATCATTGCCATAGACCACTGAAGATCCATCTCTTCAACCATGTCTAGTGGTAGCTCATCCAAGTCTTGTTGGATGATTTGAGATGGTGTTAGACTTGCACCCAGGTATGCTTCAAAGCTAGTTGAGAAGGCTGCATAGGCTGCCTTCTATTCTTCACTTTGTAATATGATTATGAGAGCATCCATGGGTTTCTCAAATCTATGTATGTTTTGATTCTGTGTCTATTGTTGTTTGCCGAAACTAGAGGTGTGAGGATTATCTTTGCTTTGAGGTGTTGCTTTATATGAAGCATGCACACCAGTCTTTTTAGACTTTTGTTTGGTATTGGATGTTTTAGGAGGAGAGAAGAAGGAGGTATCACTTGAATCTAAAATTTCTTCATCTTCATCTTCTCCAGTGCATGTCAAAAATGCACTGTCTGTCTGTTGAGGTTCTTTGAACTTGTATGCTTCCACATGTCTGATATGATTGTTGTTTCTGGATCTTTCATCTAGTTCTAGTGCTTCGACTTTAGCCACTAGAGAGTCTAGAGATAGTACTTCAAGATCCAATGTTGCTTTCATTAATGAGACTGACTGAGTCCAGCTCTCAGGTAATGTATGCAACATCTTTTTGTTGATCTCCACAGATTCATACTTGAGAGAATAGACAATCATCTCATTTACTAGCTTAATGAATCTGTGGAGCTGTTATGGAATTGATTCTCCCTGAACATGATGAAAGGTTTCGTATTGGGTCCTCAACTTTTCCTTTTTGATTTTCCATATTTCCTCACTTCCTTCACACATGGTGTGAAGTACCTTCCATAGTTCATGGGCAGTTTTGAAATTTTCAACCCATGTTAAAATTTCAAATGGCAAAGTCATTGCCAGTATATTGTATGCTTTCATGTCTATTTTGACCCTCTTGAGCTCATCACCAGCTACGCTTTTCAAGCTTACTAGCTTTTGTATGTTGTAGTCAGGCCCAAGAGTCAGAGGTATGTATGGTCCCTTGGTTATGGAAGTCCATAAATCCGGGTCTTGAAAAATTATTCGGTTTCTGAACATGATTTTCCATTGTTTAAAATCTGACTTGTTCTTGAGTCTGGTTGGTTTGAGACCACTGTTTAATCCTGTAATTTCATTAGACATGTTTGTTAATTTTTAACTTAACATTATAAGTTAAATTTTTTTAATAATTTTAGCTTGGTGCTAAAATTTGCTTTTATCCTAAAGTCACTAGGATTTGTTTGTTAGTGTGTTTGTTGTTTACCAAATAAAAGAAATTAATTAATTTTATTTTCAAATTTATTAATATCCAATGATGTCACTTTCAAGTCTCGGTGAAAAGAAATGAATATTCTGTTAAGAAATGTCAACTTTTAATGATATTAGTCTAGAAAAGTCAAAAACCCTACAAACACAGAAATGTTTTTAAAAGTTAACTTTTTGGATCAAAAAGTAATTTTTTCAGAAAATTCAACGAAGATTATGTTTCTGAAGGATATGTATGAACACTGATAGAACAATACCCGTGTACTATTTTGGATCAAAAAGTAACTTTTTCAGGAATGTCAACTTTTAATGATATCACCGTAGGTTTTTGAAGGATATGTATGAACAAAAACTAGTGTTTGTCCTAGGGTTTGTTGGAGGCTATGAAAATTTAAACAAAACAACAACCGGTTTGTTGTTTGTAAAAGATTAATAGCCTGATTTGAGTGAAAAAAAACTCAAATATGATGTTTAAATACAATGAATGAATTCAAAGTACTCAAATGAGTGTTTGTTTGATGAAAACTGATAGAACAATACCCGTGTACTATTTTATCAAAAACCCTTAGAAACCGACGAGGTTTAGAGAGTTTTGTGATGAACACATTCGAAAATCGTGTATGAATGATGTTTTGAGTTTTAAACACATAGAATCTTCTTCATAATGCACAAAAATAGATTAAGAAATCATGGTTTAAGCATTTGATGAATGTTTGGGGTAGAAGAAGGTGTTCGTGATGATTTTCAGCTTGAAATGTATGTTTTGAAGCTAATAAACGACGGATGTCATGTTGTTGATTGAGAGGATCGAAAATCAATGTATGATTTGAGCCAAGGCTCTGATACCACCTGATGAAATCAACAAATGCTAATTATGAACTTGATGAACAATAAGAACATAAACAGGTTGATTCCCCCAAAACTCTTTTCAAATCTCTCAAACAAGATATCACAACAGATTGTTATATTTGATTTCGACAAACACTAATCATGATGCGGAAACTCATGATTAATGCTATGATATCAGCTTGTGTGTGTATGATTGTCAGCGATTGAATGCTTGTATGATAATAACTGCTTGATTGTAATGATCGTTCAAAAGCTTACAAAGGATTAGAGTATTATGCTTTTTATAGCCTATACAATTTACAATTACAAAAATACTCTTATGTAAATGAAAATTACATAAAAATCCTAAGTCTAAGTCGTCCGCTATGGATGTTAGACTGTCCGCTGTGCATAAACAGTCATCCAACGTGAGTGGTTGATAAGTTGTCTGTTGTGTCTTGGATGCTGTCCGTTGTGAACACTTGTGTGTGTTTGCTTTGTATCTTGTCCGCTGTGGAGTGTTCATCCTCTGTGGACAGTTCATCAGCTGTGGACTAAGCATCCACTGTGTATGCTTGTTCATCCGTTGTAGACACTTGGAAGCTTTTCTTCATCCGCTGCAGACTCTTGTTCATCCGCTGTGGAAGGTCTTTATCCGCTGCAGACACTTAGCAAAAATTCCTCTTTATCTACAATCTTGAAAAAGAAATTTAAGCTACATTAGTGTATGTTATGAATGTTAATGATACTAATGTGTTAGTTAATGATTGTTTGAATGTTAGAACACATTACATTTGTTTATGGAAAGCATTATCCTTTTAATGCACGTGTTGAGTCCAACACTTCGTAATAGGTTTACCACAAAAGGAATTCTTCTGTATAGACCGCTCCACTACATGTCTGAAAGGCAAACAACACAAAGTGTCCCATAAGTCAAAATTGGTAAACTCTAACAACACACCACTCAAATTGCTTCATATGGACCTTTTTGGCCCATCAAACATTCTAAGTATAGGAAAGAAGCAA
This sequence comes from Flaveria sonorensis, assembly GCA_025506505.1. Lineage (NCBI taxonomy): Eukaryota > Viridiplantae > Streptophyta > Magnoliopsida > Asterales > Asteraceae > Flaveria > Flaveria sonorensis. Next base: position 18,455,765 of record CM046437.1, on the reverse strand, counting down.
TATTGTCTTGTCATAGTAGATGATTACTCTAGATTTACCTAGGTTTTCTTTTTACTACACAAGTCAAAAACATCAGAAATCATTAATTCCTTTATCACTGAAATTGAGAATTAATTTGATCTTAAAGTTAAATATTTAAGAAGTGATAATGGTACTGAATTTAAAAATGACTCCATTTCTTCTTTTTATGCAGAGAAAGGAATTAGTCATCAATTCAGTGTAGCAAGGACTACTCAGCAGAATGGAGTTGCTGAAAGGAGAAACAGAACATTGATAGAAGCTGCTAGATCTGTGCTAGCTGACTCCCTAGTACCCATATCCTTTTGGCCTGAAGTAATCAATACTGTTTGCTACATTCAAAATAGAACATCAATAATCAAAGAACATTCCAAAACACCATATGAATTAATGTTTAAAATAAAACCTTTTATTGGCTTTCTGAAAGCTTTTGGATGTTCTGTCACAATATTAAACACTAGAGAACAATTATCTAAGTTTGCTCCAAAAGCAGACGATGGATTCTTTGTTGGATACTTTGGAAGCTCAAAAGCTTACCGAATAATCCAAGACTTAACATAGTGGAAGAATCAACAAATGTTGTTTTTAATGAATATTATTTCACTAAGAAAATCATTGGATCAAACTGGTTGTTTGATATTGACTCATTAATGAAATCATTTGACATATTACTTTGATGTTTCAGGTACCAAGGATAACAATGAGTTTCCAATGGTTCCACCAAAACCCATTGATGTTCCTTTAACTACAGACCCTCCAAGGAGAACAAACATCACTCCTTCAAGTACCATAGTTTTAACACCTCCAGACCAAACAAACACATCAAAAGAAACATCACCAAACACACCATCTCATCAACACCAGTAACCACTCATACACAACCAAACAAACAACCAAGGTCACATCAACCAGACACAGTTGAAGAAGATGATGACTATCACTCATTACCTAATACCCATCATCAAGATGAAATCTTAGATTTCTTTCATGATTCACCACAAACATTCAATGAAACCACATAGCCAGACAACAACCTCAGATACCTTTGCTCATCCATCATCACCTAACCAAACTATCACCAATCTTGATTCAACCATCCATGTTGACCAGATTGAAACAACTAGAGTTCACAAATATCACCCTTTAGAAAATACAATAGGTGACCTCAATGTTAGAATGACACGCAGTCAAACCGCAAACATTTGCTTATATTCCCACTTACTATCTCTAACTGTTCCCAAAAACATCACCAAAGCACTTAAAGACAATAGTTGGATAAAAGCAATGCAAGAGGAATTACAACATTTCAGAAAGCAAGAAGTATGGCAATTAGTTGACCTCCTAGATGGACACTATGCCATTGGCATAAGATGGCTATTCAGAAACACAGCTGATGATAGAGGGATTGTCATTAGAAACAAAGCAAGGCTCATAACCCTAGGATATACTAAAGAGGAAGGAATTGATTATGATGATGTCTTTGCTCCTGTAGCTAGACTCGAAGCCATACGAGTATTCCTTGCATGTGACTCATACAAAAACTTCACTGTCTTTCTAATGGATGTCAAATGTGCATTCCTCTATGGAAAGATAGATGAAGAGGTATATGTTGGTAAACCACCCGGTTTGAAGACCTAGAATTCCCTCATAGAGTCTACTAGTTAGATAAAGCTTTGTACGGTCCTCATCAAGCACCTAGGAAGTGGTACGAAACTTTATCTAAGTTTCTGCTACAGAATGGGTACACCCGAGTGAAAATTAATCAGACATTGTTCTTAAAGAGGAAAGAACAAGACTTGTCGATAGTTCATGTCTATGTGGATGACATAATCTTTGGCTCCACCAACATACAACTTTATAGAGAGTTTCAGACTCTTATGTAATCAAAATTCCAAATGAGCTCAATAGGAGAACTTACCTTCTTCCTTGGTCTTTAAGTTCACCAATCTGCTAAAGGAACTTTTATCAACCAGAGCAAGTATGTGAATCAGATATTAAAGAAATAGAACATGTCTGATTGCACATCCACCAAAACATTGTTTGCAACTAGATTGAAGTTTGGACCCAATCCACAAGGCACATCAGTTGAACAGAAGCTCTACAAATCTATGATAGGCTCCCTGATGTACCTAACTACAAGCAGACCAGACATCATGTCTGCAGTTTGCATGTGTGCTAGATACCAAGAAAATCCAAAGGAATCATACATAAATGCAATAAAGAGAATTTTCAGATACTTAAAAGGAAAACCAGCACTTGGCCTATGGTATCCCAAAGATGGAGATTTTTCTTTATATACATACACAGACAGTGATTATGGTGGATGCAACAACAACTGAAAATCCACTACAGGAGATTATCAGTTCCTTGGATCAAGATTGATCTCCTGGTAGTGCAAGAAACAAACAAATGACTCTGTGTCAACAGTTGAAGCAGAATACATAGATGCTTCTGCATGTTGTTCTCAAGTGCTTTGGATTCAAAGCCAAATGCTTGATTATGGCTTTAATTTTGTTAAAACACCCAACACATTAACAATTTTGCTGCCATGTTTGTCACTGACAACCCTATTCAATATTCAAAAACCAATATATATTGATATTAGATATCACTTTCTGAGAGATTGCTCAGAAAAGGATCTGATAACGTTGATCAAGGTCCACATAGACAATCAATTAACTGACCTGTTTACCAAACCATTTGAATCAAAATGATTTGAATTTTTGGTTCAGTCACTTGGTATGATCAACTAAGAACCAAACAAGTAATATTCTTCAAACAAACTTGATTTTGTCAATGTCCAAGTGTAACTTTAAACGAACATTTTTCAAAATCATGACATTAAACAAACATTCATGTTTTCCAATTCACAACAATTTGAATCACACATAACTACTCATGAGAAATGATAGTACACTATCTTACTTCTTCACATGATTCATTTTCCACCAATACAGACTGATAATACTTTATTTGATATGTGGATAGTCTCAGTATGGGACATTTAACATCAAATACAACAGTGAAGAACTAAATTCTCATGATTGTATCGTCCATAACACACATTTTTGTTTATGGTGAGTATTGGTCCATCCAATATAGATTGCTTACAAAGTAACTACTATACACCAAGTGAAACAGTTTATAAACTGCTCAATAATACAAGTTTCTCCTTTGTTATGATTTGCATAGACCTGGAGTACAATAATGCATTCTTTGTTATGCTGAGCACATACCTAAATGACCTACATTATGATCGAAAAAGATTGCCAATGAGGAACACATCCATCTTGGATGAACAATCAATAAAGTCTTTTAGACTATATTCCTTGTGAATGAATCAAAAAATCCCAAAAAGGATCACCTTCCAAAGTGAAGTGAAAAAGAATCCCAATGTGGATCAAGCAACATGGATCAAATTGAGCATTTATACTCCTAAGTAGCTAGGTCATAAGTATAGAAAGCACTTTCTAGCATATCTTGAGGAGGATTGATCTTAAAATACAATCAAATGTGGGGTACATACAAATCATATCAATACACCGAAAACATGATAATCACTCACTGTTTCAATCAACCATTAATACCATGCATGAGTTTAAGTGGATCACAATATCTACAATCAACATTGTATTAGTCTATATCTATTATCCAAATCATTCAATCAACTCAATGAGGATTTCAGACTAGTATGATCTCATGTCATGTTGTAACACGCGGAAAATTTTAAGAAAAGAAAAGTTAATGAGAAAAAGATGATTATTCCTAAAGTAGAGGGGTTAAAGGTGTGCAAGGTCTAAACCTTCCCATAATGGGTTTCAAAAGGTGGTAAGGCCGCCCACTCCCTTCTCTCACGTACTCAAACATCTGGCTAGTGAGAGAAAGTGGCTATTATCGGGTTTTTGAGAGAGAAAGTGGAAGAATTCCTTAAGAAGGTAAGTTTTAAAGAGTTTTCTTCTCGGTTTTAGCTGGATTTAAGCTTCTAGACCGATTTTTACATGGTTCTTGGTCTGGGTTACCTGGTTGTGTGTTTAGGTGCTTGTACTGCTGGTGTTGTTCTCGGGTCTGCTGTGTTCGGTTCAAAGGCTGTTGAGGTGAGTTCTAGATCCCCGGTTTTACTTGTTTTAAACTAGTTTGGGGCTGAAATGCATATTACCTACTGCTTTACAACTGAAAATATAAACTGATCTATGTGCTTTGCCCCTGTTGTGCGTGTGAGTGTGTGTTTTGAATGCTTGATCGATTTATGTGGTGGTACGCTTGTTCTAAGTGTTTAGCATGCTAGATCTGGGCTAAGAATGCATATGGAAGAGGATTGGGAACTGAATATAGCATAAGTTGCAACTGCTAGTTGGTATAGTTCATCCGTATTTGGATTTGAAAATTTGCATAAGTGTTTTGTTCATGCGCATTTGCTACAGTGTTCAGGTGCATTTGCTTTAGTCATCTGCATTTGTTCATCCGCATTTTTCTAAATTCATCCGCATTTCTTTTGAGACTTAGGATTTTCTGAAATTTTGGGAACAAAATTTAAGTGTGGAGAACTTCTGTATAAGGGATGATTATGCATGTTTAAGGATTATAATGCTTGGTTCTTTCTTATGTGCTACTTTTACTATGTGATTAAGGTAATGAACATCTTAAAAAGTATTATCCATAACAAGTGGACACAAAGGAATAAAAGAAGAACAATGAAACTCAATGAATATTACCCCCGGGCCCTTATGATGAATAAAAAGCCTTGCAAGCAAATGAATGGAGATTCACGACCCTGGATGTCATTTGCTCAACTGATGTAAGACTATATCAGCCCATGAGGATGTACATCAGGGCTCCAATCCTAGGGATTGACCAATGAATGAATGGGATCCTAGTTCATGAGCAGGCTTCGTGCCATGCAGTGTGGATCAACTGTCGATGAGTTAGCTACCATGATAAACGTTTGCCGACAGGGGTTCTGTATTTGTTGCCAACCAACAATGTAGGCTCTTGCTCTGTGCAATCCTAGTTAATGAAAGCAAAGATAATGAAAGAAAGAATGATAATGAATTTCCTAATGAATGATTATGTACTATGATGGATTATCACCAAAGGGAGTTTACCAATGTATATTTTCTATGTTATTTAAACTAGAACTCACTCAGCAATGCTGTCTTTTATATGCATTTCAGTCAACAGGTAATGAAGTTGTTAGGGATGGCACGAGGTTGAAGCTACTTGGCAATTCAGGACTGGCATCCATGACACGCTGAAAAGTTATTTTTGTTTTGAAATGCAACTAGGTGTCTTTTTGTAACTAGCAACAACAATGTATTTTTTGGCAAAAGTAATGTTTAAGGAATGCTATGGTTTTTATTTAACTATTCTGCTGCAAAGTTTTCTTGTTTGATGAATCCGAATGTGTTTTAATATTAAAGGTGCTATGAAGGACCAACTTTGAGGTTCCCGGGAACGGGGCCTTACACATGTGCATATGATTCATGTCCAAACATGAAAATCAATCATTTTTTAGTTAGATAAAATGCTATCTTTCTAAATGTTCATTATGCAAACAATCAAATTGGACTTTGTTAATTTCCATTAAAACAAATTCAAAATATTGTCATTTTATAAAATGTTTTTATAAATATGGAAAAAAATTAGGAGAAGAAAATGAACATTGAAATATCAAAGGCAACAGAATATGTGCCTAATCATAAATGTTAAATTTGAAATTTTTAAATTTTTAGTTTTATATAAAGCCAAGTCAAGCCAGCACTCAAACACAGCAGTTTGACACATACATATGCACAATATTACTTATGAGTGATTTTTTTAACATCCATATATTGATCATGTTAAAATTCTATAATTTTAACAAACATTTGAATTTTGAAATATTTTCAAGATAATTTTTTAAACAAACATTAAAATTATGAAACATTTCAAAATTATGATAAGCAAAACGAAATTTTTCAAAGTCTCTACAACGTATGTATTAAGGTTCATAGCTGATGAGCAAAAGTTTCAAAACAAACAAAAATTTTAAATTTTTGACAACTGTGGACACAGCGCACACACAAACATTCATCCGCTTTATATACAGTTAACCATCACATCATGCAAAATACACCAAGTGTACATAGAAGACAAACAACATGCATCTACTATGCATCATTGAACATTCAAGTATTCATAGCATATGATGTAAGTAAGGCATCCGCTATGAAAATAGTGACATTCCACAGCGCATGACTAACATTAGTAATCCATTGTTGAAATAGTACAAGTTTACACAGCTTATACACACCGGTAATCATACGTTGTACACTATCTTTCAAACATTCACAGCGCATGACAATAAGTCATCCGGTATGAATATCTCAAACAAACAAAGTGTATACTGCGTATGACAAATGACACATCTGCTGTGAACATCCAAACAATCATTCTAGTTTACACGGTGCATTAACAAATGTTCATCCGCTATGTGAACAGTGTCAAACTTTCACCAAGTGTGCACAGCGCATGACCAAATAGTCATCCACTATGAAAATAGTAAAACAATCAAGGTTCCACAATGTACAACTTAAAGTTGTACAGCGGATGCACTGTACCCACAACGTATGTGTATTTCACAGCGCATGCTTAAAATTAAAATTTAAGTAAAACAATTCACATAGCGTACAGTCACATTGTACACACAGCCAGCATTCATTTTGTCCGTTGTATATATATTTCAACACTTGTAAATTTTTCATTCATCACGAGTGTGAGAGAGGAAAAATCAAATTTCTAAAACGTTCAATAGTGCGATAAACCCTTAAACCTAGATCATTCACAAACCAAAATCTATTAGATTTAACCACTGATTTACAATCAAATAGGTATAATCACATGATTCTAATCTTCAAATAACCATTAAAACATCTGATTCTTCGATTTTAGTTATGACATTGTCGAAACCTAAGTCGAACAATGAGCCATAAACAAACATGAGTCTTTTGATGTTTTAAATGAAATAAATCATTAAATATATGTTAGATGACATTAGTCGAATATATTGTGACTGTTGTTTTGATGAAATTTGATTAAGTGTTCATCGGGTTTATGAACAGTCATAATGTTCGTGCCAAAATCATACAAAAATTGATTTTTGATGTTTGAAAATGTTTAAAATAACTTGAAATGTGTTATAACTTTGTAAATATGTTCAAAAGTCAATTACAAACATATAAAATCAGTTAATTTAGCATAACATTGATCGCAACAACATTAAATGCTTATGCATTCAATGTGCGTTGAAAGGTAGGTTTTGACTTTAAAAGTCAAACTAAAATTCATATTTGATGTTTTTTTGAGACAAATCAGTACATGATATGAAACATACAACTCATTTTGATGAAACAAATATGATGACAAACAATTTGGATCATAATAACTTGATATCAACAAAATTTACAAGTTTAAAACAAGGATCAAATTTGACTTTCAAAAGTCAAAGTACTCAAAATTAATAATGGAGAATTAACAAACATTTTGACATAATCAATGGGTTTAACATACATGATTCATCATCTCATATCATTCATATTCTGAATGAACACATGATCAACATTTCATCATATTAAACATCATACATCATGATCACACAAATTACTAACACTTTCTTCTTCATTACAGATATGGCAAACTTAGTATTTGTCAAGATCATAATCTCTGTGCATTTCTCAATCCTAATATTCTAAAGGCTGAAAACTATAGAGACATTATACAAGCCATAAGACAGACAAGGCTTGTTCATGCTATGACAGCCAGGGCAGAGATATATGAGGATCATATTGTCCAATTTTGGACTCATGCTCATTTGGAGCAGATGAATGACCAACAAGTTGTTATGTCTAACATACATGAGCATCAGACTATTATATCAGAGGAAGTAATAAGGAGAGCTTTGCAACTTGGTGAAGAAGATGCAGAAGGTCCAGTAAAATTTGATGAAAACTATGTGTTACATGTTTTCAGGCAGATTGGTTACACTGGTACCATTAAGAGAAAACCGATCAAAAAGTCTTTCATGTGTCCACAATTCAGATTCTTAATGCATACATTTCAGCTCAAGTGTTAAATGGAGTGATCTATAACTTGACAGAAGTGAGGAATAAATTTCAGATGTATACAAGATTCCTTCAAATGATCATAGATGATCTACTCCCAAACATCCCAACGAAAGGTTCTATCTTCCAACCTTTTCATTTTAATGAACATGTATTTAACAGGATCAAGTCCAGCTTGTATCAAGTTGATAAAGTACCAGTTCCACATCACATGATAGATCATGACATACCTGTCCTTGAAGTTTTCTTGAGGATTCCAGGTCAGGGAGAACCAAACATGGTGTTCCAAAATGTTATTCATCAAGCTCCAATCATCCAAGCTGCACCAATCATACAAGAAGAGCAAGCTGCACCAATACCAGAACCAATCATCAAACAAGAACAAGCTCCAAAGGAAGTACAAGAACAATAACAGCTTTATTTTGAGCATCACATGCCTTCTCCACCTCAGAGCCCAACCTTTTCTGATCAACAAACATTATCATCTCTGATGAGAGACATTGATGTTTCACTAACAAGCAACTGAACAAGAAGAAGTTGGCATCATCACAGCATGAGCAAGATCAAGCAGAACAAAGTGCCCATGATGAGCAAATACAAGGTGAAGAACAGACAAGTGAAATACCAACTGAGGTAGAAATTTACTCAAAAGTGTTATTATTCATCGAGTACAACAAGCTGATAGAGAAATCAATTAACAGAGCAAAAAGGTTAATGGAGAAGCTCAAGAGCAAATATGAAGAGATAGATAAGCTCACAGCTAATCAAAAAGCACAAAAGTTGATTGTTCAATTCATGGAACAACAACTAAAACAATCGAAGGAAGAAATGAAGGCAAAAGATCAAGATTTGAACAACACCATATTAAATGTTGCCTATCTGACTGAGCAGATAGATTCCAAAGATGTTGAGATAGATGAGTTGAAAAAGAAGATCTATGCTCAAGAAGAAGAGTTAAAGAGACTAAATAGAGAATTGGATCATGCTAACACTCATCTGAATGAGGAAGAACATTCAGAAGGTTTAGAACAAGACCTGAGTGATGAGTTTGTAGAACATATAATGTCTCATGCTTAAGAAATCAGCTCAGGGGAAGCTGAAAAGGCAATTATAATCCCTAAAGAGACTTTTTCAATGGATGAACTCTTTGAAGAAGCTAATCCATTTGAAAACATACATTATTCACCCATTCTCAGACAACATTTGCATACACTTAACACCCAATCATCTCAATCAAGCATCATCCCTATAAATCCATTCTTAGAGAAGAAAAAAGAGTTAATCAGACAATTTGCTGAATATTTGAAAGTGCAACCCGAATCATCCAAAGATCAAGCTTCATCATCATCACAACTTCAATTGATAACATATGAAAGAAAGAAGAAGAGAATGTACCTAGCTGTTTTGAGGAAAGGAAAACAACAGGATCAAGACTTGGAAGAACCTGAGTCTCCACCACTCAAGCTTCTAAAGGTTATAGCAGAACCAATTGATAAAGATAAACCAAAGCAGAAAATATCTGAGGCGCAGTGTTAGAAGAAGGTGAGATATATCAAACACATGACTAGCAAAAAGAGCCCATTATCATTTTAAGTGCATCTGAGGAAGAAGAAGAAGAACATGATGAAGATGAGATGGAAAACATTCAGAACCTGCTGCCTGATGATCCTGAAACCCTTATGGGTATAGAGCTTGCAGCAAGGGATTTCCCTATGACTCTTGCATGCACCTTAACCTTTCAGAGGTTAAAGACTTGCTTAAAGATTTTCAAGAAATCATGAAAAATGAAAAAGAACAAACATACAAAAGATATAAGGAAATCAAACACCAACAGGAATTCCAAAAGAATATGCCAAAGGATCCCAAATTGATAAAATGTGATACTCCCAAGTCAAAAGTTGGTTGAGTCATACAAGGATGCCTTACAGATCTTATGCAGGAAGATCTCTCTCTCAAATGAAGGATATGGCTAGAAAAATTTACAAGATATTGGACCTTGAAAGGATCATACATGACAATTCAAGAGGTGGTTGAAGGTTGTTCTGGTTGGAATCTCCCATAACTCCAAGAAGTAATGCGGGTGAAGAAAATAGAAGAATAAATACAAGTGTCGGCTATCCGCATTAGTCAATGCAGATGTGCAAAGAACAAATACGGTCAAGTATTTGTTCATCCGCATTAACTAATGTGTATAAGTAAAACAAATACGGTTAAGTATTTGTTCATCCACATTTACCAATGCGGAAGTGAAGAATCAAATGCGCATAAGTATTTGTTAATTTGCATTAGTCCATGCGGATGACATACTTAATGCGAAAGCTCAATAGAATATATGCTGATAAAGACAAACACTTCAACATTAGTTAATGCAGGTGAACAACAACAATTGCTGATTATCTTTTGTACTTAGACTAGTATTCTGATGTATAGTTGTCAATGTAGTTTAGTCATTTTGTATAGGCATTATAACAGCCTAAAAATAGAATAGTATACACTACTTTTCTAAATTTCGATCTGTTGATAAAACCCAAGCACACTTTGTATACTGTTTTGACAACATCAATATACAAAGCATTTATTAGTATTTTCATCATTAAATGTTCTTTGATTTAGTATTTCTGCTACTTAATCATTGACTCAATCATCATATTTGATCCTAGTTGAGTTACATCAACTCAGATTCACATCAAGGACCCAGTCAATTGGTATTAGAGCCTTCGCTCTTGAATTCATCTCAAAAATCAGTGCAGATCTTGAACGAAAATCGATTGAACTGGTGATTGAGTTATTTATTAGTAAGTTTTGTACTTCTAATAAGCATTCATACTGAAAATACATGAACCTTCATCAACCATTGACATTCTTCTTTTCGACAAACTTAATAACTTTGTTCGAGTGTTGATTCTCAAACAAAAACCAGACGAAACATCTCAAAATCAAAATATTAACTCTAAAATAAACTTAAAATCAACTCTACTGTGAACTGTTCATAAAATCGACCTTACTATCATAGCTGTTCACCAAAACCATACAAGAATACACGGACATTGGATTGTTTGAACATTCTGGACATAAAATCAACTCAATCAATATTCAACCATCTAAAAACAGTTTATCATATAGGATTCTGCTAATTTTTCTGAACTTAGTCATGCATCTAAACCTCCAATGCTTAAACATAAATCTGAGTTTAAGCAGTGGTAGATAAGGTTTTGAAATTACATTACAGGTGTGGATCCTGACTACTGGATATCAATCTGTAAAGGACCCTACATTCCTGTGTCTCTCAATGCTGATCAAGCTGCTCAGTACAGAACTGCAAGAATTCCCATTGAGGATCCTAATCTAAATCTTGATGATGAGTAATATAAGAATGTCAAGATAGACCTCAAAGTCTACTCCATTCTAACTAAGGCTTTAAAAATGGATGTCCTCAAAAGACTAGAAAAGTATGGAACAACCAAAGGTGTTTGGGATGCATTACAAATCATGTGTGAAGGAAGCAGTGAGGTGACTGAGATAAACAAAGACAAACTGGTGAACCAATATGAAACCTTCCATCATACCAAAGGTGAATCAATCTCCAAGCAGTTACATCGTTTTGTACAGTTGGTGAATGATCTTGAGATCATGGGGGTTACATACAAGATAAAGAAATGAAAAAAGAAGATGCTGCTGTTAGGTCTAATAAGAATAGTCTATATTATCAACACAGTCAAAGTAAACAAAGGTCATCGTCACTGTCAAAGTCATCGGAAAAGGCAAACAGACGCGTTCGAAACGAAAAACCGAGACAAGATGTTGAAGATATAAATGACTAGGAGTTTATTGTTAATAAATATATTTAGTGTCAACAAAATATATTTATTATGTTTAAGTCATTTTTATGTTTTATATGTAATTTCTAGAATTGTCTAAGTCTATGGGCTTAATATGTCATTAGTGAATATTATTACTATATATAGATTAGTGACAATTAGGTTTAGAGAGCTTGAATGAGCCATTGTTTAAGGGACTTTCACTTTGTAATATATTTAGCAATCAATTCAGATCAAACAAGGGTTTTTTGAATGTTCTTGAGGTGTTCATCATTGTTCATCCATATTTTATAGTGTTTGATCTATATTTTACACAAATATCATTGATATCTGTGTTATCAGTGGGATTTGTTTGTGTTTACCAATCAAGTGCACTGTTATTTCGATCAAGTGGACCAACAATTTGGTATGAGAGCCATTGTGCTCTTGAATATTTGAGTTTTGTTTGGTTTTCTAGTTCTAAGTCACTGTTCCATTCATTTTCGATCTGATCTGAGTGTTTTGGATATGGAAATTGATTAAGGATTGCTCAATTTTGGTGTGGGAAGCTATAGGATTCATCAGATCTCAAATCCATTTAGATTTGGATGAGTTTGAGCTGATTTCGTGCTGAAAAAGGCTGTCTAGATACGTTGGGCGAATTTACAGCTCGTCTAGCGAAATTACAGCATCTTCCAGTGAAACTACATAGTTTCGTCGGGTGAAACTAGGGTTCTTTCAGCGAAACTAAGCTGTTCTTGGTTTTTGGATCTGGTTTCCTTGTTCGAGTGAAAGTACATGTGTTGAACAAAAGTTCATAGTGTTTGTGTGCCAATTCCAGCAAAATTGCTGCCAAATTGTTCTCTGAACGAAAGTTCAACTAGTTTTGGGCTAAATTACCCTGCGAAACTAGCATTTGTGTGCCATTGCTGGGCGAAACTGCTGCCGAAATTACGAGTAAAATTACCAGCGAACTTGCCAGCGAAATTAGTGAAAATTCAGCGAATTTGTCAGTGAATTTAGTGAAATTTCAGCCAAATAAGCCTCTGATCATTTCTAAAATGTCTTCTTCAGAAGTAGCTAATTTCCATAAATCTGATAATCTAATAGCAGCACAAAGTCGATTCGATTCTTTTGCAGCCATGAAAGATGAAAAGATATCTGATTTTGTTGATCGATTTCTGATGGTGGCATGCAATCTTAAGAAGTATGATGACCAGCTGGGGAACCATGAACAAGTTACAAAACTATTGGACTCTCTTCCTCCATAGTGGAGTCCACAAGTTAGGTTGTTAAAACAAGAAAGAAATTTTGCTGACTACAAACTCTTGGATGTTATCAACAAGTTGAAGTTATTTGAATTGAATATGAAAAGAAGAGAGTACAATCAATGCATGTATGGAGGTGTATCTTCAAGTACTAAGGTCAATACAGAGTCTGAAGAAGAAGTGAACCATGTATTGATGGTTGAGGTGGAAAACAACGATGAGGATTCTGTTGATGATTTTGACCCTTTCAAAGAATTCAGGTGTGTTACTCAAGGTGAGAGTGTTGGTGATGTTGGTGATTGTGAAAGCCGATGTAAAGTTCCGGATGAAGGAAAGCAAGAGGAAGCTGATGAGGATGAATACATAAAGTACACTCATATCTGTCAATGTGAAAAAGCCCTAGCTGCTGAAAAGCTAGTTATGGGACTCCTTATGAGGTTGTTCAAGACATGTGTTCTCCTCCCTGCAAAATTCATTTATTCAGGGTTTATAAAGCTAACAGATTATTGTTAGAAAACAAAAAAGAAGTAAAACAAATAAACAAAGAACTTAAAATCAATGAGTCTAAATATTGTATTAAACTAAGAGAAGCTTTAAAAGAAAATGATCTTTTAAAAAGAAATCTTTTAGAAAAGAATGTCGAGATTAATGTTTTGAGCGAACGAGTCACATTAGTAGAATTTGAGACTAGCAAGCTTAAAACTAAACTTGATAAATGGATGATATCAGGGATGAAACAGGAAGAACTCTTTTCTAAGCAAAGGGGAGCTAGAATCAAAACGGGTGTGGGATGTGTTGAAACTTCATATGTTTATCCTCCTCCTAGCACTCATTATTACTCACCTATGCCTCAACCTCATCCATATAATGATTTAGTTGAAGCTGCAAATACTAACAGTTTACATGCAGGCTTAAGCAACGTTAATCACGAAGAGGTTCGAGATGAATATGATTTTCCTGTAGGTTTGGGGCTCATCAAGCAAGGATCTGATCTGCAAAATGATAATTCCATATCTAATGCTTCAAAAACAGTATCAGTTGTTTCCAGTAACTTCTTTAACAAATTCAAGACAGGTAACATCCCTTCGTTTGTTCATGTCAAGTTTGTCAAAGAAGGAACAGCTGTGGAATCATCAAGCAATCAGAACTCAACAACACAAACCAACACAACAAGAGTTATCAACCAAGATCCATTAGAAGCTGACTTGTGTATACAAGACTGGACAAGCTCTGATGATGAATCAGAGATCATCCAGTCACCTGAAGTTATCAAGTGTCCAATGCTTCCAAAACTCGAATCAAGACCTATACGGATCTCATCTCCAACTTCTAAGCAAATCAGCAGTTCTTCCAAAGCTCAGCAGAAGCACTCACCATCTTCATCTTCTATGCATCATGATCTTCGCAAATCTGCTTTCAAGTCTAACAAGTCACTAGTCATACAAAAAAGTTCAATCACAGCCCAGTTCGAAATCCACATTGACAAAGCCTCAAAAGGTTCAATTTCCTGATATCCAGAAGAAAAAGCTTCAAGGTTGTCAACAAGCTGCAACAACCTCAAAGCAGGCTCTACCCTCTCCTATTCTCCACGGGACTACAAAGAACCAAAAGCCTTTCAAGGCTTGGTTTAGATGTTGAAAGGAAGGTCATGTGCTAAAGAAGTTCCCTCAAGTTCAAAGACAGGCTTGGGGCACGGGTTGCTTCTCTGGTTCAAAAAGTAAAAAACACACATCTTTAAATGGTTGGATGAAGAACAATCTATCCAAACCTTCTCATGTGAAGCCTGTTTCACATGATTCAAAGATGAAAAGGACTAATGTTTCATATACGGGTCTTAGAAAGAAAATTATTTCCAAATTCAACTCTTTCAAATCTAAAGTAATTGAATAGAAACAAATTTGAAAAGTAAAAAAAAAGGTTAAAGAGATAAATGGTTTTTCAAAAGAGTGTGTGCTTAAGCAGGTTATGTACACTGATGAAAAAGGAACTCCCAGGACCACGATGGCCTGGGTCCCTCTCTCTAACTAATCTGTTAATGAGTGCAGGAACAGTTCAGGAGGACTGTTAGTAATCCGGTTTACCATCAAAGAATGTTCCTTAGTCAAATTTGAAGCAGAACAAATAGGTTATGGTTTTGCTATCTCATCCATAATTTGGATACTTATCTGTACTATTACAGTTCACACTTCACAATCACTGCATTTTTCTTGGTACTTCATTTCTCATCTTTTTGCTAGTATAATTTGGAAGACTTTCTTTGCTAGTGTAATTGAAATGGGAACTAAGAACTTGATTAGGGATGACTGAGAAATGATAGTATGTTTTCTTTGTATGCTTGGTTGTATGACTTGTACCTTTATGAGAAATGATAGTAACTGATGTAGATGTCTGTATCACTTAAAATTCTAAAATCTAAAAAGATAGTTTCATTATATGATATGCATGGTAGGCTCATCCCGAAAACAAAGTAAACAGTGATTCTGTAGTCTAACTAAAGCTTTAGAATGCGGTGATAAGGATCATTTCCATGACATCTCGGCCTGCATAAAGTTACAAGTCTCATTAAAAACGGGTTGAGAGTATCTGACTTCTACCTTGATCCCTTCCTTTCCCAAAATCTCCCTATCCCCAAGTCCTGAATGTAGCTTCTTGTTAGCTCTTCAGATGTATATTTGATGCTTATCTCCTTTGCTATGCGGAAGCATTGACCTGGAGCAATGATCTTCTCTGTTATACGTGAGTATAGACCTGAAGCTCTCATCAGCACGCTTAGATGATCATCTCCTCTGTTATACATAAGTATAGACCTGGAGCTCTCATCATCTATTCCCTAAAATAAAAGCATAGTGATTCTTTAACTAAGATCATTATTGGACATCAAAATAAAATCAAGCAGAGTTAATCGTATTACTCAATAAGCCCTGATGACGGGATAAGTTCTTTGCCGGATGTATGTGGGAACCAAATCACTTGAGCTTCTGTAATTGAACCTAAAACATGATAAAATCAGTTGCAGGTCACTCGTTGAAAAGAATAAGGCATGGGTTTAAATTGGACAAATATACCTACAATCAATCATTCTTGAACTGTTTTTGGCTATCAAAATTTAAAAATCATGATCAGACTCTATATCAGTGTGATCTTACTAACTTGTCGATGTTTAAATACATCCTTGTGCTTAAGTATATCTTAAGGATGTGATCTCATGATCGAATTAGTTCTTGGTGTAAGGTGATTACAAAATATATATATAAAAAAGGGGGTTTTTCATTTCAAATTATTTCAAGTCTTCCACATTATTCTATTAAAATGTTATTATTTTCACATGCATTTCATAGGAAATTGCACACACAGATAAACACAGGTTTATTTGTTAATTGAAATGATCTGACAGGAAGTTGTGAGAATGTGGTTGTGATTGTGTTACAGATTTTTGCTACAAATGATGGCCGATCATCAGCTGAGCAAAGTACTTGACCAAAGAACCTGTTCCTCAAGTTTGCAGAAGATACCAAGCTAGGATTCCTCCTCCTACATCTTCTGAAGCACTCAAGAATAGAGAGTTGGAAAAGTTGTTCCTGGTCATTCACAAAGAATGAACATGAAGAGGGGTGAGCATACAAAAAGGGGGAGCCTGAAAGATGAAAAAAATCTTCAACACCAGATCATCAATCTAGGGGAAGATTGAAGATCATTATATGGTTGACTTATCGGTGCTGATCACGATACAAGACGTTGATAATGATAGACTAAGGGGGAGTATTGTTGGGTCTGATAAGGATAGTCTATATTATCAACACAGTCAAAGTCAACAAAGATCATCATCACTGTCAAAGTCATCGGAAAAGGCAAACAGACGCATTCGAAATGAAGAACCGAGACAATATGTTGAAGATATAAATGACTAGGATTTTATTGTTAATAAATATATTTTGTGTCAACAAAATATATTTATTTATGTTTAAGTCATTTTTATGTTTTATATGTAATTTCTCTAATTGTCTACGTCTAGGGGCTTAATATGTCATTAGTGAATATTATCACAATATATAGATTAGTGAAAATTAGGTTTAGAGAGCTTGAATGAGCCATTGATTGAGGGACTTTCACTTTGTAATATATTTAGCAATCAATTCAGATCAAACAAGGGTTTTTTGAATGTTCTTGAGGTGTTCATCATTGGTCATCCATATTTTATAGTGTTTGATCTATATTTTACACAAATATCATTGATATATGTGTTATCAGTGGGATTTGTTTGTGTTTATTAATCAAGTGGACTATTATATCGATCAAGTGGACCAACAGCTGCACAGTCTGCCTGAAAGCTGGAAGCAGAATGTCACAATGTTAAAGAACACTCTTGACTTGGAGAGTACCAGCTTAGACATCATGATAGCTAATATTCAAGCTCTTGAGTTGGATGAAAGAAGTAGAAATCTCTGTGGACCTCAAGTCATTGAGGCATACAAGTTTCCATCTAAAACTCATTCTATTGAAAATGCCTTTATGACAGAGGAAGATGATTTTCTATCCTCAAGAGATCAAGCTAGAACTACTAGATTCATTGTTTCTTCACAACAAAGCAAACCATGATCTTCAACTCCAACTATTGCAAAACCCATATGCATGCCTAATGATCAAAGATCTAAAGAGAAAAAGGCAACTTACAATGCCTTTGTTGCTAGTTTTGAGGCATATCTGGGAGGAAGACTCACTTTAGCACATCTGATTCAGGAAGACCTGGAAGAAATGCATCTAGATGATGTTGAAGAACTGGGCTTGCAATGGCAGATGGCCATGATTGCAATAAGAGCCAAGAAATTCTTCCGAAAAGGGAAGAAGCTGAGTCTAAATGAAAACACAAAACTTGGATATGACAAATCCAAATTAAATGGTTTTAACTGTGGTTTGACTAGCCATTTCTCTAGGGAATGCAACACTCCCAGAAGAAGCAACAACAATTACCAAAGAACTCCACATGGTTAGCCATCATCTTAACCCAATTCATGCTTTCAATCAAGCAATCAACATCAACATTGGCATCAGCATCAAAGCCAGCCTCAAATGACTCATCAAGCTCAGGGAAGCAACCAACAAACCTCTAATGCACTTGTCATCAGACAAGATGGAGTTTATGACTGGAGTCTATATATAAAGGAAGTCAAGCCTCAATTTCAAAATCATGCTCTTATGGCTCACATCAATGATGGTCCAACTCCAATGCCAACTGAGGTAAAATCCAATCTCTGCACTGATAAATGCATTCAAGAAGTACTGGGATACCGAGAACATAATCACAAGTTGGCTCTTGAAATCCAAGAAGAAAAGGTCAAATTTGAAATGTTGAAACATGAGATAAAAAGTTTTGTAATTAAAATCAAATCACTTCTTTCAGATATTGAAAAACTCCATGGTGAAAAGTACACTCTCGTAGCTGAGAATGAGAGGTTAACTGACTTGTTAACAAAAACTGTTAGATCTTGGAATAATAGGTCTAGATCATTTTGTATAGGCGTAGAACTTTAATCAATAAATGTAATGAATATTTGTAATTCATTATGTATATATATAGGTTAACCCATACGTGCGTTGATTTATGTGTATGATTACAGGTACAAACATTATACTTGGTCAATTTCTGAAATTGACTAAGTGTAAGAAACATCTAAGGATGAACATTTTTGTTCTTCCGTAGATATCTTTCTTACAAGACATTCATCAGAAGATCTTCTATAGATGAATATGGATATTCACTGATGAACTCATGAACAAAGTAACTGCGAAAGATCAAGTAGCTGCGGAAGAACAAAGTAACTGCGGAAGACCAAGTAGCTGCGAAAGAACAAAGTAACTGCGGAAGACCAAGTAGCTGCGGAAGAACAAAGTAACTACGGAAGAACCAGACACGTAAATCATACAAGTGTTTCTAGTCAACAAGTCAATCATAGACTCCAAGAGATTTGTTGTTTCCTTAACAGAAACACGCGTGTCTATAAACATGAGTCCTAGGTTTCATATCAAATACACAGAAATAAACGGCAAAAAACGTACCATCACATCGTTTTGGCACGATCAAAACAAACCCTAGCAACCGTCACATCAACACACCAAAAATCATAAACACAATCATAGCATAGAATTTTGTTAGCAATTATTATTTGATTCTTTGTAATCATTAATCGGTTTTAATGAATTACGTTTGATTCAAATCATTATTCTTTGCATATTTTTTATATTGTTTGATCATTTATTGTTTATTTTCTCTGGCATCGATATTTATTTGTTAATCAATTAAACAACGATTAACGGTAATTCCACGATCATTAATTCGAAACCAATCTAACACTGATAATTCCAAGTTGCGATCCTTGGATTCACAGGTGGTATCAGAGCCAAGTGCTCATTGATCTAGATCGATTGATCTATCGGTGTTAGAATTGTTTAATTCGAAAACTAGATCTATCAGTTTTCTGACTAGATCTATAATTTTTTAAGCAAAAGTAATTGGTGTGAAGATTTGAAATTCAATAAATCAGTGATTTGTCATTCAGCGAGTATTGTTACATTGCTCGGTTAACATTGATCTATATTCAAATTAATTGAACCATAGATCTGTGTTATTGGCTGACTCTCATTAACTGTTCATAAGAAACTTTGTTTTAGTTAAAACTTCAATATTTGATAAAATGAGTAGCTTTTTCGGTGGATCATCGTACCAGCCTCCAAAGTTGGAAACAAAAGCAGACTTTAAATCCTGGAAGATCAAGTTCAGAAATCATGTGAACTACACTGATTCTGACTTATGGGTATCAATAACTGAAGGTCCTTATATTCCACCCACCCTTGCGCCGGATTATAATGACAAAAATCAACCCATAAGTACAAAAGATCTGTCACCTGATGATGTTAAAAAGGTTAAAGTTGATATTAGAGCATACAGTTTGCTCAGTATGGCTTTACCAGAAGAAATACTAATCAGGTGTGAGAATTATAAAACAGCAAATTACTTGTGGAAGATACTTCATACTCTTTGTGAAGGGAGTGATGAAATCATAAGCATTAGGAAGGACACACTTCGCTCATAATATGAAACATTTCATCATATTGAGGGTGATTCAATTCATCAACAACTCCATAGGTTTATGCAATTGGTAACCGAGATGAACATCATGGAGTTGAAGTATACAAATGAGGAACTGAACAAAAAGATGCTCCATACATTGCCTGAAAGTTGGAAGCAAACTGTGTCCATGTTCAAGAACACCATTGATCTCAAAGCAACTGGCTTAGAACCATTGGTAGCTAAAGTTAAGGCTCTTCAAATGGATGAAAAGTAAAGAAACAAGAGTGTCGAACACATGTCACACCTTATCATTTTAAAGAAACCAAAAGTGTTGGAAGTGCTTTTATCTCTAACAATGATAGTGACAACTCTTGTACTTTGAGTGAAGATGAAGGAGAAGTGAGCTTTTATGCATCAAAGCCTTCAAAGAAATCTTCTCAAAGTAAATCAGGAAAAGAAAAAGGAAGAACTGATGATAGAAATGATGCATCTACATCAGCAGCAAAGTCTTCAACAAACAACAACCAAGCAGAGCCCATTACTGTGATTCTGGATTCTGAATAACAAAAAGCAGCATTTGCAGCTTTTAGTTCAAGTTTTCAAGCCTACTTAGGAAGCACCTTAACACCTGCAAATATCTGCCAACAAGACTTGGAAGAACTACATCCATATGTAGTAGAGGAGATAGATCTTTAATGGCAAATGGCAATGATTGCTTATAGAGCCAAAAAATACTTGAGAAGAAACAAAAGTTTGGCTGTAGCAAGCAAAACATCAAAGATTGGTATTGATAAGACAAAGGTAAGATGTTTCAAATGCAATCTCTATGGGCACTTCTCAAGAGAATGTAATCAACAATCAAATCCTGACATGAGACAACAGCAGCAACATCAGTCTCATCAGCATCAATCTTATCAAACAACAACATCTCAGAGATCTTATAGACAACCACAGCTAACCAACTCATCCCCACCAGTCACAAATGCATCAGCAGGACCTAGTAATTCTAAAGAAACTGGGATGATCATTCTCCAAGATGGAACCTGTGACTGGAGCATGTATGAGAAGGAGGTTTTGGATGAAAATCTAGCTTTAATGGCCCACATGGAGAACAAAGTTCCACCTATGGCTAGATAGGTAAGAGATAGATTGTGTTCATCAATGTGTGTTGAGGAAGTTGAAAGATATAGAGTCCATGCTCAACAACTGGCTGATAAAGTAAAAGAAATAATTATTTTGAATGAATCTCATGTAAGAGAACATAAATTATATCAATTCAAAATTAAATCTTTACAAAAAGATTTAGATAAATTTGTTTCAGAAAATTACAGCTTAAAAGCACAAGTTGAGCATCTGACCACTTCCTTAACTAAATCCATGGCTAACCATGCGTCAACTGAAGTGAAACTTCAGAAATTTCAACTTTCATCTCAGCAATATGAGAAATTATTGAATTCTCATATTGAATCAAAGAACAGGTATGGGTTGGGATATAATGCTGTTGCACCTCCTTTGAATGATAACTATACAACTTTACCTGAATCAATGACAAATAGCTTGTCAAATCATTTTGTGCCATGCACCAAGTTTGAAACAAACTGTACTGAACAAGTTAATAACAATGAATCTGAGGTGAGTGAAACTGAGTCTTCTGAATCAGATAAAATCAAACAAAATGAATCAAAATTTGACTTTGATGGATGTTATGACTTGGATGATTCTGATGAACATGATGATAACTGTGCGGATCAACTGAACATTGGTAAGAATGTTTCAGTTGAAACAATCATGCCCAAAGTACTTGAGCAACCAAAGTTGCCATATCCACCTAAGCAAAGAAACATGTTGAAGACTATTTACAAGAGAATAGCTTAGCTAAATGAAGGTCTTCAAGTACTTCATCAGCAACAAAAACCTTCAACTAAAGTGATTGAAAAGAAGCGAGTATCAGCAGAACTTCTCCGGAAAAAGAAACATTCTTCAGTAGCAGATCTGTGGAAAAACAAACCTACTGAATCAGTAGATGATTTGCTGAAGGCAAAAGAAATGACCAAAAAGAAAACTCAAAAAGGGGTGAGCTCAAAGCAACAAACTTCAGCTGATAAACATGAACCTTTTGACATCATGTCAGGAAAAGGAAAGGAGTCAGCTTCAGTAAAGTTTGAGGAGTTAGACTCAAAAACTGCAAAAGAAGAAGAAATTAATTGAGTCTGATAATGAGTCAGAAGAAAAGTATTGCAAATGGTGTGATATGAAAAATCACAACACTGAAGACTGTTACTTCAGTAGCTATTGCTCCATCTGCAATATGAACAATCACATGAGTTCAGACTGTTACTTCAACAAACATTGTGCTATTTGTAACAAAAATAACAATTCCACTCAGGAATGTTATTTTAACAAAAAGAACAAGATAAAGAGCACAAAGAAGAAACAACCTGAAAAGGATCAGTCAGAATCTCAATCAAGTGAAGATCAAAAAGATTCAAGATTAAAGAAACAACAAAAACAAAAACAAAAGGTGACTAAACCACAAGAGAAATCATCAGTTGATAGTGAACCTTTGAAGAAAAGATAACCTGAACAGAAATCAAAGTCTCCTCAACAATCAAAGACACCTCACAAAAAGGTGGATTTGAACAATAAGAAGTCAAATGCTAATGATACCTTCTTTGTTAATTTTGAAAAAGGAACTCATATTTCACATTCAAAATCAAAGGATGATGAAACTTTCAACAATCAAGGATCATCATCAAAGTCAAAATAGCAAACAATGAAAGAGAAGATCCTTGAGGAAGAGTTTGAAAAATCAAACAAAATTCCACAAGTTCATCATCAACAGAATCATCCTTACCACAAACAACACACAATGAATCAATTGAATCTAAAATTAATACTGAATCTTCAAGACTCATTCATAAGGAAGTTAAAATTTTAAACTCCACATGATCACCCAAGATCATTAAGACTTTGGTTTCCAAATCTAATTGAATTCTTTAATTGTGCAGGAACAATCTTGGAGAA
The DNA here is from genome assembly GCA_025506505.1 of Flaveria sonorensis. Taxonomy (NCBI): domain Eukaryota; kingdom Viridiplantae; phylum Streptophyta; class Magnoliopsida; order Asterales; family Asteraceae; genus Flaveria; species Flaveria sonorensis. The sequence goes on along the minus strand of CM046437.1, from coordinate 18,432,496 downwards.
CTGACAACAAGTGGTATGTTGACAGTGGTTGTTCCAGACATATGACAGGAAACTATTCTCTTCTCCATGACTTCAAACATAAAAATGCTTCTTATGTGGCATTTGGTGGGGATAAGAAGGGAGGTAAAATAGTTGGTGAAGGAATGGTAACTAATGGTGTGCTCAAATTTGAGAAAGTAAATTATTGTGAAAATTTTCAATATAATTTATTGAGTGTGTCTCAAATTTGTGATCAAAATTATACCACATTATTTGATAACACTAATTGTTACATTCTTAAGCCAGGTTTTGCAGTATTAGAAGATTGGATCCTTCTTAAAGCATCAAGAAAAGGAAATACATATGTTTTGGATATGAATAATACAGCACTCACAAACAATGAAACATGCCTGCTATCTAAGTCATCAGAAGATGAATCTCAGTTGGGGCATAGAAGGCTTGTTCATTCCAACTTGAAGAACATGAATAAGTTGGTGAAAAATGACTTAGTCATTGGATTGCCAAAGAAAGAATTTTCTTGTTCAAACCATTGTTCCTCATGCTATAAAGGAAAACAATATAGAGTGTCATATAAATCCAAAATAATGAACACAAACGCTACACCACTCAAATTGCTTCACATGGATCTTTTTGGTCCAACTAATGTGATGAGCATTGGAAAAAGGCAATATGAGTCCTAGGTTTCATATCAAATATACAGAAATAAACGGCGAAAAACATACCATCACATTGTTTTCGCACGATCAACACAAACCCTAACAGCCGTCACATCAACACACCAAAAATCATAAACACAATCATAGCATAAAATTTTGTTAGCAATTATTATTTGATTCTTTGTAATTATTAATTAGTTTTAATGAATTACGTTTGATTCAAATCATTATTCTTTGCATATTGTTGATATCGTTTGATCATTTATTGTTTATTTTCTCTGGCATCGATATTTATTTGTTAATCAATTAAACAACGATTAATGGTAATTCCGGGATCATTAATTCGAAACCAATCTAACACTGATAATTCCTGGTTGCGATCTTTGGATTCACAAAAACCAAGGCTGAGCAATCAGCTACTGAAGTGAAACTTGAGAAGTTTCAATTCTCTTCTGCTAAGCTACAAGAGTTACTTGACTCACAAAAAGAGCCAAAGGATATGACTGGGATACAATACAATTCGTGTCCTCCTCCATATAATGACAACTATACGGTTATGCCTGAGTCACTCACTCAATCTGATTCAACTGAACCTAAAGTTATTGAAAATAAAACAATGGTTTCACAAATAACTAATCCTCAAAATAAACCAAGTGTTTATATTGAAATCAATAAGGATAAAATCAAATTGGGTCACCCAATCAAAATCAAAGAGTGCTCATACAAGCCCGTAGTTGTCAAGAAACCAAACAGGCCAGTCAATGCCATTGTGCCATTTGTGAAATTCATCCCGCAAAATCTCAAGGTGATGAAGAATGCTGAAGTATCAGTGAAATCCTCTGCTGAAAGCAGATCTGATAGTGAGATCAAATCTCCCAAAAATTCAAGCAAATAAGAAAAGGTTTCACTGAAGTTCAAAGGTAAAGCTACGGCTTCTCCATCATCCAAAGGAAAAACTCCCATTGTTTAAAAATCAAAAGTAAAAACTGAATCACAATCATCATCTAAGTACAAACAAGGGGTCGGTTTTGATATTTTCAACAAAGAACATGTAGAACAATTTGAAAAGGAGTTAAATAAAGGTAAAAAGAAGAAAAATCAATCTCCAAAAACCAATCATAGTATAATTGTGAAACATTCTACTGAAACCAAGAAGACTGAAGTTGCTTCTTCATTAAAAACTAAATCTGAGGCTAATCTAAATTTTGCTAAATCACATGAAGCCTCGACTTCAAAATCAAAAGACAAACAAATGTACTGTGACATTTTTGACATGTCTAATCATAATATGGATGAGTGTTATTTTAATCAATATTGCTCCATCTGTGACATGAACAATCATCAACCAAAAACTGCTATTTCATCAAGTATTGTTTTGTATGTGATATGACAAATCACAATACATCTGATTGTTTCTTTAAACAGAAAGGCTTGAGAATTCCACAAAACAAGCCTATTTCACCATTTTCAACTGACAAGGTCAAAAATAGAAGTCCAACACATATTAAACAAACACAGGTTTCAAATTCTGATGATAACTTCTATGATCAATGGCAATCAAAGAGCACCAAAAAGAAACTTAATCATAATATGAAACAATCATTGAATTCTTATCAAAGATTTAAAACAAAAGTGATTTCTGAAAAAAAACAAAAATGTGCCCAATTTCTACATAGAAACCGGGATCAAAGATTTGAATACTCTTCCAACAGCTCGCCTGAAATTGATGAAATAAAAACAAAAAGTACTCCACATAAACTTTTTAAAGCATCTTCCCCTAAATCACAACCAAGAGGAAAGTATCAAAAGGTTACAGTAATGGATAGAACCAGGCAACCCAAGACCATTATGGCTTGGGTTCCATATTCTAACTAGTTCTTTTATGCTTGTAGGGTCATCCATACAGGTCCAACAGCTTATGGTATGTGGACAGTGGATGCTCCAGACATATGACTAGAGACAGTTCCCTCTTTCATGACTTCAAGCATGCCCAAAGAACTACTATGGCATTTGGTGGAGACTCACAAGGTGGTAGAATTACTGGGGAAGGATCTGTGATGAATGGACTGCTGAGTTTTGACAAAGTGAACTACTACGAGCAACTGAACTTCAATCTCCTCAGCGTATCTTAGATCTATGACAATAAATATTCCACTCACTTCACAGACACTCATTGCTACATTCTGAAACCAGGATTTCAAATTCCTGAAGAATGGGTTGTCTTGAAGACTCCGAGAAAGAATAATACCTATGTCTTGAACATTACTTTTGCACAACCTTTAGAAGAAACATGTCTTTTGTCTAAAGCATCATTTAATGAGTCACAGCTCTGGCATAGACGTTTGGGACACACAAATTTCAAAAACAGGAATAGATTGGTTAAAGGAAATCATGTGATTGGTTTACCTTAAAAAGAATTTCATTTTGTTAACCACTGTTCTGTGAGTCTCAAAGGGAAACAACATAAATCCTCCTATAAGCCAAAGCTTGTGAACACAATCAATTCTCCATTGAAGTTACTTCATATGAATCTCTTTGGACCAACTCATATCTTGAGTATTGGAAAGAAGCAATATTGTTTGGTGATCATTGATGACTTTTCACGATTCACATGGGTATTCTTTCTACTTCATAAAAACAAAGCGTCCCAAATAATAAAAGATTTTATCACAAAAATTGAAAATCAACTTGATCAAAAAGTAAAATCAATCAGAAGTGATAACGGGACATAATTCAAAAATGAAAATCTTCATTTTGCTCACAGAAAGGCATTGCTCATCAATTCAGTGCAGCTAGAACTCCTCAACAAAATAGGGTAGATGAAAGGAGAAATAGAACACTAATTGAAGCAGCAAGAACAATGCTAGCTGATGCTAAACTGCCAATTACCTTCTGGGCCGAAGCAGTCAATACATCACGTTTTAAGCAAAATCAAACTTTGATAGTTAAAGAAAGCAACAGAACACCTTATGAACTTCTTTTTCATAGAAAACCATTTATTGGATTTTTCAAGTCATTTGGTTGTCCTATCTTAATATTAAACACTTGAGACCATTTAGGAAAATTTGCTCCTAAGTCTGATGAGGGATTCTTTGTAGGTTATTCCTCCATCTCAAAGGCTTTCAGAGTGTTTAATCCTAGATTAAACATTATTGATGAATCAACCAATTTTCAATTCAATGAGCACTCCTTTCCTAAATCAATGAATGGTCCCGATTGGTTGTTTGATATTGACTCATTTACAAGATCTTTTGATCAGTTTCACTTGTCAAATGTAGGTAACCTATAATTAGCAAGATCTTCTGGAACAGTAGAGAGAATAGATGACTTTCCATGATTTCTCTTTATTCTGCTAATCAACTTGATGAAGAAGTTTCATTGCAAGCTGATCCTGTTAGACAAGAAGTACAAAATCATAGTGTTTCAACTGAGGCTAGTCCTAATACACTGCTCACTCCTTCAGCATAACCAACTACTAAAGTTAGAAATCCAGAATCAACTTCTATACCAATTGAAACTAAAGGAATGCAAAAGATGAAAGTCTTCAAAGTGCTGCTGAAGCTGAAGCTAGTGAAGCATTTGATTACTTTCACAACTCTCTCCTACATCACAACCTGAAGGTACCTCTCGCCAAGATGATCTGAATGTCTCCAATCTTGATCTATCCATTACTGGTGACTTAATTCCAACTACCAGGATATATAAGAATCATCAAGTGTCAAGCATCATTGGTGATCTAGATGAGCGGGTGACAAGAAGCAATCAAGTATTGCAAACATCTATTTGTTTTCCTGCTTTCTGTGTTAAAAAGTACCCAAGAATATAAAAGAGGCTCTTCAAGACACCAGCTGGATAGAGGAAATACAGGAAGAATTGCTCCAATTCAAGAAACAAGAAGTATGGCAGCTGGTAGACCTTCCCAAAGACAATACCCTATCTGTACCAGATGGTTATACAGAAACAAGACTGATGACAGGGGCATTATTATTAGAAACAAGGCAAGATTGGTTGCACAGGGATACAACCAAGAAGAAGGAATAGACTATGATGAGGTGTTTGCACCTGTTGCCAGATTAGAAGCCATAAGACTTTTTCTTGCGTACTCTGCATCTATGAAATTCACTGTTTATCAAATGGATGTGAAGTGTGCATTTCTTTATGGAAAAATCTTTGAAGAAGTCTATGTGAGTCAACCAGTAGGCTTTGAGGACCTAGATTTCCCTCATAGGGTGTACAAGCTTGACAAAGCTTTGTATGGCCTACATCAAGCCCCACCAAAGTGGTATGAGATTCTATCATCTTTCCTTCTTGCTCATAGATATGAGAGAGGAAAGATTGATCAGACTTTGTTCAGAAAAAGAAAAGGACATGAAATGTTGGTACTCCAGATCTATGTGGAAGATATCATTTTTGGAACAACAAACCAGCAACTTTGTAAGGATTTTGAAGAACTCATTCACTCCAAGTTCCAGATGAGTGCTATGGGGGAGCTCATATTCTTCTTAGGATTGCAAGTACAGCAGGCAGTAGATGGAATCTTCATCAATCAATCAAAATATGTGGAATCCATGTTGAAGAAATTTCATTTTCATATTGTCAGTCTATCAGAACTCATGTGGATACAAAAATGAAGATTGGTCCAGACTCAGATAGAAAATCAGTGGATCAGACTCACTATCGATCAATAATAGGGTCACTAATGTATCTAACAGCAAGTAGACCTAACATTATGTTTGGTGTCCTTGTTTGTGTTAGATATCAAGAAGATCCCATAGAACCTCATGTGAATGCTGTGAAGAGGATATTAAGATATCTCATGGGCAAGCCTGCACTTGGATTATGGTATCCAAAGGAAGGGGATTTCAACCTCTATGCATACACAGACAGTGACTACGGGGGATGCAACTTCAATCGAAAGTCCACTTCTGGAGGTTGTCAATTTCTTGGTCCCAGACTGGTCTCCTGGCAGCAAGAGCAGACGAATGTATCTATTTCAATACTAGAAGCTGAGTAGATAGCAGCATCAGCCTGTTGCTCTCAACTTCTCAGGATTCAAAACCAGATGCTTGAATATGGTTATAACTTCTTACACACACCAATTCACATTGACAACATAGCAGCCATTTTCATAACAAACAATCCAGTTCAGCACTCAAAAACCAAACACATTGAAATTAAATATCACTTTTTGAGTGACTGTGCTGAAAAAGGATTAATCAAGTCGATACAGGTCCACACGGATAATCAATTAGCTGATTTGTTCAATTGGCATGATTAATCTTGAGTAAAATGCAAAATTTACAAAAACATTCAAATATTATAAAAAAATACTTTTGTTGAAGAATATGAAATGTACTCAATGGGATATAATTACAGTCGTTATAACATTCACTATGCTTATTTCAAAATCTTGAAAGACTGACATGACTTATCTGATATACGGGTAGGCGCAGCTTGGAAAAGAAGATACATGCTGTGATGAACTAAAGTTCATATTCAACTATGAAGCAATCATCTCAGAGTATAAGTAAGTAATAGCTTATCCAAGTGTGTGTGTAGTAACCTAAACACACTAGGTAATGATGCCTTATGAATCTCATTCACCCACATCAGTTTTCTCTGTTTTGCTGAGCAAAGATCTAGAGAACAGGCACAAAGTGTTGATGTCATGATCCAAAAAGATTCCTAATGTGGAACACATCTCACATGGATGAATAAATGAAAACAAAACGAATCCCAAAGAGGATCACCTTCCAAAGTGAAGTGCAAAAAGAATCCCAATGTGGATCAAATAAATATATGGATCAAAGTAAAAGAATCCCAATGAGGATCCCCCTACCTCAAAACAAAATGAGATTTAATAATTTAAAGGACCTGGTCATGTGAGTTGTGAAAAAGTTCTACCATGCATTTCATGCGGGTAGTTGATCTTGCCATGCTTTTGAGTGTGAGGTACATGTTGAATATTTAATCCACTCAAAACATGATAAAGATCACTAGCATTAAAATACTAACCAAGCATGAGTTTAAGAGGACAAACATACCTACAATCAATATGTTCATAATTATGTCTATTTTACTAACAATTGTTTGCACTTGTGAAATGTAAGATTGATATGATCCCAAGTAAGGTATACTTTCTCTTCATGTACAGATAAGAAAATCAAAAATTACCAAAAATATTTTCCTTTCAGTATTCAAAATTTTAAAACTATCTTTAAAGTTTTTATTCCATATAAATATAAACTTTAGGGGGAGTAATTAAAATTTTAATTATTCTGTATAGTTGTTGCTTTTCTTAAAAAAAGTTACATAAAATCAAAAAAATAAATGACTGTGTTGGTGTGGAAGTTATACCATAGTATCTCAGTATATGCAGGATTTTGGAAGCACAAAAGTCCAAGATCAGTCGAATCTGGGAAATTTGTATCACACCGGGTGTACAATTCAATCCAAGCAAGAATTGACAATCCAAGCAACGGACACAACTTAATAAAAGTCAAAGCAACAAACACAACTTAATAAAATTCAAAGGATTAGTGCAAAAACAGTCAAAACTATCCACAGCAAAAACTTTAATTTTTGACAAGTTCAAATTTTAATGTAGATAAGAGTATTGATTAATGCGGAAGGTAACCTATGCATACAACCAATGCAGGTAATAGTTTTGTGCAAGAAAAATTAAAGTGAAACTAATGCGGACAGGTTAAGGCATCCGTATTTGTTTCCAAACAAATACGTACAACAATTTTTGAAGTATCAAGTAAACTTAAGAGGACAAAATTTTGTTCTTCCGCATTTCCCTATACGGATAAGTTTTGTTCATTCGCATTTCCTAAATGCGGTTGAAATGATCAATGCCGACAATGTTGTGTATTTATATCAAAAATAAATCAAGTGCTCACACTCTTCTGTCATGACAAGTGTTTGAAGCTCAGTTAATGCATATGGATAATGCAAAGCATAGAAATACTAATATCCATTAACATTAACTAATGCTATAGAAGTTCAAGAAATGCGGACAACTCGATTGTTCATGCGCATTTGTTCCAACAAAATTGCAAGTTTTGATGTAAATGCAAACAAGTCCAAATGTTCTTTCGCATTTATTACAGTGTCATGCTGGCAAGTTTTATGATTCCGCATTTGTAACAGTACACAAATGCGTACAAGTCAAAACTGCCGCATTTGCTACAGTATAAAATTAAAAACCTCCGCATTTGTTCACACACTTGCAAAGTTTGAGAAATTCATTAAGTCGACTATTTAAACATATTCATGAGAGTCATTTAATACTTTTTAAATTTGAGTGAACCTATAGTGCGACGAGCGTTTTTCTCATTGATCTTCATCAATCATCCAAACCTTCTCAAACCTTGTGTGTTAATTGTTCATCCAACTCCATTTCATCTCTATTTTGATTCTTACCCAAAGTAGTATCAAAACAAGGTGATTCTCAATGGATTTGTAATCTTGAAATACTTAATCTGTGATGAACATAGAACCCTAGGTTTAGAAAATTCAAAAAACTAACCATGAACAATGGATTTCAATGACATTTTCAAGTTCAATGAAACTAAAGTTAATGTGAATAAAAAAGAACAGCCGATTTACAAACCCTAGGTTAACCACGATGAACAGGGGATCCGAGAATTTAAAATGTTGAAGTCAATTCCAATGTTTTGCTGTAAAAAGATGTTTGAAACAGTAAAGATGATTGAAAATAAACATAAAACATAAAACAAATGGTTATTCATCATAAAATCAAGACATGACAAATTCCTATAAAACAGTAATGTAAGGCCCATTCCCAGAAACCCCACAGTTGGTCATTCATAGCATCATTCATTATTAAAAACACATTTAATATACATTAACATAAGAACGTATTGCAACGGAATAATTAACAACAAAACCATTTCATGCATTAATAATTACTTTTGTCAAGTAATACATCATTGTTTAAAGTTACAAAAGAATATTTGTTGTATTACAAAACAATAATATCATTTCTGCATGAGATGGATGCCAGTCTTTACTAGCCAAGTAGCTTCACCCCTGTGCCATCCTCAGCAACATCATTACCTGCCAACTTAAAATGCATAAAAAGTCAGCGTTGCGGAGTGTGTTCTAGTTTTATAAATAAAATACTTTACTTTGAATAAAAACCATTCCTTATTTAAATTTGATTGCAAGACTTTCATTCATTCGTTATGTTCTATTTTCAATAACTTTGTCTTTCACTTTCATTGTATAATACTTTACGTACATAAGCATAACATACCACGTAAAGTCACATCATATACATAATATGGAGCAATATCATCATCACAACAGCACACAATTCATACATAACAAAAACAAGCATAGGCCATCATAAAACATCATTTCTTAGCACTTAAATTCTACTTCCCAAAATTTCTGAAAAATCCTAAGTCCCAAAGAAATGCGGATGAGCAAGAACAAATGCGGATGAACAAAAGTAAATGCGGATAAAACTACAGCAAATGCGCATGAACACTGTAGCAAATGCGGATGAACAAATGCGGATGAAAGTCTTCAGAAAATATTCTAAGTGTCCAAAGAAATGCTAGAAGAACAAATGCGGATGACTGTAGCAAATGCGGATGAATACTGTAGCAAATGCGGATGAACAAAAGACTTAACTGCCGAATGCGGATGAACACTGTAGCAAATACGGATGAAAAAAAGACTTAAACTGCTGAATGCGGATGAACACTACAGCAAATGTGGATGAACAAAAGAATTAAACTGCTGAATGCGGATGAACACTGTAGCAAATGCGGATGAACAAAAGACTTAACTACTGAATGTTCAGCAAATGCGGATGAATACACAAACACTTATACTGTTTTCCCAGTTTCGAATCCTCGATCCATCACATTCTTAACACTGATCTATCACGCAAAACACTTAGAATGAGTAGACGACCACATAACATCGATAAAGGCATTTAAAAACACGCATTGCATACACATTAAATGCAAAAACATAGTTAAGTATATGTTTCGGTTTTAAAATAGCAGTTAATATGCATTTTCAGCCCCAAACAAGTTTAAAACTAGCAAAACAGGGGATCTATAACTCACCTCTATCTGCTTTCAAGTAAAGCTCCTCCAAACCCTAGCGAAAATAGGAGTTCAAGCACCTACACACACTGAAACAAGCAACCAACACTGGAAACAAGTAATAATCGGTCTAGCAGCTCGAACCCAGCTGAAAACCGAATAGAAAACACAAGAAAACCTCACCTCTAGGATAATTCAGCTTCTCACGCATAAAAACCAGGTTGAAGTTTCTTCTTCTCTTCTTCCAGCAGAAAGCAGATGTGGGGAAATGGGGGTGTGGGCGGCCATGCTTCTTTTTAAATCTCATAATAGGCAAGTTTGCCACTTGCATAACTTTAACCCTTTGACTTGGAATATTTCACCTTACTTTCTTTTTCTTTTCTTTTGCTGAAATTTTCCGGGTGTTACAAGTAACCATTGAACTCTCAATTTTGAGCTGAGAAAGTCAAACAAAGAAAAGTCAAACATGATCATTGGTGTATGATCTGATAATTGTTAGTTCATTACTAACACATGTGTCTTTTTTGTAGAATCTATGGCAAACCTCACTTGGAGCAAGCTCCACAATGTGAGTGGATACCTTGATCCAGATGTTCTGAATCTGAAGGGTTAAGAGACATGATCAGATAAATTTCCACAACCACATGCCATCACTATTGAAATGACTGAAATAGATGGTATGAAGACTATATTAGGAAGGATGATTGATGATCACACATTAGCCATCACTGAACAAACTATGAGATAGTGTCTATAGTTTGGGGATGATGCCAACTCTCCCCAAGAACTAGAAAAGGATGATATCATGACCTTCTTTGTCAATATTGGCTATGAAGGAGGTTTTGAAGGAAAAAAATAGTCAAGGGGTTAGTTGACTTACAATGAAGATTCCCTGATACATTTATTCCAATATTGCCTATCAAACAAGAAGACTGGTTGGAATGGCATACCCATCACTACATCATCAGTTATTTGTGCGTTGTGCACTAACAGATAATTCAACATGTTTGCTTATGTGTTCAATGGCCTAGTCTTAAACATTCAGGAAGGAAGAAGACATATGTTCCTGATGTATCAACTATTCATCCAATGCTTCATCAATGAAGCTTTTCTTGATATTATAGCAGAAGGCCCTGTGATGGACATTCCTTACTACAATGCCAAGTCCTACAAATATATCAAGAAAAGAGACCCAATGAACTTCTATAGTGGAACTTTCTTTCCACTACTTCCATGGATGTTATGGCAGATCAACCCTTAAGAAGTTCAATCTGAGGAAGATGTTCTGATGTTAAGGAACAAGCACATGATGATGTTCCTGGTGATGTACATGAGATTGTTGAAGAATAACCAGCTGCTCATGATCAACAAACTATTGAAGGCCATGCTGATACAGCTGAGGAAGGACTAAGGCAAATGTCACCACAGGTTGATGTAGGTGGTGATCTTCACACTGTGCCTTTAGTTCAAGAAGCTGATATTCCCTCTCCTTTTTTAGCATCACCTATTCATTCTCCTCCTTTATCTCCTATCCACCCTCATCATGCATCTCCTATCCATTCATCACTAGAAGCTGCTGCTGCATCTGTTGAATCTAGTAAATCTACCAATTCATAATATGGGTCTGAATCATCTTCGGATGAGGAGGATCATCATCCTGATTTTCAATGGCTTGAGAGACAAGTACAATCAGAGGCCAGTCCTTCAGAAAGCTATGTAGAATCTAAAGTCAACCGTCCTAATGCCAAGGATGAAATGATCTCTAAGCTATTACTGAAGGTAGCCAGAATGGAGAAACTTCTGGATAGAAGGTCTGGCATTATAAGAGATAGACTCCTTGAGTTGGATGAGAAGGAGAAAGAAATAAAAGAATTAACAGTCAAATATCCATCTGATAAAGAAGAAAAAGAAAAAGAGATTGATAGGCTTAAATCAGCCTTAGAACAGGCCAAACAAGAAAACAATGGACTCTTAGATACTATAACCTTTCAAACTCTTGCAATGGAAGAACAAGAGAGTCTACTAGATGTCCAAACTGATATTATACCTAGTCTTCATAGACAGATAGAAGCTCTAACAAAAAGAGTTTATAAACTGGAAATGTTGATCAAAATCAAAGAAGAACTGGCAAAAGACAAGGATGAAAAAGGTGATGATGAAACTGATAAAGACAAGAAGGATGAGACTGAAAAAGAAGAAGAATCAAAAGAAGATGAAAGTGTCTCTGGTGAGAGCAGTAGTGATAATGATGACTCTCCACCATCAAAGAGACAAAGAATGACTGAAACCTTACAACAAGCTCAACACAGTGAGGTTAGGGATGAAGAGGAAAGAATGGCTATGGTTGTTTACACTGGTTAAACTTCTGAAGAAAGACTGGATGAAGAGTCTGAAATGAAAGAAATAATTGAAGACTTAGACATTTACTCTTCTGGAGAGTTCATTATTGATGAAGGCTTCTGGGATTTTGTTAAAGATCTCAGATCTCTAGTTGAACCAATTATGGTGATCCCTCCTAACCCAGTACCTCTAGAAGAAGAACTAAGCTTACAGCTTGTTCCTGCTATCTCATTGACTGATAATCAAAAGGAACTCATAATAAGGCTGTGGGAAGAGCTGAGTGAGAAAGAAGAAGCTGAAAAGCTTGAAAAACAAAAGAAGCAACAACACGCTAAAGCCTCTGTACCCTCTTCCTTTGGTCCTCGTATGCACACATACTCCAGAAAGAGGAAGTGCTTATCAGAAAAGGCCAAAGGCAAACTTCCTATGGTAGAAGAAGAACCAGCTTCAAAAAAACAAAATATGATTCAAGAAGCCTTGTTGCTTTTGCTGAATTTCTTGATGAGCTTGAGAAAGCTGAAGAACAACTAAAGAAGAAGACTAAGGTGATTATCCTTGAAGAAGGAGAGATAGAAGGTGGATACCTAGAAAGCTTGATTGATGACCCTTTGTTCAGGGACAGTCCTGCAAAGGTTGAGTCGTCTGTTGAAGAGATGGTGGAAAAGGCTCAAACTGATGATCTTATGGTCAAAGCCATGTATTTGATCAACCACGGCTATGATGCTGATGAAGTTTTTGGGATGACATATGAGGGAATGGTTGAAGAAGTAAACAAAATGCACAAACTTCTTGACCCTACTTATGTGACTGATTATGAAAAGAAGACAGTCAGGTCCCTAATCATATTCATTTCAACACAGTCTTAACATTCTTAAGAACCACAATCCTAATATCCTGATCCCTGCAGCATGACAGACAGCAAGATGGATGTTAAAATAATTGCTTGGAAGTATGAAAGTGATTGGAACATGTTTATGGTGAAAAGGATCTCAGGGCTTGTTTAGTTCTTCATAGAGTATACTTCTCTAGTGAACTCCCTGCAGATTCATGATCTTAAAGAACTAGCTGAGCTTGAATTGATTAATCATCATGCTAAGTATAGAGGATATGAGTTTGAAGAAATACTGAGAATGTTCAAGAAAACAAACAACTTCAAATCTCTAAAAGAAATATGCATAATGAAAGACAAATCTTTTAGTAATCCTCTTAAAAAGAAGAAGAAAAACAAAACTAAAGAGTTGGTATTTCTAGAGGTGAATGTAAAACCAACAGATCATTAAAAAGAAAGATGCTTGCTGGAACCAAAAAGTCAAAGCCAATCTCCAATGTGTTTTATGATGAAAAGACTTATTAGTTGTCATTGAAAGAAAATGTGGAGGAATGGAAGGATCTGACATACAGCTATTTAGTGGATATGAGGTGAGATTGTTAGATGAATCCTAAATCCACTACATATTTACAAGACACTTCAGAGAAATAGATAACAAGCTTGGAGAAGCTGATATGTATTTCTTTTTGAAATGCATCAAGATTCTGAAGATAGCCTATGACAAAATCAACAAAAAGAAAGAACAAAGAAAATGAAAGAAACTTCGTCTCCAATTGGGAGACATAGTGAAGTTGGAAGTAGATGCTGATGGTTCATTATTGATTCATAGAGATGGGCTTTCCACTGTATCTGTATGGGAACCCATATCTCTAAGACATATGCCTATTGAGGCAATTCACAATATGAGCCAAATGAAGATTCATGTCCTTAGCCGAGATAAAATGAATGAGGCTAGAGAGTTCTCAAACATGATCAAAGCTATTTTGGATCCTTCTCAGGCTGAACCTCAACCATCTACCGAGACTGAACTAGCACCAGCTACATCAATAGTCCAAGAAAAGAAACCACCTGCTCTTGAAGAACCACCAGAATCTTCATAACCTCCACCACCCTCAAACCCTTGAAATACATAGGCTGTATAATCCTTAGGGGGAGTACTGTTAGACCCTGAAAGGATCATACATGCCAATTCAAGAGGTGGTTGAAGGCTGTTCTGGTTGGAATCTCCCACAAGTCCAAGAAGAAATATGGTTGAAGAAAATAGAAGAATAAATACAAGTGTCGGCTATCCGCATTAGTCAATCCGGATGTGCAAAGAACAAATACGGTCAAGTATTTGTTCATCCGCATTAATTAATGCGGATAAGTAAAACAAATACTATTAAGTATTTGTTCATCCATATTTACAAATGTAGAAGTGAAGAATCAAATGATCTTAAGTATTTGTTCATCTGCATTAGTCCTTGCGAATGATATACTTAATGTGGAAGCTCAATAGAAGATATGCTGATGAAGACAAACACATCCATATTAGTTAATGCGGATGAACAACAACAAATGTTGATTTCTTTTGTACTTAGACTAGTATTCTGATCTATAGTTGTCAGGGTAGTCATTTTGTATAGGCATTCTATCAGCCTATAAATAGAATAGTATATTGTTTTGACAACATCAATATACAAAGCATTTATTAGTATTTTCAGCATTGAATGTTCTTTGATTTAGTATTTCGGATACTTAATCATTGACTCAATCATCATATTCGATCCTAGTTGAGTTACATCAACTTAGATTCACATCAAGGACCCAGTCACAAGAACATGCTGACCAGTGCTTTGAAGCCACAAATTTCTATACCTCATCCAGCTTCATCTCTATCAACCTATCATCAAGCTCCACCTGAGCTTCATCCTATAGAAGAGCCTAGGTAGTTCATGCCTTATAGGCTATGGCCATAAGGAAATAAGGTGAGAGAGATGATTAATGAAAACATCAATTTTGTCAAGTTGTATGACAGAATAACATTGACAGCATCTGCTGATGAAAGAAAGATAGTTGCATGAAAATATGATGAAATTTAGGATGCAGTGCTTATCAAGAGAGTATCTTTGAGCTATGAAGATAGATTAGACCTATGCAATTTAGAATGCTCAATCACACTAAAAATGCCAGGGGAGCAGATTTCTATCATATTATGAGATCTTACATCAACAGAAACTTTCATGAGATGAAAGCTAAAAGCAGACAGAGAAGACAAGCTTCACTTAGCCAAACTAAGAAGAGAACAATAGTTAGCAAACAAACAGAAGAAGCAAAGTGAAGAAACTCCAACTCAGATTGATAGTGAACTTTTGGAAAGAGTTGGATATCCTCTAAGACCATCTGATTTGAAGTTTATTATGAAGAAGATTGATGGTAACCAGTACAATCATTCAATAACCAAGTGGTATAATGATGAAAACCACTTTAAAGTGGTATTGGAGAGAAAGTTTGAAGGAAAAGAAGCAGCAGACATCATACTTTTTGATCCAATGGAGAATAAATTTCTACATCCTTCTTATGTCTCATTTTTGAAAACCAAGTCATTCCCTGCAATAGAAGATTTCCTATGCAAGGGTGATTGTTGTTATTTCATTCACATGTTGAGAATTTTGGGAACTGTATATGTGAATGCTGCTACTAAACAAAGAATTGAGACAAATCAGCAACCATTAACACACCTAGAAGGAATCACTGGACTAAGGATCTCAGACAACAACAACCTGGAAGTTCTAAAGGGGAATCATGTTGTAACCACATTGGTTAGCAATATTGTTGTGCAAATCATGGATTTATCAACCCTAGAACAGATGGTTCATCTCTCCATGCATTGTAAATATGATGATCAAAACAGGGCAGTACAATATTTTACTGAGCATATTGTAAACTATCGAAATGCATTGAAGATCATTCCTTTGACTAACCTATTCAAGGAAGAAGAAAAGTATCAGATTACAGAGATGGATGTAGAAGAGTCTTTGAAGGCCGCAACTCAAGTTTAAAAGAGAGTTAATGAAGTTGGTCCATCACACACCTATAGGTTTCGAACAGTCAAATAGACAAAAACAACAAACATACATATCTAACTTTTCAAACAAACAAAAACATCCAACCATGCATAACATACAACAAACACATCAGAGCATCCATCATTCATCAAAATCAATCATATCATCAAATATAACATCAAACATAAAATAACAAGTCAAACAAGCAAACATATATGATTCTAAACATTGAAGACAATCTGGTTACATATATGTAATCAGTTAATCATGCAAAACATTCAAACATACATATCATTCAATCATGTAGTCAAACATTCTAAGTCAATCACACAAACATGCAATCATTCAATTCAAACACAAACACACACATGAATCAACTTGTAAAACATGACTTACTAATAGGTTTACCATAAAAAGAATTCTTCTATACAAACCCACTGCATTGCATGTCTAAAAGGCAAACAACACATCATCAAAACCTTTATCACTAAAACTGAGAATCAATTGGAAATTAAAGTTAAATCTTTAAGAAGTGACAATGGTAGTGAATTTAAAAATGACATTATTTCTTATTTTTATGTAGATAAAGGAACAAGTCATCAATTTAGTGTAGCAAGGACTCCTCAGCAGAATGGAGTTGCTAAAAGGAGAAACAGAACATTGATAGAAGCTACTAGATCTATGCTAGCTGACTCCATTTACCCATATCCTTTTAGGCTGAAGCAATCAACACAGTTTGCTACATTCAAAGCAGAACATTAATAATCAAAGAACATACCAAAACTCCATATGAATTAATGTTTAAAAGAAAACCTTTCATTAGATATCTTAAAGCTTTTGGATGTTTTATATCAATATTAAACACCAAAGAACAATTATCTAAGTTTGCTCCAAAAGCAAACGAAGAATTTTTTGTTGGATACTCTAGAAGCTCAAAAGCTTACAGGGTATACAATCCACGACTAAACATAATGGAAGAAACAATAGACGTTGTTTTTAATGAAATTCTTTCACTAAGAAAGTCATTGGATCAGACTGGTTTTTTTATATTAACTGACTAAAAAATTAGTTGACACATCTTACTTTGATGTTTTAGGTACCAAGGATGATAATGAGTATCCAATGGTTCCTCCACCAACCATTGATGTTCCTTTAACTACTGATCCTCCAAGAAGAGCAAACATTACTCCTTCCAGTACCATAGCTACAACTCCTCCTGATCAAACAAACACATCAAGAGGAACATCACCAAACACACCATCTTCATCAACTCTAGTGACCACTCAACCAAACAAACAAACACGGCCAAATCAACCAGACACAGTTGAAGAAGAGATGACTATCATTGACTTCCTGATACCTATCATGAAGATGAAATCTTAGATTTCTTTCATGATTCACCACAAACATTCAATGAACCCATGCAGCCAGATAATCAAACAACATCAAATACCATTGCTCATCAATCAACAACCAACCAAACAATCACCAATCATGATTTAACCATCCCTGTTGATCATATTGAAATAACATGAGTTCACAAATACCATCCTTTAGAGAATAGCATAGGTGATCTCAATGTCAGATTGGCACACAGTCAATCTAATACAGCAAACATTTGCTTGTTCTTGCTTTCTATCTCTAACTGTACCCAAAAACATCACGCAAGTACTTAAAGACAACAGTTGGATAGAAGCAATGCAAGAGAAATTATCGCAATTCAGAAAGCAAGAGGTATGGCAGTTAGTTGACCTCCCAGAAGGTCACTATGCCATTTGCACAAGATAATTGTTCAGGACCAAAGCAAAGGCTCATAGCCCAAGGATACACTTAAGAGGAAGCATTGATTATGACAATGTCTTTGCTCCTGTAGCTAGACTAGAAGCCATCTGAGTTTTCCTTGCATATGCCTCATCCAAGAACTTCACTGTCATCCAAATGGATGTTAAATATGCATTCCTCTATGGAATGAAAGATGAAGAGGTATATGTTGCTTAACCACCAGGGTTTGAAGACCAAGGATTCCCTCACAGAGTCTACAAGTTAGATAAAGCTCTGTATGGTCTTCTTCAAGCACTTAGGAAGTGGTATGAAACTTTATCTAAGTTTCTGCTATAGAATGGGTATACCCAAGGGAAGATTGTCAAACATTGTTCTTAAAGAGAAAAGAACAAGACTTGTTAGTAGTATAAGTCTATGTGGATGACATTATTTTTGGCTCCACCAACATACAACTTTGTAAAGAGTTTGAGACTCTTATGCAATCAAAATTCCAAATGAGCTTAATGGGAGAACTTACATTCTTACTTGGTCTTTAAGTTCAACAATCTGCTAAAGGAATTTTTATCAATCAAAGCAAGTATGTGAATCAGGTATTGAAGAAATACAACATGTCTGATTGCACATCCAACAAAACAGCATTTGCAACTGGATTGAAGTTTGCCCCGATCCAGAAGGAACATCACTTGATCAGAAGCTCTATAGATCCATGATAGGTTCCCTGATATATCTAACTACAAGCAGACCAGACATCATGTATGCAGTTTGCATGTGAGCCAGATTCCAAGCAGATCCAAAAGAATCACAATAAATGCTATAAAGAGAATATTCAGATACTTAAAAGGCAAACCTGCACTTGGCCTATGGTATCCAAAAGATGGAGATATCCCTTTATATGCATACATTGACAGTGATTAGGGTGGATCCAACATCAAACAAAAGTCCACTACAGGAGGATGTCAGTTTCTTGGATCAAGATTGATCTCCTGGCAGTGCAAGAAACAAACAAATGTCTTTGTGTCAATAGCTGAAGCAGAATATATAACTGCTTCTACGTGCTGTTCTCAAGTGCTTTGGATTCAAAACCAAATGCTTGATTATGGCTTTAATTTTCTTAAAACACCCATACACATTGACGATTCTGCTGCCATGTTTATCTCTGACAATCATGTTCAACATTCAATAACAATACACATAGATATCAGATATCACTTTTTGAGAGATTACATAGAAAAAGGTTTGATAAAATTGACTCAGGTCCACACAGATAATCAATTGGCTAACCTATTTACCAAACCATTTGATTCAACAAGATTTGAATTTTTGGTTCAGTCACTTGGTATGATCAACTATGAACCAAACAAGTAATGTTTTCAAAACATTAATTTCAAACAAGCTTGATTTTATCAAAGTCAAAGTTTAACATCAAACATCTTTTCAAAATCAAGACATCAAACAAACATTCATGTTTTCCAATTAACAAACAATTTGAATCACACACACCCACACACGAGAAATGATAGTACACTAGATTGCTTCTTCACTTGAGTGATTTTCAACTAATAAAGACTGACTGTACTTTGTTTGATATGTGGATAGGCTCAACATGGGACACCTAACATCACATACAACAATGAAGAACTAAATTCTCATGATTGTGTGGTTAACAACACACATCTTGGTTTATGGTGAGTATTGGCCTATCCAATATAAGTTGCTTGTAAAGTTACTACAATACACCAAGTGAAATAGTTTTTAAATTGCTCAATCATACAAGTCTCTCCTTTGTTATGATTTTCATAGACCTGGAGTACACTAAGGCAATCTTTGTTATGCTGATGTAACACCCGAAACATTTCAGAATAAAGAAAAGAAAAGAAAGCAAAGGAGGAAAAAGAAAATTATTTTAAAACAAGGGGTTAAAAGAGGGCAAGGGCCAAACTTGCCCATAAGGGTTCAAAAAGGTGACAAGGCCACCCATACTTCTCTCTCTCGTGCAAGAAGTCTTGGTAGAAGTAAGAAGAAGAAGTTTCACCCTGTTTTGGAGAGAGAAAGTTTTCAAAAGGTAAGATTCTATGGTGTTCATATCGGTTAAGTTGGGTTTTCAGCTACTGGATTGATTTCTATGTGTTTCTATATGTTTAGTTGCTTCTTTGTGTGTTTTTAGGTGCTAGAACTCCAGGTGTTGCTCTCGGGTTTGCTATGTTCAACTTGAAAGCTATTAAGGTGAGTTCTAGATCCCCCTTTTTACTTGTTTTCTACTTGGTTGGGGCTGGAATGCGTATTGAAAAAAATGATGTTACTGGACAATTTATGTTTTCTACTGTTAAAATGATGTTTTCACAAATGTATGTGTTTTAAAGAATTCTATGATGTTGTTTGGTTGATTATAGTGTTCTAAGTGTACAACTGATAGATCTAAATTATAAAATATGATTAATATGATGTATGGGACCAGAAACTGCATATAGTGAAATGCAGGTGTTGAACTTGCTATCCGCTGTGGACATTTGTGAACTAGACCGTCCGCTGTGGACATTGTATGTCTGCTGTGGACATTGTATGTCCGCTGTGGTCATTGTATGTCCGCTGTGGACACTTAAGTTATTCACACACATCCGCTGTGAACCCTTAAGTACTTTAGATCGTCCGTTGTGGACTTGGTTGTCCACTATGGACACTTGTAATGTTTAAGTCATCTGCTATGAACGTTAGTCATCTGCTGTGGACACACTTGGTGTCTTATTCATGCGCTGTGGACCTTTAGCTGTTCGTTGTAGATTTGGTCATCCACTATGGACTTAACCTGTCCGCTGTGGACACTTAGCTTCTAAGCCATCTGCTGTATAACTTACTCATGCGCTGTGGACACTTAGAATTATTCTGAAATTTTGGGAATAGAATTTAAGTGTTAAGTATTTATGTATAAGGAAAGATTATACTTGTTCAATGTTTCTAATCTTTGATTCTTTCTTATATGCTGCTGTTATGAATGTTAATTATTATATTTCATGATAAGTGATTATAAGGTAATGGATATTTTAAACGTATTATTCATAATCAAGTAGTCACAAAGGAATAAAAGAAGGATAGTGGAACTTAATGAATGTTACCCCCGGGCCATGAAAAAAGGTGAAAAGCCTTGCAAGCTTTTCCAAATTTGGTTCACAACCCCGGTTGATGTTTGCTCAACTGATGTGTGGCTGTTCAGCCCAAGTAAGGCACGGCTGGGGTCTAATCATTGTGATTGACCAATAGATCAATAGGATCCAAGTTCATGAGCAGGCTTCGTGCCTAGCAGTGTGGATCAACTGCCATGGGTTAGCTACTATGATAAATGTTTGCTGGCAGGGGTTCGGCATTTGTTGCCAACCAACAATGTAGGCTCTTGCTTTGTGCAATCCTAGTTAATGAAAGAGGAAGATAATGAAAGAAAGAAAGATAATGAATTTTCTAAAGAATGATTATGTACTATGATGGATGATTCACCAAAGGATGCTTACTAATGTATATTTTCTATAGTATTAAAACTAGAACTCACTAGGCAACGCTGACTTTTTATATGCATTTCAGTTGGCAGGTAATAATGTTGCTGGGAATGGCATGGGGTCGAAGCTACCTGGCAAATAAAGACTGGCATCCATATTATGCTAAATATTATATTTTTATCTTGAAATACAACTGAATGTCTCCTTTTTGTAACTTATAATAATGATGTGTTTCTTGGCAAAAGTTATTATCAATGAATGAGATGGTTTTTGTTTAATTATTCCGCTGCTATCATCTCTTAATTCAAGGTATTTTAACATATAAAGTGCTATGAATGACCAACTATGTGGTTTCTTGGGAATGGGGCCTTACAAGTTGGTATCAGAGCCAAATTTAAAAGAATTGGGTAAATTATTTTCAAAACCTAAACTTAAACTGAAAATGGGACCAAAATGGAGGGATATCAGCCCAAGTAGCTACGTGCCATCAGGTAATTTTTCACAAAGTTAACCGGTATTACGTGCATGTGCTATTTGATTTATGTGCTTAGTAGATTTGGATACTACAGTAGTCTGGATAGGGAATGCTTGGGGGATGAAGAGTAAAGTAAGTGGCTAATCACAACTGGCCACTATAATTAGATACTTACTATACTTGACATAATCTGAGCTATTACCTTGAATGACATTATTAGTGTTTGAATCTTATAGGAGGTAGATCTTATGGCGGGTAGGAAATCTTGGAAGGCAACCCGAGGCGGTGCTCGTGGCGGGTGTACTACAGGGCCACATGTCACCAGGAGTAAGGCTAAGGCTCCTAAGACGATTCATGAGGACACAGACCTCCATAACCACCAAGAGGGTGTGGGATCAACTACCCTCAAGTCTATGATATAGGAAACTATTGTTGACGAGGTCTACAACGTCATGCAAAATGTGTTGCCTTCAGTGGTGACCGTAGTGTTGAAGGCTGTAAAGAAGGTTGAGAGAACTGATGATGCGGGGGAGAAGGAGAAAGCTGACGAAGAGCTATCCAGTCCAAAGTTGCTGACTCCTGATGATGATAGTGAAGAGGAGAAGGAGACCACTAAGGGGTGCACCTATGGGGCTTTTCAGAGGTGCAAACCCCCGACCTTCGACGGTAACAGCAATGCTACTGCTGCTCACCATTGGGTTCGAGAGATGGAGGCAGTCCTAGACATCAGTGAATGTTGGGAGGATCAGAAGGTGAAGTTTGCCTCCCATTCTTTCGTTGACTCGGCATTATGCTGGTGGGACATTGTCCAAGCCGGGGGAAGATGATCTACAGCAAGGATGAGGTGGTCGGATTTGAAGGAACTGGTACCGGAGGAGTATTGTCCACATTGAGAGTTGGACAAAATTGAGAAGGAGTTCTTGTATTTGGAGGCTAGAAACATGACTCATCAAGAGTATACCTCTAAGTTCCATGAACTCGCAAGACTTGTATCGGATCTAGTAACTCCAGAGTCCAAGAAGGTTAAGAGGTACATGCAGGGTTTGCCTGTGGAGATTAGGAGGAACATGATAGCCGCTAGACTGAGCACTTTTAGGTCTGTGGTAGATTTGGCCGGAAGATTGTATGATGAGAGGGACCCAGTGCCAATTTAGAGGAAGGTTGAGAAGAGTTAGAACAAGAACAGTAATGGGAAGAGGTTTAGGGGTAACAACTATGGGATTGGGGAGAAGAATAGGAGGGTTAATGATCGTCGCCCAGAACTGAGTAAGGTGAATGACCGGAGAGAATGTAGGAAGTGTAGGAAGAGCCACATGGCTGAATTCAGAGTGGGGACAGATAGGTGCTTCAAATGTGGGGGTGAGGGCCATTATGCTAAAGAGTGCAGGATACTAAGATGTTATAACTGTGGTGAAGAAGGCCATCTGAGTAGGGATTGTAAGAAGCCAAGGGCTGAGAACTCCATGGTGAAAAATAGGATTGGGAAAGATAAGGAAGGGCAGAGGGTCAAGGAAAGGGCATTCAACATGACCTGGGAAGAAGCTAGAGTGGACCTTGAAGTAGTTTCAGGTATGTTTCTGGTAAACCAATTGTATGCTTCTGTGCTCTTTGATTCGGGTGCTAGTAGGAGTTTTGTATCTACCACCTTTTGTCATGTAATGCATTGTAAGAATAAGAAGATAGACGTGCCCTTCCATGTAGAGACAGCGATAGGAAAGTCTACCAAGGTGACTGATGCGATAGACGATTGTCTCATAGAATTGGATGGTCGTAAGTTTCCCGCTAGATTGTATGTGATGGCCCTAGGAGGTTTTGATGTGGTGTTAGGGATGGATTGGTTGGCTGCCTACGAAGCGAATATCGTGTGCCGAAAGAAGACGATTCGTTTGACTGTGCCCGATGGCAGCTTGTTTACAGTACATGGAGACAAGGAATACACTTCACCGCGAGTGATCTCGATGAGTATGGCAGAGAAGTTTATGAGACGAGGGTGTGGTGCTTACCTAACTTATGTGAAGGATGTGGATGCTACCATGCCTTAGCTATCAGGCGTGCTGGTAATATATGATTTCCCAGATGTGTTTCCCGAAGACCTATCAGGGGTCCCACCTGATTGAGAGGTTGAGTTTCAGATTGACTTGATACCAGGAGCGCAACCCGTAGCCAAGGCACCACACCGGTTGGCTCCATCCAAACTCAAGGAGCTGATGACGCAACTGCAAGAACTCTTGGAGAAAGGCTTTATTTGGTCGAGTATCTCTCCATGGAGTGCTCTGATCCTATTCGTGAAGAAGAAGGATGGTAGTATGAGGATGTGCATGGACTACCGCGAACTGAACAAGTTGACCGTGAAGAACCGGTATCCGTGACCGAGGATTGATGACTTGTTTGATCAACTCCAGGGTGCAAGTTGGTTCTCGAGGATCGATATTCGGTCGGGTTATCACCAGCTAAAGGTTAAAGAACAAGATATCCCAAAGATTGCATTTTGGATGCAATATGGGCATTATGAATTTCTGGTGATGTCGTTTGGTCTAACCAATGCTCCTGCAGCATTCATGGACTTGATGAATAGAGTTTGTCGACCGATGCTTGACAAATCAGTAATGTTGTTCATAGACGATATCCTGATCTACTCAAAGAATGAGGGAGACTGCGTCTGTCACCTCCGTGAGGTGCTGGATACTCTAAGAAGGAAGAAGTTGTACGTGAAATTCTCCAAATGCGCATTTTGGTTACACGAGGTGTAGTGTCTGGGTCATGTGGTTAACCCAGAAGGAATCATGGTTGATCCTGCTAAAGTGGAGGCGGTGATGAAGTGGAATTCGCCTAAAACGCCGTCTGAAATCCAAAGCTTCCTTGGATTGGTGGGTTATTACAGAAGGTTCATTCAGGATTTTTCCAAAATTGCCTCGCCGTTGACTAAGTTGACGAGGAAGTATGTGAAATTTGAATGGGATGACCACCAAGAAAATGCGTTCATGGAGTTAAAGAGAAGATTAACGCAAGCTCCAGTGTTAACGCTACAAGAAGGGAATGAACACTCGGTTGTCTATTCCGATGCCTCTTATCAGGGGTTAGGGTGCGTGCTAATGCAGCGAGGAAAAGTCATAGCATACGCATTTTGACAGTTGAAGGTTCATGATGTGAACTACCCAACGCATGATCTGGAGCTGGCTACTATGGTATTAGCATTAAAAATACGGAGACAGTACTTATACGGTGTCAAATGTATGATTTTTACGGACCACAAAAGCTTAAAATATTTATGAGTAGAAGGATATTAATATGAGACAGAGATGATGGTTGGAGCTCATAAAAGACTACGACTGTGAGATTCATTATCACCCGGGTAAAGCTAACGTGGTAGCTGATGCTCTAAGCCCGAAGGAAAACCGGGAACCGATTCGGGTGAGATCTTAAGAGTTGATTGTAACTCCTAATGTAATAAAGCATATTTATGAGGCTCCTAAAGAAGCTCTAGAACCTGGGCACATTGATAAGGAGAGGATGAAAGGGAAGATCGCAAATCTTGAAGAAAACATCGACGGTGTCAAAATCAGATTAGGGCGTATGTGTTAGACGAAAGGAAAATCTGATCCCTAGTCGTGGAGGTCTAAAAGAGAAAGTGTTAAACGAATCCCACAAGACCCGCTACTCCATTCATCCAGGAACCAAGAAAATGTACCAAGACCTAAAGAGGAATTATTGGTGGCTGGGAATGAAAGCCGACGTAGCAAGGTATGTAGAAAGATGCTTGACCTGTTTCTAGGTTAAGGCCGAGCATCAGAAGCCATATCGGAAAATCCAACCCTTAGAAATTCCCAAATGGAAGTGGGAGCATATTACTATGGATTTCATAATGAAGCTATCTCATACAGCTAAAGGTTATGATGCAATATGGGTCATAGTAGACAGACTGATGAAGAGTGCTCACTTTCTACCCATCCGAGAGACGTATAACTTGAAATGGCTAGCCGAATTGTTCATCAATGAGATAGTTATCCATCATGGTGTGCTGTTCTCGATTGTCTCGGACAGAGATACACGGTTTACAACCAAAGTTTTGAAGAAGTTCAAAGATGCGATGGAACCAAACTGCACATCAGTACAGCATACCACCCACTGACTGACGACCAATCCGAAAGAACTATCCAGACCTTAGAGGACATGCTTTGGGCATGTATCATAGACTTTGGTGGAAGCTGGGATAGTCACCTACTGTTGGCGTAGTTCTCATACAATAACAGCTACCATGCCAGTATTGGTATGCCCCCGTAGGAGATTCTCTATGGCCGGAAATGTAGAGCCTCTGTTTGTTGGGGGGAAATCTGATAGAATGAGTTGGGGGTATCGAGGTTATCGAAATGAACAATGAGAAGTTAGGCAGAATTAAAGCCTACATGAAAGCCGCCAAAGCTAGGCAGAATTCCTATGCCACCCTTGGAAAGGAATCATTCGATTCAGAAAGAGAGGGAAGTTTAGCCCTCGATTTATTGGGCCTTTCAAGATAGTAACCCGTGTGGGAGAAGTGGCATATAGGCTGGAACTACCAGATGAGTTGAGTGGAATTCATCCTACCTTTCACGTATCACATCTGTGTAAGTGTCTAGCAGACGAAGATGCTCATGTTCCACTAGAAGATGTGGAGGTTGATGGCAGACTAAACTATATGGGTTCAAAAAGGTGATAAGGTCGCCCATACTTCTCTCTCTCATGCAAGAAGTTTCAGCAGAAGTAAGAAGAAGTTTCACCCACTTTTAAAGAAAAAAAGTCTTCAAAAGGTAAGATTCTATGGTGTTCTTCTCGATTTCAGTTGGGTTTTCAGCTGCTGGAATGATTTCTATATCTTTCTATGTGTTTAGTTGCTTCTTTGTATGTGTCTGGTGCTAGAACTCCAGGTGTTGCTCTCAGGTTTGCTGTGTTCAGCTCGAAAGCTGTTAAGGTGAGTTCTAGATCCCCTTTTTACTTGTTTTCTACTTGTTTGGGGTTGGAATGCATATTGAAAAAAATGATGTTACTGGATAATTTATGTTTTCTAATGTTAAAATGATGTTTTCACAAATGTATGTGTTTTAAAGACTTCTATGATGTTGTTTGGTTGATTATAGTGTTCTAAGTGTACAACTGATAGATCTAAATTATAAAATATACTTAATATGATGTATGGTACTAGAAACTGCATATGGTGAAATGCAGGTGTTGAACTTGCTGTGCGCTGTGGACATTTGTGAACTAGACAGTCTGCTGTGGACATTGTATGTCCGCTGTGGACATTGTGTGTTCGTTATGGACACTTAAGTTATTTACACACATCCGCTATGAACCCTTAAGTACTTTAGACTGTCTGTTGTGGACTTGGTTGTCCGCTGTGGAGACTTGGAATGTTTAAGTCATCCGCTATGAACGTTAGTCATCCGCTGTGGACACACTTGGTGTCTTATTCATGAGCTGTGGACCTTTAGCCGTCTGATGTAGATTTGGTCGTCTGCTGTGGACTTAACCTGTCCGCTGTGGACACTTAGCTTCTAAGCCATCCGTTGTATAACTTACTCATGCGCTGTGGACACTTAGAATTATTCTAAAATTTTGGGATTAGAATTTTGACAGGATCAGTGATCTAAGTTTGATCAATTAGAGTTGAATTGCAGCGGAATTAGAACAAGAATTAGACAAATATAGAAAGAACACAATAGATTTCAATGGAACAGTACACGGTTATAGAGAAAGAGGGTTTTCTGCAAAAGGGATAATATCATTCATGCACAAATGCTTCGGTATATCCGCCGCTAAGCTTCGCACCTTACAATTAGGTCAACATTCCTTATATAAAGGAATGTGACGTCTGCTGATGTCACTTGATAGTGACATTTAACAGAATTATTACAAACAACTGAAAGTAAGCAAACTACTGAGAATGTTCACAACAACTGAGAACATCTCAGAGTATGCTAAGTACAAGATGAAACTAAAACTACTGAAACTACAAGTACTGATTACAAGAAACATAAAACTACTGATTACAAAAGAATTAAAAGGAAAATATAACTACTGAAAGGAAACCATCACAACTACTGAAGAGGTCTTCTTCAGCTGTTGTGACAACATCTGAAACTTGGTCTTCAGTCTTTGTCTTCAGCTTTTGTCTTCAGACTTTGTCTTCAGACCTTGTTATCAGTTGATGTCTTCAGCTGTTGCAGACTACTTCAGTTGTTGTAATGTCTGTGGGACTTAAAGGTTTTTCTGATCAGGCTCATTGGTTCTTTTGGTCCAACAAACTCCCCCTGAACCAATGCAGCCAAAACCTTTAAGCTTATTGAGGTCCCACTTATTCTTGGCAGAAATACTCTCTTGATCAGCTTCAGAGATATCAGATAAGCACAGGCCAGGGAACAGGTTTCAGTAGATGTGAATGTCAAAGGATGGAAGGGAACTCTGTCTTGGGGAACTGGACACAGAGCTGTTATCCCAACCATGAAACCTACTTCCCATTGATGAGTCTATAAGACTCTCTGACGTAGGCCTCAAGGAGAACAACTTGTTCCTCCTTAGTGAGTTCTTCTGCTTCTCCTTCGAAGAAGAACTCTGGGCCATAGTACTCTGATAGGTACTTTACTGTCTTTCCATTTTTCAACTCAACAGTTGTTATCTCTCTGTAAGCAAATTCATCTGGGTGAGTCCCTTCTAATAACAACTGGAGTTCATTTTTCTTGATCTCTTCAAGCCTCTTGTATAACAACCCCTTCTTGACCATTTTGTTCTCCATTAGAGTTTGAGGGGTCATCTTTGACTTGTAGGCTCTCTTGAAGTCTTCAAGTATCTCCCAGGGTGAGACTACAATGGCCAACATAATAACAGCATCTATGGTCTTTCTCACTTGGCCATTGTATCTACTTGGTATGGATTTCTTATGAATTCTAGAACTAACCCTGGGGTCTGGCCAAATCCTTACTCTCTCCTTTTGATATTGAAAGGTATGCCTGAGAGCATACAGCCTTTGAGCGTGTTTCTTCATGGCTTGTATAGATGATGACTGAGGAAACTCTTTGTCAACCATCTTCAAAAGTTGCTCATCGTGCTGTTTCTGCTGTTCTTCTTCTTCAATCTTAACTTTCACCATTTGCCTCTGAAAGTCTGGTGTGATCATTTGTTGACTTCTGGGCTCAGGTATTTTTAGAACAGCAGAGATTGGCAGACTGTCTTCTTCATCATCTTCTTCTTCTTCTTCTTCCATCCTCAACACCCTTCTCCTCCTTCTGGGTGCATCATTGGATGTGGTTTGAGGTGGTTTTTGGGGTAAGGGAGTTGGTTTTGAGGGTTGAGTTGGTTTAAGTTTAGGTTTAGGGATTGGTTTGGAGAGTTGTGGGGTTGGTTGTTTTTGAGTGGGAGTTTGGGAAGGCTGATCTAGCATTTTTGTGGTAAGTTTGGCTTTGGAAAGCTTGGCCATATCAGTTCTCTTCCCAGCACCTGCTTCATCTAAGGCTTCGATAATCAACCCCTTATTGAATGCTTCAGAAGCACAGATTCTGGTGGTTATTGCCAGAATACTGTCTCTGGTCCATGATTTAATCTCAATTAATGATCTTCCCAAGTATTTTGCAATAAACCTGATCATTATCTCCAACCTCTCCCTTTCCATCACACTGTAACTGGCCCATCTCTCTTGTATCTCTTTAATCTCCAGCCTTCTGATCTCAGTGTCTAATGTAGCTGTATCAAAGCCCTGTCTGAAGAGTTGGTCTATTATTCTGTCCATTGATCTGCTGTGAGCTTCATCAGCTTCTTTAACCAGATCTTCCAATGATTTCTCTTCATCAGGCTTTTGAGTTTCAGCACTTTTCTTTCTCTTGTATGTGATCAGCTGTTTTTCCTTTTCTAACTCCTTTTCTTTCTCTTGTTGTTTCTCATCTTCCACTCTCTTTCTCTTTCTTTCTTTCACTGCCTTAGACTCCCCCTTTTTGGGTGCATTGGGTTCAGGGGTTTGAATGGCAGAAAGCTTCTTTTGCACAGCATCATCAACAAGTGTTTGTAGATTTGAGGAGATCCTCTCATCAATGGCTTTATGCACAATCTCATTGATGATGGGAGTGATGAGAGGTAAGGAATGTTGAAAGGTAGCAACCATCTGCTCAGAGGGGTTCTGTCCCTGAGAGGTGGTGCCAAAAGCAGTGGCTGGTGGCTCAGTTGAGTGTAGTGGCTGAGTGTTTGGTGAACCTTCAGATGAAGGTGCCATCTGTGGGTTTATTGGGGCAGATGGACTTTGATCCTGAGACATTTTGGCAAGCAGTTCTTTGAGTCTGCTCACCTCAGCCTCAAGGATTGTGTTATGGGCTAAGACATCGAAGAAAAAGCCCAGGTCATCATCAGTCTTTGCTGAATCACCTGACCTCCTGATTGAATCAGGATGTACATGCCCTGAGTGTAGATCAGTTGTAGCATGTGCCCCTTGTTCTTGGTTCTGGGGACTTCCTGCCTCAGGACTGAGTCCTTCATCGGCAGTTGCCTCTGGTGAGGTCTTAGAGATGTTACCAACTGCATCCTGTTCATTTGCTGAATCAGTAGAAGTGGCAGCCTCACCAGATGTTCTAACCTCCTCCTCTACACGGGGAGATTGAACATTATAACCCCTGTGCTGTGGGTTATCAGCAGCATTTTGGTCCTCTTCCTCAGCTGTTGAGGTTCTCCCCATTGTAATTGGTTTCTGGGGAGGAGGAGAGGAATGCAGCTGACTCAGCACTTGTGCAACTATAATGGTTGGGCTTTGAGGGGCGGTTGCATTTGGAGATAGGTTTGAAGCAGATTGCACCCGGGGTGACTGGTGCTCTTCAATGGTAACCTTCTCAATTGAGATAGGTTCCAGCATTGTGGTATCCCCAATTATGGTTGCATCAGGATCCTGTTGAGAGGATGCCTGAGCGGCTAGGGCTGGTGGAGTCTTTGACACTACTGGGGGGTTAGAACCAGTAAGTGTTTCCTGTATTGGTGGTACAGGGGCATCCTCAGGGGACTCATCTCCCTGAGTAGCCTTTTTGGGCTTTTTGGTGTTGGGTTTGGTGGGGACTTTGGATCTGGAAGTGGAGGCTGTGGGTTCCCGCTGCTTGGGTTTTAGCAGCCGGGCAGCCCCTTTCAGTGTAGGGTCAGAGTTGTGCCTGGAGTATACTTCAGGCAATACAGCCGGAGCAGGGACTCCAAGGCCAACAAGGCCGTCTGATTTTAGCTGATTTAAAATTATGGCCATGAGAAACCTGGGATATAATATCCATCTGTTTGCCACAGGTTTCAAAGCCAGATCCTTTAGTTCCATGAAAACTATCTCAGAAAAATTTAGATTTTGTCGTTCAAAGATAGAGTATAATACCTGTTGCCATCGGGAGGACATCTGATCCCATGAGGAGGTTTTTGATGCAAGGCAGACATTCACCATGTGGAATATAAGACGTTCAGCATCATGGAAGTGCTTCTTCAGAATGGTGGTAGCACTTAAGTCTCCTTCATACCCGTTATTGATGAAAGACATATCAGTTGTGCCTTTCGGGTATTCTGTGACACAGGTGGCATCATGTAGATTTAGGGTTTGTCGAATGATGTCTGGAGTGATGACCACCTGTTTCTGGTTAACCAACGACTGGAGAGTGATTTGGCTATCATTCTCACCAGTTTGCACAGAGACGTTGGTCCAGAATTGGCTTAGGGAATCGGGGTATATGGTAGGATTCAGAAGAAAAGCGGTTCGGTACTGGGAATCTACCATAAGATCGATGGCATTATCAAATTTGTTCCAAAAGGCCGATTTCGAGAGGTAGGCAACACAGTTGTGTCTGGGTTTGAGTTTCATGGTCGCCATTGTTGAGAGAGTGAAGGACATAAAACGGCTAATGAAACGTTTGAAAGTAGATTTAGGTATTTATAGGGTAAGAAAAGGCTGATATAAAACGACTGAAAGTGTTGGTGCTGTCATCAGTTGTTTGAAAACAACTGAAGACCTGGTATTAACTTTCAGAAGTTGTAACAACTGAAGACTTGGTATTAGTCATCAGTAGTTGTGAAACTACTGAAGACATGGTTTTGGCTTCAGGTGTTGTAAACAACTGAAGATTTGGTGTTAGTCATCAGTAGTTGTAAAACTACTGAAGACATGGTTTTGGCTTCAGTTGTATGAAGTGAAACAGCAGTTGTAGAAACAACTGAAGAGAAAAGTTTCTCATCAGCTGTTGTCGTCAATTCTTAGCTCATCAGCTGTTTCATTCTGACCTCAACACTTATCAGACTTTTTGTCTGATTTTCAGACGTTTCATTGGTCATCAGTACTTATCTGTTATACTGACATCAGTAGTTGTAACTACATCAGTAGTTGTAACCACATCAGTTCTTTTCAACAGATAGAGTACTTCAGTACTTTTAAGTAATTTAGTCTTCAGTAGTTATGAAAACTACTGAGGATAAAAGAACTTATCAGTACTTATTTGTGACAATAGTATACGAATGCTCATCAGTACTTGTTGACTGAGATCATCAGTAGTTGTCACTTATTCTAGCTGCAGCATACCAAGCCTTAACACTAGGTTTTGGAAAGTTGAACTGTCCAAAGGCTTAGTAAATATGTCTGCAAGCTCATCAGCACTAGGAACAAACTTTGGATCAATCAGACCTTTTTCAAAACAATCCCTAATAAAATGGTGTCTGATCTCAATATGTTTGGTCCTAGAGTGCTGGACTGGATTCTTGACAATACAAAGAGCTGAAGCACTATCCATTAGTAATGGAGTCTTAGTCTCTGTAATGCCATAATCCAATAATTGATTCTGAAGCCAGAGTACCTGAGATGTACAACTTGCAGCAGCAATGTACTCGGCTTCAGCAGTGGATGTAGCAACAGATGTTTGTTTCTTACTCTGCCAAGAAACCAAACAGTTGCCTAGGAATTGACATCCACCAGAAGTTGATTTTCTAGTTAATTTACACCCTGCATAGTCACTATCAGAAAAAGCAACTAATTTGCAAGAGTGCCCAGTGGAATACCAAAGACCTAGAGATTGAGTACCTTGCAGATATCTAAAGATCCTCTTGACTGCAATCAAATGAGACTCTTTAGGAGCAGCCTGAAATCTAGCACAAACACAAGTTGCAAACATAATATCTGGTCTAGAAGCTGTTAAGTACATCAAGGACCCAATCATACATCTATAAAGTGTTTCATCAACAGCTTTACCTTTCTGATCTGCATCCAGTTGTGTGGTGCTGCACATGGGAGTAGAACAGGGCTTACAGTTTTGTAAATCAAACTTTTCCAACTTGTATTTTGACTGATGAATGAAAGTTCCATCAGCCTTTTGTTTGATTTGCAAACCTAGAAAGAACTGTAATTCTCCCATGGCACTCATTTCGAATTTTTGTTGCATCAACTTTGTAAATGCATCACACAACTGTGGATCAGAGGATGCAAAAATAATATCATCAACATAAATTTGAACAAGGAGCTTATGCTGACCCACTTTCTTAATGAACAAAGTTTTATCTATGGAGCCTCTAGTGAAATTATTCTGAAGAAGAAAATTTGACAGTGTTTCATACCAGGCTCTAGGAGCTTGTTTCAACCCATAAAGAGCCTTATCAAGTTTATACACCCAATCAGGATGTTTATTATCCTCAAAACCTGGTGGTTGACACACATAAACCTCTTCTTTTATTTTACCATATAAAAATGCACTTTTGACATCCATTTGAAAAACTTTAAGATTGTGGAATGAACAATCTAATTGCCTCCAGTCTGGCTACAGGGGCAAAGGTTTCATCATAATCAATACCTTCTTCTTGTGAAAACCCCTGGACAACCAGTCTGGCCTTGTTCTTGACAATTTGCCCATTTTCATCTGTTTTATTCCTAAACACCCATTTAGTGCCTATTGCACACTTACCTGGGGGTAGAGGAACCAGTTCCCACACTTGCTGCTTTTTGAACTGAAGAAGCTCAAGCTGCATGGCATCAACCCATCCATTGTCTCTTAATGCAATATGATAGTTCTTTGGCTCTTGCTGACTGATGAAGAGAGCATAGAAGCAGAAGTTGGACAATTGACTTCTAGTTGAGACACCAGCATTGATATCACCAATGATTTGAGACATTGGGTGATTCTTCAGCTCTTGGTACACTATGAGATCTGTGCAAGTGTTTGTAGCACGCTCAGCAGCAACAGATGTTGATCCAGATTCTTGAAACCAAGTATTAGATGGCAAGTCAAATGAAGTAGAGGATTCAGAAATCTCATCAGCATTTGTTGTGGATGGTGCTACTGAAGCTACAGGAACATCAAGTTTAGTAGACTCAGGCAGTTGATCACTAAACTTGAATAGGTGAGTACTGGGATCATCATCAACATCAGTACCACCAGATGGATGACTAGCTGCAGAAGGTGATGAATTCACATGATCTGCAACAGCTGGAGGCTGATAAGGAACATATTGCAGTATGTCCAGATCAAACAACTCCACAGGGTTTTGTGGGATTTTGTCCTTAGGAGATTCATTGAACTTCACATGCAAGGTTTCTTCAACCATCTTTGTTCTGCAGTTGAACACTCTGTAAGCCTTGCAAGTGGATGAATACCCAACAAAATACCCTGCATCCACCTTAGAATCAAACTTTTGGAGTTGATCCTTTGTGTTGAGAATGTAACAAGGACACCCAAATGCTCTGAAGAATGAAATTAGAGGAGCCAAATGATGTAGAACTTCATAAGGAGTCTTCATCAACCTCTGATTCACTAAAGCTCTATTTTGCACATAGCATGCTGTGTTGACAGCTTCAGCCCAAAAGGTCAGTGGCAAACCAGAGTCAGCCAACATGGACCTTGCAGCTTCAATTAGGGTCCTGTTCTTTCTCTCCACTACTCCATTTTGTTCTGGAGTCCTTGGGATGCTATACTGCCTCTTGATTCCTTTTGAAAGGTAGAAATCATCAAGTGTATGGTTTCTAAATTCAGTTCCATTATCACTTCTTATACACTTGACTGATAGGGAATACTGCTTCTCAACATACAACACAAAGTTAATAATTGTCTGAGCAGCCTCATCCTTTGAATGCAAGAAGAAGGTCCATACAAATCTGGAGTAATCATCCACAATTACCAGACAGTATTTCTTCTTTGCCATGCTCATTACTCTCACAGGACCAAAGAGATCCATGTGCAGTAATTGCAAGCAGGCAGTGGACTTTGGTTCTTCTATAGGAGGGAATGAAACTTTGTGTTGTTTTCCTTTTAAACAAGCAGTGCAGGTTTCATCACAGTGGAACTCCTTTATTGGTAGACCTCTCACTAAACTATTGTGGATCAGCTGATTCATGTTTTTGAGATTAACATGACCCAGCCTTCTATGCCACAGTTTAGATTCCTGAGGAGAGGCCTTGGAGAACAGGCAAGGATGACCTTTTAAATCAATCTTCTTTGACAAATCCAAGGCATATACTCTTCCTATCCTGTTGGCCTTCAGGAGAGTATGTTCATCCAATACCTTGTCAATCAGCCTCAGAACTTTGGAAGACAGAATCCGGCAGTTCTGGCTTGTGAAAAGTGCAACATGCCCTTTATCACACATCTGACTGACACTCAGTAGATTATACTTGAGATTCTCCACATGGTTAACATCATCAAATCTGATTTCTCCATTTGACACAAATCCTTTCCCGATGATGTAACCCTTAGCATCATTTCCAAATGAGACAAATCCCTTCTTTCCTTGAGAGTAGTCATTAAGAAGAGAACTGCTCCCAGTCATATGCATAGATCCTCCACTGTCTACATACCAGATGCTTCTTTGGCATGCTGAAGAACCCTGCATTTATCATAAGAAACTAGTTAGCTTTAGAGACCCAAACCTTTTTGGTTTTGGGTCTGTTTTCATCAACAGATTTAACCATAACTTGTTTCTCATGATTAACAGCTGATGAAGGTGGAGATGGTGCTGAAATGGATTTCTTAGATTTGGGCTTGGATTTCCTTTTCAGTGGTTTGATCACAGGTGCATCTAGTTGGTTAACTCTCCCCAACAAATGCTGAACCATCATAACAAGTTGTGTCTGATTTGTTGCTAAAGCCTTCAGCTCATTTGACACATCAGTACTTTTTTTGATGAGTTCCTGTGACCCACCATTTCCTCCTTCTTGAAATTCACAGACTTAGTCTGATGTTTATCATGAGGAACACTATCAGCTGTTTTCTGATAAACCCCATCCTTCTTTTTGGATTTTGGTGAGGCCTTGGGTTTATCAGTTTGAGATGACTGTGGTACAAACTTGGTCTCAAACTCATTTTTCATTTTATTAATCTCTTCTTTAATGAGCTTATCTCTGTTGAGTTTGGAACCCTTTTTGTACCAGCATTCATCAGATAGATGATTGAATTTACCACATATTTCACATGGCTTATTCTTCATCTTGGATTGATCAACTGCTGAAGTGGAAACTACTGAAGGTGTGATCTTCAGTACTTTCCTCCTTTCAGTACTTGTGTTAAGTACTGAAGGATCGGTAACAACTGAAGACTTGTTCTTCAGCTGTTCTCTATCCGTCCTGAAAGACCGTATGATAGATTCCTCAGCAGTTGTTAATCCTTTTATTTCAGCAGATTTGAAATGCTTTTCAGATGTTGTGACTTGCCCTTCAGTACTTGGAGTACTTTGAGGGACAACATCTGAATTGCTCAGCTTCATGTGTTTATCAGCATTTAAACCATCAGGCAATTGATTTGCTGAGATCTTAACACTGACTTCATCCTCTAATTTTGTATTATCATTTGAGGATGAATCACATGATGATGTGGTTTGGAAATTACTTTCACCTTCAGATTTTACTATTGATTTTGAAGTAAAATCAGTAGGTGGTGCAGTATGATTGTAACCTATTCCAAACTTCACATTTGAAGCTGTTTGCTTGCTGAGAAGCATTTCAAATCCCTTGCAGGATGTTACCCAGCGGTCACACTCAACTTGGGTAGCTGCAAGTGTCTCTTTGAGACTTCTGTGGTTCTCAAGTATGACCTCTACCTTAGCCTTTTCATCATTAAGTTGGCATTTAAGCTTGTAAATCTCATCATCTTTGTCATTAAGAGCAGACTCATACTCAGCTTTTCTTTTGGAAATAGTTTTCTCAAGCTCAAGATTTTGATTGATTAAAGCTACATTTGCCTCTCTAATAGAGACAAAGGCAGCTATGCATGATTCAGAACATAACTTGGCTTTAGCCTCAGAAGATACCTGGGTTACCTGTGAAGATGATGCATTGGAGCAGGAACCCTCAGTAGACTCCAGGGCCATGAGAGCAAGATTCCCAAAAGGATGTTCACCACCATGTTGACCAGCACCAGCAAATAATTGCTCATTGAAACCAGAAAGATCATCTGGTAAGCTGCTCCAGTCAACAACTCCTGGTGTGAAGAAGCTGTGATGAGGTTGAGATTGTGATGGAGATGGTTGAGGCTCAGGTAGGGCTTGAGGTTGTTGTGCTATAGGAACTTGAACTGGATTTGGCTGTGGCATGTAATAGCAGGGATATGGATATGGCATTGGACCCTGAGGGACAAAATATGCAGGAGATTGAGGTTGTGAGTGATGACCAGAACTAGCAGGATGTTGCCCTTTGTTTTGTGAACTATTGCTTGGAAAGGTCACAAAGGGTGCAGAGGAGTTAGATCCAGTTGATCTACACTCTCTTGCAAAGTGCCCAAGCCTGTGGCATTTGTGACACCTCAACTTACTCTTGTCAAAACCAACTTTGGTTTTGCCAGAGAGTCCTGGAAATTTCCTACCAGTTCTCTTGTAGAACTTTTGAGATCTGATATTGATCAAGGCCATTTGGCTCAAAATATCCATCTCTTCTAAATCATCATCAGCAATACCCTCAAATCATCCATGATAAAGCATAAATTATCACTATTACACCCAGAATGACTGTCAACACCAACAAATGCATGATCAGAACTGTTTGAAGAGAAATCTATATGCTCATCATAATGGCTTTCTGATCCAGCATATTCTGACTCATGACCGACCATGGCAGTGTTCCCTGGTACAAAGTCATCAGTGAGCTTTCCTGATGATGCCAGATTCCTTTTTGCTCTATCTCTCTTTCAAATGTAAGCAGTTTCCCATGGAGTTGGGTGAGAGATAGGCTATCCAGATTTGCACTGGAGCGTAGGACAATGGTGTATGTGTCCCATCTCTCAGGCAGTGATCTGAGGAATCTGTTGTTCATCTGGCTGTTAGTATACTCATGCTTGACCATTTTCAGCTCAGAGATCAAGCAGGAGAAACGCTCAAACTGTTGAGTCAGTGTCTCACCCTTCCTATGAGAGAATGTCTCATATTGTTGGGCGAGGATTTCTCTGTTGTTTGCTAAGACCTCATCAGTTCCTCCGAATTGTTCCTTCAAAGCATTCCAGAGGTCATGAGCAGTTTCATGATGCATAAGCCCAGAATAGATTTCATTAGGCAGTGCCATGGCCAGAATTCCATGGGCTTTAGCATCAATCTCAAACAGTTTACGATCTTCATCTGAGTATTGCTCCTTCTTCTTCGGAACCATTTGGTTGGTCTCCGGATTGTTCACCATAGGCTTGTGTGGACCGTGAACCACAGATGTCCAACAACCTGAACTGTTAACAGACAGGTGATGGAGCATTCTTCGTTGCCATATGTTATACTCACTCCTAACCAGCATCGGAGGCTTGGTTGAGGAGCCAGTATTGTGAGGGTCATTAGATGGAGTAGTCATTCTCAGATTCAAACCAATTCAATCAAGTTTCAACAGATTTAGCACAAAAACACAACAAACTCAATATGAACCAAGAAGAAACTCAAATTGAATAACCAGAAGCAGCAGAAGATCAATCTCTATAACCAATTCTTGCAAATATGCTAATTCGATCAAACTTTAGATATCGAAATAGCAGTTTCAATGATCAATTGTTAAACCGATCAATGATTAGCCTGCTCTGATACCATTTGACAGGATCAGTGATCTAAGTTTGATCAATTAGAGTTGAATTGCAGCGGAATTAGAACAAGAATTAGACAAATATAGCAAGAACACAATAGATATTCAATGGAACAGTACACGGTTATAGAGAAAGAGGGTTTTCTGCAAAAGGGATAATATCATTCATGCACAAATGCTTCGGTATATCCGCCGCTAAGCTTCGCACCTTACAATTAGGTCAACATTCCTTATATAAAGGAATGTGACGTCTGCTGATGTCACTTGATAGTGACATTTAACAGAATATTACAAACAACTGAAAGTAAGCAAACTACTGAGAATGTTCACAACAACTGAGAACATCTCAGAGTATGCTAAGTACAAGATGAAACTAAAAC
Organism: Flaveria sonorensis; assembly: GCA_025506505.1. Taxonomy (NCBI): domain Eukaryota; kingdom Viridiplantae; phylum Streptophyta; class Magnoliopsida; order Asterales; family Asteraceae; genus Flaveria; species Flaveria sonorensis. Next base: position 18,393,426 of record CM046437.1, on the reverse strand, counting down.
TACTAAAACTACAAGTACTGATTACAAGAAACATAAAACTACTGATTACAAAAGAATTAAAAGGAAAATATAACTACTGAAAGGAAACCATCACAACTACTGAAGAGGTCTTCTTCAGCTGTTGTGACAACATCTGAAAATTGGTCTTCAGTCTTTGTCTTCAGCTTTTGTCTTCAGACTTTGTCTTCAGACCTTGTTATCAGTTGATGTCTTCAGCTGTTGTAGACTACTTCAGTTGTTGTAATGTCTGTGGGACTTAAAGGTTTTTCTGATCAGGCTCATTGGTTCTTTTGGTCTAACAAATTTAAGTGTTAAGTACTTATGTATAAGGAAAGATTATGCTTGTTCAATGCTTCTAATGTTTGATTCTTTCTTATATGCTGCTGTTATGAATGTTACTTATTATATTTCATGATAAGCGATTATAAGGTAATGGATATCTTAAACGTATTATTCATAATCATATGGTCACAAAGGAATAAAAGAAGGACATTGGAACTTAATGAATGTTATCCTCGGGGCCAAATAGGTAAAAAGCCTTGCAAGCATTTCCAAATTTGGTTCACGACCTTGGTTGACGTTTGCTCAATTGATGTGTGGCTGTTCAGCCCAAGTAAGGCACGGCTAGGGTCTGATCCTTATGATTGACCAATAGATCAATGGGATCCAAGTTCATGAGCAGGCTTCATGCCTAGAAGTGTGGATCAACTACCATGGGTTAGCTACCATGATAAACGCTTGCTGGCAGGGGTTCGGCATTTGTTGCCAACCAATAATGTAGGCTCTTGCTTTGTGCAATCCTAGTTAATGAAAGAGGAAGATAATGAAAGAAAGAAAGATAATGAATTTTCTAAAGAATGATTATGTACTATGATGGATGATTCACAAAAGGAAGCTTACCAATGTATATTTTCTATAGTATTAAAACTAGAACTCACTCAGCAATGCTGACTTTTTTTATGCATTTCAGTTGGCAGGTAATAATATTGCTGGAGATGGCATGGGGTCGAAGCTACCTGGCAAATAAAGACTGGCATCCATATTGTGCTAAATATGATATTTTTTTCTTGAAATACAACTGAATGTCTCTTTTTGGTAACTAATAACAATGATGTATTTCTTGGCAAAAGTTATTATCAATGCATGAGAAGGTTTTTGTTTAATTATTCCGTTGCTATCATCTCTTAATTCAAGGTATTTTAACATATAAAGTGCTATGAATGACCAACTGTGTGGGTTCCCTGGAACGGGGCCTTACAGCTGAGCACAAACCAGAATGACCTACATCATGATCCAAAAATATTCCTAATGAGAAACACATCCATCTTGGATGAACAATCAATAAAGTCTTTTAGACTACATTCCTTGTGAATAAATCACAAGAATCCAAAAAAGGATCACTTCCAAAGTGAAGTGAAAAAGAATCCCAATGTGGATCAAACAATATGGATCAAATTGAGCATTTATACTCCTAAATAGCTTGGTCATAAGTATTGAAAGTGCTTTCTAGCATATCTTGAGGAGGGTTGATCTTAACATACAATCAGATGTGGGGTACATAAAAATCATGTTAATAGACAAAAAACATGATAATCACTTACTGTTTCAATCAAACATTAATACCATGCATGAGTTTAAGTGGACAAAATATCTACAATCAATATTGTATTAGTCTATGTCTATTCTCAAAATCATCAAATCAACTTAGTGAGAATTTAAGAATAGTATGATCTTATGTTATGTGCAAATGATTCATGTCCAAGCATTAAAGTCATCCATTTCTTAGTTAGATAAAGTTCTATCTTTCTAAATGTTTATCATGCAAACAATCAAATTGGACTTTAATAATTTCCATTAAAACAAATTCAAATTTTTGTCATTTTATAAAAAGTTTTTATAAATATGCAAAAATTTAGGGGGAGAAAATAAACATGGAAATATCAAAGGCAAAATAATATATGCATAATCATACATTTTAAAATCTGAAACTTTAAAATTTTGAGTTTTAAATAAAGCCAAGTCAAGCCAGCACTCAAACACAGCAATTTGACACATATACATGCACAATATTGCTTGTGAGTGATATTTCAACATCCATATATTAATCATGTTAAAATTTTATAATTTTAACAAACATTTTAAATTTTTAACGAACAATAATATTTTGAAACATTTCAAAATAATTTTCAAGCAACACAAAAAATTTTCAAAGTCTTTAAAGCATATGTATTAATTTACATAGCTGACGAGCAAAATTTTCAAAACAGGAAAAAGTTTTTAAACTTTGTCAATTGTTGACACAGCGGACACACAAACATAGATCTGTCGTAGCTACAGTTAACCATCAAATCATGCAAAATACACCAAGTGTATATATAAACAAACATGCATCCGCTATGCATCATTGAACATACAAGTGTTCACTGCATCATGTAAGTAAAGCATCCGCTGTGAATACAGTGACTTCCATAGCGCATGACTTTAGTCATCCTTGTAGAAATAGTACAAGTGTACACAGCGTATGTACACAGGTAAGCATACATTGTACACTATCATGCAAGCATTCACAGCGCATGACAATAAGTCATCCGGTGTGAATATCTCTCAAACAAACAAAGTTTACACAGCGTATGACTAATGAGTCATCTGCTATGAACAACCAAACAATCATTCAAGTTTACACAGCGCATGAAAAATTTTCATCTGCTATATGAAAGGTGTCAAACACACAGTGCATGACTAAATAGTCATCCAATGTATATATAGTCAAAAACATTCAAGGGTCCACAGCGTACAACTTAAAGTTGTACAGTGAATGCACTGTGCCCACAGCGCATGTGTATTTCACAGCTCATGACTTAAAATTAAATTTTAATTTCAACTATTCACACAACATACAGTCACACTGTACACAGAGCGGATGTTCATTTTTTCTATTGTATATATAGACCAACACTTGTCATATTTTCATTCATCACGAGTGAGAGTGACAAAATCAAAATTTTAAAATGTTACACAGTACGATAAACCCTTAAACCCCTAATTAATCAAAACCCAATAACTGTTTGACTTAACTACTGATTGTCGATCAAATAGGTATAACAACATGTTTCTTAACTTCAAACAATCATTAAAACATCCAATTCTTCGATTTTGATTTTGACATCGTCAAAACCTAAGTCGAACAATGAACTGTAACCAAACATGAATCCTTTGATGTTTTAAATGAAATCAAATGTTGAATATATAATAGATGACCCTAGTCGCATGTATTAGGACTGTTATTGTGAAGAAATTTGATTAAGTGTTCATCGGGTTTATGAACACTCATGATGTTCATGCCAAAATCATACATTAAATTGATTTTTGATCTTTGAAAATGCTTAAAATGACTTGAAATATGTTATAACTTTGTAAATATGGTCAAAAGTCAGTTACAAACATATAAAATCAGTTAATTTGGCATAACATTAACGACAAAAACTTTAAATGCTTATGAAATCAATATGCATTGAATGGTAGGTTTTGACTTTAAAAATCAAAATAGAATTCATATTTGATGTTGTTATGAAACAAAATCAAAACATGATATCAGACATACAACTCATTATGATGAAACAACATGTTGTCAAACAATTTGGATCAAAATAACTTGAAATCAAAAAGATTTACAAGATTAAAATTGACCTTTTAAAAGTCAAACTAATCTAATGAGTGATTTTAAACAAACATACACTTTGACAAACTCATTGTGTTCAATACACATATGTCATCATTTCATAACAATGACAAATATCCTATGAACACTTGATCAACATTTTATCACATTAAACATCATACATAATTATCATGCAAGTTACTAACACATTCTTCTTATTGCAAATATGGCAAACTGAGTGTTTGTAGGACCAGTTAAAGGGATGGTCAATACAATCAGTCTCACAATGAGGAGAGTGTTAGAACACTTAACAAATCAAATAGGGAATCGAGTTTATATGAATGATACTAAGAACACAAGTAAACAATGGGACAAAACTAAGAACAAGAACAGGATGAGTATGGTTTTCAAGAATGTTGTATAAAAAGAAATACAAGAACCTGAGATACTTTATACTATATCCTACAGCCGGCCATACTTTGAAGGCCAGCTGGAAACACTAATCTAGACAACAAGATCAATGTAAAGTCAAAAGGTAGATTGCCTTTATGACAAGTGATTATATCATGCCATAGCTCACATCCTTATATATTACAAAAAGGATAAAAGTTACAAAGTAGAAAGTTACACACTCTAAACCATAATCTATAGTTACAAAAGCATGGACCTCTTCACCAACTAATGCAAGTTGGTGAGTCTTCAGAGTTGCAGCGAAAAGTGGGTCAGCTTTATACAAAAGTAGATTAGAGAAAGCATGTCTTCTCTGTCTTAGGAAGAAATCAATCTTCACTATATTGGTCTCAATAGACTTTATCTTTGAAGCTTTAGAAGTCTTCATATTTGGCTTCGGAAGATTTGGTCTTTGGCTTCGAAAGATTTTACACTTAGAATAATTTTCTGTGAGAAGTGTAAAACTTCTGAAGTAACTTCTACTAATGCATAATGTGCATGCAAGCTGGAAGCTCTTTGGTTGCTTTGGTTTATTTGATTACATCAGCCTTTCAATTATAACCTTACAAACTCCCCCTAGGCTGATGCTACCAAAACAAAGAAGTATACTTAGATATTGACAGTCCTCATTAGGATCAAGACCATTCCTTTCTTCATCAACTGATCAGGATTCCTCAAACTCTCATAATACCTTCTTATGTCATGGAGATCATGTAGAGGAAGATCAAGCATGTCTTGCCAGAAATAGACATGTTGACCCTCTTGATCTCTGATAACATACCACCTGTCTGGATTAGTAGCAAAGGTCCAGGACAGGATGGGTCTTCTAGTTGCAAGAAGCTCTACTTGAATTGGAGTTGGTTGAGCAGCCTCTTCTTGCACTTCCTTAGGATGCTTTGACTCATCCTGAGGTGTAGAGGTTGATGCCTTGGACTTCTTCTTAGAAACACCTTCATGGCCATCCTTTTCCTCCACTTTGAAGTCTTTAACTAAGAAGATTGGCCTTTAGCACCAGGTTGATTTGTTGTGTTTTTTTAGTTGGGTCCTCTTCCCTTAAAAGTTCAGAAGGAGAGGGATTTGGACCCTTTTGTGGATTAGAAGATGAAGTTGGCTGAGATGCAACTCTAGGTTCAGGTTGTGTTGTATCAGAGGGTTTAACCTTTACCTTAACTTCAAGTGGAGCGTGACTTGGTGGAGAATGCAAGTCATTAAGCTCTCCTTTTTTAATCTTCTGCTTGATCTCTCTAATATGATCATCCATAGTATATAGAGACACTGGACCAAGCCTCCTTCCAGAGTATCCATACATCTTCAAGAAGCTTATCATCCTCTATCAATCAGCAGACTTCTTTTGACTCTTTTGGATGATGACTCTTGACTTGGCAGCTTCTTCCCTTATTTTTCTCTTAGCAGCCTTTTGTTCTTTGATAACTTATTGCTCCCACTGCTTAAGATACTTGAATTTAACATACTCATATGATAAGGGAAGAAGTGTAGTTGTCTGATAGAGACCTATGGCACTCAGGTAGCTAATCATGTGTTGTCTATCAGCTTCCTTGTCTACCTGAGGTTGTTTAGTTGCCACAACCTCTTTCTCAGGGCTTTCCTAAACTGGAGAGAGGATAGGAGCATGCTTGTGACATCCGGTAATTTTCTGTTACCAAACTCCGTTAGTTCCGTTAGGTCTTGCATACACGTGTCGTGAGCACACACTAGTTGTCATTGAATGTTGGTGAGTTAACAATAATTAACAATGGTTAATGGATAATAACTTAATTAATAATGTTGATTATTAAATTGTGATTTGTGGGCTAAATATTATTTGTGAATTTTACCTTGTAACGTGGCAACGTGTTCTATCTATTCGTGTGTTTGGTGACTAATGGAAGTTATGCATGATTATTATTAATGATTAATAATATTGGTGTTTAGTAGTTAAAAACTATTTAAAAAGTGTTTAAAAGATTACTTTTTATAAAAGTTTAAACGATAAGGGTTAAAATGTAATTATTCTAAACATAGTATTACCTAAAACAAAACCCTAATCCCCCCTCCCCACCCTTCGGCCGCGACAAGCATCCACACAAACACATTGCGGCTTTTGAACCAAGAACAAGCATTCAGCATCGATTTTGGTTAGTTTCAAGGATTACAACACGTTAACAACATTAATTCTTAGCCACTATGCGATTAAAGGTTAGATTTTTATGAGTTTTTTATGGTTTTTGAATGGTGGCCGAAGCCAAGTTTAAACCCTTACATAAAATGTCGAATTTTTGATTGTTTGTTGATGGTATGATGTTAGTTAGATAGTATTGATGATATTTTACATGTATTATACAAGAAATTCATGATTTTGATGCGTGGATCATACCACTAATAATAGTAACTTTATTGCATGAACTTGATGATTTGATGATGAATTGATGATGTTATGATGCTAATAATGTTGTATGAATATTAGAATTATGATAACTATGCTAGAAATCCAAGAATTGATCATGTAGTTCATACCTTGCTAAAAGTAGAAACTTTTGGATATGAGATTTGTGAATTATGATGATTTGATGATGTTGAACATGTTTAAATGATAGTTATGAGCTTGAATAGGTATTGTATTGATGAATTCATGATTGAATGGAGCGTTAGATTGATTTTGGGATGTTAATTTCCCAAAAGGGAAACTTTATTTGTGTAGAATCTTGGATATGGTGAATTAGACACGTTTATGGTATTAGAATCATGTTAGAATGCTCATTGATGATGTCTAATGTGTTGGTTTGTGATGTTTGGTCTTATGGTTAGTAGGTGCAACTATGGGTACATGTGAGCTTTATTGGAAAATGTGCAAGTGTATATGCTATGGGCTATGATGAATTGTCATTATTGATTTCATAAGACTAGTGTCTAGATTATATGTGTTACATGTGGAATACTGATCATGGGTATCATACACACGTGCGAATCTGAGGCCCCTACTTTGTAGGATTGGCAGGGTTAGGGTGTGCAGCCGTGAGTGGCTTCACATGGCACGTTGTGAGTGACAAAACCCAATGTGTGATGTAAGGGAATCTAATTTAGAATCTCTGTTGTATGATGTTTTGGATTACGTGCGTTGTATGATAACCTGGATTAGCATGAAAATCATGATAAGTCTTACGTGTTGCAATGTGGATTATGAGAACAACTTGTTTAGTATTCTGGAACAGCATGTTTAATTATTAGTTGTTATATTTGATCAAACAAGGACTTAATTTAATATGTTACCAATAGGTCAAATGGGTCAACTAGGTCAAATGAGTCTTGTTTTCTAAAACCTTTGGTCAATGTGTTTATTGAGCACTTAGGGTTGTTAATGATTCTATGTACACGTACTCATGTACTTGCGTGTTCTAGGTAACCCCTGAAGGTTGTATTTCCACTCTCTCTCAAGTAAGCTTTAATATCATTCGTGTGCACACCAGGTGATTTCATGCCCCACTTTATTTTACACTCTCTTTTGGGGGAGATAACAAACTCGTTTTGAAACGCTTTATTGATTATAAGTTGTGTATAGTGTAATGTAGTGCGATATACTATGAAAGTCCTCACACTTTCAGATCGTTAATATTGGAACTAGCGGGAAATCTTAGGTAGTACTACTGGGTTTGACAAGCCCCACCTGTGCGACTCGAGGTCAAATGGGTGCAATATTATCCTAACACATGGTGTCACGACCTAGTAAGTCGTGACGGGAGGCAATCAAATGAAACGCTGTCAGCTTCAATCTTACTTGTGAATTTAGACTAGCTATCTAATTCAATGCACTCTCATGTTTTATAACTGTTACTGTTATGTTTTACGCAAACGCTTGAACTCACCAACCATTATGTTGACTCTTTTAGTATGCTATTCTCATGTCGTGGTTAATGAAAAGCCTAGGAGCACTCACGGGTCAGCATTTGGGGGTCAGTATTATTGGAAACATTTTATTTTGGCAATTGAAACAAGTTTCTATACTTCGTTTTGAATCACGGATGGGCGCGTGTTTTGCGCACTTTACATTTTGTACCCTTGTGTTTGCTTTACTTACAAAAATGCTTCCACAAATATTTTGAAGTTTTAAACTCTGGTTTGGTTTGAATGGTTCATATAGAGTCATTCTGAGTAACTAATGACTGAGATCTTGGTTTGTTCACACGCCTCGCGGTAAAACCCCGCACGTGGATTTTGAGGGTGTGACAATGCTTGTAGAGCCTTTTCTGTATCCTTTCTTCCTTGATCTTTATGAGTAATCTACATCCTCTTCCTCCTTCCTCTCTATTAATAGGTTTGTTTCTGCCAGTTCATTGAGTTTCTCTAAGGGAAGAGAGATGAGTTCATCTATGTTGTAGTTCCTAGTCACCAAGTAGTTTAATCTGGCTTCCCTCAACTCATCATCCTGAGTATTTGGCCTGGGGGTAGCCCTGATAGCAGCTTCCATGAAGCCTGGAGACCCCCTTGAACTCTCTCCCCTTAGCTTCTTCTTCTTTTCTCTCCTCCTCAATCTCCTCAGGAGTCAGTTTCCTTTTCCCTTTGTCACTCATAGGCCTTGGTGACTCAGGGTGGAGAGAGCTTTGGCCTTCATTGCTTGGTTTAGTGGTCAATCTCTAGCCAAAGAGAGGTTTTGAAACACCTTCACCAGCTGGTGCCTCACTGAGTTTAATGGGTGCTAAAGAAGTTCCTGTCTCAAGGTTCAACCACTGGGCCTTTAGCCAAGGCTTCCTCTTTGAATCTAATCTTAGGGTCTACCACAACATCCAGTTGACCAATGGTCTTCCCTACTAGCCTCTGTCTATATAATATGGATCTCAGCTTAAACTCTTTAAGCACCCTTTCTTGAATCCTATCTGCTAATCTTGCAGCTTGCCTATTTTGACTTGGGTTGACAAGTGGAAGATCAATCAGATAGGTGCTCTCATAGAATTTCAGGTTAGAGAAGTTGAAGATTTCCTGTTGACCCTGAGATCTAGAGGTTACCAGAGCTCTTCTATTAGTGTCATACCTCCAACTCATGATTAGATTCTCAGAGTGATGAGATGGGGCAGGCATAGCTCTTGGAAGACCCACCTCAAACAAACTTTGTTGAGTGAGTCCACATCCATGTAAACTTAAGGAGGTTGCTGAGTATGGACAATTGCAAGTGAGGGTAGTGAATCCTTAAAGTCCATACTCTGTGAAGAACTCCTAGGTTTTGTGATTCTTTGACTTTCTCCCCCTTTTTGGTAGCATCACCCTCCTACAAAGGTGAGCTAGGGGATAGGTCTATCACATCCATAAGTTCTTGTGTTCCTGGATGAGTCCTCCTTAAATGTCTCCGAGCCAGTTTTTCCTCGAGATTAGAAATCTCAAGTTGCTAATCATTGACCCTTTTTAACAAGGTAGTCACCTGATATTCCAAGTGACTAACATTTGAGACTAAATAGGTGCAAGTATGAGTCAGCTTTTGCACCATTAGTCTCATGTTCCCCTCATCTTCATCAAAAGAATTATTGGGGGATGAGAGAATAGGACCAAGGTCTTCTTCCTCATCACCAGCACTTTGTTCTTGGCTACTAGATTTCCCCTGCACCATGACACCTTCAAGTGAAGTGTCAATGGGTTGGGTTACCATGGTTGAGTTCTTAATGATATAGTCACTTAGTGAAGTGAGAGCCTCTTCCATATGGACCTCCTAAACAGGTTCAGGGAGATCCACCTTAGTAGTATATGGATGATGTGGGTTAGACATGGGAGAAACAGGAGTACTCATCTCTCTTGGAGCAGGGGAGGAGAAGAGAGACTCATGATACTCACTGAATCCCATGTCTTCATCATCATAAAATCCTAGGTTTGGAATGGGTTGGTTTAGATCAAGATGCTAGGGATGGTAACTGTCCCCTGAAGGTTGTTCATTAGAGTTTTGAGACTCTGAGTGAAGGCTTAAGGCTTTAGGGGTTGTGAGCTCATCAGACTAAGCATGAGGAACCTCAGCACTGATCATTGGTAAGATGGGAGTGGTTTGCTCCTCAGGAGAAGTAGGAGCTCTAGTGTCAACTTCCTCCTGCATAGGTGGTGATATGGGAGCCTGAACAAACTGAGTAGCATGTGTAGGGGTTTGTTTGGATTTTCTTTGGTAGGTGATGGTTATTTGTGGCTGTATAGGTGGTTGAGAAGTAGAAGGTGTGGGTTCAACACTAGCTGGTGCTGCTAGGTTGTCACCTTGAGCAAAGAGCTCTAACATTTTTAGGACAAGGGCTGTTTCTACCCCTGAGAATCCAACAGTTGGCTTCATCATAGTCCTGAAGATGTCGGGGTTCATCTGTCCTAATTTTAGAACATTACCTGTTCCCTTCAACTGTGAGCCCAGTTCACAGTTGAGAATGTGCTGGACATATCTAGGGAACATATAATACTCTAAGGAGTCCAAGTTTTCAAGTAAATTAGTGTATACAAATTATGAATACCTAAACTTGACTCCCTGAACCATCCCATGGACTATATAGGAAAGGTCCTTAAAAACTTGGTCCTATCCTCCATGCTTGTTAGATAGACTGTGGATGACAATATGGAGGAGGTATTTCCATAGAGAGGAAACCTTCCTTTTCATGAAGGTCTTGACATAGAAATCCCCTTCATAGCCCATCTGACCAAAAGAATGGTTAACAGCAGACTTGGGGAAGGACAAATCACCTTTGACATCATCCAGTCTTAGCTGTGTGTTTATGGATGTTGGAGTAATGAAGGTTGTCGTCCCATGCACTGTGGCAGACAGTGCCTTCTCCCTGTCCATGGTGACCTCTTGACAGGTCCTCTAGAATTCTAATAGCTGATTCTCATAGAGTGCAGGATTGATGGTGAGGGAAGTGAAGTAGTTTGATAGATTGAGAAAGCGACAAACCTTTGAGAAACCAGGATCTTTCTCAGAGTTCAACAGAGCAACTTGATTATGTTGCCTGTGAAGTTGCATGGAGAAATTGGGTTGGTTTCAGCGATTAAGGTTGGCCATTTTAAGGTAGCTTTGTTGTGAAGGAAGATAAGAACAAGGGCGGTTTGAGGGTGAGTTTAGGTTAGAAGATTTTCAGATGAAGAAGATAGTGAAAGAAAGGAAACCATTGAGAGAATATATATGAAATTGATTTGAGCAAAGTTAATGCAAAAAGATAAACTTGGAAATCCGAATGTCGGTCTCACCTTTAAAAAGTGCCCAAAAAGATAGTTTTCTTGGAAGTCGAAAATCTTTCGAAGGTATTTTTGTCTTCGAAAGTTTTGAGAAAAGCTTTCGAAGCCAATTTGGCTTCGAAAGATATTCATAAGGTTTGTGAAAATTTTGCTTCGGAAGGATAATACTTGGAGAATTTTTTTTCACTTTTAAGACATGTTGGGTTTCGAAAGAGATCAGGACTTGGAAGTTTTATTCTAAAGAGAATAAATCTTTTGAGACTTAATTGTTTTTGGAAGAAACTTGTCCTTCAAATACATGTAACTACTTAGAAGTATATTTAGGCTTCAGAAGATATATCAGAATTTCTTTCGAAGGTAAATGTCTTATAAGTAGTTTTTTGATTTGAAGACATAATGTTCTTCGGAAGACAACTTGATGTCTTCCAAAAGAAAATATGTTTAAAAAATTCTCAAAAATCAAGGAATATCATTTGAAAATTTTTCTTCCAAAGGAAACCGGGCTTATGAAGATGATAAAATAGACTACTTAGGACACACAGGTTTTAGAAATAGAATTGATTTTAATTTAAGAAAAATCTACTCAAAGTTAATCATCCCAATAGTTGATACAAGATATTTGAATCTTTGTTCATCAAAAGCTTTAGTGAACAGATCAGCATATTGTTCATTTATGTTAACTTTGACTAGTTTGATTAATCTTTTTTTTAAAATTATCTCTAATCAAATGATACTTGATGTTAATATGTTTTGTCCTTGAGTGCTGCACAGGATTCTCTGTAATAAAAATAGCACTGTTGTTGTCTATATGGATGGAAGTCTCTTTGAAATTGAATCCATAGTCCAACATCTGATTTTGAATCCAAAGCACTTGAGCATAGTAGTTTACAGCAGCAATGTATTTAGCTTCAGCAGTTGATGCAAACACACAGGATTGTTTCTTGCATTGCCATGAGACTATCCTTCCACCAAGGAATTGGCATCCCCAGATGTAGACTTTGCAGTCATGTTACAACCACCATAGTCACTATCTATATAGGCATACAAATTGGAGTCATAATTCTTTGGATACCAAAGGCCAAACTTAGGAGCACCTTTGAGATATCTAAGAATCCTCTTGACAGCAACCAGGTGTGACATCTTAGGGTTGGCTTGATATCTTGCATAGATGCATATGGCAAACATGATATCAGGCCTGCTGGCTGTGAGGTACATAAGAGACCCAATCATAGCCCTGTAGAGATGTTCATCCACAAACACCCCCTCATGATCAGGTCCAAGGGAGTGGTTTCTGGCTATGGGAGTGCTGGATCGGTGTTGGTCTCTCAACACAAGGTTTTGTCTCACGAACTCACTAAGTCTCACTCGGTTGATAAGGCAGAATCTCTAACTAAGTTGATGATAATATAATATGTTAATGAACACAAGAATGGTTTTCAAGATATTTGTATATATTACTTCTCAACTTAGGATCACGAGACTCTTACAAGCATGGTTTCTTAAGTTACAATGAGAAGCTATATATACTACTATCTACAGCCGGTTAAACTTGGAAAACCAGCTGAAACTTACCGCTAGACCAATACTACATTGCTAGAAGTAAAGTATCTAAGATAAAATAATATCTTAGATTAGGTAGTCATGATAGGTCCATGACTTACCTTTTGTCACCAACTAAGTATGGTAACTGCACTAACTGGTAAAGGTAAAACGTGGATTAAAGTATGGTCAACTACATGGGCATGGGAAAGCGCCAAGCAGTGTATCAGAGTTGTCAGCGGATGTCAGACAGCCCATACTTATGTTCACTGGTTCCTAGTTGATTATTCCGAAGGCAAAATGGCTTCGGAAGAATAAGTTCTTCTGAGGTCATTTATACTTCGGAAGAATCAACTTCATTCTTTGGATGACTTTATCTTGATCTTCTAAGTGTGGATTCTTTGGAAGGAGAACTACTTGGTCTCGAAAGACTTTGTTCTACCTTCGGAAGTTCTTCATATACTTCGGAAGGAAAACTACTTAGTCTCAGAAGTCTTAGTTTTCCTTCGGAAGTTCTTCATATACTTTAGGGCTTGTACAAGGCATTTGTAGATAATAGATCAAGTCTGTTGTTTTGAATGACATGCACCCTTTGCTGCGTCCCTCTGAAGAGATTTAGTTGATGGGAATTTTAGTCATATTCCCATCTAACTATAGGATCAAAAGTTGAGCCTTCAACCATCTGAAGGAATTTTGTAGTTGTGCCTTCTTCCTCATCCTTTGCTCTCTTTTTCAACTCTTCTTCAGTCTTGGCTTTCTTTATAAGCTCAGCCAGATGATTTCTGATGTGAGCAGCAACTTAAGAGTTGGTGGGATTGGAGAATCGTTTCTCTGCTAACTCAGCAACGTCAAATCTGCTAGAGTGTAACAGAGATGAAGTATCAACCCTGTTTACTTCACCATTCTCTCTTTCCACAGCAAAGCTGTGTGAAGGTTCATCAAACCTCCACTGGACTATTTTTTTTCAAGGATTGATGGGTTTGGATGAAAGCATGTCCCCCTTCCTAGTATCTAGCAGAGTCACCAGTCTTGTTCTTAACTTCTTCTCTTCTTCTGTTAGAACATCTGAATTGGCTGCAAGAAGTTAGAGAGCTTGGTCCAGTGTTCCCCTAGGTTGATCAAGGAATTCATCTCTTGTGAGGGAACTGGAAGAGCCATCAATATATTTCATCTTAATTGTCTCATCCACAAAAGAGATATCGCTCAGTGTTGTGCAATTGATGAGCTTCTTCTTGATCTCCTTGAACTCTTCTAAGGTCAGGGGCTTAGATGTTTCTAGAAGATGGTTTGGTTAAAGATTGGGTTCCGGGTTATGTTTTGGGTTTGAGGATAGGTAGTGGAGGTGGTTGTTGGGATGCAGTGGGTGAGGATGTAGGTAAGGCTGACTGTGTGCGTTTAGAGGTGTGAGGCTCAATGGTTGGTTCAGTTTTTATGGGGAAGGGAAAAGGTGTAGGTGTAGGTTATGCTGGTTTAGGTGTTGGTGTTGGTTTGGGTGCCATCTTCTAAACACTTGATGTTTGAATCACCTCCTACCTTCTTCCTAAGCAAATGTCAGCCTTGATGTTGCTGACATGTCGTTGTAGGGTCTTTAGTGACATGGACCCACTTGCTTGCCGGAGAACACAAATGATTTGAGATAAGTTTTCATCCATTCCTTGTCTCCCTCCTTCTTGGCAGCAGCAAGTTATGCCTCTTCCTCCTTCTTCTTCTTCTCCCTCAGCTTCTCCCTAGCATCCTTCTTCCTATCTTTGTTGATCTGATTTTGTTCTTTGTGGAAAAGAAACAAGATCATATCATAATTATGAGTTGCCAACTCCTTTTGAGAATAGCCTCTAGAGTAGAGAAAGGCTATCCTCTCCATCCTTTCCCTTTCTAAAGCCTCCTCCTTCCTTTTCCTCTTCTCCTCTTCTCCAGCCAACCTTGCTGCTTCCTCTATTTCCTTTTGTAGCAAGGTAACCTTTTCTATCTTCACAAGCTCATCAAGTGGGTATAGATGAATTTCTTCATGGACTACTCCCAGGCTGATGAGCCTGTCAATGACCTCCACTCTCTTTTTGTTGTTGATACTTTCTTGAGTGGCTGCTGCTGCTTTGCTACTTGCAGCCAACAGCTTCCCAGTATCAACTATTACTTTCTTCTTAAGTTTTTCCAATCTTTCCTCCTGTAGAAGCTCCTTAGCAGTGAGCTTCCTCTTCCCCTTAGGATCAGAGGAAGATTCAGCCTTTGGAGACTCAGGTTTAGAGGATTCAGGCTGGGGAGAGGGGATTTGAAGTTGTGATACTTTAGGAGAGAGGGGTTCTAAGAAAGTCCTCACTGTTTACCTCAGAGGCTAGGTCAAGAATGGCCTCTATGATGAACATATCATTGGACGAGTAAGACAGTTCAATTATTCCTTCCGCAACTAGGATTTCTGCTTCATAAGTAATTGGAACTGCAGTACCTGTCCCTTCCAAATTGGTTGCTAGGCCACGAGTCTGTATATCCCCTTCAAAGTTAATCTCAGGTTCAATAGAGACCTTAGGTTGACCTACTTCCTTTTCAGAGGTAGGTGGTGCACTCAGCCTTTGAAGCTCCTCAGTTCCAAAGTAGGCAACGACTACATTAGGGGAAGGTTATTCAATGGATGAGCTTATTAGAAATGTGGTTAAAAACCTGTTAAGGTCTATAAGCATCTTTGGATTCATTTGAATAGCAATAGTAGCTGTTTGAGGGAAGATGGTTGCAGGGTGTTGCTGTGTAAGGTAAAGAGAAGATATGACATCAAGGGAAGTTGTTGTGATGGCAAGGCAGGGTTCCTTATGTCTTTGTTTATGTACATTCTCCCCTTTTTGGTAGCATCATCTTGAGAAGTAGATAAGCTAAACAAAGAACTTAAAGAAACCTGAGTATGTACATGCCTAACAGACTTCTCAATCTGTGTCTCAGCTAGTTGAGCCTTGAGATTTTCAATCTCAAATTGCTGTGTGGCAGACCTGTCCTCTAAAGTCTTAAACTTTAATTCAAGGTTTGAGACTTTAGAAAGCAGGTCTCTGATAATGAGTTTCAGGCTACCCTCATCTTCTTTTGAAGAATCATTCGGAGATGAGATAACATACCAAGTATGTTCATCATCACTACCAGTAATGGTTTCTTGGCGCCCTGGATACCCTTGCATGCTGATGTCTCTTTCAAAGGTTAGTGAAACACTCTCAATAGTGGCAACTGAGCCTATATGAGTGGCCTCCACACCAGTTTGACTCGCCTCAGTTAGGTATAGCAGATGTGGGCTAGACATTAGAGGTTCCCTAGGGCTCAGTTGATCTTGAGAGTGGTGTGGTAGATCAACATCATGGCCCGGATGTAACATAATGTCATCATCAGGTATGGTTGATAGGTCAACGAGGGATAGGGAAGTTAAATCTAATGACCCGGGACCTTGGTCAGCACCTAAGGGTTCTTTTTGAGAGCAGATGACCTGATGATGTTGGTGTCCCTTTTTGGGTGCTCAGGGGAGTGTTGAGACTCACCCTGAGGGCTAAAGGCTTGGGTTGTGGGCTCGTCAGCTTGAGACTGAGGAGACTCAATACTGACATTGAGGTCAATGGTGGAGGATGGTTGGACCTCAGGCTGAGTGGGAGTCATGAGTTCCACTTGAACCTTTTTGTTTTGAATAAAGGGGACCTGATCAATCAGAGTAGATTGATCAGGGGTTCATTTGGGGCGTCTTATGTAGGTGATCTTGATTGGGTGGGAAGAAGTGATTGGCATTTGAGTGGTGGTGACTAGTGTGGGTTCATCACCTGCTGGGCTTGCAGTGATGTCACCAGGAGCCATTGGCTCGTGCATACCTAGAAGAAGATCACTGAATCTTCCAAAGAAGTTGGTGGACACCTTCTTCATAGTTCTAAAGATTTCAGTCCGCATGTGATGAACCAGTAGAACATTTGCACATTGTAGTTTGTCCTGGTCCAGCTCACCGGGTAAGATTGCCTCTTAAGTTGTTTAGCACAAATCTTGAGTAGTTGAAGCACAGGCCTTTTACCAACCCATGTACTAGGCAGCCCAGCTCATATGGGATTTTATCCCATCCCTCGAACTTGTTGGATAGGCAATACAGGATGATGTGCAGCAAACACTTCCAATTGTAGGAGAAGTTAAATTTATAGACTGTAGACTTGCGCATATCGCCGCCATATCCCATCTGAGTGTAAGTTTATTCCAACTCAAATTTAGGGAATTCAGTAGGGGTGCCCTCATCATGAAGCTCCAGATGCTCCCTGATGGTTGATTCAGCAATGGTGATCTCATGCCCGCAGATCTTCGATCTGATGACCATTTCATCATTTTGTGTTTCATTTCGACCATTGGCCCAGAATTCGGCCATGTGGTTAGAGTAGATGGTGGGGTTAACAATAAGGCCAGTGAAGTATACCGATTGGGATAGAAATTCAATAACAGGGGCAAAGTCGGCATCCTTTGAAGAATCAAGGAGAGCGACCTTATTATGTAGGGGATTTAAGGCCATTGTGAAGAGGTATAGTTGGATTGAAGGAATTTGAGAGTAAGTGAAGAAGATAGTGGTTATTTAGGGCTTTTGCTATGGTGAAGAAAGTAAAGAAAGAGAGTTGAAAATTTTAAATAGGGGGTTACAAGAAAGAATCAAACCAATAAGGTGAAAGGACTGTTTAGGTTTTGATTTGACAGGGGCGGTAAGATAAACCATTTAAAATATTCCGACAATCATCAATAAAATCTTACTTTTTATAGAGTGGGACCCAAAGATTTTCGTTACACAGTAAAGGTTTTCTTTCGAAGGTAAACTTGCTTCCGAGAGAAAACACTTGAGTTTCTTAGTATTATCTTCCGAAGCCATTTTTACTTCCAAAAGCAAAGCTTGTCCTAATGACAAGTATGCTTACGAGATTATAGTCTTCTTCTAAGAACAGAAGTTAGTGAGCTTCGGAAGTAGATTTGATCTATGATCAATTGTTCTTCCGAGGCTAAAAACTCTTCGGAAGATAATATTTATGCAGAGAAATTTGCCTTCGGAAGATGGATAAAGATCTCTTTCGAGAGTAAATTTCTCTTTGGAAGTATTTAGATTTAAATTTTTCAGAAGTTAGAAAGACATATTTAAAAAGGACTTAGATTGTATTTAGACAACATAGAAAGACATATTTAGAAAGACATATTTAGAAAGACATATTTAGATTTAAATTTCTCTTTCAGAAGTTAGAAAGCCTTTTTGTAACAGGACTTAGATTGTATTTAGACAACATAGACAAGACATATTTAAAAAGGTTTTTCAAAAGAGAAGAACTAGTCAATGTTAATCATCCCAATAGGTGTAATTAAATATTTAATCTTTGTTCATCAAAGGCTTTGGTGAACAAGTCAGCATATTATTCATTTGAATTCACTTTGACTAGCTTTATTAGATTTTTCTCATGAATATCTCTAATGAAATGATACCTAATGTCCATATGCTTTGTCTTGTAGTGCTTGACCGGATTTTCTGTGATAGAAATGGCTCTCTTGTTGTCTATATGAATAAGAGTCTCCATGAAGTTGAAACCATAGTCCAGCATCTGATTCTAAATCCATAGCAGTTGAGCATAATAGCTTGCAGCAGCAATGTATTCAGCTTCAGCAGTTGATATAGAGACACATGATTGCTTCTTGCATTGCCAGGAGATAATCCTTCCACCAAGAAATTAACATCCTTCGGGTGTGGATTTCTTGTTGATGTTGCAGCCACCATAATCACTGTCAGTGTAACCATAGAGATTGAAGTCCTTATTCTTAGGATACCAGAGACCCAGTTTGGGAGCTCCTTTAAGGTATCTATGAATTCTCTTGGAAGTAGTTAAGTGAGACACCTTGGGAGTAGCCTGCTATCTTGCACAGATGCAGGTTGCAAACATGATATCAGGTCTACTTGCAGTAAGATACATCAGAGATCCAATAATCGCCCTGTACTAATGCTGATCAGTATCCTCCCCCTCGGAATTAGGACAAAGATTGTGATTTCTGGGTATAGGTGTCTTAGCTGGCTTACAATCTATCATCTCAAATCTCTCTAAGATGTCATTGACATACTTAGATTGATTGATGAAGAACCCTTCTACCATCTGCTTCACTTCTACCATCTGCTTCACTTGAATTCTAAGGAAGAAATTTTGCAAAGCGTTGGCAGAGGATGAGGAACTATCCACAGCGGATGATCAAGTCTATGCAACGGATGAAGAAAAAGTTCAAGTGCCTATAAAGGATGACCAACACATATGCAGCGGATGACTAATGTCTGCAGCTGATGAATAGTCCAAAGCGGATGTTCATCTACAGCATATGAACACTCCACAGCGGACAAGATCAAGAAAACACACAAGTGTTCACAACGAACAACATCCAAGACACAACTGACAACTTATTCAACATCCACAGAGGATGACTTAGCATTCACAGCGGACAGTCAATCATCCATAGCGGATGACTTAGACTTAGGATTTTATGTAATTTTAGTTTACATAAGGGTATTTTTGTAATTGTATATAGCTATTGTATAGGCTATAAATATCATAATACCCTAATCCTTTGTAACTTTTTAACAATCAATCAAACAATCATTTTCTATTCGTTTGAGCATTCAATCAATAGAAAACATACAATCATACACACACATAGATATCATATCATTAATCATGGGTTTCCATAAAATGATTAATGAGTATTGATTATATAACAACATATTCTTATATTTGAGAGATTGAAATCGATCCTTAAGGGAATTATTGTTTTGTTCTTAGTGTTCTAAGTTCTAAAACCCTTTTATTTGAATTCCATCAATATGGGTGGAGAAGAGAGACTCATGATACTCACTAAAATCTATATCCTCATCATTATAGAATTCGAGGTTGGTTATTGGTTAGTTGAGTTCAAGTGGTTGGGGATGGTAACTTCCCCCTAAAGGTTGATCACTAGAGTTTTGAGACTCTAAGTGAAGGCTTAAGACTAGTATTATGAGCTCATCAGGCTGAGCATGATGAACCTCAGCACTGATCATAGAAATAATAGGAGTGGTCTGCTCCTCAGGAGAAATAGGAGCTCTAGTGTCTACTTCTTACTGCATGGTTGGTGATTTAGGTGCCTACTCTACCTAAGTAGACTAAGCAGGGATTCATTTTGATTTTCTTTGGTAGGTGACGGTGATTTGGGGCTGTATGGGTGGTGCAGATGTAGAAGGTGTGGGTTCAACATTGGCTGGTACTGCCAAGTCATCACCTTGAGCAATGAGCTCTAACATTTTTGGGACTAGGGTTGTTTCTACCCCTAAGAAGCCAACAGTGGGTTTTCTCATTGTTTTGAAGATACTAGGCTTCATCTGTCCTAGTTTAAGAATATTACCTGTTCCCCTTAACTGTTAGCCCAGTTCACAGTTAAGCATGTATTGAACATATCTAAAGTTGATCTTCATATAACAGAAGGTCTATTGTGAGAGTTGATGGTGGCTGGAGTGATGAATATTGTCTTCCTCTGCACTGTGGCAGACAGTGCCTTCCCATCGTCCAATTATCTCTTGGCAGGTCCTCCAGAACTCCAAAAATTGATCTTCATAATGGAGGGTCTATTATGAGGGCGTTGAGGTAGTTGGTTAGAGATAAGAAGCGGAAAACATCAGAGAAACCAGGATCTTTCTCAAATGATAACAGAGCAACTTGATTATGCTGCCTGCTGCCTGTGTAACTACATGGAAAATTGGGTTGGTTTTGGGGATCAGGGTTGGCCATTTTGAGTAGCTTTAAGGTGAAGAAAGGTAAGAACAAAGTCAGTTTGTGGGTGAATTTAGGGTTTGAATTTTGCAGATGGTTGAGAAACTGAATGAGGGGGAACTGTTGCATGAATATATATATATATATATATATATATATATATATATATATATATATATATATATATATATATGATATGGATTTGAGACAAAGTTAATGCAAACAGATAAACTTTGAAATCCGAATGTCGGTCCCACCTCTGAAAAGTGCCAAAAAGATAGTTTTTTTGGATGTTAAAAATCTTTCAAAGGTAATTTGTCTTTGGAAGTTTTGAGAAAAAAACTTCCGAAGCCAATTTGGCTTCGGAAGATATTCCTTAGCTTTTTCAAGAATTTTGCTTTGGAAGAAAACTACATAGAGTATTTTTACTTCCTAGATAAATTTTACTTCGGAAGATATCAAATATCAGTAATTTTATTCAATGAGAGAATAAAGCTTCCGAGGCTTAATTGCTTTCGAAAGAAAATAGCCATTCAATACATATAAGGACTTAGTGAAAAATATAAGCTTCAAAAGATATATCAGAAGTTCTTTTGAAGGTTAACTTCTCAGAAGTAGTTATTTGTTTTGAAGACATAATTTTCTTTCGAAGACAACTTGATGCCTTCCGAAGGAAATATATCCAAAATTTTCAAAATTCTAAGGGATATCAATTTTGAAATGTTTCTTCCAAAGTGAACTGGGCTTATATGATGATGATATAAACAACTTGAAACACACGTATTATTAAAAACAATCTTGAGTTTAGTTTAAGAAAAATCTACTCAAAGTTAATCATTCTAATAGTTGATACATGATACTTAAATCTCTGTTCATCAAAAGCTTTTGTGAACATATCAGCATATTGTTCATTTGTGTTAACTTTGACTAGTTTTATCGATCCTTTTTCAAAATTATCTGTAATCAAATGATACCTGATGTTGATGTGCTTTGTCTTTGATTGGTGGATAGGATTCTTTGTAATAGAGATAGCACTGTTGTTGTCTATATGGATAGGAGTCTCTTTGAAGTTGAATCCATAGCCTGGCATTTGATTCTGAATCCAAAACACTTAAGCACAGCAGCTTGCAGCAGTAATGTATTTAGCTTCGGCAGTTGATGCAGACTCACAGGATTGTTTCTTGCATTGCCATGAGATTATTTTCCACCAAGAAATTAACATCCCCCAGATGTAGACTTTGTAGCCATATTGCAACCACCACAATCACTATCTGTATAGGCATACAGATTGAAGTCAGAATTCTTTGGATACCAAAGGCCTAGTTTAGGAGCACCTTTGAGATATTTTAGAATTCTCTTGACAGCAACCAGGTGTGACATCCTGGGGTTGACTTGATATCTTGTATAAATATATGTAGCAAGTATAATATCAGACCTGTTGGATATGAGGTACATAAGAGACCCAATCATAGCCTTGTATAGATGTGCATCAACACACTCCTCCTCAAGATCTGGTCCTAGAGAGTGGTTTCTAGCTATGGGTGTCTTAGAAACCTTGCACTAAGTCATATGAAATCTTGTAAGTATGTCTTGCATATACTTTGACTGGTTTATGAAAATGTTATTGTCAACCTACTTCACTTGAATTCCTAGAAAGAAATTAAGTTTCCCCATGGTAGTCATTACAAATCTATTCTTCATCAGCTTCACAAAGTCTTTGCATAGCTTCAGATTAATTAACCCAAAGATAATGTCATCTACATAAACTTGAACCAGCATCAAGTCATTTCCTATTCCCTTGATGAAGAGTGTTCCATCAATAGTACCCCTCTTGTATTCATGCTGATAGAGATATTGTGATAGTGTCTCATACACTTCCTTTGAGCTTGATTGTAACACTCCGAATTTTTATTTAAATGAAGAAAAGAAAAGTATCCAGAAAGAAAAGTAAATGGGCACAAGTTAAAGGGGGGCAAAGTGCAAAAGGAGCACAAACTCATTATTTTAATATAAAAGAGGCATGGCCGCCCCATAAAGCAGCAGATCTGCTTTTGGCCTCGGCTGAAGAAGAAAAAGAGCAAGAAATCGGGTTTTTTGGAGAAGAAGAAGGAAGAAGAAGCTGCAAAAGAAGGTTGCTCTCGGGATTTCGAGGCTGAAATCGCAAGTGAGGTGTGTGCTTTGAAGAGCTGCTTCAAGGTGAGTTTCTAGATCCCCTTTTTACAGGTTTTCTAAGTGTTTGGGGCTGTTATGCATACCGGGCAGAAGGTTTCTAAATCAACCTTGAGTTTCAGCATGATGTTCGATTGTGCTCTTTTGATGTATGTTTTTAGATGTTTTCCTAAGATGTGCATGATGTTTAGTTTGTTCTAAGTATGTAGTATGATAGATCTATGCTAAGGATGTGTTAGGATGATGATTGGGAGCTGGTTATAGCATAAGTTACGTTGCAGGTTTATATGTTCATCCGCATTTGGTTCATGCGCATTTCTTTGGGACACTTGGAATATTTTTTGAAGTGTTCATCCGCATTTGTTGTATGTTCATCCGTAATTGGTTACTCATGCGCATTTGTCTGTTCATCCGCATTTGGTTACTTATGTGCATTTGTCTATTCATCAGCATTTGTTCTTGCTCATCCGCATTTCTTTGGGGACTTAGGTTTCTTTTTCTGGAATTTTGGGAAGTAGAATTTAGGTGTTAAGAAATGATGT
Source organism: Flaveria sonorensis (assembly GCA_025506505.1). Classification (NCBI taxonomy): domain Eukaryota; kingdom Viridiplantae; phylum Streptophyta; class Magnoliopsida; order Asterales; family Asteraceae; genus Flaveria; species Flaveria sonorensis. The sequence continues at coordinate 18,370,141 of CM046437.1, read as the reverse complement.
CTCGGGGCTGCTTATGCTTGTTTATGATGTGAATGTTGTGGTTGTATGTATGTGTTATCTTTCTTCGTTAAACGGTTTTCAAAACGTATGTATTATGTTATAATACCTGTTGTGTATTATGTTGTGACTTTACGTGGTATGATGTATAATTATGTACGTAAAGTATTATGTAACTAAGTGAAAGATAACGATAATGAAAGTAGATGTAAAGAATGAATGAAAAGTCTTGCAAGCAATGTATGGAGGTTCACACCCAATGAAGGGTGTTAGCTCAACTGTGTGCAGGTTAGCTACCCCAGAAGGATGCACACGGGGAGTCTATCCTTGAGATAAACTCAAAGGGGATCTAATCCTTGAGGTTGACCCGAATGATGTCGTGATGCTCATCCTGGTACTGTGTCAGTCTTCGAACATGAGTCGGGGGTTTGTTTATAGGCCCCGGCACAGTATCAGTCTACGGACATGAGTCGGGGATGTTGCAAAATGAAACGGGATCCTTGTCGCGTACCCCGGTACTGTGTCAGTCTTCGGACATGAGTCGGGGGTTTGTTTATAGGCCCCGGCACAGTATCAGTCTTCGGACATGAGTCGGGGGTATTGCATGAGACAGGATCTAGATAGAAGTGAAAGATAATAATGAATGAATGAATGTAAGTTGACGATGATGAAAGATAATAATGACATTATCTATTTGTACGTATGATGTATGATCGCTTACGAAAGTAAAGTACGGTTTTAAATGAAAGAAAAGTATTTTATTTATAAAAATAGAACTCACTCAGCGTCGCTGACTTTTTGTATGCATGATAGTTGGCAGGTATATTATTGATGCTGAGGACTTGCAGGCATGGATGCATACGCTACTAGGAGTGTTTTGAAGGCTGGCATCCACATTTTGGACATGTTATTGTATTTTGAAATGTAAATGATTTATGTAATGAGATAACATGTGCTAATTATAAATGAAAGTTATTAATTTCCGCTGCAAAGAAATGAGTATTTTAAATGTTTTATGCAATGACGGTCCAGCTGTAAGCGTTCCGGAAACAGGGCCTTACATTGATGCAGCCCATAGAGGGCTTTGTCAAGCTTGCAGACATAATCAAGATGATCTGGGTCTGCAAAGCCAGGTGGTTATTTGATATATACCTCCTCATCAATCACCCCATATAAAAAGGTACACTTGACATCAAGTTGGTAGACCTTGAAATCCTTAGATGTAGCAAAAGCTAGGAATATCCTAACAGCTTGAAGTCTTGCTATAAGAGAAAAAACATCTATGTAGTCAATCCCTTCTTCTTGTGTGTACCCTTGAAAAACTAGTCTTGCGTTGTTCTTGATGACAAGTCCCCTATCATCTTTCTTGTTCCTAAATACCCACTTGGTACCTATGGTAGTCTTCCCTTGAGGAAGAGGAAATAGATTCCAAACTTTTTGTCACTTGAATTAAGGCAGCTCCTCCTGCATTGCTTCAGTTGAGGAATCACAACAAGTTGTTTGGATAGATCTAAATTGGTGAAATTCAGATCTAGTGCTTGAGTATCATCCACCACATCAACACACTTATCAAGTGACACTTGATCCAATGAGTGTGTTACATAATTGATGTTGTCTTCTATAGAATGGTTATCAGCATTAAGAAATTCTTGATCACTATCACCATCTCCTTCTCCTCCGACATTGGAAATTCCTTCATTTGAGTTATGTGCCTCTGTGCTGGAATTTATAGGCACTCCAGATGTATCGTCTAAAGAATTTGTCATGATTATGCTGACTGGATTTCCAACTATTGGGAAAGTTACCACTGGAGCTAAAGTAGTTTGAACACTTGGTCTTCTCAGCTCAAATCTTGGATCAAAATCTCCTAATGATAAGGTACCTATAGATCCTGAAACATCTTCACATGATTTGTTAAAACAGTTGGTAACTAAATCAAGATCAAACAGCCAATCAGGACCAGAACCTTTCACACTGGGCGTGTACTCATTGAAGGTCACATTTGCTGACTCCTCAACTACTCTAGTTCTGAGATTGTATACTCTATAAGCCTTAGCTTAAGAAGCGTACCCAATAAAATGTCCATCATTTGATTTCTCAGCAAATTTGGCTATTTGATCCTTGGTATTCAAGATGGTGAAAGGACAACTAAATGATCTTAGGAAACCAATGAAAGATCTCCTTTTGTGCCACGGTTCATAAGGTCCCCTCCTCTTTTGTTTGTTCACCACTTTTGATATTTATTGTATACGTAATTATTAATTATTATAAAAGAATATAATAAAATACGTAATAACTCTAAACAATTTTCTAATATGTCTGTAAAAAATCAAAACTAACACTAGGAATATTTGACGAATAGTATAAAGAATCATTTTTATTTCGACACAAGAAAAGGATTTTTCTCACCCTTTTCTTGTGTCGAAGACTAGGAAAACGAGGAGTCTTACCATGAGTCTTTACTACTAAAACAGTGTTCTGAACATAGCAGGCAGTGTTGTCTGTCTCTGCCCAGAAGATGATGGGTAGTTTAGAGTCTGATAACATGGTTCTTGCAGCTTCAATAAGTGTCTTGTTTCTTCTCTCAGCAACACCGTTTTACTGAGGGGTCCTGGGAGCACTGTATTGTCTTGTAATACCCTTTTCATCACAAAATGTATCAAAGATTTGGTTTTTGAATTCAGTTCTTTGATCACATCTAATGAACATGACCTTGTGATCATATTGATTCTCAATTTTTAGAATGAAGATTTTCAAGATCTAAGGGGTCTCATCCTAATTTCTAAGGAAGAAGACCAAAGTATATCTTGTGAAGTCATTTGTGATCACCAAGCAATAAGAGGTCCTTCCTAGACTCATTACATTAGTGGTGCCAAAGAGATCCATATGTAATAAGTGTAGGGGAGTAGGGATAGAGTTCATTTCATTTGGCTTGTAAGACATCTTGTGTTGCTCCCTTTCAGGCATGCAACACAATGGTCATCACTTGTAAACTCTTTCTTTGGCATTACAGTTACCAAATCATTCTTAATTAGTTTATTCAAGTTTTTAAATTTACATGGCATATTCTTTTATACCAGAGGAAAGACTCATCACTATTGTCTTTAGATAGAAAGCAAGAAACTTTTCCTGATAGGGATGTTTCCTGCATATCCATCTTGTACATATTCCTTTTCTTGCGGGCTTTAAGCAGGATATGCTCTTGAAGAATGACCATCCTGGGCTTGAGAACAATACACTCATGCTCAGTAAAGAGCATGTTGTGTCTCTGATCACAAAATTGGGATATACTCAAAAGATTGTACTCAAGCTCCTTAACAAAGTTTACCTTCTTAATGTTGAGCTTACCATTTATGATCTTGCCCCTTTTAGTAATGTAACCACCTGATTCTCCTCCAAAAGCAACTATCCCTACATCAATTTTCTCAAAGTTTTGATGCAAAGAGCCATTGCCTGTCATGTGCTTGGAACAACCACTATCAATGATCAATACATTCCCTTTGGTCTTTAGCTATTCCTGCACATAAAGAGATGGTTAGTTATATTTGGAAACCCAAGCCTCATTGGTCTTGGGCTTGTCAAAGTGAATAGAATATAATGAAACAGTAATAGATCCTATATGCAAGTTCTAAGGATCATGGGTTGTTGTTGACGAAGAACTTTCACTCACATGGCCTTCCTTCATCTTCCATACCATCTTTAGAGACTAGACTTGGCTTTCAACACTTTGAAAGTTCAGATGACTTCAGAAGTTTTGGAGATTGGACCTTCGAAAGCTTTTGCATCCACTGCAGCAGACTTCAGTACTTCGGAAGCATTCCTTTCTTCCAAGACCAAAATTTCTTCCAAATGTAAGTTTTCACTTATCTTCTACTTCACTTTGGAGCTTCTGAAAGGAAGATCTTTTTCTTTCGAAGCTATCTTCTTATTCTTCTCAGAAGTTTTCTTCTTAGTCATGTTGATAGTACTTTTGGGATTGTAGATGCAATCCTTGGCAAAGTGAGAAGTACTACCACACATGATCCATTCAATTGGCATGATTTTGAGAATCTTCTTTTGGGTGGGAGGCTGAGCTTGATCACTTTCCAATTCCTTCTTCATCTCCTCAGATGATACAACAGGCTTCTTGGAATGAGGCTTGCTCTTGGAACTTGATGGTTCAAGCTGTACAGTAGTGGTGCACATTTTATCAGCCTTCTTCTCCTAACCAGGATGATTTGGACATGAGCTAGGACTCAAGGTACTAGAGTCCATAGTTGAGTCTTCAATCTTTATCACTTCAAGTCTAGCAGTAACAAAAACCTGTTTTTTCTTGGAGTTGAAGGTGGCCTTGATCTCTTGGGCTTTCTTGGACTTTCTTTTGGCTGCCCTGATCAAGTTCTTCCTTGTAGACTTGGTCATCCTTGGTTATTTCTTCTCTCCAGGAAAATACTGTCCCTTCTTAGGATAACCCTTCTCACTCACCTTAGGTTCATCCTTTAGTATCTCCTCTTCATCTTCATCCTCTTCTTGAATGAGATCTATGGAGGGCAGCTCATCTTGACAAGTTCTACACCTTAGAGGTCTAATGGATAACAATGTGTATTGAGGAGCTATCTCACTTGAACCCAATCCTTGACTGGTCTGATAAAAAATCTTTGCTTGCATGGATGAAGATATTATGTTCTTGAAGTTTTCTTCTTCAAGAACACATTTTTCTGCCTTAGCTTTGCTGATCATAAGCTCATCCTGGTATTCTGTTAACTTGGTAATGACATCCTTTATTTGAGTCCTGTAATTAGTGTGCTCACGCTTAAGAGTTGAAATGATTTTCTCTAAATCTTCTATTTTAAGTTTATAATCATTTTCAGCTCTTTTAAAATCAACTTTTAAAATGTTCAAGGACTCAAGGTCAGATCTCACTTCCAAGTTATAGGACCTGTACATATTAACCTTAGCAATGCATTCAGGAGTACAAAGATGTTCTAATACTCTGGCTTCTTTATGATCAACCATCAGTGCTTGGTTTGGAGAAGCATCTTCTACTTGAAAGCTCCGATCAAAGCCTCTTTCTTCAACAGCAACAGCAGCATGTTGTTTGTGTTGGCTTGGCTTCTCAGTTCTTGAAGCTGTATCAGTGTAGTTTGGTCTGGATTGTGCTTGGCTACCATTTGTCCTTGCTGCCTTGCACTCTCTAGCAAAGTGTCCCTTTTGGTTACAGTTGTAACACTTCACCTTGCTTTTATCCAATCCAAACTTTCCACTGGCCACATTGCTAGGAAACTTTCTTCCTGTCCTCTTGTACAACTTCTTGGCTCTATGAGTGAGAAAAGCCATCTGTTGAACTATCTCTATCTTCTCCAGATCATCTGGATGGATGCAGTCGAGGTCTTCAAGAGTGAATAGTAAGTTGCCATAACTTTCATTAGTAGACACAAAGGCTTGTGCAGAGTTTATCTCTAGGAATGGGCTTCTTGTTTGTAGCTCTCCCTTGGTGTCTCAGGGAAGCTGATGAAAGGACCCTTTTGTGAGTTTTCAGGGAAACATATGAGATGATGTTACAGTTCTATGCTATCTTTTTCAACCACATGTAAGGCTGAACTCTGTTGATTGTTGGAAGAGCTGCTTGATGGATTTTGCAAGTTCATCTCCATCTGGTAAACACTAAGGATATAATATAGCTCTGTGAGAGTACGAGTAGAGAGGTTCTCAGTTCTCTTGATGGCTACACAATAGTGAGTCCATTTTCTGGGAAATGAGAACATGAACTTCCTCACTATGTCTTTATTCTTAAGTTTTACTCCAACATCCATTAGACTATCCACAATCTCAACATACCTTAAGTATTATTGAGTCATGGTTTCATCAGTCTTGTAGGTGAAGTTTTCAAACTGCTGCTTCATTATGTCTTTCTTGTTCTCCTTGGCTTCCTCAAACCCCTCATACATGAGCTTCAGTGCATCCCAAAGTTGCTTAGTAGTTTTGCACTACTTGAAACCTCTGTATATGGAGTTAGGAAGAGCAGTTTGAAGAATGGTCATGGCTTTATGATCTACATCTATCTTCTTCCAGTCTTCTTCATAGTAGTCACCGATTCCTTTGGTATCATCCCCCCTCCAGCAATGGTTGAAGAGGTGCTTGGGATGTAAGGTCCTTCAATAACAGATCTCCACATCCTGCTATCTTGAGACTTTATGAACCCTTCCATACGTTGGTACCAAGTATCAAAGTCATCAGGAGTGATTTGTGGAAACTTTGTCATAGTATCGATTTCCATATCAGCCTTAGAAAGAGCTGACATTTGAGTGGATAAGTTGTTTGAGAAACTGAAGTGATCTAAGATGGTGAGGTCTTACAATCAAGATTCTGAAACGCTCTGATACCAATTGCAGGTCCCGTTGAAGGGTGGTCAATGCAACAGTTTCACAAAGTGGAGAGATTTAGAACACTTAGCAGATCAAATATGGAACCGGTTAGGATGAAACAATGAACACAAGTAAAAGAACAATAACAAGAACACTCAAATATGGTTTTCAAGAATGATGTATATTGCTCTCAAGTTCTTACAAGTGTTACAAAGCTTATCTAAAGATACAAGTACTTGAGATACTTTATACTACATCCTACAGCCGGCTATACTTTCAAGGCCAGCTGAAAACACTAATCTAGACAACAAGATCAATGTAGAGTCAAAAGGCAGATTGCCTTTTGACTAGTGACTATGATATGCCATAGCTCACATCCTAATATATTACAAAAAGGATAAAAGTACATAGTTGGAAAGCTACAGACAAAAGACCTTAATCTACAGTGGATAAAATATGGACTTTTCACCAACTCATATAAGTTGGTGAGTCATTGGAAGTGGCAGCGAAAAGTGATTCAGCTTTTGTCAAAAGATGATTTAGAGAAAGCATGTCTTCTCTGTCTCCGGAAGAAATCAGTCTTTGGATTCGAAAGACTTTGTCCTTGAAGCTTCAGAAGACTTCATCTTTGGCTTCGGAAGATATGGTCTTTTGGCTTCGAAAGATTTTATACTTAGCATAATTCAATGACTTATATCAAATCTTTCGAAGTAACTTCCTTGTCTTCACATATGCATGTTGAGAGCTCTTTGGTTGTTCTTTGGTTGCATCAGCCTAAGTGTGTTCCTTACAAACCGTATTCCTTACAAAAAGAACACTTTTAATTTCAAGTATCACTTCAAAAATACTCCATGTTGTTGAAGAATGCTTGAGACTTGGAGAATTATAGTGATTCTTGTGCTTGAAATGAATAAAAGAGAAATGTAGAGAGGGTGTGGAAAAGTGACAGTTTGGAAGGATACATACACACACATATATATATATATAGAGAGGGATGCATTCAAATGAAAACTAAAGAAATTTAAAGAACCATAAGAACCAATATAAATCATAGATTAAAATGATCAATGGCTAGATATGAAATGGGTATAAAGTAATTTGCTGCATTTTAATTAAGCATTAGAACCACTTAAAGGGCATAACCGTAAATTTTCATTGCCCTACTTTCTTCTTATTTAACGGTCAATGCTTTTAGTTCTTCGCTATTAAAAATGATAGTAAAAATGAAAAATCGCTGCATCTATTATATATATTTAAAAATAAACTTTTTAACATGGGAGAGAAAATCGGATTGCATGTATTATATTTTTTAATTCGTTTTGCTTATGTTGTCTAACATTAACTAAGAGAAAATAAATCTATAAATTTTCTCAACAATTATAAAATATTACATTTGCAAACTGTACAAATTTTATTTAGATCGTTTTTATGGAAGCCCATGAGGATTTAAGTTCGTTCTCTTTTATTTATTCCATTGAACTTTTGTTTACATACTTCTATATATTTACACTTCACGCATATAAATATAAAATAACATTTACATAGACTAGAAAATCAATTAAAATTAATATGTAAAGTAATATGCACTTATGCATATAAATATTCAAATATATTATTACTTGTATTCCTAGTTGTTCAAATAAGAAAATAAATATAATTAAACACAAGCTTGTCAAACAATGAACAAGTTTTCCAGGAAAAATTGTTCATGTTTGATGACGAACTATTTGTTTCATAACACTTCTATTAGCCTTTCTTGTTCTCCATTTCTAATTGATGCAACCGGTATCTACTGTTGAAATCACTTTTAGTCTTTGGTTCTTATTAGTTTACTCATTTGTTTATCATCCATAAACATCACCCTCTTAAAAGGTTGAACCCCATCGTCTAATAACTGAAGTTGCTACCAAATTAAAGACTGTCATTTGACCATAAATGATCGCCATTTGACTAACCTATAAAGTTGTTATACAAGACTTTCATTTGACCATCATTGAACGTCATTTCATGAACTATATTACCACTAAAAGTGTGCCAGGAAAACACTCATTTTGTTAGATGAATGTCTGCATTCAATAACACAAATAACTAAAGCATTGATTAATATATATTCACATCTTTTAACAACATATTTTAATGAATCCTTGTCTCTTTAGGAAATGAGTTTATAGAAGAAAACTCAACCGATAGTCCAAGATATAAATGAAACTATAAACTTTTTTAACATATTAGATAAGTAAAACTTTAAAATAAACAATAGCATGGCACCATTACTAAAAATCAACCAGATTAAGTTGAATTATGGCTAACACTCTCAAAAAGACCAAATGCATAACCGGATCAAAATTGTGCATATATGCATATGGAAAATATATGCATGTGTGCATGTAAATGTTTTCTATCTCGTCATTGAAGGCCATAAAAGAGCTAGCCCACATGATATAAATGCAAGCCTCATAGGTGTTCTTGAGTTCTATTACGAGAATGAGTCGTTAGGAGTAATTAAGCTCGTTCTAATAAATTCTCAACTTTAAAGGACTAGCTTTCGGTAAAAAGCAAAATCTATGCAATATCTTGATATCATTATTTGTTGAACAATTACACAAACAGCACAAGGATCATTTTAAATTAAAGACGGACTCAAAAATTTATAATCAATGATAATACCATTATTATTGCATATTAGAACTCATTTGCATATGTGCATAAATGTATATGTACGTATGATAACCCAAAACATATGAACAATTAAATCAATAAACTTATGTTGTTAGGAACTTTCATAAAGAGCATCGTAAAGAAATATAAATATTATTGCATATATTAATGTTTTAAATGAAAACAAAAGATAGAACACTTCTTACAGAAATATAAACATTATCCAGAAAACTAAAAAACTAAAAATTACATGCGAGTGCGTAATTGCTTCTATAACCTCATAAGCTGCTTTAAAAGAAAAAATTATCCAGCAACATATTCAAACCATTTTTACAACTATTTACCCAAAATTTAAATTTTTTTGTTAAAAGTTAAAACCAATGGACTAACAACCAAATTCATGAAGGAAGCTCTAGTTGGTGGGAACAGCCTCACGAGCAACACACCCTCCGTTCTTGACTGTGCTTGCATTATGCTCGGAACTCAAGCGAATGCAATACACCGTTTGGTATATCCTTAATTAACCAAGTCTACACAAGAACAAAACAATTAATTAGAATAGCAATTGACAAAAAAATCCAAACATAATTAGAAATAAAATTTTAAACCTAAAATCATCAAAAATATATATACACAATAAATTAGCTATTTATTAGTGCTTCATTTTAGAAATGAAATGTATATCGGTACCCAATTTCTAATAATAAATCAGCACCCAAACCTCTGGAAGCAGTAGCATTAACAAATTGCAACATTTTATTAACAAAAACAAAGATGCTAGCAATAGTAATGATCTTCTCATCACAAATCTACACTAACAACGTACTTCAAACCAGATCTAAAATTAACTATCTTTAAACTTCAAACTAACGTAAAACTTTTATTGTTTCAAAAAAACCAAACAAACAAGATGGAACATAAGTGCATTCAATACTATATTATATAAGTGGTGTTTTAATGTAACCAACCAATAGATAAATCAGATATGCTTCGCTAAAAGTTCATTTGCATGTCACAAAATCCACCCTTTGTTTGCAACTTAAGAAAAGGTGTAAAAATAAGTTACGCGTTCATCTCAAATTAAAAAATAATAGATCAAGTCAAAACAAAGAAGGGGGATTGCATTAGGAGACGGTTCCTTGTGATTTGGGCATAAAATCAAAGAAACCTAATATTAGCTTGTGAAAATAAGGGGCCTAAAAGATAGAAGATGATACCTTCAATATTTAATGATAATCTATGTTGATCGTCTTCGTCTTCGGGTGGTTGGGAACCAGCCAGATCCGTTCGGCTTCCAACACCTTCTCAATACGATGCAGGCAAGAGAAACCTTATCACCTGCTCATTCATGAATCATTGATTAACAATATCTCGACTCTTGAACACTAATTAACTAGGCTTATGACAAATGAGAATAAGAGAAAAAACTTTAATCCCTTGCTTCTTGAGAATCTACTTCTCAAAATTAGGAACTTGATCCATAATGTAATCGATTTTGAGATATCCCGACACGTTTTCTTAATCGAAGTATTTCTTCCATGGAAGAGTGAGGGTTGGAGGTGTTACGTGACTGAACCCACGGCTAAACCAAAGGAAGACTCCATGCAACATTAAGTTCATGCATGGGTTGGTCCAAGTCAATAATGTCTATCTTTAGAATTGATAGACTTTTTAATTATTTTTTTCAAAGGTGCTGGAATAAAGGAATGATTGGGATTACTACTTGTCATGTCCACGTAATTATAGGATCTGGATTGATATTTCTTTTTTTTTTTTTTTGTATCTCCATATATGGAGGAGGATTGTCTGTGAAGTTTTTTATGCAAGTAATATTATCCTACCTCCTCTCTTAATTTCTTCGAAGCTTCCCTCTGTTCTTCTAGTTCTCAGTGAAAATCATATTTTTGCATCAGTGGTACCAGAGCGGTCTTGATCCTGTGGACACCTGGAAGAAAACTCTCGAACAATTTCAGCAAGAAACTCAGGATAACATCAAAAAATTCACGTCCATGATCCAGAAGTTGGTAACGAAAATTTAGTCTCTTAAAGAAAAGGTTCAGTCAAACCCCCCGGGGGCGGGTGACGGGGGAATGGTGGTCACCGGAGGCGGGGGAAGTCCCTACTTAAAACTGCTGTTTCCTCGGTTTAGCAGAGAGGATCCGACGGGATGGATCTATCAAGCCAAACAATATTTCGATTTTCAAAAAGTGGCTTCGGAAGAGCAGGTACTTTTAGCATCTTTTCATTTGGGTGGCATTGCACTTCAATGGCGTCGATGGTTTACAAAAACTAAAGGTCTGATGACGTGGTCGAAATTTACTACCGCACTGTTGAGCCGGTTTGGACCGACCAACTATGAGGAACCCTCCGAGGCTTTTCATAGGCTTAAACAACTCACCACGGTCGCGGCATACATAGAAGCATTGGAACGGTTGTCTCATCGTGTCGACGGGTTATCCGAGCCTTTTCTCGTAGGCTGTTTTATTGGCGGGTTGAAGGAAGAGATTTGTTTGGAAGTTACGCTAAAAAAAACATCATTTTTTAGTTGATGCCATGGGTTGGCTAGATTGGTAGAGGAGAAGTTAACTCTACAAAGAAAGGTATTTTTTCCCCAGCGACCTCATGGAATTAATACCCCCTCCAAGAGCTCTTCAGGCCCAGGTCTATTGGGACTGGGACCCACCTATCGTTTAGCCCTCCCAGCCCCCAACACGGTCTGTCGTTTATCAAATACAGAGGCTCGAGACGATGTGAAATAGCACTATGTTATTATTGTGATGAACGATATGCACCAGGTCATAAGTGTACCAAACCATAGTTTTTTATGATTAGTGATACTACGGAACACGGGGAAGAGCACCATGAAGAAGCGTTGGGGGAACAACCGAAAAGGCAAAGATCGACGCGGTACTATAATGGCCAGTTCGTACTACCACTAAAGGGGTACGAGGTTTCTTGGGTCTCGTAGGGTATTATGGGAAGTTCATTAAGGGATTCGGTAGTATTGCCACACCGTTACATAAATTTGTCGGAAAAGGACCTTTTATATGGGACGAGGCGGCTCATAAGGCTTTTGAAGCGCTAAAAAGTGGTCTCACCTCGACACCGACTTTGGGCTTGCCAAATTGGTCCAAACCTTTTACGATTGAATGCGACGCGAGTGGCGTAGGCATAGGAGCAGTTTTAACTCAAAATGGGAAGCCGCTTGCCTATTTTAGTGCTCCTTTGAAGGGTGTTATGCTGTCGTGGTCCACTTATGAGAAAGAGATGCTCGCAGTTGTCAAAGCGGTATGTAAGTGGCGACCTTATTTGTTGGGTCGTATGTTTTTAGTCAAGACCGATCATATCAGCCTAAAATACCTACTTGGGCAACAAATTACAACTCCAGCACAATCAAGGTGGCTACCAAAGTTGTTGGGATACGATTATAAAATTGAATATATACCAGGAGCTACAAACTGAGGGGCGGAAGCCTTATCTCGTTGTTACGAACTTCAATTTATGTCCCTATCATATCCTTCCACCATCTTATGGTCTGACATAAAAAAAGAGGTTAGTCTCGATCCTTATTACAGTACATTACCCACTTACATTACCCACTTCATTGCATGCAAGTTCAAGTGGAAGGGTTTTTAATAAAGATGGTGTGTGGTTTCATGATGGGTCAATTTTATTGAACCCATCTTCTCCATTGTTATCTACTATTTTGAATCTCGGGCATTCATCACCGAAAGGTGGCCATTTCGGTCTTCATAAGACGTTAGCCAAAATACAAAGTAATTTCTGGTGGGAGGGGCTGAAAACTTCAGTGAAGAAACACATACGGGAATGTCAAACTTGCCAACGATTCAAATCGGATAATATGAAACCAGCGGGATTACTACAACCGTTACCGATTCCTAAACATGTGAGGGAAGATATAAGCATGGATTTCGTAAAGGGTCTACCGACTTCGAATGGGTTTTCTGTAATTATGGTTTTGGTTGATCGGTTGTCCAAGTATGCACATTTTATACCCCTTCATCATCCGTTCATGGCGGCAACCGTCGCTCGAGAATTTGTGCATTCTATTGTATGATGGCATGGGATTCCATCCACTGTGATTATGTAAGGCCCCGTTCCCGGGACGCTTACAGCTGATCAATCATTGCATATAAAACATAAAGCATATATTTAAGCGTATTAAAACAATGCAGCGGAATAATTTAAAATCATTTCATTCATTGCTTTTGCAAAATAATACAACATTCATAATCGTTACAAAATATTGTTTGTTCGCATTACAATGCAAAAACATCATAATTTAAACAATGGATGCCATCCAAAAAATGCCAAGTAGCTGCCCCGTGCCATCCTCAACAAGATTACCTGCCAACTGGAAAATACATAAAAGTCAGCGTTGCTGAGTGAGTTCTAGTTTTATAAATAAAATACTTTTCTTTCGTTTAAAACCGTTAATTACGTTCATTTGCGATCATACATCATACGTACACATAGATAATATTATTATTATCTTCCATCGTCATTCGTTAACTTACATTCATTCATCATCGCACGTCATCTTTATCATTCGTTATCTTTCTTTCCGTACTATATGTACACTCATTAACTTCCGATGACATGTACTGTACCCCGAACGTTGTGCACGAAGCTGACTCAAGGGCCTGGGGCAAGTACACTCATCATTATCATTCATCTTTCATTTCGAACCAATGCCATGTGCTATACCCCGAACATTGTGCGCGAAGCTGGTTACTGGGCCTGAGGTCTATCATAGACCTCGAACATTGTGCGCGAAGCTAACTCCAGTACCTAGGGCAAGCGGCAAGGGTCCCATACATATGGTCAATCACAAAGATTAGACCCCTAGTGTGCATCCTTCAGGGGTAGCTAACCCGCACACAGTTGAGCTAACACCCTTCATTGGGTGTGAACCTCCATACATTGCTTGCAAGACTTTTCTTACCTCCATTCGTTCATTAATGCATGCATTCATTCTCTCTTTATGTTCCACTTATCATTCATTAATTTCCAATTTACGTTACATAATACTTTTCATTCATTTCATACCCATAACACGTAAGTCACGGAATAATACATAATAGGAACATAAAGTCAACATAACACATTCATACATAGCATCACATAAACAACACATACCCCATCACACATCATCATAAACATCACGCATCAACCATTCACATACGTTCAACATAAAAAAATAACCTACTCTCCGCGGGGCAGCCGGGGTTCGGGGGCGGCAGCCCCTGACAGCGGGGTCCTTGGGGCAGCAGCCCCTAGTGCTGGCTTGGACCGGGCTGATGCATTTAAACATTTATATGGAACATTTCCTCATGGAAAAATCGCTCTTCCTGTTAAAACCTTTTAAATTCTTAGACATTTAAAACATACATTCAGTATGCATTTCCAGCCCCAAACAAGTTTAAAACCTTTAAAATAGGGATCTAGAACTCACCTGGACTCAGTGAGTAGCTTCTCAATCAAGCTTTCTAAGCAAGGGTCGCACTACACAGCCTGCAGATAAGTTAACACTCAAAGGGGTTAATTTCTGCCTAATTTCGCTGCTAATTTCACTGCATGATCAGCAGTTTCGCTGCTAGTTTCGCCAGCAGTTTCGCTGCCACCTTCGCTGGCAGTTTCGCTGGGAGTTTCGTTGGCATCTTCGCTGACAGTTTCACTGCCAGTTTTGCCAAACTTTCGTTGTAAATTCAAGTTTGCGAGACTACCTGCGAAACTAAAGTTTCGCAGGAAGATCCATGTTTCGCTGGACGACTATATAATTACGCTGGATGAACATCCAGTTTCGCAGAATGGGCTGAAATTACGAACCAACCCATTTTTGACCCAAAACTTCAATCTTTTACACCCAAATCCTTGGTTTATCACCCAATAAGCTATATCTAAGCTTCTTACATGTTTTCTTACACAAAAACGTGAGTTTTGGGCGATTATTTGCCACTTTCGAAAACCCCAAACCCTAGAATCCGGGTTTGCCCTTAAAGAACCGATTAAACGATTTTTCTTACCTGGATTCTTGGTCTTTTCTTGTTGTTTGGATGCCCACAAACACCAATCTTCAATCTCTTGATCCACCGAGCCTTGAATCACCACTTTCTCTCCACTTTCTTTCTCTACACTCTATCTCTAAAAGTTGGGTGTTGAGTTGCAAATGAGTGTGGCTCTTGCTAATCCGTTTATATATACTGGGCCGGGACCTTAAACTCGCCGAACACATAACCCACGAGGTCTACTCGGTCCATACTCCATTTCCCGCTTATTTTCTTTAAATAATCCCGGCTAAGCCCATTATTATTAACTGGCTCGTTTCGACTTTATTCCGGGCGTTACAAGTCCACCCCCTTATTTAGGTTTCGTCCTCGAAACCTGTTATTCCTCGAATAGACATGGGTAATGTTGTCTCATTTCCTCTTCAGTCTCCCACGTAGACTCAGATCCCATCCTGTGCTTCCACTGTACTCGCACAAATGGAACCACTTTATTCTTTAGCCTTTTCTCCTTGCGATCGATGATCGCCACTGGTTGCTCCACATAATTGAGCCATTCATCCACTTCAATAACATCCAGTGGCACGACCATATCTTCATCTGCTAAGCACTTTCTTAAGTGAGATACATGGAATGTCGGATGAATTCCACTTAACTCACTGGGCAATTCCAACCTATAGGCCACCTCTCCTACTCGAGCCATGATTCGGAAAGGCCCTATATACCTCGGGATCAACTTGCCCCACTTTCAGAACCAAATGATCCCCTTCCAAGGTGAGACTTTCAACATAACTCTATCACCTACCTGGAACTCAATCGGTCTACGCCTTTTATCAGCATACGACTTCTGCCTATCTTTAGCTGCCTTCGTAAAGGCTTTGATCTTTTCAAGTTTCTCAGTTGTAGTCTCGATCACCTCAATACTTCCCAACACTTTCTGACCAATATCACCCCAACAAACGGGTGTTCTACATCTCCTACCGTATAACATCTCATAAGGGGGCATACCGATGCTGGCATGATAACTGTTATTATATGAGAATTCTGCTAACGGTAAATGGTCATCCCAACTTCCTCCAAGATCAATGACGCATGCTCGAAGCATATCTTCTAGCGTCTGAATGGTTCTCTCCGACTGACATCTGTCTGTGGATGATAAGCTGTGCTGATGTGTAACCTCGTCCCCATTACATCATGAAATCTCTTCCAGGACTTGGATGTAAAACGAGTGTCACGATCAGACACAATAGACACTGGTACACCATGGTAACTTACGATCTCCTTGATGAATAGATCCGTGAGTTTCTTAGAGGAATACGTCTTTCGGATCGGTAGGAAGTGAGCACTCTTCGTCAGACGATCAACTATCACCCATATGGCATCATACCCTCTCGCGGTACGTGGTAGCTTCGTAATGAAGTCCAAGGTGATATGCTCCCACTTCCACTCGGGTATATCCAACGGTTAGATCTTCCCGTACGGCTTCTGATGCTCTGCCTTCACTTGCAAGCAAGTAAGGCACTTACTCACGTACTCCACTATGTCACGCTTCATACCCGGCCACCAATAATCATTCTTCATGTCTTGATACATTTTCGTGGAACCGGGATGAATGGAGTATCGAGTCTTATGATCTTTGTCCATGATCTTCCCACGTAGATCCCCATAACGAGGAATCCACATTCGTTTGAATCGGGTTTTAACACCGAGAGTGTTTTCTCTCAACTCCGTGACCATACCTCTCATCCTTTTGGAGTTAAGACGATCTTCTTTCAACGCCTTATCTTGAAACTCCTTGACCTGCTTCATCACATCGGAGGTCATAATCGATTGGTAAGCCTTCACCCGGATTGGTTCAGGCCTCTCCTTTCGGCTAAGGGCATCCGCCACTACGTTGGCTTTGCCCGGATGGTAATGGATTTCACAATCATAATCTTTTATCAGTTCCAACCATCACCTTTGCCTCATGTTCAAATCCTTCTGCTCGAAGAAGTACTTCAAGCTCTTGTGGTCGGTGAAAATGGTGCACTTCGTCCCACACAGGTAGTGCCTCCAAAATTTTAATGCAAAGACCACAGCTGCTAGCTCCAAATCATGAGTAGGATAATTGACCTCATGGACTTTCAATTGTCGTGATGCATAAGCTATAACCTTTCCTTGCTACATTAGTATGCAACCAACCCCAAGTAAGAAGCATCTGAATAGACCACCAACTCCTCGCTTCCTTCGGGTAATGACAAGACAGGAGCTTGAGTCAACCTCGCCTTTAGCTCCTCAAAATCCTTCTCTTGATCTTGACCCCAAACAAACTTCACGTCCTTGCGGGTTAACTTAATCAGCGGAGAAGCTATCTTGGAGAAGTCTTTGATGAACCTCCTATAATAGCCCGCCAACTCCAAGAAACTACAGATCTCGGATGGCATCTTTGGAGACTTCCATTGCTTAACCGCCTCCACCTTTGCCGGGTCCACCATAATCCCCTCGGGATTTACCACGTGACCCAAGAACTGAACTTCGCGCAACCAAAACGCGCACTTGGAGAACTTAGCATACAACTTCTCCCTTCTCAACGTCTCTAACACCTCTCGAATGTGACCGGCATGCTCCTCCTTGCTCTTCGAATAAATCAAGATATCATCGATGAACACAATCACTGATTTATCCAACATCGGCCGACACACTCGATTCATTAAATCCATAAAAGCAGCTGACGCGTTTGTTAACCAAAAGACATAATGAGAAACTCGTAGTGTCCATAACGCGTTAGGAATATCTTGTTCCTTCACTTTCAACTGATGGTAGCCAGATCGAAGGTCTATCCTTGAGAACCAACTGGCACCTTGGAGCTGATCAAACAAGTCATTAATCCTCGGTAACGGATACCGGTTCTTCACCGTCAGCTTATTCAACTCACGGTAGTCAATACACATCCTCATGCTACCGTCCTTCTTCTTCACGAACAAGACCGGAGCACCCCATGGTGAGATACTCGGTCTAATGAACCCCTTATCAAGCAACTCCTGCAGTTGCTCCATCAATTCCTTCAGCTCAGAGGGGGCAAACCGATACGGCGCCTTAGCAACAGGTTGGGCACAGGGTACCAGATCGATCTGGAACTCAATCTCACGGTCTGGTGGCACACCTGGTAAATCTTCTGGGAACACGTCTGGGAAGTCACACACAACCGGTACATCAGACAGTTGTCGTGCTGGCGTATCAACACCCTTTACGTAGGCCAAATAGGCACTACATCCACGCCTCATACACTTTCCCGCCACCGCCATTGAAATCACCTTCAGAATCGTAGTAACTCGATCACCATAAATCATCACCGAATTCCCGTCAGGCGCTGTTAGTCGAATCATCTTCTTGCGACATACGATATTTGCCTCGTAGGCCGCTAACCAGTCCATTCCCAGGACTACATCGAACCCGCCTAAGGTCATCACAAACAGCCTAGCAGGAAACTTATGACCTTCTAATTCTACATCACAACCGTCTATCATCTCGAAAATCCTGGTAGACTTACCTATGGCAGTTTCTACATTGAAGGGCTCATCAACACCTCTATTACTAACTGGAAACTTAGCATAGAAAGCAGCAGAAATAAAACTCTTACTAGCACCAGAATCAAATAACACGAAAGCAAGAGTTTGGTTTGCTAGAAACGTACCTGACACAACATCGGGGTCCGTCCTAGCCTCCTCCTGAGTCATCATGAATGCCCTGGCGCTCGCCCTCTGCCCCTTGGTCCCGGTCTTCGGCCCTGACCCAGAACTCTCAGCCCTTGGCTTCTTGCATTCTCGACTCATGTGGCCCTTTCCACCACAGTTAAAACACCTTGCCGCCTTGCACTCTCTTGCCATGTGGCCAGGCTTTCCACACCTGAAGCACACGTTCAATCCCCACCTACACTCCCCGGTGTGCTCCTTCCCACATTTGCCACACCTCTTCGACTCCGCACCGGGTGTGACCACATGCCGGTCATCCACCCATGCATTCTTGTTGTTTGCCAGGGCATCACCCCGACCAAACCTCTTCCCATTCCAGTTTCGGTCACCACCGCCTTTCTTGCTCACCTCAGCCACCACCACTTCCCTTTCGTCGTACAGCCTTCCCGCCAGATTGACCACCGACCTGAACGTACGTGGCCGAGCAGCGATCATATGCCTGCGAATATCCGCTGGCAAGCCCTGAATATACCTTTTGACCTTTCGCGACAGAGGTATCACCTGATCCGGCATCAGTCGTGCCATCTCGTTAAACTTGGTGGTGTATTGCTGATGTGTCATGGTTCCCACCTCCAGCTACAAGAACTCCTTTTCTACCTTGTCGAGCTCCCTATGAGGACAAAACTCCTCGATCACCAGCTTCTTCAACTCTGGCCACCTCATTCTTCCAATTGGCCTACTACCCTCGGCTTGGACGATATTGTCCCACAAGCACAGAGCCGAGTCCACAAATGAATGAGGGGCAAACTTCACCTTCTGATCCTCCCGACACTCGCTGATATCAAGTACAGCTTCCATCTCACCCACCGGTGAGCAGCAGCAGTAGTGCCATTTCCGTCAAAAGTCGGGGGCTTGCATCTTTGAAATGCCCCATAGTTATAGCGTCTTGCTACCTCCGGCACAGGATCTTCTTCTTCTTCCTCATCAGTAGAGACAACCGTCTTAGTCCCTGGTTGCTCCCTTACTCCCGAGGACCTATTCCTCTCTTCCTTTCTCCTTCCCTTACGGCCTTGATCACTTCAGTCACCACAGACGGTAAGATTGTCTGCATGACCTGGTGAACCTCTTCCACTACCGCCTCCTTCACTGAGGCCCTTAAGTTAGCACTCTCATCACCGCCCTCTGGATGAGGGGTCCTGAGCTCTTCATGAGCCACCTCTTCAGCTCTAGGCCTTCCTCTTGTGACCCGCGGTCCAGCACCACGTCCACCACGACCTCCACCTCAAGAATCCTTTGAAGATCTACCACCGGCCATCCTCAAACATGCTATAAGATTCAAACACTAACACGGTCATTCAAGGTAATAGCTCAGTTTATGTCAAGTATAGTAAGTCCCTAATTTTAGTGGCCAGTTGTGATTAGCCACTTACTTTACTCTTCATACCCCAAGCATTTCCTATCCTGACTACATCAGTATCTAAATCTACTAAGAAGCACATAAATCACATAACATGCGCACATAATACCGGTTACCATAAAGAAAATACCTGATGGCACGTAGCTACTCGGACTGGCATCCCGTTCCTTTGTCCCATTCTCAGTTTAAGTTTAGGTTTCTTTTGAAAATTTTAACCCGTTTCACTTAAACTTTGGCTCTGATACCAACTTGTAAGGCCCCGTTCCCTGGACGCTTACAGCTGGTCAATCATTGCACATAAAACATAAAACATATATTTAAGCGTACTAAAACAACGCAGCGGAATAATTTAAAATCATTTCATTCATTGCTTTTGCAAAATAATACAACATTCATAATCGTTACAAAATATTGTTTGTTCGCATTACAATGCAAAAACATCATAAATTAGACAATGGATGCCATCCCAAAAACACCAAGTAGCTGCCCCGTGCCATCCTCAGCAAGATTACCTGCCAACTGGAAAATACATAAAAGTCAGCGTTACTGAGTAAGTTCTAGTTTTATAAATAAAATACTTTTCTTTCATTTAAAACTGTTCATTACGTTCATTTGCGATCATACATCATACGTACACACAGATAATATTATTCTTATCTTCCATCGTCATTCGTTAACTTACATTCATTCATCATCGCACGTCATCTTTATCATTCGTTATCTTTCTTTCCGTACTATATGTACACTCATTAACCTCTGATGACATGTACTGTACCCCGAACGTTATGCACTAAGCTGACTCAAGGCCCTGGGGCAAGTACACTCATCATTATCATTCATCTTTCATTCCGGACCATTGCCATGTGCTATACCCCGAACATTATGCGCGAAATTGGTTACTGGGCCAGAGGTCTATCATAGACCTTGAACATTATGGGCGAAGCTAACTCCGGTACCTAGGGCAAGCGGAAAGGGTCCCATACATATGGTCAATCACAAAGATTAACACCCTTCATTGGGTGTGAACCACCATACATTGCTTGCAAGACTTTTCTTACCTCCGTTCATTCATTAATGCATGCATTCATTCTCTCTTTATGTTCCACTTTTCATTCATTAATTTCCACTTACGTCACATAATACTTTTCATTCATTTCATACCCATAACACGTAAGTCACGGAATAATACATAATAGGAACATAAAGTAAACATAACACATTCATACATAGCATCACATAAACAACACATACCCCATCACACATCATCATAAACATCACGCATCAACCATTCACATACGTTCAACATAAAAAAATAACCGACCCTCCGCGGGGCAG
The DNA here is from genome assembly GCA_025506505.1 of Flaveria sonorensis. Classification (NCBI taxonomy): domain Eukaryota; kingdom Viridiplantae; phylum Streptophyta; class Magnoliopsida; order Asterales; family Asteraceae; genus Flaveria; species Flaveria sonorensis. The sequence continues at coordinate 18,348,693 of CM046437.1, read as the reverse complement.
CGAGGGTTCGGGGGTGGCAGCCCCTGACAGCGGGGTCCTAGGGGCTGCAGCTCCTAGTAGGGTCCAAGGGGCAACCCCCCTGGCTGGGGCCGGGCTGATGCATTTAAACATTTATATGGCACATTTCCTAATGGAAAAATCGATCTTCCTGTTAAAACATTTTAAATTCCTGTATATTTAAAACATACATTCAGTATGCATTTCCAGCCCTAAACAAGTTTAAAACCTTTAAAATAGGGGATCTAGAACTCACCTGGACTCAGTGAGTAGCTTCTCAATCAAGCTTTCTAAGCAAGGGTCGCACTACACAGCCTGCAGATAAGTTAACACTCAAAGGGGTTAATTTCTGCCTAATTTCGATGCTAATTTCGCTGCATGATCAACAGTTTCGCTGCTAGTTTCGCTGCTACCTTCGCTGGTAGTTTCACTGGCAGTTTCGCTGGCATCTTCGCTGCCAGTTTCGCCCAACTTTCGTTGGAAATTCAAGTCTGCGAGACTACCTGCGAAACTATAGTTTCGCAGAAAGATTCATAGTTTCGCTGGACGACTACATAATTTCGCTGGATGAACATCCAGTTTTGCATAACGGGCTGAAATTACGAACCAACCTATTTTTGACCCAAAACTTCAATCTTTTACACCCAAATCCTTGGTTTATCACCCAAGAAGCTATATCTAAGCTTCTTACATGTTTTCTTACACAAAAACGTGAGTTTTGGGCGATTCCTTTGCCAGTTTCGAAAACCCCAAACCCTAGAATTCGGGTTTGCCCTTAAAGAACCAATTAAACGATGTTTCTTACCTGGATTCTTGGTCTTTTCTTGTTGTTTGGATGCCCACAAACATCGATCTTCAATCTCTTGATCCACCGAGCCTTGAATCACTACTTTCTCTCCACTTTCTCTCTCTATACTCTCTCTCTAAAAGTTGGGTGTTGAGTTGCAAATGAGAGTGGCTCTTGCTGATCCGTTTATATATACTGGGCGTTCCCGGGACCTTAAGCTCGCCGAACACATAACCCGCGAGGTCTACTCGGTCCATACTCCATTTCCCACTTATTTTCTTTAAATAATCCCGGCTAAGCCCATTATTATTAACTGGCTCGTTTCGACTTTAATCCGGGCGTTACAGATTAGCGATCGTGACAAGGTATTCATCGGCTCTTTTTGGCAAGCCCTTTTTAAATTACAAGGACCAATTTTGTGTATGAGTTCGAGTTATTGTCAGGATCAGCGATCTAAGTTTGATCAATTAGAGTTGAATCGCAGCGGAATTAGAACAAGAATTAGACAAATATAGCAAGAACACAATAGATATTCAATGGAACAGTACACGGTTATAGAGAAAGAGGGTTTTCTTCAAAATGGATAATATCATTTATGCACAATGCTTCGGTGTGGCGGCTGCTAAGCTTTTCTAAGTTTGCTATAGCTGCTCGTCCCCCCTTACAATTAGGTCAACATTCCTTATATAAAGGAATGTGACGTCTGCTGATGTCACTTGATAGTGACATCTAACAGAATTATTACAAACAACTGAAAGTAAGCAAACTACTGAGAATGTTCACAACAACTGAGAACATCTCAGAGTGCTAAGTACAAGATGAAACTAAAACTACTGAAACTACAAGTACTGATTACAATAAACATAAAACTATTGAAAGGAAACCATCACAACTAATGAAGAGGTCTTCTTCAGCTATTGTGACAACATCTGAAACTTAGTCTTCAGACTGTCTTCAGCTCTTTCACTTCAGACTTTGTCTTCAGCTCTTTCACTTCAGACTTTGTCTTCAGCTCTTTCATTTCAGACTTTGTCTTCAGCTCTTTCACTTCAGACTTTGTCTTCAGCTCTTTCACTTCAGACTTTGTCTTCAGCTCTTTCACTTCAGACTTTGTTATCAGTTGATGTCTTCAGCTGTTGCAGACTACTTCAGTTGTTGTAATGTCCGTGGGACTTAAAGGTTTTTCTGATCAGGCTCATTGGTTCTTTTGGTCCAACAGTTATCACCCACAAACGGGCGGCCAAACGGAAGTAGTTAACCGGAACCTAGAACAATACTTAAGATGTTTCACAGGTGATAAACCAAAAAAATGGCATGAATGGCTACCGTAGGCGGAGTATAGTTACAATACTACGATCCATTCTTCTACCAAGATGATGCCATTTCAGGTTGTTTATGGGCAGTTACCGCCTAAATTGATCCCATATATTCCGGGTACATCCCAAGTTCAAGAAGTGGAGGTGTACCTACGTGACAGGGATGAAGTTTTAAAGAAACTCCGATCTAACCTTCTCTCAGCACAGAATAGGATGAAAGTAAATGCGGATAGCCATCGTAAGGAATTGGTATTCAATTAAGGTGATTTGGTTTACATTAAACTACAACCCTACCGGTAGTCTAGTGTGGTCAATCATCCTTCCGCAAAGCTCAGTCCATGTTTCTTCGGACCATACAAAATCTTGAATCGAGTGGGTCCTGTTGCGTTCCGGGTAGGGTTACCTATAGGTTCTCTTATACATGACGTGTTTCATGTGAGTTTACTTAGGCGTTTTGTTGGGATGGCACCAACGGTTCCCGTCACAAGCAGCGAGCCTGTGGTCTCACCAACTAGTATGCAACCGAAAGAAATTCTTGAAGAATGGGTTGTACAGAAGGGGAAATACCGTCCTAAAACGGAGCTATTGGTGAAATGGCGAGGTCGACCCCGAGAGGAGGCGACTTGGGAAACTAAGTGGCGATTTAGTCGAGCTTACCCGGATTTTCACCTTGAGGGCAAGGTGACTGCAAGCGGAGTGGATTGTTACCCGACTGAACCCAAGGCTAAACAAAGGAAGACTCCATGCAACATTAAGTTCATGCATGGGTTGGTCAAAGTCAATAATGTTTATCTTTAGAATTAATAGACTTTTTAATTATTTTTTTCAAAGGTGCTATAATAAAGGAATGATTGGGATTACTACCTGTCATGTCCACGTAATTGTAGGATCTGAATTGATATTTCTTTTTTTTTTTGTATCTCCATATATGGAGGAGGATTGTCTTTGAAGCTTTTTATGCAAGTAATATTATCCCTCTGTTCTTCTAGTTCTCAGTGAAAATCATTGTTTTGCATCAGAAGGTTAACGTGTCGGTTGAATGGTGATAATTCCATAGAGATAGAAACTTGGTTTTGAATCGTGGAGATGTGGAAGACCTTAAGTTCAAGATGGAGGGTAAAATACGAAAATACCCTTAATATTTTCATATACTAAAAAATAAACATATAATATAAATATAAATTTGTGGTTAGAATTGGTTATTTTGGTTTTTACAAAATTTTAGTTTCTATTTGAAAGTCCATATATATATATATATATATATATATATATATATATATATATATATATATATATATATATATATATATATATATATATATATATATATATATATATATATATATATATATATATATATATATAGATGGTAACTTATAATGTAGTATTTATTAATTAGTTTAGGTTTAATTAAAGTTAGTTAAATTTACGGTTGGTAACTATGATTTATATCTAGTTTTGTATAAAAATTCAATAGTTAATAGCAAAATGTTATCTAGTTATATAAAAAAAAATACACCCATGTTTGTCTAGTGCTGAATATACCTTTACATAATTATTTACTTATACTCATCTAGGAATTTCCAAGGATGATCTCAAACAGGATATGTATTATTTTGGTTTTAATCAATAGTCACTAACATCATTCAATAAACGTATAGTTAAAATTTTTAAAGGTATTTAGTCTAGTTTACACGTTTCAAGATATCAGCAACGCTCCTGTTCGTCGTAATATCCTGAATGTGATAGAAATTTTTAAGTACAAATTATGAAATCTATAAATGAAATGGGCTTGCTAGACTAGAACGCCTTAATTTCTAAATTGTAAGTCTAAAATGCATTAATCGTATCGAAATTATGTTTAGGGGTGGTACGTATAATGACCTGAATTGCTGGTTGTCACATGAATCAGAAACTTTAAAAAATTGTTCCAAGGCAAGAGGTGGCATGTGATGGTTGGAGCGTAATTTTATTTCTTTTCTTTTGGACTTCAACATCATTGTAAAATTTTTATTTGTAAGATAAACTCAAAGAAGATGGGAGCCCTAGTGGTTTGCACATGCATTTTGAACCGCACACCCTGCCGGGTTCGATCCTTGGGAAAGGATTATTTTCTTCCCAATCTGTTTTTTCTGCTTTTTTTTTTATCCCACTTCTATTTAAATCTATTTTGACCGTTCTCTTAAGTTTTGTTCTAGTGTCCAATTATGTTTTTTCTTTTTATTTTATGGTTGTGGATTTTACCACTCTCATTCTATCAATGGTTGAAATCATGAATACTGTTCTGGAAAAAAATCACGGACTTTTCCGCGTAGCGTGGATGATAAATCTAGTTGCAATTGATTAACAAATATGACATATGATATTATTAGAACAAGCACATGATAATATTAATTCATGAATTTAAAACCTGTCACCCGAAATTAACAAGCTAATGAACTATGTCACACAATTCTGAGTATGTAAAACTTTTTTTGCAATATATTGATTTAACTAATGTTAACTTGATTAATAATTATGAGTATTATTATGTAGTTATGTGAATCAAGGTGTTATGTGTTATTTTATGAATTACATCTCAGAACATCATTATGTGGATTATATACGAATCATGAGGGATATTACATTTTATTAGCATTTTGATTATTGGTTTATTAAACTCAAAAGTTAATAGATGAAAATGATTTAAAATTGTTTGGTTTATTAAACTCAAAAGTTAAGAGATGAAAATGATTTAAAATTGTTGATCTATAAAGAGGATAAAGCTACCGAAAACTCAAGTATTCAGCACTGGCTGTCAACTGCCGAATTCTACCAAGTGCTAAATCACTACTGATCAGAAATGTCAAAGTGATGACCTGCTAATTGACTGATTATCAGCACTTAACTTGATGAGCTGCTGATCAACAGCTACACTAGACAAGATTGTCTGTACCGAAGTACATTGGCGCTCTACCTTTTGGAGACAACATAGCACTAAAGTTGCTTAGTTTTGATGTGTTGATTTCCTATCGACAATGTACATATATTTTCCTAAATCAGGAATAGATGTAAAGTGACTTATTCTTTGTGTTTAGCTTTCTATGTATAAATACCTCTTACTTGTATAGTTTTGAGGTTAGCTTGTTAGCCCCCTTGTTATCTATTGATTGTTACTCTTTGTACCTAGAAAAGATTAATCAAATGAATACTTTGAAAGAACATCTTGTGTCTTTATTATTTCTCAAAGTATCTATGTTTGTTAAGTAAGACAGTTGACTTAGGGGCTAATTAGTAGCATTTGAATCAGCCTCTTAATGGTTCAGATGTCTGAATGGTTCAACACTTAATTGTTCAGACTGTTTGTTTCATGAGCAAATCTCTGAATGGTTCAGACATTTGCCTCTGAATGGTTAAGTATTATACTAATGCTGAATGGTTAAGACCTCTTATTTGAATTGGTTTGACATTTGCCTTTGACTAGTTAAGCGATATACTAGCTCTTAGTGGTTCAGACCTCTTAATGGTTTAGCACGTAATGGTTCAGACCTTTTATTGATTCAGCACTTAATCATTCAAAAAATACCAAACATCCCCTTAGATTCCGTATTTATCGTCTATCGATCACTAGAAAAGTCTTCTTAGTTAATAACCTAATCCAAAAAGTGGTATTAGAGCCTTGGCTCTTGATTTGCTTGAAGTCACCTTTCAACAAATCATTTGTTTTTTTTATCATAGTTTCAAACGTATTACTCCCTCAAAACCTCTTTTTCCTCCAAAATGACTTGTGTAGCCATCTCAAGTAAGCATGACTTGGAAATGGCACTTAAACCAAACCTCCTATGTTTACATCACATGATTATGATACTTGGAAAATTTGAATGAAAGATTTTATAAGGAATCAAGATCTGAGACTATAGCTCTCAATCCTAAATGGTCCATATGTCCCTATGGTCCAAACTGCTGGAGAAGATAGAACTATGATTTATAAAGATCCTATAAAGTACTCAGATGAAGATCTGAAGAAGATGGATGTAGACTCTAAAGCATTATGGCTGATCAGGATGAGCATACCAAACAACATAATTCATGGCTTTAAGAAGTTCACAACTGCTTAGAAGTGGTGGGAAGCATTAAAGGCCAGATTTGAAGGAACTAAAAATATGAAGGAGAACAAAAGAGATGTTTTAAAGCAGAAGTTTAAAAACTTTTGTTTTATAAGGGGAGAAATCATTACTGCAACATATTTAGATACGTTGAACTGAAAGATTCTTTAAATGAGACTAGAGTGAGGATGGAGGATAATGATATTCTAAGGAAATTCTTGAGATCACTACCAAAGAAATGGATAGTTTACAATGTGTCCATAAGAAGAACTGAAAATGTGAAGACAAAGACTCTTGAGGAGTTAAATGGCATTCTTAGTGCCTACCAAATGGAGATTGGTGCATTATTCGGTAGATCATCAAACTGCTGAATGTCATTGGCATTTATGGCACCTATTCAAGAACCCTTTCATCCACAAGCTTACTAAATTCTAGTGGTGACTCACCAAGTACTTGTGATCCCTATCCAGAATTTCCAACTACTGAATCATAGTCTTCACCATCTTTCAATAGATGGAATCAACAACCCTCGTCATCTTTCTTATAAAACTACCCTTCAAGATCAGCTTTTGTTAGGGAGCAAGCCAACTTCTTCCAACTCTCTAAAGAAGATCTTGAAGGCATTCATCCAGACGATCTTGAAGAGAAGGACATCAATTATTAAATAGCTATGATCTCTTTCAGAGCTAAACAGTTCCAACAAAACACCGGAAGAGGGTTTTTGAAGCAAAGAAGATCATGATTTGGGTTTGATAAAAGCAAAGTAAAGTGTTTTTACTGCAACTGGCTAGGAAACTTTGCCAAAGAATGAAAAGCACCTAAATCAAACCCATCTCCACCAAGCCCATCAACCTACAAACCATTGACAACCTTCCAACACCTTTTTATTTCTTTTAATCAAAGACACACAACGGCTGTAGCTTTTGGAGAAGAAGTAATTAACTAGAGCATTCAAGTAGAAGACATTACTCACATCAATAGTGCACTAGTGGCAGGGAGCTCAACCTCTTCACCACAGGTAACTCTTGAACCTTGTTGTACACCTAAGTTTATTTCAAAAGTAAACATGTACATAAATCACAATCTGGATCTCATAAAAGATGTGGAATCAATCAACATTCTTAAAAGGGGTTTTAAGAAAAATGATCAACCTCATAAAGAAAAGATGATAGAGCTAGAAAAGATTGTTTCACAACTAAATCATGAACAAACTAACTTGGAGACACAGATTTATGATCTCTTGAGCAGATTAATATCAACATAATGAGATTTGACAATAGGTAAGACATATGATGATAAATACAATGTTTAAACTGAGAAGTTTGAAAAATTGCTTGCCTTTACCGAAAACTCCCAAAAGTTGTATCAAACCAAGACAGGGTAGGGTATAATATTATGGAACTACCAATGATCTACACTCCCACACACACCCCTAAGTGTAGCTTGGATGTAAATGAGAAAGTATCTTCTAAACTAATCTGTACAAAGCCAACCACTGAAAAAGTCTGAACAAGAGAAATGAGAAGAAGGAACGAGGAAGGAAAAGGAAAGCAAGAAAGAAGAGATGAAGGAGAAGAGGGAAGAAACATAAGGAAAAACAAAGAAGAAAGTGACTTAGGAAGTGAAGTTTGTCTGGGAAGCCAACAACAACAAACCAACTTCTGAGTCAACCCCTCTATCAAGTCAAAGCTTCAATCAAAGCACAGCCGCAACAAAAAGACACAAAACATAAACTGCTATACAGGAACTTTAGACTCTTTAGAAGTTAGGCCACATCCATATGTTCAAAAGTCTACTTCTGAAGTAGTAAATATTTGACAACAAGTAGTTCCCATGAAAGATGTAACACCCGAAAATTCATCAGAATAAAAAGGAAAGAAAAGTAATTTGAAGAAAATAAAAAGAAGGCAAAGTTGAGGGGTGCTTTGTGTAAATAGTACCAAAAATTCAAAAGTGGGTGTATAAAGAGCATGATCGCCCATGCTCTTTCTGCTATTGCTTTCCGAAGAAGAAAAGAAAGCTGGTTATTGTGTCTCCTCTCGGTCGAATTGTGAAGAAGAAGAAGATTATTCAAGGTTAGTGGGTTTTTGTGATTAATTGGTTCGGTTTCTTTGAGGTTTCAACCTTAGAAACTGATTTTTATGTGTTTTTGGTGTTTGGGTGTTTGTTTTGACTTGTTCTAGGTGTTCGAACTCTTGTGCACGAAAGTTGGGAGGAATTCACTTGTTTGCTGCAACAGGTGAGTTCTAGGACCCCGATTCTATGTTTTTAAACTTCTTTGGGGCTGAAAATGCATTTAAAATATTTTACAACCATTATGTTTGATAACTGTGTATGTACGTGTATGAACTTCTATGTTCTTTGAGGTTGTAAGCTTGTTCTAAGAGTTTAGCATGACTGATCTAGGTTAAGAATGTATGGGAATGAGGTTTTAGAACTGGTTATAGCGTAAGTCTCATTTACAGGTCTGATGGTTTATCCGCATTTACACTGTGATAATTTCCTAAGTATTTTGTTCACCCGCATTCACTTTTGTTCATCCGTATTTGCAAGTGTTCATCCACATTTGCAAGTTGTTCATCCGCATTTGCAAGTGTTCATCCGCATTTGCAAGTTGTTCATCCCCATTAGTTTTTGTTCATCCGCATTTGCAAGTTGTTCATCCGCATTTGCATGTTGTTCATCCGCATTAGTTTTTGTTAATCCGTATTTGCAAGTTGTTCATCCACATTTGTAAGTTGTTCATCCGCATTGGTTTTGTTCGTCCGCATTAGTTTAAGACTTAAGAAATTTTTTGGAATTTTGGAAGATCAAGGTTAGGGTTTGACCATGGTCGACTTGATGCTTGTATCTGATTATGTTATGCATGTTGTGGGATGTCCTTATGTGCCTATTATGATATTAACATGTGACCTTATGTGGATTGCCTATGATCATAAAGTATTATTATTAATCAAGTGGAAGATTAATATTAACGAAAAGTGGAACATAAGGAATGAAAAGACTTGCAAGTAAAAATTTACAGAAGGTGCACGACCATGTTGTCTTTAGCTCAACTGTGTACGGTTTAGCTAACCCAATGGATGTACACAGGGTGAATCTTTAAAATTGAGGGGACCACTGTTGCTGCCCCGGTACTGGTGCCAGCATATGTGCACCACGGATGGAGTCTATTTATAGACTTCAAGGCCCAGTATCAAGTTTATGCGTATTATATGGGGGGTATAGCACTTTGGTCTATATCGACAGTGAAAGATAATAATAATAAGCAAGAAAGAGAATGGGAATGATGTAATGGATATGATTTGTATGTATGGTGTGTGATCACATCCGAAAGAAAGATAAGATATTTTATTTAAGAAGTATTTTGTATACAAATCTATCAAGATATTTTTATGATTTTAAAACTAGAACTCACTCAGCAAAGCTGACTTTTATGCATTTTCAGTTGGCAAGTAATATTGCTGAGGATGGCACTCGGGGAGGCTACTCGTCGGGTCAAGGCTGACATCCATTCAGGAATATAACATTGTTGGTTTGTAATGCAAACTAATGATCTTTTGTAACTATACCAAACATGTATTACTTAGCAACAACGTTTATAAATAAATGAATGGCTTTTAAATGTTCAAATTCCACTGTAATGTGATAATGAATTATGAAATGTTTTATGAATAGTGCTGTGATTGTTCAACTATGAGTTCTCCGAAAACGGGGCCTTACAAGTTGGTATCAGAGCCAAAGTTTAAGAGAAATGGGTAAATATTTTCAAAAACCTAAACTTAAACTGAAAATGAGACCGAACGGAGGAATGTCAGCCCGAGTAGCTATGTGCCATCAGGTAATTCTTTTATAATGTTAACCGGTATTATGTGCGCATGCTATTTAATTTATATGCTTTAGTAGATTTGAATACTGATGTAGTCAGGATAGGAAATGCTCGGGGAACGAAGAGTAAAGTAAGTGGCTAATCACAACTGGCCACTGTAATTAGGGACTTACTATACTTAACATTAACTGAGCTATTACCTCGAATGACCGTGTTGGTGTTTTGATCTTATAGTGTTAGAGGATGGCTGGAGGTAGATCATCTAAGGCTTCTCGAGGTAGTGTACGGAGTGGTCGTGCTGGTAGACCCCGGGCCGCAAAGAACAAGACGAGGACCGCAGAGACGGCTACTGCTGGGCCTGATCTGCATCACCCAGAGGGGGTTGATGAGAGTGATAACTTGAGAGCCTCGGTGAAGTAGGCAGTGGTGGAGGAGGTTCACCAAGTCATGCAGACAATCCTACCGTCTGACATGACTGAAGTGATCCGAGCTGTGAGGGAGGATGAACGAAAAAAGAAGGAGGAGAGGAGAACGACTGCTGGCAGGAGAGGTGATGTAAGGGATCACGATGAGGAGGAGGAGCTAAATGCTAGAGGGGGAGCCTCAAGTGATGATGAAGAGGTGGTGGTACGGGAAACCGTGAGGGGATGCAGCTACGGGGCATTCCAACAGTGTAATTCCCCTACTTTTGACGGCAACGGTAACGCTGCTACTGCCCACCGATGGATAAGGGAGATGGAGGCAATATTGAAGATCAGTGAGTGTCGAGAAGACCAAAAAGTGATGTTCACCACTCACTCGTCTGTCGACTCGGCACTATGTTGGTGGGACAATCTTGTCCAGGCCGAGGCTGACAGGGCCATCGAGAGAATGAGATGGGGTGAGCTGAAGAAGCTGGTGATTGAGGAATTCTGTCCTCACCGAGAACTCAACAAGATCGAAAGGGAGTTCTTACAGCTGGAGGCGGGAACTATGACCCACCAGCAATACACCGCCAAGTTTAACGAAATGGCGAGGTTGGTGCCGGATCAGGTTACGCCGGTATCGAGGAAGATCAATCGGTACGTTCAGGGACTACCGACTGACATCCGCAGACATTTGATCGCTGCCCAACCAAGCAATTTTAGGTTGGCAGTGGATTTGGCGGAAATATTGTATGATGAAAGGGAAGTAGCGGTGGTTGAGGTGAAGAAGACGAGTGGTAATAATAGGAGTTGGAATGGGAAGAGATTTGGGCGTGGTGGTTTCAACCCGAATAGTAAGAGGCCGAGGATGGATGATCACCAAGTGGTTACTGTAAGCTCGGGGTTGAGGTGGTGTGATAAGTGTGGGAAGGAACATAGTGGGGAATGCTGCTTGGGAATGAATGTCTGCTACAAATATGGCAAGCCGGTCACATTTCAAAGATGTGTGGAGCCCCACGGTGCTTTAACTGTGGTGAAATTGGTCACATGAACAAGGATTGCAAGAAGCCAAGGGCTAAAAGTTTTGGGTTGAAGAAGAGGCCAGAAGAAGGAGGGCAGAGGGCAAGTGCAAGAGCCTTCACGATGACCCGAGAGGAAGCTCGGATAGACCCCGACGTCGTGTCAGGTGTGTTCCTAGTAAACCAAACTTGTGCCTCTGTACTATTTGATTCTGGTACTAGCAGGAGTTTATATCTGCTGCCTTCTGTGCTAAATTGCCTATTAGTAGTAGGAGCATTGATGAAACTTTTGATGTAGAAACTGCTATTGGTAAGTCTACCAGAATTTCTGATATGATTGAGGATTGTGGCATAGAGTTAGAAGGCCATAGGTTCTCTGCTAAACTATTTGTGATGCCCTTAGAAGGATTTGATGTAGTTCTATGGATGGATTGGTTGGCAGCCTATGAGGCAAACATCATGTGTCGGAAGAAGATGATTCGGTTAGTTGCACCCGATGGGAGTTCAGTGATAGTTTATGGTGATCGCATCACTACGGTTCCTAAAGTGATTTCGATGGCAATGGTAGAGAAGTGTATGAGGCGCGGATGCTGTGCCTACTTGGCATACGTGAAAGATGTGGACGTGTCGATACCACAATTATCGGAAGTGCCAGTGGTACGTGATTTCCCGGATGTGTTTCCCGAAGATCTACCATGTGTGCCACCGGACCGCGAGATAGAATTTCAGATCGACCTGATACCCGGTGCGCAACCCGTTGCCAAGGCACCGTATCGGTTAGCTCCGACCGAGATGAAAGAACTGATGGATCAGCTATAGGAACTGATGGATAAGGGGTTTATTAGACCGAGTATCTCTCCTTGGGGTGCTCCGGTATTATTCGTAAAGAAGAAAGACGGTAGTATTAGAATGTGTATAGACTACTGGGAGTTGAAGAAGTTGACAGTGAAGAACAGATACCCCCTACCAAGGATTGACGACCTGTTTGATTAGCTTCAAGGTGCCAGTTAGTTTTCCAGAATAGATCTTCGATCCGGCTACCATCAGCTGAAGGTAAAGGAACAAGATATCCCGAAGACAGCATTTCGCAAGCGTTATGGACATTACGAGTTTCTCGTTATGTCATTTGGTTTAACTAACGCGCCAGCTGCCTTTATGGATCTGATGAACCGAGTGTGTCAGCCAATATTAGATAAATATGTGATTGTGTTTATTGATGATATTCTGATTTATTCGAAGAGCAAAGAAGAACATGCAGGCCACATACGTGAAGTGTTGGAGACACTTAGAAAGGAGAAGTTGTATGCTAAATTCTCTAAGTGTTCTTTTTGGTGGCGAGAAGTTCAGTTTCTGGGTCATGTGGTGAATACCGAAGGAATTATGGTGGACCCGGCAAAGGTTGAGGCGGTAATGCAATGGAAGTCTACAAAGACGCCATCCGAGATTCGTAGTTTCTTGGGTTTGGCGGGTTACTACCAAAGGTTTATCCAAGACTTTTCCAAGATAGCCTCACCTTTGACTAAGTTGACACGCAAGGATGTGAAGTTTATGTGGGGACGAGAACAGGAGGATGCTTTTGAGGAGTTAAAAGCAAGATTAACTCAAGCTCTTGTTTTACCTGAAGGGAGTGAAGACTTAGTGGTGTATTCGGATGCCTCCTATTCGGGGCTAGGTTGCGTGTTAATGCAACGTGGGAGAGTAATAGCCTACGCGTCCTGATAGTTAAAGACCCACGAAGTTAATTACCCCACTCATGATTTAGAATTGGCTGCGGTGGCCTTTGCGTTGAAGATTTAGAGGCACTACTTATATGGGACCAAGTGCACAATCTTCACGGATTACAAGAGCTTGAAATACTTTTTTGAGCAGAAAGATCTTAACATGAGGCAGAGAAGGTGGTTAGAGTTGATCAAAGACTATGATTGTGAGATCCATTACCACCCGGGCAAGGGTTGGAAGAAGAGACCCGAACCGATTTTGGTAAAGGCGTATCAGTTGGTCATGACCTCAGAGGTGATAACGCAAGTTAAAGAGTTTCAAAATGAGGCGTTAAAAGAAGATCACCTCAACTCCGAACGAATGAGAGGTCTAGTTGCAGAATTGGGGGAGAATACCCACGGTGTTAAAACCTGCTTTGGGCGAATGTAGATTCCACGATATGGGAATCTACGTGGGTGAATTCTGGACAAAGCTCATAAAACTCGATACTCCATTCATCCCGGTGCTACCAAGATGTATCAAGACATGAAGAAAGACTACTGGTGGCCGGGTAAGAAACGTGACGTGGCAGAATATGTAAGTAAGTGCCTTACTTGCTTGCAAGTGAAGGAAAAACATCAGAAACCATACGGGAAGATCCAACCGTTGGATATACCCGAGTGGAAGTGGGAGCACATGACCATGGACTTCATAACGAAGCTACCTCGTACTGTGAAGGGGTACGATACCATCTGGGTGATAGTTGACCGATTGACAAAGAGTGCTCACTTCCTACCGATCCGCGAGACGTATTCCTCTGAGAGACTGGCAGACCTGTTCATCAAAGAGATTGTAGCTCTCCATGGTGTGTCGGTGTCTATTGTGTCAGATCGTGACACCCGGTTCACATCGAAGTTTTGGAAGAGATTCCATGATGTCATGGGGATGAGACTACACATTAGCACGGCTTACCATCCTCAGACAGATGGTCAGTCTGAGTGGACGATTCAGACGCTCGAGGATATGCTCCGGGCATGTGTGATTGATTTTGGAGGATGCTGGGATGATCACCTACCGTTAGCAGAGTTCTCGTACAACAACAGTTATCATGCCAGCATTGGTATGCCACCATACGAGATGTTGTACGGTAGGAGGTGTAGAACGCCTATGTGTTGGGGAGACATTGGGCAGAAAAAATTGGGAAACATCGAGGTGATTGAGGCTACGACTGAGAAGCTGGAAAAGATCAAAGCCTTTATGAAAGCGGCGAAGGATAGACAGAAGTCGTATGCCGATAAGAGGCGTAGACCCTTCGAGTTCAACGTGGGTGATAAAGTTATGTTAAAGGTCTCACCTTGGAAAGGGATCATCCGATTCCGGAAGAGGGGCAAGTTGAGTCCAAGATACATAGGGCCTTTCCGAATCGTTGCACGAGTAGGAGAGGAGGCCTACCATCTAGAATTGCCCGATGAGTTAATTGGGATTCACCCGACATTCCATGTATCTCATCTAAGAAAATGCTTAGCTGATGAAGATATGATTCTACCATTGGATGATATTGAAGTGGATGAACGGCTCAATTATATGGAGCAACCAGTGGCAATCATCGACCGAAAGGAGAAGAGATTGAGAAATAAAGTGGTTCCACTTGTGCGGGTACAGTGGAAACACCGAAAAGGATCCGAGTCTATGTGGGAGACCGAAGAAGTGATGAGACAGCATTACCCACAGTTATTCGAAGAGTGATAGGTTTCGGGGACGAAACCTCTTTAAGGGGGGTAGACTTGTAAGACCCGAAATTTCGTCAGAATAAAAAGGAAAGAAAAGTAATTTGAAGAAAATAAAAAGAAGCCAAAGTTGAGGGGTGCTTTGAGTAAATAGTACCAAAAAGTCAAAAGTGGGTGTATAAAGAGCATGATCGCCCATGCTCTTTCTGCTGCTGCTTTCCGAAGAAGAAAAGAAAGAAAAGAAAGCTGGTTTTTGTGTTTCCTCTCGGTCGAATTATGAAGAAGAAGAAGATTATTCAAGGTTAGTAGGTTTTTGTGATTAATTGGTTCTGTTTCTTTGAGGTTTTAACCTTAGAAACTTATTTTTATGTGTTTTTGGTGTTTGGGTGTTTGTTTTGGCTTGTTCTAGGTGTTTGAACTCTTATGCACGCAAGTTGGGAGGAGATTCACTTGTTTGCTGTAATAGGTGAGTTCTAGGACCCCGATTCTATGTTTTTAAACTTCTTTGGGGCTGAAAATGCATTTAAAATGTTTTACAACCGTTATGTTCGATAACTGTGTATGTACGTGTATGAACTTCTATGTTCTATGAGGTTGTAAGCTTGTTTTAAGAGTTTAACATGACTGATCTAGGTTAAGAATGTATGGGAATGAGGTTTTAGAACTGGTTATAGCATAAGTCTCATTTACAGGTCTGATGGTTCATCCGCATTTACACTGTGATAATTGACTAAGTGTTTTGTTCACCCGCATTCACTTTTGTTCATCCGCATTTGCAAGTGTTCATCCACATTTGCAAGTTGTTCATCTGCATTAGTTTTTGTTCATCCGCATTTGCAAGTTGTTCATCCGCATTTGCATGTTGTTCATCTGCATTAGTTTTTGTTCATCCGCATTTGCAAGTTGTTCATCCGCATTGGTTTTGTTCATCCGCATTAGTTTAAGACTTAAGAAATTTTCTGGAATTTTGGAAGATCAAGGTTAGGGTTTGACCATGGTTGACTTGGTGCTTGTATCTAATTATGTTATACATGTTGTGGGCTGTCCTTATGTGCCTATTATGATATTAACATGTGACCTTATGTGGATTGCCTATTATCATAAAGTATTATTATTAATCAAGTGGAAGATTAATATTAACGAAAAGTGGAACATAAGGAATGAAAAGACTTGCAAGTAAAAATTTACAAGAGGTGCACGACCATGTTGTCGTTAGCTCAACTGTGTACTGTTTAGCTAACCCAAAGGATGTACACAGGGTTAATCTTTAAGATTGAGGGGACCACTGTTGCTGCCCCGGTACTGGTGCCAGCATATGTGCACCACGGATGGAGTCTATTTATAGACTTCAAGGCCCAGTACCAGGTTTATGCGCATTATATGGGGGGTATAGCACTTTGGTCCATATCTTCAGTGAAAGATAATAATAATAAGCAACAAAGAGAATGGGAATGATGTAATGGATATGATTTGTATGTATGGTGTGTGATCACATCAGAAAGAAAGATAAGATATTTTCTTTAAGAAGTATTTTTTATACAAATCTATCAAGATATTTTTATGATTTTAAAACTAGAACTCACTCAGCAAAGCTGAATTTTATGCATTTTCAGTTGGCAGGTAATATTGCTGAGGATGGCACTCTGGGAGGCTACTCGTCGGGTCAAGGCTGACATCCATTCAGGAATATAACATTGTTGTTTTGTAATGCAAACTAATGATCTTTTGTAACTATACCAAACATGTATTACTTAGCAACCACGTTTATAAATAAATGAATGGGTTTTAAATGTTCAAATTCCTCTGCAATGTGATAATGAATTATGAAATGTTTTATGAATAGTGCTGTGAATGTCCAACTGTGAGGTCTCCAAAAACGGGGCCTTACAAAAGAAAATTGACCTCTAGTCCCTCATTGAATATAAGCTGAACAAGAACAAATATGGAGTTGAAGAAAATTAGTAGATGAGATCTTCAAGGAAGAAGGTGACATTTGAAGATTTCATTGATCATGAGATGATAAAAAAGGGAAAGAGAGAGGAGATGAAGAAAGAACTTCAAGAACTCAAGCTAGAGATCAAGACAGCTAGGCAGCAGATGAAGATCATATGCCTAGTATGTGGGGAAGGCAATAATTTTGCAAAAGATTATCAATACAATCCCTTAGCTCACCTCACCAACCATTTTTGAACCTCAAAAAGGTCTGTAACTGCTGATTTCATGAAAAAATACAGAATGTTGTTGGAAGACAAACAAGACAAGTGCCAATTTCATGAAACATTTGGCTCCTCGTAAGGATCTTTTGAATAAATCAGCTACTGCAAACCTTAAGATGAAGACTATTGATAATCTTCACCATATCTAAAAGCTTCTAAAGGTCATCAAAGAAAAGATGATGTCAAAGCATCCAGAAAATCCAAAGCCTACAAGAAAGTCCGGAGACCAGAGACACCTACTAAATTTAACAATACCTTAGATGACCTAAAACCTAAAATCAAGCTTTTAGCACCTAAAATTTATGAAACCTTGCTGAAACCCGAAAGACCCAAGACTAAACAAGCTTGAGTCCCCATTCATCACGAACCAACTCATTCATGTGTAGGAACATCGGCAGACAAAATATAACTTTTGGATTATGGATAGTGGATGCTCTTGGCACAGACAGGTAACATATCATGGCTCCTTAATGTTGAACCATATGATAGTGGATCTGTTTCCTTTGGAAGTAATACAAGAGGAGGATACATTACTGGTACAGGGGCAACTAATAATAGGAAGATAAGTTTTGATCAGGTGTACTATGTGAAAGAGTTGAACTATAATTTGCTGAGTGTATCTTAGTTATCTGATAAAAAAACATAACATTCTTTTCATAGAGCATGAATGTATCATTATATATCCTAGTTTTGTAATACCAAATGATAAAATAATTTTAAGAGCCCGCCTGAGAGACTATATGTACATGCTCAACATGCATAATGCATCACCTTCAAGAAATGTATCATGTTTCATTTTTAAACCTTCAATAAATGAATCCTCCATTTTGCACAGAGGACTAGCACATGTGAATCACAAAAACATGAATAAACTAGTTTGAAAAGGGTTAGTTACTAAACTGCCAAATAAGGAGTTTACGTGTGCTTATTACTATGTTGCTTGTCAAAGGGAAAGAAACATAGAACTTCTCATAAGTCCAAAGAGTTGAATTTTGTCACATCTACTTTGCACTTGCTACACATGGATTTGTTTGGTCCAACTAGTGTAAAGAGTTTGGGAAGAAAATCATATTGCTTGGTAATAATTGATGATTTTACAAGATTCACTTAGGGTTTCTTTTAAGAAACCAAACATAAAACTGTTGAAATTATGAATTCATTTGTTATTAAAATTGAAAACCAAATTAATCAAAAGTTTAAAATTATCAAGTGTGATCAGGGAATTGAATTTAAAAACCACATTCTTGATTCCTTTTCTGAATCCAAAGGTATCCCTAGACAATGTAATGCTCCTAGAACTCCTTAGCTAAATAGAGTTTCTGAGAGAAGAAATAAGACACTTATTGAGGCCGCAAGGACTATGTTGTTCGACTCCAAATTTCCTTTAACATTCTGGGCTGAAGGAGTCAGCACTATGTGATATGTTAGAACAGGGTGTTGATAGTTAAGACACATCGAAAACCTCTTATGAATTGTGACATAAGAGAAGACCATTCATAGGGTACTTAAGACCTTTTGGATGTCCATGCACTTTTCTTTGTAGGATACTCATCACAAGCTAAAGCTTACAGAGTATTCAACAAAGTTGACCACACCATTGAGGAACTTAAAATTTTCATATTTAATGAAAATTCCGCAAATAGTGTTAGAATTACCCCAAGTAGGATATGTGATCTGAATGGATTCACAAATGCTTTTAAACATTTGCTTGATAATGTTTTAATAGACTCAATCAACATATCAGATGGCACACAAATCACAAGTACTGAAGACTACACAGTTGATCTACCTATTAGCCACAGTCACATCAGATCAACTGTTGATCCTATCCAGCCACAGTTAGCAAAAGCATATGCTAGTACCACAAATGATGTAGACCAATCTCTTGAGGAGTCTCATGATCGTTGTGGTACTAGACAATCTCTTGAAAATGAACCAAGTGCGACAAATACTGAAAAAGGAGTTAATTCAGCAATTGATCCAGTCATTCCAAATGTTACATATGCCCAACTTCCTGAAATAAATTTTTTCAATTTTGATCTATCTTAACAACTCCAAGTGATCCCAAGACTAAGAATTCATAAAGAGCACCCAGTTGAGAATGTTATTAGAAATGTTAATGCTAGTGTCACGACAAGAAGCAAAACACATGAGCAAACATATGTTTGTTCTCATGCTTCCTTTCTCAACTAGAACCAAAGAAAGTAGATGAAGCTTTAAGAGATAATAGTTGGTTCGAAGATATGCAAGAAGAGCTTCTTCAGTTTGAAAGATATAATGTTTGGAAACTAGATGCCTTTCTAAGGGAAAGACTGCTATAGGAACCCAATGGATGTTCAGAAAAAAGAAGGATGATAGGGGTATTGTTATCAAGAATAAAACAAGACTTGTGGTACAAGGTTACACATATGAATAAGGGATTGAATATGATAAATTCTTTACCCATGTGGCCAGGCTTGAAACAATCAGAATATTTATAGCATTTGTTGCCTCAAAAGACTTCAAAGTGTTTTGGATGGATGTCAAGAGTGCATTTATCTATAGTGAGATTGATAAAGAAGTTTATGTCTATCAACCTCCAGGGTTTGAATATCCAAAGTATCTAGATTATGTATGCAAACTTAATAAAGCTTTCTATGGGCTTCATCAGGCTTCTAGGAAATGGTATGAGACACTCTCTACCTTTCTTTTGAGAAATGGATACACCAAAGGATCCATAGAAAAAACTCTCTTCACAAAGAAAGTTGATTTGGATATCATTTTAGTACAAGTATATGTGGATGGCATTATATTTGGTTCTACGAATGAGAGATTGTGTAAAGACTTTGAGCGTCTTATGAAGTCCAAGTTTGAGATGTGTTCAATGGGATAATGCACTTTATTCTTGGAACTACAGGTGAAACAAACACATGATGGGATCTTTATAAATCAATCTAAGTATGTTTAAGATATCTTACTTATGATATCAAGCTACTGATGCTAAAGCTGCTAAAACTCGTATGTCTAGAACATGTTCTTTAACTCCTGATCTTAAGACGGAAGTAGTTGATCAGCAGTAGTTTAGAGCTATCATTAGATCTCTCATGTACCTCATAGCAAGCAGACTAGATATTATGTTTGCCATATGTCTGTGCTCAAGATTCCAATCTACTCTAAAAGTTTCACACATGATAGCTTCAAAGAGGATTTTGAAGTATCTTCAAAGGGAACCTAAGTTAGGATTATGGTAGCCTAGAAGTGCCGACTTCAATCTCTATGGATATATAGATAGTGACTATGGAGGATGCAATATCAACAAGAAATCCACCTTAGGAGGATTATATTCCTAAGGGGAACATTGGTTTCATGACAATGCAAGAAGCAAACCTGTGTGTCTACATCCACTACTGAAGCAGAGTATATTGCTACCTCTAGTTGTTGTGCTCAGGTTCTATGGATTTAAACTTAACTTAGAGATTATGTAGTAACCTTAATCACATTGACAACAATAGTTCCATCTCAATGATAACAATATAGTTCAGCATTCAAAGACAAAACACATTGATATCAGGTATCATTTCATTCGGGATTGTGTATAAAAGAAAATTATTAAATTATTTAAAGTTCATACAAATGAAAAATATGCAGATCTTTTCACAAAGGAATTTCATAAAACAAGGTTAAAATATATCGTATCTTCTATTATGATGATAAATTTGGAATAATATAATGATTTATACAATGAAATCTGATAAATTTTTTGATAAAAACTATCTTCTTGATAACAAAACTAGGTATCTGCCAATTAACGCAACTCAGCATATAAGAGTACTTTGGTACATGTCTTAAAAAGATCTGGTAGGACCCACTTCTAGCTACCGATAGGTAGTGTCGCCTTAGTTTTTGCTTGAAAAAACTGTTCCATCATCACAAAACCGTCGGATTTACAGTTACGATGGTATAAATTTTAAAATAATACTATTATAATTTATCCCTGAACTGTAAATCAATACTTCTTCCCACCATTGTCATCATCCAAGAGCAAAAACCTTCAAAAAATTTCATCTCTTCAAATCCCTACACAAACTCAAATTCGTTCCAGATGGCCGCACTTAGCTAAGAATTCTAACAAACTCACAACATAGCTGCTTCTCTTGAACCTATTGGTGATTCAGTCTATGACCCTGTTCTTAACTTCCTCCGCAATAGCAACTATGCTTTTACCATTTCAATCGATCCCATGATTTATGCACCCCACATTAGGCAATTCTGGAGTACATGTTCTATTCAAAGAGAAGATGGAACCAAGGTCCTAACTACGGTGGTGCAAGGACTAAAGATCATAATCTCTTGCGTAAAGATTCGTCAACATCTACAACTCAATGATGAAAATGGTGATTTTTTTTCTCCAAAGAAGTGGTGTGTGCCATTTTCAAGGAAATGGGATATGAAGGACCTCTCCTAACATCCACCATCTCCAAATCCATGGTATATCACAACTAGAGAATCATGCCTCATATCTTTCTTCATTTTTTATCAAACAAGTCGGGTGGATGGGATCATGTTCCATTAGATTTAGAAGGGGCTACCAATAGACTTGCCCACATGCTTAAGGTCACTAAGCCTCAAGGTGGTAGAATGGCTACACCATCCACTGCTGATCCCACACCCTTCACATCAAAGCCAAAAGTGTCCCAAAAAGAAACATAACTCTGCTTTATCTACTAAGAAGATGTCGGCCCCTAAATCACCTCCACAAAAGAAGGCATGGCTGGAAACTCGAGTCCCAGCTAAGCCAAAGGTGTCAGCCACACCTAAATATAGCTCAAAGAAGAAGGTTTCTCTTACTTCTTCTAAGCAGACCCACACCTCCACTAGCCCTAAATTAGAGTCCCAACACTCTATTAATAAACAAAAAAGGGATACCTACAAAATTGAGACAACTTCTGAGAAAGAAGTCTCACTTGGATTTGGTTCACATCCCAGGCCATTAGACTCAGCTCTACATACTCCCATTCATATGTCTATTACAGAGGATGAGGATATACAAACTGCCATTCAACATGACCTACTGTCTTCCCCTTCTCGTACATTATAGATAGTGGAGTCTGATGTGTATGTTCAGACATCTAACCCACATCCTTTACATGAAGAGATTAACCCTAAGAGAGAAAGGGTTAATATGGAAAAGGCTATCTCTACTGCTTATCCATCAATTGATCAATAAGACAGAGACAACATAATTAGGACCTCAACCATGACAACTCACCTTAAGAATGTCTCTTTGGAGTCATCTCTTGAGGAGAGGAATCAGGGCGCCAAGAAACCACATGTGGTGTTAAGGGTGCAGAGGCTCAGCCTAGGACCTCATCTAGTCCCAAGGATTCCATAACTTTGGAAGAGGAAAGTCTATAATAGATGCATGAATTTTTGACACATAACCTTGAACTTGTACAAAGATTAAATGTCTTACAAAAAGAGAATGCAAGGCTTCAAGGTTATGCTAACGAGACACAATTTTCGAATTGAGAACTATCTGCTTAAGGCGTTAGCAAATAAAGTCCTTGTGGTGGAAGCTCAACTTAGAACTCTCCAAGACCAGGCTTCAAGAGTTACTACCTATTTGGTAGTAACTCTTCTGCAGTCAGCAGTCAGCAGACAGTAGTCAACTAATAACTCTTCAACAGTTAGCAGCTAGGCCAATGGACCTTGAACTTAAGGTTGAATCCCTGTAAGAAATAATTAAGCTTTAATAATCCATCATCCTTAGCCTCCACGTCTCTTTAGCTCCATAAGAACCATTGGATGTGCCTTCCTCCACTCACTTAGTGTCATTTAGTATATCAGATGATGTACCAAAAAGGGGGAAGATGAGCTCAAAGAAGGCAAAGACACTCTTTTGGGTTTGGCTGATCAAGTCATCAACCTTTCATAGCCAATTGCGTTTCCCTCAAGATAGAATAAAGAATATGACCCTTTTATTTGAAGCTGAAGCCAAGCTTGATGATCCTTTAGATAGATATGGTTATGACAACTCAAAAGAGAAGGAAATGGAAGCTAGAAGAATAATGAGGAGGATGAACCAATAGGTTCAACTTAGGAAGTAAAGGATGGTTTCACTTAGAAGATCTGGCACTTATTCTTTCTCTCTCTCTCAAAAGGAAAATAATTGATGAATAATCAAAAAAAGAAGTAGTGCTAGGACCAGAAGTAAACAAAAACCAGGAAAAATATTTAGAATTCTTCCCATCTACTGACTAAGTCTCTAGCATCTCTTGACAAAAGGCTTCTTTAGCAAATGAACAATTAGGAAGAATAATAGTTTACCAAGAGTAACCTAGACCATGGAAGATGATATGGAGAGACATTGGGTGACTCTTGAATAAGAATCAAGCCAAATGTTTAAACCTCATAAGGACACACCTGAGTCTAAACTCAAGAAATCAGATGAGTTGATATTTGGTCAAACGGATGTTGAAACTAAAACCTCAGCTAGCTCTGAGGTTAATTGGAAATAGATGACCTAGAAGTTGCAAGGATGCTGAGAAAGTTTAGAAAACTGGCGATGATCCCAAGTCAGCTGGTGAGGCATCAAGTGTACTCACTAGACCTTTAGTGGTTAGACCTAGTGCAATCTCTACCTTAGATAAAGGTAAGAGGAGAAGAAGTTGAGAATGACTCTCAGGAAAGAAAGGCAAGATTCCTGATGACTTAAAAGATGGAGATGTTCCCACATAAGGTTGATATAGAACTTATAGAGCTGCTTGCAGGCAGAGCTCAAGAATCTTCTGTAAGGAAGAACATCATTTCCTTAATCAAAGTGCAAAAGAAGCTAGAGCTACAAGAAAAAGGATCTACCCCCGTTGGAGAACCTAGCAAATCAAAACCAACAACTCCATCTAAACCAAAGGCCAAGGTTGTTAAGAGAGTGCCATGTAAGTCATCTAGGCAAACTACCGAAAGCCCTAAAAGGACAACCACTGGCAAGCTCTTGTGTCCATAACTACCGAAACCATGTAAATGGCCTCCATTTTAAAAAGGAGAAAGATAAAGAAAGATATAAGCTCTACAAGAGTTGAAAGTATTCAACTTTGATGAGGTCATGGAATAGAGTCTTGTTGAGATGAAATCAAAGTTGATAGCCGTAACTCATGCTGAAATAGAAAAATTAGCAGAGTTGGCTAGAAGAAAGAGAGCTGAATTAGAGAGAAAAAATAGTAGAGAAGTCAGACAAGAGACCACAAATATGCAACAGATGAAGATGTTCTTAAAATACTATGGTTTCTCTAGCAAACAAGTAGGACTAATGAGTATGTCTTCTCTTGAGCTGAACATCAAAGAAATCAAGAAGAGGGTTACAACTGGTGAGCTCCCAAAGTATGAAATAGATAGAGAGCAAGGGGAAATACATCAAAAAAATAACCACAAAAACTATGCAGAGGTTTACCATCCATCATCTCCTGACTCTGACTCCACTACTTCTGATGATGATTAGTCCATCTCATTAGTCCTTTCCAAGAATAGAGTTATGAAAAGAAGAAGTGTAAAGGCAAGGATGATTGAGCCAGAGGTGGAAGAGAAAATATTCAGTGGAACAAAAGTTTTAGGTGCTGGGTATGTAGCCCAGATGAAGAAATTTGCAGTCTAGAGGACAAATAGAGAGATCATGTACTATGATCATGAAAATGAAATATTTGATCTGCCCCATGATATCTTAGAGCAAATTGCTGAGTACCTCAGCATCTTTAGATGTAGAAATGAGAAATCCAAGATGCTATTCCAATAGGTACTGTCCTTAGTCAAGGCCAAAGCTGGTGAAGAGATCCCTAAAACTCTAGTGATAGCATATGATCCAATAGTAGAGTGGGAATATGATCAAAACAAAGACACATACTTCATCACTAGATCAGCAGCCGTAAAGGTAGCTTACTCGAGAAATCAACTTGTCTGCTTCAACATATTTGAGATAGCTAACCTAACCAGATTAAGGTTAAGGAACATCAACAATGACTCTAATGCAAAGGAAGTATAGAATATGCTAATAAGAATTTAAACGTCTCATATAGAAATATGATACCCGTCACCAAAATAGGTGCGTTGACCTTGACTTTGACTTAGACTTTGACTTTTGACTTTGACTTTGTCATATTTGTGCTTGGTCTTAATTGATTGTTCATTTCATTGTCAACCCAAATTTTAGCTTAATGGGCCTATGTCATAGTGTTGGGCTTAGGGTTTTGTCAATAAGACGACCATTGGGCTTGTCATCGTACAAGGTCCTGTGCATTGAGCCTAATCAAGGATTTTCTAAAAGGCGAAAAGCTAAAATTTATGTTAAAACCAACTAATCATACATTCATGGGCTTTACCTAAAGTCTAGTTAATAAACATGAATTAGTTCAAAAATATAAATTATCTGATTTCTAGGGCTTATGATAGCTCGTTGGAACCGTTTTACAACGCGGAATTTAAAAACGTAAAAATTGGTCGACACACGATCCGAGACGAGACGAATTAGACGAGACGGGCCAAGGGCCCAAAGGCTCTTGCCCCCTCCCTTGTTGAGGCCAAACACTAGACAAGGGGGAATTCCCCTTTGTTTCCTCACTTCTGCAAAATTCTTCTCCAAGTCACTTTCATATTGCAATGCCTAGCCACCACAACCCAATTCCACCTTGTTCTTTATCATTGCAATCAAAAAATCAGCTTCATGTGTCAATCCATTGAGTTTTGAGATAATCAAGACATTCAAGATCTTATTCTAAGCAAGACTCGATCATCTTCTAATCTCAGGTAAGAAAAATCATTTCTTGATGATTTTATTCCTTAATCTACTTCAATCTCGATGATATTCATCATCTAAACACAAAATCATCATCTAATATTCTTATATTCTTTGTCTTGGATGTTGGATCGTGAAGATCTAGATGTTATGAGTGTTGGACTCTCTAAACGATAAAACCCTAATTCTTGGACTTTGTATATTCTTGTATCTATTGAAGTTGGGTTGTAATCTTGTGTGACCTGATCAAAATAGACATCTTGGTCTTATAAATCATTTTTGAAGATCAATAATTTTGTTTCTTGGATGGATAGACATGATGAACGATCAAAACAATGAAACGATTAATTAATATGGTGAACCGGAAGACTAAAATCCAAATAACTGTTTTGAGGACTGAAAATTGGAATAATCCAAGTGTTTAAATAATGTTTTGGATAATTAGAACATAGAATAAACGTTCTTTGTATATTCGGGTTGATAATGGTCAAAGATTGAGGTTTGTGATGCAAAGGAACAAGACTAATGAACTGGACAGCTTGCTGCCAGGAAAATGGAACATCTTGTACAGGTCATAACTTGGTAATAATATGTCCAAATGGGGTAAACCTTGTGTCCAAATTCAAGTTCAATGAGTCCTCTAACTAACCCAAGTGGTCTAGTGTCGTTTTGATATTATTTGGTCCTCCAAACGTTGGTAAATAAAACTGAAGTTCAAAACTAACGAATCTGGGCAGCAGATTGGTCTGTGTTCATCGAGTCATATCTTTCTTATATTTTATCCAATGGGGATGATTCTTTTTCTGTAGTTTAACTTAAAGTCTTATCTATCAAATGATACCTTTTATGGTAAAATTAAAGTCTTATCTTTCTTATATTTAGTTTCAATGATTCGTTACCGTTTCAATCTCCAACCAGTATATACAAAACTGGTGCGCAATCAGATATATGTGCTGAAATATTTTGGTAAAATTAAAAATAAGGTTTGAAACTAAATAATCAAATAAAGGCAAGTTTGTATTTAAAAGTGGTTAAATGACTTTTTAAAAAAATAATTTAATAAATTAATATAAAGTGACCATAAAAACCCTGATGGGCGTTAAGGACAAAGTTACAAGGATTACACCCGTGTTGGTCATTTTTGTTCTTTAGTAATCCTTTTGTGATTTGTACTTTTAGTGCTTGCTTTGCATATTGTGAGATTTGGACTATATTATCTCAAGGTGAGTTTCATGGCCCCATTTTAATATATTTTACTTAGGGGGAAAAGCATGCTCATGGTTTTGGACTATGTCGTGTCTTAAAAATTATTTTGGAACATTGTATGTGGTTTGGGTCATGGTTTGAGTCTAGATGTTCATTCATGAGTGTGGACTTGTGCTTGGCTTGTTCTTGGGCTTGTTCTTGGGCATTTTCTTATGGTTAACTGTCATGGAGAGGTATTGTTAGTACTAACGGGTTGACACCCCCACCCCTGTCGTCGGTATGCTAGTTGAGACTAACTTGGCCTGTGAGTGCCCTTGGGTGATTTAATCCGGGTAATTGGACTTGGACTGATCTTGTACTTGTGTTGATATCTTGACTGTTATGTACTCTTACTCACATACAACTTTCTATACATGTTATACACGGCAAACTATTTGTAATTTTAAACCTGTGAACTCACCAACGTATGTTGACTTTTTAGAGCATGTCTTTTCAGGTATTGAAGCTTAGATGCTTGGCCGTGGACTTTAACAAGACCGCCCCGTTGGGAGCAATAGACATTTCATGGGACTTTTGGACTTGTTTTGAACTTGTTTGTTTTGTTGAATTGTAATTATTGGATTTGTACGGGATTGTTTTGGTACTTGTGCTTCTTTGTTCCTGAATGGAACTTTGGATTATTTATGCATTTATGGTATGACGTTTTGGAATTGACTGTACTTGGCATGTGTTCCTATGTGTCGGGCAACGTCATGACCCATTTGCGGAGAATACCTTTAGTGATTCTCTTAGACCCCCAATGTGTTATGACGATCCCGTCCGTCGCATCCTCGTGTTTTCGCTTCTAGCGAGGGTGTGACAGATTGGTATCAGAGCCATTGCTTGTAGAGAATTAGGTGGATTATGTGACCTAGACTATAACCTAAGTACCCGCTTGTAGTATGCATAATAGGATTATGTGAGCATTATGCATGTGTATGTCTTGTACTAATTGTTTTGATTTTTGGTTTTATTTTATTACTTTTCTCTTTTTACCTGTTCTTCTATGAGAAAAAGTACTTATACTTTTTCTTTTAGGCTATGACTTCTGGTGCTCATTCTGTTCCCCCTTCTATCATTATGATTTCTTCTGACTCGGAGAGTGAGGAGGTGTCATCTGGCACCGTCAAAGCAGGTGAAACTAGCAGTAACAATGCGTGGGCATAGACCAAGGACGAGACCTATGACGAGGTGCTTTAGACCCTATGGACCCGGAGCACCCATAAGAGAATGTGTTGTGAAGAACACGTTGTCCTAGATCTGTTAGCAGTTGTGAGAGTTATGTAGGACCTATACGGGAGGTGGCTACGCACCCATCGATTATTCATGACGATGGTGGCAATTTGCCTGCCCCTCCAGCCCTTAAGGGCAAGAGAGAGTTTGCGCGTCGCACGACAGGAGGACTTATCGTTTATTGTTCATGGAGTGAAAAGAAGGATTCAACTGGGAACGCTTCATGCTACTACTGACTATCTCTTATTATTATATTTTTTAAGTATTTTTGACTTGAGATTATCGGGTTTAGTGCATCTGTCTTTGGTTTTTGGTATTTGGAATGTTATGGATATTATGAATTGGTATTATTAAAGTTATTCTATTATGGATTTTTTATTCGTGAGTTGGACAATTACATGTTACAACATGATTGCTTATTTTTTGAAATAATTCGCACTCTTAATACTAACGTGACTAAAGGTTATAATTATTATACGAACTTTCTTATATTTAGAAGATGCCGCCAAGAAGGGTTACTCGCAGCTCGACCCATGGAGGCGAAGTCCCTAGGGGACGAGGACGTGGTAGAGGTTCTGGTGGCCATGGTGAAGCCACAGGTGGAAGAGGTCAAGTTGGTCAGAACAATGGGAACAATGATGCTGGTAACCCAAATATCGCCGCTATCAATGCTCAACAGCTAGCTGAGCTAATCCCTACTATTGTTACGCAAGTGAGTAACAATATTTTGAACAATGGAGGCGGTATGGGTGGAGGAAACGGGAATGAAGGGGATAATGGTAACCATGGAGGTGAAGAAGGAGCGAATGGCGGCGAGGTGTTGGTGGGAACTGGAGAGGGTGGAAATGAACATGCTATAGGAAATGGTACTGGGGGTAGGGTTGGTTGTACTTACAAGGAGTTCATGATTTGTAAACCAAAAGAGTATGGCGGAAAGGGTGGAGCCATCGCTTTGACCCATTGGATTGAGAATATGGAAACTATGATGGATATCAGCAATTGTGCTAAGAATCAAAAGGTAAAGTATGCTACTTGCTCACTGGTGGGAAAGGCATTAAGATGGTGGAACACCCAAGTTTAGGCTCGAGGTAGGGAGGCAACAATGGCCATGACTTGGGCAAGCTTTGGCAACTAAAGAGTACTATACTATGAACGAAATACAAAAATTGGAACATGAGTTCTGGAACCATTCGATGGTAGGGTCGGGTCATGCCGCTTATACCAACCGAGTTCATGAATTGGCAAAGCTGGTGCCCCACCAGGTGACACCCGAATCAAAGAGGATTGAGAGTTACATATAGGGTTTGGTACCATAAATCCGTGGTTTGGTGACTGCTGCGGCACCTCCAACTATTCAGAGTGCGATCTTGAAGGCAGGCACCCTGACTGATGAAATGGTGCGGACTGGAGTTTTGGGAAAGACTGGTGAAAAACGAAAGGATGTTGGGGAGTCAAGCAAATCAGCAAGTAGTAAGGTGGATAAGAAAATGAAGGTAGTGAAGGGATATGTTGTTGCTTTGCCAGCAATAAAGGATTATGCTGGTGCTTATCCGAAGTGTATAAGTGCAATCTGCATCACCCAGTTATGGCGCCGTGCCCTGTGTGGTACATCTACAAACAAACCGGGCATATAGCTAAGAGTTTCAAGGTGGTTGTGAATCCAGCGGTGCTGGTTAATGTGGTTAGGCCAGCAGGGGCACAGCGTGGATGCTATAAGCATGGAAGTCAAGAGCATTACCGCAACACTTGCCAAAAATTAAACAGAGCTCCAGGACAGGTGGGCAATCAGGATGTAGGGAATAACAATCAGAATCAAGTCCTGGCGATCGGCACAAACCCTAGACAAGGCAACAATGTAACCCTGCTGGTGGAAGGGTGTTTGTAATCGGTGCCAATGACGCTAGGCAGGAACCGCAAGTGGTGATGGGTACGTTTACTTTGAACGATCATTATGCTACAGTTTTATTTGATACGGGTGTAGATAATAGTTTTGTATCATCCAAATTTGTGAAATTAATATGTTGGACTCAACAATTGCATTAAGAATTATTGCATAAAAAGTATGATGCTTGCCATATCAAACAAACAAACATAATGTGTTTTAACATCCAAAACAATCATTTAATAACACATTAACATCATTAACATTCATATCAATCACTAATATTTGTTTAAATTTCATTTTCAGGTTTGTACATAAAAGAAATTTTGACAAGTGTCTGCAGCGGATGAAGAAAGAGTCCACAGCAGATGAAGATCATCAGCAGCGGATGAAGAAATCTATCTAAGTGTGTGCAGCGGATGAACATCCATCCCACAGCGGATGAAGAACACACAGCGGACAACATCCACAGCGGATGTTCATCCACAGCGGATGTTCATCCACAGCGGATGAACATTCCACAGCGGATGTTCATCCACAGAGGATGAACATTCCACAGCGGATGAACAAACACTATGCACAACAGATGACAAGTCTTCTCCACAACGGATGAGATATCTTCCACAGGGGATGTCTTATTCTCCACAGCGGATGACTTGTAGACTTGGGATTATTTTCTATGTAATTTTATTTACATAAGGGTAGTTTAGTAATTGTATATAGTTTTTGTGTATAGGCTATAAATAGCACACTACCCTAATCCTTTGTAAGCTTTTTGAACAATCAATACAATCAAGCAGATATTATTAATTTCAAGCATTCAAACACACACAAACACACACACACACACACACACTGATTTCATACACTTGAATCATGGGTTTTGCACCATGGTTCTTGTTTGTTGATTATTGAGAGATATTGAAAAGATCCTTAAGGAAATCAACCTTTTATTCATGTTAATCATGAGTCCAAGCTGATTTCATCAGGTGGTATCAGAGCCTTGGCTCAATCATTCATTGATTTCGATCCTCTCATTCAACAACATTGATTTCAGTGGTTCATTAGCTTCAAAAACACACATCAACAAGCTGTTTAGT
This sequence comes from Flaveria sonorensis, assembly GCA_025506505.1. Classification (NCBI taxonomy): domain Eukaryota; kingdom Viridiplantae; phylum Streptophyta; class Magnoliopsida; order Asterales; family Asteraceae; genus Flaveria; species Flaveria sonorensis. Next base: position 18,317,394 of record CM046437.1, on the reverse strand, counting down.
CTTCAAACTTATCTTCTTCACTATTAACATACAACAAATGCAAACAAATATGATTTCTGAATCGTTTTGTGCATTTTGAAGAAGTTTTGTTGATTTTTCAGCTTGAACATCATAAACAACACAAGTTTCTGTGAAACAATACACGGGTATTGTTCATCAGTTGTTAAAACATCTTCAAATAGAAGGTTTTTAGTTTCGAAACATCATTAAAAAAATTGAAAACCCTAATCGGATATCAAGGGTTTTCAACACTGTTTTATTGATTATTCTTCAAAACAAAGCATTTTGTGAGCATTCTAAATCAATTAGATTGTTCTTAATCTTCATACACTAGTGAAAATCTCACTAGAAACATATTTTGCTTATTGTTCAACCATCGAGTTGAATATTTTGAAAAACATCACAACAAAATCCTAGGAAAACCCTAGGTTTTGCATACACAATTCACGGTAATTGTGTTTGTTGTTTTTGATAAAACCATCGAAAAACTAGTTCTCTTGTTTGAAAAGTTTTCAAAATCAACTTTTTGATCCAAAAAGTTGTATAACATAAGACAAAATCTGTTTTTAGGGTTTTTACAAAAGAAATATTGACTTTTGCACTAAAAGATAAATATTCCATCATCCATAATCTTTCTTGTCATCTGTGACAAAGAAAGAAACATACATAGGATATTAATTAATTAATTAATTAATTCTTTTATTTAGTAAACAACTAAAACAAATTAGTTTATCAAATTAACAAACAAATCCTAGAGACAATTAGGATTAATTAAAATTTTAGCACCAGAATAAAATTTAAACAAACCAAGTTAACTTAAAATTTATTAAGTTTAAATCAAACAAACATGGCTGATGAAATGATGAGTTCTAACAGTGGACTAAAACCCCTAAAGTTGAAGAACAAATCAGACTTCAAGCAATGGAAAATCATGTTCAGAAATTGGATTACATATCAAGATCCAGATTTATGGACATCAATTACTGAAGGTCCTTAAATCCCACTGACATTAGGACCAGGTTAAACATACAAAAACCAGTTAGTCTAAAAAGTGTTGCTGGTGATGACCTTAAGCGGGTCAAAACAGACATGAAGGCATATAGTATTTTAGCCATGACTTTGCCTTTTGAAATTTTGACATGGGTCAAAAATTTCAAAACTGCTCATGAACTATGGAAGGTTCTTCACACAATGTGTGAAGAAAATGAGGAATTTAGGGAAATCAAAAAGGAAAACTGAGGACCCAATATGAAACCTTCCATGACATACATGGGGAGTCAATTCCTCAACAGTTGCATAGATATGTCCAACTTGTGAATGAAATGATAGTATAAGGACTCAAATATGACACTGTTGAAATCAATAAGAAAATGTTGCATACATTGCCTGAGAGTTGGACTTAGTCAGTGTCACTCATGAAAGCAACATTGGACTTAGAGGCCCTATCCCTTGACTCACTAGTAGCCAAGGTTGAAGCACTTGAGATGGATGAAAACTCCAGAAACAACAACCAAATCAGACATGTAGAGGCCTATAAGTTCAAAGAAACTCAACACATAGACTATGCTTTCCTCACAAGCACTGGAGAAGATGAAGAAGAAGAATTATTGGATTCTCATGATACATCATTCTTCGCAGCACCAGAATCATCCAGCAACAAACACAAGTCTAAGAAGACTGGAGTTCATGCTTCACATGAAGTCACACCTCAAAGCAAGCATCACCCTCATAATTCTACCTCAAACAAACAGTCAAAACCTCAAACATCAAACATACACAGACTTGAAAAACCTATTGTAGGAACCTCTGAAGTTAAGAGGCTGATGCAACCAAAAGATATCAAAACAACCAAGTCTTCCAACATGCACTTTAGAACAAAGGTGAACTATCTTCAGAAGTTTTACACACTCAACATAAATGCTAAGTGTAAAATCTTCCGAAGCCAAAGTTCAGAAGAAACTGCTGCGAAAGCTTTACACTGAACTTGGAAAATATTCCAAGTATAAAGTCTTCAGAAGCTCTCAAGACAAAGTCTTCCGAAGCTGTTTAAAGACAAGACTGATTTACCTCTGAAGAGAGAGAAAATATACCTTTTCCATCAACTTTATCATAAAGCAACCTACTTTCCATTGCATGCTCTGGTAGTTCACCTGCTATCACTAGTTGGTGAAACTTTCATACTTTATGATGAAGTAGATAAGGTCTTCGCCTGCAAGTCTCTGTTTTTGTTCCTTCTTGGCTTCTTGTAAAAGGAAAGTCAGTGAGCTATGGCTTGTCATAGTCACTAGTCAAAAGGCAATCTGCCTTTTGACTTTAGGCTAATCTTGTTGTCTAGATTAGTCACTTCCAACTGTCTTTTTGCATATTGACGGTTGTAGGATGTAGTATAAGTAGTCTCTGGTTCTTGTATTTAAAATACACTTGTACAACACTTGTAATAGAACTAGAGAAGCAATATACAACTTCCTTGAAAATTTTATCTTGTATTCTTGCTCTTGTTTTTACTTGTGTTTGTCTTGTATATTCAGTAAAAGTTCACAGTTCCCTATTTGAATTGTTAAGTGATCTTAAGATCCTCCTAAGTGTGTTAACTAAGTGCAAGCTTAAGTACCCTTTAACGGTCCTGCATTTGGTATCAGAGCATTACAGGCTCTTGATTGTAAGATCTCACCATCTTCAAATCCTCTTAATTACACATATCACTTAACTCTTCAAATGGCAGCTATCTCCAAAGCTGATATGGAAACTGGAACTATGACAAAGTCCCCACTGATCACTCCTAAGGATTTTTGACACTTGGTGTCAAAGAATGGAAGGCTTTATCAAGTCTTAAGATTTCAGGATGTGGGAGTCTATTGTCAATGGACCTCATGTACCATGCACCTCTTCAGCAGCTGCTGGTGGTGGCATGATACCAAAGGAGAGAGTTGACTTTTCTGATGAAGACTGGAAAAGAATTGACGTTGATCAGAAAGCCATGATAGCCCTCCAAATTGCTCTTCCAAACTCCATCTACAGAGGTTTCAAGAAGTGCAAGACCGCTAAACAGCTATGGGATGCACTGAAACTGATGTATGAGGGTTCAAATGAAGCCAAGGAGAACAAGAAGGATCTCCTAAAGCAGCAGTTTGAAAATTTCACCTTCAAGATAGGTGAAATCATGACTCAACAATACTTCAGGTATGTTGAGATTGTGGATAATCTGGCTGATGTTGGGGTAACTATTGAGAACAGGGATATTATTAGGAAGTTCATGTCCTCTCTTCCAAGACAATGGACACACTACTGTGTGGTCATAAGAGAATTGAAAACCTCAAGACCCTTACTCTCACTGAGTTGTATGGGATACTCAATGGATACCAGATGGAGATGAATATGCAAAATTCATCTGGTAGCTCCAACACACACCAGAGTTTAGCCCTTCATGTGGTTGAAAGGGATAGCAGAGAACCATAGCATCCTCTCATCTGCTACCCTGAAACCTCACAAAAGGGTCCTTTCATCACCTTCCCAGAGACACCCAAAGAGAGCTACATCCAAGGAAGTCCCTTCCAAGAGACAAGTTCTTCTCAAGGTTTTGTCTCCACTGATGAAAGTATAGGCAACTTTTTTTTCACTCTGAAGACCTAGACTGTATCCATCCAGATGATCTGGAGTACATGGAGATAGTCCAGTAAATGGCTCTTCTCACTCACAGAGCCCAGAAGTTCTACAAGAGGACTGGAAGAAGGTTTCCTAGCAATACTGCCAGTGGCAAGTTTGGACTGGACAAGAGCAAAGTTCTACAAGAAGACTGGAAGAAGGTTTCCTAACAACTGTAACCAGATGGGACACTTTTCTAGAGAATGCAAGGCACCTAAGTCAAATGGTGGCCAAGCTTCATCCAGGCCAAACTACACTAAAGGAGGGAACCAGAATGAGAAGCCAAGACAGCAAGCCACAGTTGCTGTTGAAGAAGGAGGCTTTGATTGGAGCTTTCAAGCTGAAGATGCATCTCCAAACTAAGCACTCATGGCTGATCATTATGAAGCCAAGGTACTTGAACATCTTTGCTCTCTTGAATGTATTGCTATAGTAAATAGATACAGGTCCTACAACTTAGAAATGAGATCTGATATTGAGTCTTTAAATATTTTAAAAGCTGATTTTAAAAGAGCTAAAAATGACAATAAACTTAAGATAGAAGATCTAGAGAAAACAGTTTCAACTCTTAAACATGAGCAGACAAACTACAGGACTCAAATTAAGAATCTCATTACCAAGTTGACTGAATGCCAGGCTAAGCTTGTGATCAACAAAGCCAGGGTAGAAAAATGTGTTCTTGAAGAAGAGACCTTCAAGAACATTATATCCTCATCTCTGCATGCAAAAGTGTGTTATCAGAATAAGCAGGGACTGGGATCTAGTGAGATAGCTCCTCCACACACTCTACTATCAGTCAGATCTCCTAGGTGTGGAACTGGTCAAGATGAGCTGCCATCCATAGACCCCAGTGATGAAGAGGATGAAGAGGAGAAGGTGAGGGATGACTCTGAGATGAGTGAAGAGAGTCAATCCAAAAAGGGTCACCATGCTCCTAAGGAGGAAAAAGAAGCTGGTTTGAGCAAAACCAAGAGAAAGAACTTGATCAGAAGAGCAAAGAGAAGATCTAGAAAAGCTCAAGAGATCAAGACAACCTTTGATCCTAAACAAAAACAAGTATTTATCTCTGCAGGGTTCAAGGTGATGAAAGCTGAAGATCCTATCAAGATTTCTAGTACCAAGAATTCTACTTTAGCTTCAACTCACTCCAGCAACAACAAGAAGACTGAACAGCTATGTCTCACTGCTACACAGCCTGAACCATCCATTTCAAAGAGCAAGCTTCACCCTAAGAAGCCTGTTGCATCATCTGAAAAAGATGGAGAAAGAAGATGAAAGTGTTCAAGCTCAGTCTTCTTTGGGAAAAAAGACTTTCAGAAGGAAAGAATTGGATTGTGTTATGTGTGGTAGTACTTCACATCTAGCTAAGGATTGTCAATACAATCCCAAGAGTACTATCCACATGATCAAGAAGAAAACTTCTGAGAAGAAGAAGAAACAAACAGCTTTGGATGGAAAATCTGTTTCCTTCGGAAGCTCCAAAATGAAGAAGAAGGCAAGTAGGAAATTTCCTTCGGAAGAAAAGTTTGTCTCGGAAGAAAGGAATGCTTCCGAAGCACTGAAGCTTGCTACAGTGAAAGCAAGATCTTTTGAAGGAGCCGTCTCCAAAGCTTCAGAAGTTACAAAAGCTTCCGAAGTAGTGAAGGTCAAGCCTAATCTTCCAAAGGTGGTGTGGAAGATAAAGGAAGACCTTGAGACTGAAAGCTCCTCTTCAGCAAGCCCAAGACCAAGACCAATGAGGCTTGGGTTTCCAAATGTAACTAAATCATCTCTTTTGTGCAGGGACAGCCAAAGGCAAATAGAAATGTGTGGATCATTGATAGTGGCTGCTCCAGGCACATGACAGGCAATGAGTCCCTACTTCAAAACTTTAAAAGAATTGATGGAGGACCAGTTGCTTTTAGAGGAGATGCAGGAGGTTACATCATTGGTAGGGGCATGGTCTCAAATGATAAGCTCAGCATTGAGAAGGTAAACTTTGTCAGGGAGCTTGGATACAATCTTTTGAGTGTGTCCCAATTTTGTGACCAAAACCATCACATGCTCTTTACTAAGCATGAGTGCATTCCTCAAGAGCATATTTTGCTTAGAGCCCCCAGGAAAGGGAACATGTACAAGATGGACTTGCAGGAAACATCTCCCTCTGGAGAAATTTCTTGCTTTCTATCTAAAGCAAATAGTGATGAGTCTTTCCATTGGCATAAAAAAATATGCCATGTAAACTTTAAGAACATGAATAAACGGATTAAGAATGATTTGGTAATTGGAATGCCAAAGAAAGAGTTTACAAGTGATGACCACTGTGTTGCATGCCTGAAGGGGAAGCAACACAAAGTGTCTCACAAACCAAAGGAAATGAACTCTATCACTACTCCCCTACACTTATTACATGTGGATCTGTTTGGCCCCACCAGTGTAATGAGTTTAGGAAGGACCTCATACTGTTTGTGATCACAGATGACTTCACAAGATTTACTTGTGTGTTTTTCCTTAGAACTAAGGATGAAACTCCTGAAATCTTAAAGAATTTCATTCTGAAAATTGAGAATCAATCTGATCATAAGGTCAAAATCATAAGATGTGATCAAGGAACCGAATTCAAAAACCAAATCCTTGATACATTTTGTGATGAAAAGGGTATTTGAAGACAATACAGTGCTCCCAGGACTCCTCAGCAAAATAGTGTTGCTGAGAGGAGAAACAAGACACTTATTGAAGCTGCAAAAACCATGTTGTCTGACTATAAGCTGCCCATCACCTTCTGAGCAGAGGCTGTCAACACAGCCTGCTATGTGCAAAACAGAGTTTTGGTAGTTAAGACACATGGTAAGACTCCTTATGAACTGTGGAACAAAAGAAGACCATTCATTGGTTTTCTCAGAACATTTGGATGTCCTTGCACCATCTTGAATACCAAAGATCAAATAGCCAAGTTTGCTGAGAAATCAGATGATGGACACTTTCTTGGGTACTCTTCTCAAGCTAAGGCTTATAGAGTATACAATCTTAGAACTAGAATCATTGAGGAGTCAGCCAATGTGACTTACAATGAACACACACCCTGTGTAAAAGGTTCTGGTCCGGATTGGCTATTTGATCTTGACTTAGTTACCAACTGTTTTAACAAATCTTGTGAGAATGTTTCAGGATCTACAGATAACAGGCCAACAGAAGATCCTGATCCAAGATTTGAGCTAAAAAGACCAAACAAGAAGACGACTTCAGCTCCAGTGATGACTAACCCTGCAACTGAAGCTCCCATCAGCACTAGCATGACAAATACTGCTGATTCAAATGAATTGCCTTCAAATTCCAGCTCAGAGGCTCAGAATTCAGGAGAATAAACTTTAAATGCAGGAGGAGGAACTAAAGGTGGTGACAGTGATCAAGAATTTCTTGATGCTAAAAAACACTCCATTGAGGACAACATGAATGATGTCACCCACTCATCGGATCAAGTCTCTCTTGATAAGTGTGCTGATGTGGTGGGAGACACCTCATTGCCAAATCAGAATTTCTCAAATTTAGATCTGTCTAACCAACTTGCTGTGATCACTCAACTTTGGATCCACAAGTCACATCCCTCCACAAACATCATTGGAAATGTTGACTCAGGGGTAAGAACAAGAGGACAAGCTCATGACAGCTATGTTTGTCTACATTCTTGTTTCTTATCCCAGATAGAGCCGAAGAAGGTTGATGAGGCTTTGAAGGATGGAAGCTGGATTGAAGCTATGCAAGATGAGCTGCTTCAAATCAGAAGACAAAGGTTTGGAACTTATGTCCTCTTCCTCAAGGGAAGAGTGTCATAGGAACCAATGGGTATTCAGCAACAAGAAAGATGATAGAGGATTATCATCAAGAACAAGGCTAGACTGGTTGTCCAAGGATACACTCAAGAAGAAGGAATTGATTACACTGATGTCTTGCTCCAGTTGCAAGACTTGAAGCTGTAAGAATATTTCTGGCTTATGCTGCATCCAAGGATTTCAAGGTCTACCAGCTTGATGTGAAGTGTGCTTTTCTCTATGGGGTGATTGATGAAGAAGTTTATATTAAACAACCACCTGGCTTTGCAGACCCAGATCATCCTGATTATGTCTGCAAGCTTGATAAAGCCCTTTATGGACTGCATCAAGCTCCAAGAAAGTGGTATGAGACACTATCAACATACCTCTGTCAACATGGATACAAAAGAGGTACTATTGATGGGACTCTCTTCATCAAAGAAACAAGAAATGACACATTGCTAGTTCAGATATATATGGATGACATCATCTTTGGTTCAACTAATCCAAAGCTCTGCAAAGACTTTGAGATGCTGATGAAGAATAGATTTGAAATGAGTGCCATGGGGAACTCAATTTCTTTCTAGGAATTCAAGTGAAGCAGGTTGAAGATGGCATCTTCATAGTCAGTCAAAGTATGTACAGGACATACTTACAAGATTCAAGATGACTGATTGTAAGGTTGCAAAGACACCCATAGCCAGAAACCACTCCCTTGGTCCTGATCTTAAAGGGGAGTGTGTTGATGAACATCTCTATAGGGCTATGATTGGGTCACTTATGTATCTTACTGCTAGCAGGTCTGATATCATGTTTGCCACAAGCATATGTGCAAAATATCAAGCCAACCCCGAGATGTCACACCTAATCACTGTCAAAAGGATTCTTAGATATCTCAAAGGTGCTCCAAATCTAGGCCTTTGGTATCCAAAGAATTCAGACTTCAATCTGTATGCCTATACAGATAGTGATTATTGGCTGCAACATGACTGCAAAGTCCACATCTGGGGGTTGTCAGTTCCTGGGTGGAAGGATAGTCTCTTGGCAATGCAAGAAGCAATCCTGTGTGTCTGCATCAACTGCTGAAGCTGAATACATTTGCTGCCAGCTGCTGTGCTCAAGTGCTTTGGATTCAGAATCAGATGCTAGACTATAGGTTCAATTTCAAAGAGTCTCCCATCCATATAGACAACAACAGTGCCATCTCTATTACAGAGAATCCTGTGCAACATTCAAGGACCAAACACATCAACATCTGGTATCATCTGATTAGGGATAATTTTGAAAAGGGATTGATAAAACTAATCAAAGTTAACAAAAATGAACAATATGCCGATCTGTTCACAAAAGCTTTTGATGAACAGAGATTTAAATATCTTGTATCAGCTATTGGGATGAATAACTTTGAGTAGATTTTTTCTTAATAACTTAATCAATATTATTTCTTAAAACTATGTGTCCTAGGTTGTCTATTAGATCACTTCATAAGCCCAGTTCTCTTTGGAAGAAAAATGAACTTTTAAAATGATATCTCTTAGAATGATGAAAATTTACCTTTAGAAGAAGCAAAAGTTGCCTTCGGAAGAAATGTATGTCTAAATTGTTTAAACAACTTATCTGAGATTTACCTTCGGAAGAAATTCTTGAAGTATCTTCCGAAGCTTAAATGTTGGTATAAGTACTTAAATGCTTTTTAGGAACAAATTTCTTCCGAAAGCAATTTAGTCTCGAAAGACTCATTTATTTCTTCCAAAGCCAAAATTTTCAAAACTCTTTGAAATATCTTCCGAAGCAAAATTGCTTTCGGAAGCTTTGATTGCACAGCTTCCGAAACCAAAATTGCCTTCGTAAGTTTTTTTTTCTACTTCCAAGAAAACTAACTTTTTTGGGCGCCTTTTTCAGAAGTGGGACCCACTTGCGGATTTCAAAGTTTATCTTTTTGTCATAACTTTGTCTCAAATCCAGAGTATATCTTTCCAAACGGTTCTATTTCATCTCACTTCTCTCTTTGTTCCTTAACCTAAAATTACCCCCAAATTTCATCTTCTTCTTCTTTCCTTCACTACGAAGCTTCTTCAAATGGCAAATCTTGATCGTCGTAACGACACTGATTTCACCATGCACCAACACAGGCAACACAATCAAGTTGCTCTGTTAAACTCTGAGAAGGATCCAATATTATCAGACATGTGTAGGTATCTTTCTTTGTCTCATTACTTCACCTCCCTTACAATCGATCCTCCTCTCTATAAGGATCAGTTGCTTGAGTTCTGGCGGACCTGTCAAGAGGTCACCATGGACGGGGAGAATGCACTGTCTGCCACAGTGCAAGGGAGGACGGTTTTCATCACCCCAGCCATCATCAACACCCATCTTCAGCTGGATGATGAAGCAGGTGAACTGTCGTTCCCAAAAACTGTTCTCAACCAATCCTTTGAGTAGATGGAATATGAAGGAGACTTCTCAGTCAAGACCTTCAGGAAGGGGAAGGTCTCATTCCAATAGAAATACCTCCTCCATGTTGTCATTCACAGCTTATCCAACAAACATAGTGGATGGGACCAGATTCCAGAAGACCTCTCCTTCATTGTCCATAGGATGGTTCAAGGGGTCAAATTCATGTACTCTCTGTTTGTATTTACAAATTTACTAGTGAATTTGGATTCCTTATAATATTACATGTTCCCCCGGTATGTTCAACACATTCTCAACTGTGAATTGGGACCACAGTTGAGGGGAACAGGTAATGTTCTTAAACTTGCACATGAGGCCTGGTATTTTCAAGATATTGAAAAAGCCAACTGTTGGGTTCTCGGGGTAGAAACAGCCCTTGTCCCAAAAATGTTTGAGCTCATTGCTCAGGGTGACATCCTGGTTGCACCATCTAGTGATGAACTAACACCCTTTACTTCTCAACCACCATCAAGGCCAACAATTACCCTCACCTACACTAGAAAATCCAAACGAACCTCTGCACTTGCTATTGAGCATGTGCAGGCCCCCATATCACAACCCTCACAGGAGGTAGTGGACACTCAAGCTCCCACTTCCCCTGAGGAGCAAACCACTCCCATTTTTCAAACAATCAGTGCTGAGGTTCCTCATGCTCAGCCTGATGAGCTCATAACTCCACAAACAGCCTTAAGCCATCACTCTGAGTCTCAACACTCTAGTGATCAACCTTCAGGGGAAAGCTACCATCCCCAGCCTCTTGATCTTAACCAACCCATTCCCAACCTTGGCTTCTATTCTGATGAAGATTTGGGTTTTAGTAAGTATCATGACTCTCCCCTCTCTACCCACACTCAAAGGGAGATGAGTACTCCTGCTTCACCCATGTCTAGCCCACATCAGACACCCCAAACTAAGGTGGATCTTCCTGTGATTGTCCAGGAGATCCATGAGGAAAAGGCTCTCACTGTTGCCTGTGATTACATCCTTAAGACCTTAACCACGGCAACCCAGCCTCTTGACACTGTCATTGGGTAGGGGAAATCCAGCAGCCAAGAACCCCATGCTGGTGGTGAAAGAGCAGACCTCGGTTCACCTCCTTCATCCCCCAATGATTCTTCAACTGAAGATGAGGGGAGTCTGAAACTCAGGGTGCACCAACTCGAAGACATCTACACCCTAACTTTCACAGATAGCTCACCTTGAATCATAGGTGACTATCTTGCAAAGGAGGGTCCATGACCAGCAACTTGAGATCACCGATCTCAAGGGCCAGTTAGCTGAGAGACCTATAGGACAAACTCATCCAGATCCACAAGAACCTGTGGATGTTATGGATCACTTCCCCAGCTCACCTATGCATGAGGGTGATTCTACCAAAAAAAGGGAGGAACTTCTGACAGCCATAGAACCTGGGAGTTTTTCCTCAAGTATGGACATACAGGACTCACCATCCTATCTTACAGTTGTCCATGCTCAGCAACCTCCTCTAGACAGTGATCTGGAACTGCTCATTCAACAACTGTTTGAGGATGGAGTACCAAGAGCAATGTCTACCCCATCTGAGAACCCAATTTGGGGTTGGGGGTATGACAATGATAGGAATGCTCTTGTGATCTCTAGAACTTAGGGTCAACAAGAAATTCTCAACATCTCCACTCTGAGTTTCTATAAGAGTATAAACTTGGTAGATCTGGCACTTGTCAACCCAAGCAATAACAGACAAGCTGTCAGATTAGCCAATCAAATTCAAGACTGGGTGCTGGTAGAATTCAAAAGGAGAACTGCATTATACAGACAGAGGCTAGCAGTTGAAGCCTTTGGTCAACTGGATGTTGAGGTAGACCCCAAGATTAGCTTTAAAGGGAAAGCCTTGACTGAAGGCCCAGAGGCTGAGACTATGAACCTTGAGACAAGATCTCCTCCACCACACCATACCCTCAGTGAGGCACCAGCTGGTGATGGTGCTTCACAACCTCTCTCTGGCCAGAGCTTGACTGCTGAATCAAGCAAAGAAGGCCAAAGCTCTCCTCAGACTGAGTCATCAAGATCTGCAATTGACAAAGGCAAAAGGAAGATGAACCCTGAAGAGATTGAAGAAGAAATGAGAGAGAGGAAGAGGAAGCTGAGGGGAGAGAGTTCAAGTGGTTCCCCAGGATTCATGCAAGCTGCAATTCTGGTTGCCCCTGTACCAAACACTCAAGAAGATGAATTAAGGGCAGCCAGGCTTAACTATCTGAGGACCATGAACTACAACATAGATGAACTCATCTCTCTCCTCTTAGAGGAGTTAAATGAACTGGCTGACATTGAATTGTCAACGGAGAGGAAGGAAGCAGAGGATGTAGCCTTGACCCTCAAACACAAGGAAGAAATGAGGAGAAAAAGGCTTTACAAGAACATTCCTGTCCTCTCCCCAGTTCAAGAAAGTCCTGAGTCAGAGACTGTGGCTGCTGAACAACCTCAGGTAGTTGATGAAGAAGAAAGATTAAAAATGATTAACTACCTGAGTGCCACAGGTCTCTATCAGGCACCTACACTTCTTTCTTTGCCTTATGATTATATAATATTTGAATACAATAAGCAGTTGGAAGAGCAAGCCAAGAAAGAAAGGCAAGCTGCAAAGAAGAGGCAAAGGGAAGAAGCTGCAAAATCAAGAGACATCATCCAGAAAAGTCAGAAAAAGTCTACAAATAAGTAGAGGATGATGTGCTTCTTGACGTTGTATGGGTTCTCCGGAAGGAGGCTTGGTCCCATCTCTCTATCTACAATGGATAAGCCCATAAGGGTGATCAAGCAGAAGATAAAAAGGGGAGAGCTTGTGGAACTCCATTCACCATCAAGTCAAGCTCAACCTAAAGTTGAGGTAAAGGTGGAACCTACAAAGACAACACCACCTGCACCTGAAGCTGCACAACAGCCAACTTTATCTTCTAACCCATAGCAGGGTTCTCCTCCCTCTCCTTTTGAAACTGGGAGAGAGGAGATCCCAACTGAGAGGGAATCCACTGAGAACCTGGTACTGAAGACCAACCCTCTCAGTTAAAATCATCTGGGAGGAAAAAGAGGATGGCCAAAAGAAGATCATTTTCAAAGAAGAAAAGAAGAAAGGCATCCTCCTCCCCACCTCAGGATGAGTCAGAACATCCTGAGGAAGTGCATGAAGAGGACTCTCAACCAACTCCTATCATAGCAGAGCCTCTCTCTGTTGGAAGACAAATTCTATCCTGGACTTTTGTTGAAGATCTAGACAGATGGTATGTCACTAGAGATCAGGGAGAACAACATGTCTACTTCACAAGTGACATGCTTGAACTCCCTCTGCATGATCTCTATGACATGAGAAGGTACTTCACGAGTCTGAAGAATCCAGATCTACTGATGAAGAAAGTAATTCTGAAGATCCTCATGTGGACTATCCCAGTATGAAGAACCTCTCTGTATTGGTAGCATCAGCCTAGGGGGAGTTTGTAGGAACCTCTGAAGTTAAGAGGCTGATGAAACCGAAAGATACCAAAACAACCAAGTTTTCCAACATGCACTTTGGAACAAAGGTGAACTAGCTTCGGAAGTTTTACACACTCAACATAAATGCTAAGTGTAAAATCTTCCAAAGCCAAAGTTCAGAAGAAACTGCTACGAAAGCTTTACACTGAACTTGGAAAATATTCCAAGTATAAAGTCTTCCGAAGCCAAAGACTCAACTCTTCCGAAGGTAAAGATGAAGTCTTCCGAAGCTCTCAAGACAAAGTCTTCCGAAGCTATTTAAAGACAAGACTGATTTTCCTCTGAAGAGAGAGAAAAGATACCTTTTCCATCAACTTTATCATAAAGCAACCTACTTTCTGCTGCATGCTCTGGTAGTTCACCTGCTATCACTAGTTGGTGAAACTTCCATACTTTATGATAAAGTAGATAAGGTCTTCGCCTGCAAGTTTCTGTTTTTGTTTCTTCTTGGCTTCTTGTAAAAGGAAAGTCAGTGAGCTATGCCTTGTCATAGTCACTAGTCAAAAGGCAATTTGCCTTTTGACTTTAGGCTGATCTTGTTGTTTAGATTAGTCACTTCCAACTATCTTTTTGCATATTGATGGTTGTAGGATGTAGTATAAGTAGTCTCTGGTTCTTGTATTTAAAATATACTTTTACAACACTTGTAATAGAACTAGAGAAGCAATATACAACTTCCTTGAAAATTTTATCTTGTATTCTTGCTCTTGCTTTTACTTGTGTTTGTCTTGTATCTTCTGTAAAAGTTCATAGTTCCCTATTTGAATTGTTAAGTGATCTTAAGATCCTCCTAAGTGTGTTAACTAAGTGCAAGATTAAGTACTCTTTAACGGTCCTGCACCTATGGATGATCTTACTATCATTCTACAAAGTGAAGAGCAAAAGGCAGCTTATGCAGCCTTTTCAACTAGTTTTAAAGCATTCTTAGGAGCAAGTCTGACTCCATCTCAAATCATCCAATAGGACTTGGATGAGCTTCCACCAGATATGGTAGAAGAAATGGATTTACAATGGTCCATGGCCATGATAGCATACAGGTCTAAAAGGTTTCTATAAAGAAATTAGGGATTAAACATGGACAAAAAGACAAGAATTGGTTTTGATAAAACCAAAGTTAGGTGCTACAACTGTCAGCTCTATGGGCCCTTTTCAAGAGAATGTCAACAGCCCAGAGTTGACAGAAATACACATTAGGCACAACACTCAAGTGGAATTCATACAAATAGACAAGTGCCTCCACCAATCAGTATTTCAAATGCACCAACTCAATCTCAACTCACTCAATTCAGTCCAACTCAACATCCAACATCTTCTGCTATGATCATCAAAAAGGATTGAGAATGTGACTGGAGCCTTTATGAGGCTGAAATTCCATCACCTTCAGATCATGCCCTTATGGCTGATATTGAAGACAAACTAACAGACATCCCGAAAGAGGTAAAAGAAAACCTCTATAGTCAAGCATGCATTGATGAGGTAAATAGGTATAGAGAGCATGCTGATAAACTGTCAAAGAAAGTCATAGAAACAAACATTTTAAATGAAAGTCTAAAATCTGAACAGAAACAATATGCAGCTAAAATACTTTCATTACAAACAGATTTAGGCAAATTAATGTCTGAAAACTGACTTTGGCAGCTCAGGTTGAGCAACTCTCTATCTCATTAACTGAGTCTAAAACATTACAAGCTGAAACTGGTGAAAATTCAGAAATTTCAGGTCAGTAACAAGAAGTTCGAAGAACTTCTTGCACAACAAAGGGCCTTTAAGGACCCTTCAGGTTTAGGATATAATAAGGTAAGTCCACCTTATAATGATAATTATATTCCTTTACCTGATTCCATGACCAACAAACATGATGAATCTCATTATTCTCTAGAAAAGACTGATGACTTTAAACAATCATCATCATCATCATCAACAAAATCACTTTTAAAATCAAAATCACCCTTGATAAAGTTTGTTAAAAGTTCAACACCATCATCAATCAAATCAACTGACTTTTATCAAGGAGAAAATAATGAATTTGATAATCAAACAACAGATGATGATGAGGATGATTTATTAGATGATGAGTCTGATCAGCCAATTACTGAAACTCAAAAGGTTTCAAGTGTGGCTGATACATCAAACAGACAATCGAAACATATTCAAGGATTTGATATCTGTTTCGGTGGAAGGAAAGCTGTAACGTGCATTACCCCTCCCAAACAGGTAAATAAAGGGAAAGGCAAAACCACAATTCAGTCAAAACAATAATCAGTAACCTTTGAAGTTCCACTAAAATCTAATTTGAAATCAAAAGTTTTCAGCAAACAAACAAAATCAGAGTTACCATACTGTGAATAGTGTGATCAATTCACACACACAACTGAAAAGTGTAGATATGGTAAGTACTGCAAGTACTGTAAGATGAATAATCACAGTACAGAATCTTGTTATTTTCATAATTACTGCTCTATTTGTGAAAGAAACAATCACAGCAAAGCAAATTGTTTTTTCAACAAGAAAAACAAGAAACAAAACAAACAAGCTCAGATAGAGAAATACACTAAAAAACAATCAGTTGTTCAAAAGAAGAGCAGAATGGGAGTTCCTAAACAAACTCCTCATTAGAAAATTGTTTTAGATAATGATAAAACTTTTTATGAGAATTTTCAACACATATCAAGGAGACATAAGTCTCAGAACAGACAAAACACTGACACTAGCTCACAAAAGAGAAGAGCATAAAGCATTTCTCCTAATAGAGCTAAAACAAACCAAAGGAAATCTAGTGTGTCTAGAGTTCCAAAACCTGCAGACAATGCTGTCTTGGAAGAAATTTGCGTTGTTGGAAAAGACGGAAAACCCAAGACCATCTTGGCTTGGGTTGCTCAAACTAACTGATTTCTTTTTGTTTTTCAAGGACATCTTAGAGGGCCTGACAACATATGGTTTGTTGACAGTAGCTCCCGTCATATGACAGGCAACTGTTCCCTCCTCAGGATTTTAAGAACAAACATGGAGGCAATGTAGCCGTTGGAGGAGATAAAACAGGTGGGAAGATAACTGGCGAAAGAACAGTAACAAAAGGGTTGATTACAGTTTATTCTTCTGAGTGTATGACAAATCTATGACAAGGGATACGCCACCTTATTTGACTCCAACAACTGGTACATCCTTAAGACGGGTTTTCAGATTCCAGAAGATTATATGCTTTTGAAAACTCCTCATGTAAACAACACATACATTGTTGATATGAATAATGTTTCAGCATCAACCCCTAAAACTTGTTTATTATCAAAAGCCACAGAAGATGTATCACAATTATGGCATAGATGATTAGGTCACACTAATTTTAACAGAATGAACAAACTTGTTAAAAATGATCTAGTCATAGGTCTTCCACAAAAGGAATTTTTCTATACAGACCACTGCACAGCATGTCTGAAAGGAAAACAACATAGAGTTCCCATAAATCAAAATTGATAAAATCTAATAACACACCACTCAAATTGCTTCATATGGATCTTTTTGGCCCCACAAACATCCTAAACATAGGAAAGAAGCAATACTGTCTCGTCATAGTAGATGATTATTCTAGATTCACATGGGTTTTCTTTCTTCAACACAAGACAGAAACAACACAAATCATTACATCCTTTATCACAAAGATTGAGAATCAACTTGATCTTAAAGTTAAATCTTTAAGAAGTGATAATGGCACTGAATTTAAGAATGACTTTATTTCTTCATTTTGTGCAGAAAAAGGGATAAGTCATCAATTCAGCGTAGCAAGAACTCCACAGCAAAATGGAGTAGCTGAACGGAGAAACAGAACATTAATAGAAGCAGCTAGAACCATGCTAGCTGACTCTCCATTGCCCATATCCTTTTGGACTGAAGCCATAAACACAGCTTGCTACATACAAAACAGAACATTAATCATCAAAGAACATTCCAAAACACCTTATGAATTAGTGTTTAAAAGAAAACCATATATAGGATTTCTTAAGGCATTTGGATGTTCTGTTTCCATATTAAACACCAGAGAACAATTATCCAAATTTTCTCCAAAAGCAAATGATGGATTCTTTGTTGGATATTCTGGAAGCTCAAAAGCTTACAGAATATTCAATCCAAGGCTAAATATAGTGGAAGAAACAACTGATGTTGTTTTCAATGAACATTCTTTCACTAAGAAAGTCATTGGATCAAACTGGCTGTTTGATATTGATGCACTAACAAAATCATTTGACACAGCTTACTTTGATGTTTCAAGTTCAAAGGATAACACTGAATATCCAATGGTTCCACCAACAACCATTGATGTTCCGTTGACTGCTGATCCTCCAAGGAAAACCACTAACACTCCTTCAAGCACAACTGTGTCAACACCTCCTGATCAACCAAACATCTCAAGAGAAACATCCTCAGACACTCCAGCATCTTCATCTCCTGTATCTAATAAATCACAGGAAACAAACAAACCAAAACAACACGAAGATGATGATGACTACTATTCTCTACCAGACACACATCATGAAGATGAAATATTAGATTCCTTTCATGATTCCCCTCAAACATTCACTAAACCCCCTCAATCAGACAATCACACATCTCCCAATACACTTGCTCACCCATCATCACATGATCAGACAATCACCAATCTTGATTCAACAGTTCATGTTGATCAAATTACAACCATAAGAGTTCACAAGGACCATCCAATAGAAAACATCATCGGTGATCTCAACACCAGATTGACTCGTAGTCAATCTGATACAGCAAACATTTGCTTGTATTCCTGTTTCTTATCCTTAACTGTACCCAAAAACATCACTGATGCATTAAAGGACAATAGTTGGATAGAAGCTATGCAAGAGGAACTACAGCAATTCAAGAAGCAAGAAGTTTGGAAGCTGGTAGATCTGTCTGAAGGTCAATATGCAATTGGCATAAGGTGGCTATTCAGAAACAAAGCAGATGACAGAGGGATTGTCATAAGAAACAAAGCAAGGCTTATAGCTCCTGTAGCATGACTGGAAGCCATCCGAGTATTCCTTGCTTATGCCTCATCTCAGAAGTTCACTATCTACTAAATGGATGTAAAATGTGCATTCCTTTATGGTAAGATAGATGAAGAGGTGTATGTTGCTCAACCTCCAGGGTTTGAAGATCCAGATTTCCCTCACAGAGTATACAAGTTAGACAAAGCTCTATATGGTCTTCACCAAGCACCCAGGAAGTGGTATGAAACTCTATCAAAGTTTCTGCTACAAAATCGTTACACCAGAGGTAAAATTGATCAGACATTGTTCTTAAAAAAGAAAGAACAAGACTTGTTAGTAGTGCAAGTCTATATGGATGACATAATATTTCTCTCCACAAACATACAACTTTGCAAAGAGTTTGAAACTCTTATGCAATCAAAATTCCAGATGAGCTCAATGGGAAAACTCACATTCTTCCTAGGCCTACAAGTTCAACAATCAACAGATGGAATTTTCATTAATCAAAGCAAATATGTGCATCAGATACTCAAGAAGTATAACATGACTGATTGCAATTCAAGCAAGACACCATTTGCAACTGGATTGAAGTTTGGACCAGATCCAGAAGGAACATCAGTTGACCAGAAACTCTACAGATCTATGATAGGTTCTCTGATGTACCTTACAGCAAGCAGACCAGATATCATGTATGCAGTATGCATGTGTGCAAGATATCAAGCAGATCCTAAGGAATCACACATAAATGATGTAAAGAGAATCTTTCGATACTTGAAAGGAAAACCAGTTCTTGCTTTGTGGTATCCTAAAGATGGAGATTTCTCATTATGTGCATACACAGATAGTGATTACAAGGGATGCAATAACAATAGGAAATAAACAAGTGGAGGCTGCCAGTTTCTTGGATCAAGATTGATCTCTTGGCAATGTAAGAGGCAGACAAATGTCTCTGTGTCAATATCTGAAGCAGAATACGTAGCTGCTTCTGCATGCTGTTCTCAAGTGCTATGGATTCAAAACCAAATTCTTGACTATGGCTTTAATTTTCTTTAAACACCCATACACATTGACAATTCTGCAGCCATGTTTATAACAAACAATCCTGTTCAACATTCAAAAACCAAACACATAGAGATCAAATATCATTTTCTAAGGGATTGCTCAGAAAAAGGTCTGATCAAGTTGATCAAGGTCCATACAGACAATCAGTTGGCTGATTTTTTTACAAAACCATTTGATTCAACAAGATTTGAATTTTTGGTTCAGTCACTTGGTATGATCAACTATGAAACAACAAATTAATGTTTTCCAAACATTAAAATCAAACATACTTGATTTTTTCATAGTCCAAGATTAACATCAAATTTGCATCTTTCAAAATCAAGATATCATGCAATCAAATCACTTTTTAACAATATCTCACACATACATTTCATGAGAAATAATAGTACACTAGCATCATTCTTCACCTGAGTCTTTTTCCACTAATAAAGACTGATAATACTTTGTTTGATATGTGGATACGCTCAGCATGGGACACCTAACATCACATACAACAGTGAAGAACTAAATTCTCATGATTGTGTGGTCAACAACATATCTTGGTTTATGGTGAGTTTTAATCTATCCAATATAGGTTGCTTTTAAAGTAACTACAATACACCAAGTGAAACAGTTTATAAATTGCTCAATCATACAAGGGTCTCCTTCGTTGTGATAATCATAGGCCTGGAGTACACCTAGGCATTCTTTGTTGTGCTAAGCACAGACCTGAATGACCTAAATCATGATCCAAAAAGATTCCCAAAGAGGAACACATCCATCTTGGATGAATAACCAATAAAGTCTTTATGACTACATTCCTTGTGAATGAATCAAAAGAATCCCAAAGAGGATCACCTTCCAAAGTGAAATGAAAAAGAATCCCAATAAGGATCAACCATCATGGATCATATTGAGCATTTATACTCCTAAGTAGCTAGGTTTTAAGTACTGAAAGTGCTTTCTAGTATATCTTAAGGAGGGTTGTACCAATCATACAATCAGATGTGAGGTACATACAACTCATGTCAATCAACTCAAAACATTATAATCACTCACTGTTTAAATCAACCATTAATACCATGCTTGAGCTTAAGTGGATCAATATATCTGCAATCAACATTGTACTTGTCTATGTCTATTCTCAAAACCATACAAACAACTCAGTGAGAAATGTAGACTAGTATGATCTCATGGTATGTGCAAAAGATTCATGTGCAAAACATGAAAACTTTCATTTTTAGTAAGATAATATCTACTCTTGCTAAATGATTAACAAACAAGCAAATTGGACTTTGATAATTTCCATATTAAAAAATATAAATTTTTGTCATTTTATAAAAGGTTTTTATAAATATGCAAAAATTTAGGGGGAGAATTTGAACATGGAATTATCAAAGGCAGCAGAATTGTGCGTTGTCACACATTTCAAAACTTAAAATTTTCAAATTTTGAGTAATAAACAAAGCCAAAGTCAAGCCAACATTAACAAACAGCAGGTTGACACACATACATTTGTTTATTTTATTGCACAATATTGCTTATGAGTGATATCAAATCATCCATATATTGAATATGTTAAAATTTAATATTTTAACATACATTTTAAATCAAATTTTAAACAAACATTTTGATTTAAACAAAATTTAACATTCAAAATCTTCTTTTTGTAGAATAACAAACAAATTTGTTTTTAAAAGAAAACAAAATTTCCTTCGGAAGTAAAATATTTGCTTCGGAAGAAAAGATTTCAAAACATACAAAATATTTAAAATTTTTAAATTTTTGACAACTGTTCACACAACAGATGAACAAATATAACATCCGCTGTGGGAACTGTACCACACAAAACATTACAAGTGTCCACAGCGCATGAACGCTGTTCATCCGCTGTGAACATCCTCTCAATAACATTCAAAGTATCCACAGCGCATGAACAAGGTTCATCTGCTGTGAGTATTCATTAAAACATTCAAAGGTTCCACAGCGCATGAACTTTGCTCATCCGCTGTGAACATATCAAACATATGATCCAAGGATCCACAGCGCATGAACATTGTTTATTCGCTGTGAACAAACCATCAAATCATTGAAGTGTCCATAGCGCATGAACAAATGTTCATCCGCTGTGAATAATCAGTACAATGGTCCAAGGGTTTACAGCGCATGAACAAAATGTTCATCCGTTGTGACTACAGTTGTCATACGTAGCATATAAGCTATGTGCACAGCGCATGAACAAATTGTTCATCCGTTGTGTTCACAATACAACATACAGCGTACAGTGTAAAATGCACAACGTATGAACACTGTTCATACAGCGGATGACCTAAAATTAATTTGTCATTTTTCACAGCGCATGAACACTGTTCATACTGCGGATGTTGTGCGCATGAACATTGTATCCACAGCGGATAGTCTTTTGTCCGCTGTGCATATAAACCATACTTGCACATTTTTTCTTTTTCACCAGTAAAGAGAGAGAGAGTAAACAGTCAAAAATTTTCGAACACTTCAAAACCCTCGTAACCCTAGTTACTCTGTTCAATCTAAACCCAAACAAACTCTGATTTATCATGGATTTGTTGATCGAAAAGGTATAACAACATGATTCGATACATTAAATCATTCATTCAAACAACATCAGATTGACTTCTGATTCATACATTGTTCGACTCAGTCGAACAGTTTACTTATAATCAATAATGAATAAAGTGATGTATTTTATCAAATCAAACATTAAATCTGGGTTAATAGGACTTAGTCGAATGTACTTAGGCTGTTAATTTGGTGAAATTTGACTATGTGTTCATAATGATCATGAAGAGTCATGATGTTCATTTGAAAAACCATTCAAAATCACTGTTTGATCTTACAAAATGATTGAAATGTGATTGAAATGTGTTATTACTTGATATACATCTTTAAAAGTCCATAGCAAACATTCATAATCAGTTACTTATGCATTGAATATGCATTAAATAAAATTTTGACTTATAAAAGTCAAACTGAAAACCAAAATCAAACTGATATAATGTATAATTTATGCATGCTTATGAACTTGTTAATTGTGGTAAAACATCAAAACTCATCAGAAATCAGTTTTGATTCATAAAGAGTAAATCAAACAAGTTTTCAAACAAACAAAATCATTCATCAGTTGTCTTCTAAAAGTCAAACTGATATTGTCATTGAAAACACCCAAACCATTCATTTTTAATCCAACAACAAGTTCTAAAGATACATAAGTTATCATTATACAAACATACAAATGAACACTTAATCAACTTTTCATCATTTCAAGCAATTATGCATATATCATACATAATCACTAACATTTGTCTTCTTTAATGCAGATATGGCAAACTTGGTATTTGTCAGGGATCACAACATCTGTGCATTCCTAAATCCTGACTCTCCCAAGTCAGAGATCTACAGAGACATCATCCAAGCAATCAGGCAAACAAGACTAGTTCATGCAATGACAGCTAGACCTGACATATGTGAGGATCACATAGTCCAGTTCTGGACTAATGCATACTTGGAAGAGATGAATGATGAACAAGTAGTAGTATCTACTGTTCATGATCAGCAAATCATCATCTTTGAAGAAGTAATAAGAAGGGTTTTGCAATTAGGAGAAGTTGATACAGAAGGCCCTGCTGAGTTTGATGAACAGTATGCGTTGCATGTATTCAGACAAATTGGATACACTGGCACAATTGAAAGGAAACAGATTAAGAAATCCTATATGTGTGCTCAATTCAGATTTCTAATGCATACATACCAGAAAACCATGACAAACAGGAAAACTGGTTGGGATGCTACATCATTAAGTGCTTCATGTGCCATTGCTAGCATTATTGCAAGGAGACCATTCAATTTTGCTACACAAATACTTAATGGCATGGTATATAACATCACAGAGGTGAGGAACAAATTTCAGATGTTTCAAAGATTCCTACAGATGATAATTGATGATCTGTTACCCAACATACCCAAAGAAGGAGCCATCTTTCACCCTGTTCACTTGAATGAACATGTGTTTACCAGGATCAAATCCAGCCCTTATCAAGGAGATGAGGTACATGTACCTCCACACATGATTGACTATGACATTCCTGTTCCTGAGGTATTTCTGAGGATTCCAGGACAAGATGAACCATTCATGCTATTTCAACATGCCATTCAACAAGCACCCATCATACAGCCACCACCAATCATTCATCAACCACTTAGCCCACAACAACCACTCAGTCCACAACAACCACTCAGCCCACAACAACCATTCAGCCCACAACAAACTCAATTCCCTTCACCACCACACAGCCCTAACCTCTCAGATCAACAAACACTTTCATCTCTGTTAAGAGATATTGATACAGCTCTTGAGCAACAATCAGATGAGCATGAGGAGGTTGGTACTTCTTCTCATGAACCAGAACCTGCTTAAACTTACACAACTGCTGAAGAAGTTGAACTAAGCAGTGAGGCTTTAACTGAAGAATACATTGAGCATTCTAAGGTGTTTCTGTTCACTGAGTATAATAAACTCATTGAAAGATCAAATAAAAGAGCTAAGAAATTGAGAGACAAGCTGGAGGAGAAAGAACAAAAGATTGATAAGCTTAAGACTGATCAGAATGCACAAAAGTTGATTGTTAAGTTTGTAGAACAACAGCTTGATCAAACACAAAGAAAACTAAAAGTCAAGAATAATGAACTTCTTATAGCCAAAGCTGAAATTGATTTCTGGGCTAATCAATCAATAACAAATGAAAGTGAAGTTGATAAACTAAAGAAGATAATAGATGCTCAAGCTGAAGAAATCAAAAGGTTAAACAGGGAGCTTGAACATACAGACACTCAGCTGAATGAGGAAGAACTTTCAGCAGATATTGTTGAATATTTGAGTGATTCTGAAGAAGAAATTGGTGAAGAAGAAACACAGCAAAGCCAATCTGAACCAGCTGAACTAACACTGATCATCCCTGAAGAAACATACACCATGGATCAGCTATTCAGTGATTCAAATCCTTATGAGAACATCCATTATTCACCAATCTTGAGACAACATTTTCATACACCTGATCCTGTGTCATAAGAAACAACCATAGTTCCATATAATCCTCTAACTGCAAAGCAAATGGAACTGATTAGATAGTTTGCTGAATCTGCCTCTGTTCAACCTGAACAAGCAATAGCAGAAGCATTATCATCATCTCCTCAAATAATGACCTATGAGAGGAAAAGGAAAAGAACTTACTTAGGTTCTTCATCAAAGGAAATAGAACAAACAGTTGAGCCTGAATCACCAAAATCACCTCCATACAAACTACTTAAGGTAAAGCAATAACAACCTGAGTATGCTGAGCAAGGTTAATTAGAAGAAGGTGAAATTGCATAGAGTTTTGATAAATAGCAAATTATAATCATATCAGACTCTGATAAGGAAAAAGAAGAAGATGATGATGAAGATCAAATCCAAAACATTCAAGATCTATTCTCAGATGATCCAGAAACACTCATGGTGATAGAGTTAGTATCAAGAGGTTCTCCTTATGATGCATTTATGACAATGAACTTATCCAAAGTAAAGGATCTGCTTAAAGACATTCAAGAGGTTATGAAGAATGAAAGTGAGCAGACCTACAGAAGGTATAAGGAAATAAACGATCAGTAGGTGTTGCAGAAGAACCTGCCAAAGGATCCACAGATAGACAAAATGACATACCAACAAGTTAAAAGTTGGTTAAGTCATACAAGGATTCCATAAAGATCTTATGCTGGGAGGTCATTGTCCCAAATGAAAGATATGGCAAGGGAGATATACAAGAACATGCTCTCAAATGCCCTGAAACCACAGGTTTTCAAACATCATCCTATAACCTCTCTCTTAACATACCACCAAGCTCCTCCTAAACTACATCCTATTGAAGAACCAAGAGAGTTCATGCCTCATTGGTTATGGCCTGAAGGAAATGAGGTCAAAGAGATGATCAATGAGAAGACTAATTTTGTTAAGCTTTATGACAAAATATCTCTAACTGCTGGGGCAAATGAAACAAAGATAGTGGCCTGGAAATATGATGAGGTATGAGATGTTGTGTTAATCAAGAGAGTATCTGGACTTGTCCAATACTTTTCATACATATCCCAGTTAGGGACCCTCACATATGAAGATAGACTGGACCTTCTCCAATTGAGAATGGTTAATCATTCAAACAATCCAAGGGGAGCTGACTACTTCCATATCCTCAGAACATACATGCACAAACAGCATTATGAACTGAAGGCCAAAGCAGACAAGGAGGATAAGCTTCACATTGAAAAATTGAGAAGAGAGCAAAGAGCAGCCAGGAAGGGGAAACAGCCACAAACAGACCAAACAGAACAAGTTGACCCTGAACTACTTGAAAGAGTAGGATACCCTTTAAGACCTTCTGATCTGAAGCTGATAATGAAAAAGATAGAAGGCAACCAATACAATCATCCAATCACCCACTGGTACTATGATGAAAATCATTTTGAAGTGGTGTTGGAGAGAAAGTTAGAAGGAAAGATGGCTGAAGACATAAGACTGTTTGATCCTGTTGAGATTAAACTACTTCACCCATCTTATGTATCCTTTTTGAAGACCAAAACATTTCCAGCCATTTAGGATGTATTATGTAAGGGTGACTGCTGTTACTTTATTCACATGCTGAGAATACTGGGGATACTATATGTGAAGGCAACATTGAAGCTAAGACTGGAAACAAAATAGCAGCCACTCACACATATTAAAGGGATTACTGGAATGAGAATCTCTGACAATAACAACTTAGAGATAATGAAAGGAAAGCATGTTGTCACCACCTTGGTGAGCAACATTGATGTCCAGAGCATTGACCAGTCTACTTTGGAGCAGCTGGTTCACTTGACCATTGAGCGAAAATATGATGATCAAAGAAGTATGGTTGACTATTTTGTTGAACACATAGTAAACTGCAGAAATGCTTTCAAGATCATAGCATTGAAGGATCAGGTGAAGGAAGCTAAAGCCAACCAAGCAATTAAGCAAGACATAGAAGATACTTTAAAAGCTATGGAAGAGGCTAAGAATCAGACTAAAGAAGCTGGACCATCTCACTCCTGAGGTTTCTAAACACATCATTGGAAAAACAAATAAACAAACATATCCTTCCTTATAACTTTTATTTATTATGCTATCATACATTTCATACATACATATGCTCTTATGCATATGATAACCTTCAGACATACATACATGTGTTATCATATAAACACATGGAAACACATAAACATTCATACATGTGTTATCATATAAACACATGGAATCACTCAAAAATTCATGCATGTGCTATTTAGCAATCATAAAGGAATCATACAAGCATACAGGCAAACAAATCAATCTAATTACACTTGTGTAATTAGAATTAACACTCATTAATAATCAATCACACACATAAACATTCAAGCAATCAAACATACAGGTAAACAAATAGTAAGAAAATATCTCTCATTCAAACATCAAATTTAAGTGAGATTACACTTGTGTAATCTCATAATCAATCAATTAATCATAACAAACAAGGGTTACACTTGCAATCAATCAAATATACATAATAACAATAAGTCACTCATAATAAACAACTAAACATGCATAACATTCAAGACAAACAAACAAACAACTACCATTCATAATAAACACACACACACTCATTATTAACAGACAAAACATTAAACAAGCAAACAGAAAACTGTTGGCAACATCATACTTAGGGGGAGTATTATTGGACTCAACAATTGCATTAAGAATTAATGCATAAAAAGTATGATGTTTGCCATATCAAACAAACAAACATAATGTGTTTTAACATCCAAAATAATCATTTAATAACACATTAACATCATTAACATTCATATCAATCACTAATATTTGTTTAAATTTGGTTTCAAGTTTGTACATAAAAGAAATTTTGACAAGTGTCAGCAGCGGATGAAGAAAGAGTCCACAGTGGATGAAGATCATCAGCAGCGGATGAAGAAATCTGTCTAAGTGTGTACAGCGGATGAACATCCATCCCACATCGGATGAAGAACATACAGCGGACAACATTCCCAGCGGATGTTCATCCACAGCGGATGAACATTCCACAGCGGATGAACAAACACTATGCACAGCGGATGACAAGTCTTCTCCATAGCGGATGAGATATCTTCCACAGCGGATGACTTATTCTCCATAACGGATGACTTGTAGACTTGGGATTATTTTCTATGTAATTTTATTTACATAAGGGTAGTTTAGTAATTATATATAGCTTTTGTGTATAGGCTATAAATAGCACACTACCCTAATCCTTTGTAAGCTTTTTGAACAATCAATACAATCAAGAAGTTATTATTATTTTCGAGCATTCAAACACACACGAACACACACACACACACTGATTTCATACACTTGAAACATGGGTTTCCGCACCCTGGATCTTGTTTGTTGATTATTGAGAGATATTGAAAAGATCCTTGGGGAAATCAACCTTTTATTCATGTTCATCATGAGTCCAAGCTGATTTCATCATAATGGATGTGACCCCCAGTTGTGTGGTTTTTATATGCTCTCTCTCTTCTGTCAGGTGCTTTCTCTCTTCTGTCATGTTCTTAATCAAGCTATGTAGTCGAATTGGCTAATGGTAGTCTAGTAGAGACTAGAGATATAATTCGAGATTGTACCTTAATATTAGATGATCATGCTTTTAGAATAGATCTTATACCTTTTGGACTTGGAAGTTTTGACGTAGTGGTAGGTATGGATTGGTTAACTAAGAACAGAGCAGAAATCGTTTGCAATGAAAAGATTATGCGCACTCCTTTACCAAGTGGCGGGACGCTTAAAGTACATGGAGAGAAGCCTGAAGTGAATAAAGAATTCATAATGGGCATGAAAGTGGCGGAAAGGAAGATCGAAGACATACCTGTTATACGGGACTTTCTAGAGGTGTTTCCAGAGGATTTGGCAGGGTTGCCACCTCCAAGACAGGTGGACTTTTGAATTGATCTGGTGCCTGACGCGGTGCCTGTGGCTAAAGCTCCTTATTGATTGGCCCCATCATAGATGAAAGAACTATCTAGCCAACTCCAGGAGTTACTAAATAAGGGTTTCATACGACCCAGTCATTTGACAAGGGGAGTGTCAATGCTCTTCATCAAGAAGAAGGATGGAGACTTCAGAATGTGCATAGATTATCAGGAATTGAACAAGTTAACAGTTAAAAATCGATATCCCTTACCAAGGATAGATGATTTATTCGATCAACTTCAAGGATTGACGTACTTTTCAAAGATTGAACTTCATTCGGGATATCACCAGTTGAGGGTGCATGAGGACAATATACCAAAGACGGCTTTTAGGATGCATTATGGGCATTATGAATTCTTTATTATGCCTTTCGAACTTACGAACTCACCCACAGTATTCATGGATCTAATGAATAGAGTGTGTAAACCGTACTTGAATAAATTTGTTATAGTATTCATTGATGATATCTTAATTTGTTCAAAGACAAAAAAGGATCATGAGAGATACTTAAGGATAATTTTGAAATTGTTAGGGAGGGAGAAGCTCTAACCCAAGTTCTCTAAGTGTGAGTTTTGGCTGCGGGAGGTGAAATTTCTTGGACATTTGGTGAATGAGAAAGGAATTCATGTGGATCCCAGGAAGATTGATGCAATTAAAAATGCGAGGCACCTAAAATGCCTACAGAGATCAGACAATTCCTTGGACTAGCAGGCTACTATCAGTAATTTATCGCAAACTTTTCAAGGATTGCGCAACCATTTACACAACTGACGCAGAAGGATAAAAAGTTTGAATGGGGTGCTAAACAAGAGGACGCGTTTAATACTTTGAATGACAAATTGTGTAATGCGCTGGTATTGGCACTTCCCGAGGGGTCCGAAGGTTTGTTATATACTGTGACGCATCGCATCAAGGTTTAGGTTGTGTACTAATGCAAAAGAATAAAGTGATTGCATACATATCGTGACAACTTAAGAATCATGAGAAGAATTACACCACCCATGACCTATAGTTAGGCGCGGTGGTCTTCGCTCTTAAGATATAAAGGCATTACTTGTATGGTGAAAAGTGTGTCATTTATACAGACCACAAGAGCCTTCAGCATATTTTTGACCAAAAGGAGTTGAACATGAGACAACGATGTTGGATTGAATTGCTCAGTGATTACGACTGTGAAATCCGGTATCACCCGGGTAAAACAAATGTAGTGGCAAATGCGTTATGTCGAAAGGAAAGGGTTAAACCTGTACGCATACGAGCTCTACGAATGACTTCATTCAGATATTAAGACTCATATTATTATTGCTCAAGTTGAAGCAATAAAGGAAACAAACATACAAGTTGTGTACTTATGCAAAAGTATAAAGTGATTGCATACACATTAAGACAACTTAAGAATCACGAAAAGAATTACACCACCCATGACCTAGAGTTAGGCGTAGTGGTCTTCGCTCTTAAGATCTGGAGGCATTACTTGTATGGTGAAAAGTGTGTCATTTATATAGACCACAAGAGCCTTCGGCACATTTTCGACCAAAAGGAATTGAACATGAGACACCGACGTTGGATTGAATTGCTCAGTGATTACGACTGTGAAATCCGGTATCACCCGGGTAAAGCAAATGTAGTGGCAGATGCATTGAGTCGAAAGGAAAGGGTTAAACTTGTACGCATACGAGCTCTACGAATGATCGTTCATTCAGATATTAAGACTCATATTATTGTTTCTCAAATTGAAGCAATAAAGGAAACCAATGTATAGGAAGAGGCGTTGAGAGGCCAGGACAGACAGTTTGAGCAAAAAGATGATGGAGGATTGTACTTTGTGGGAAGAATTTGGGTCCCTGTCATGGGGAATGTGCGAGAGATGGTACTGAATGAGGCACACAAATCAAAGTATTTGGTACATCCTGGTGCGGATAAAATGTACCATGACCTTAGGGATTTATACCGGTTGCCTGGAATGAAAAGGGATATAGCAGCCTATGTTAGTAAGTGGTTGACTTGTATGAAGGTTAAGGTAGAACATCAAAGGCCATCGGGTTTATTACAGCAACCTGAAATCCTTGAATGGAAGTGGGAAAACATTACCATGGACTTCATTACGAAGCTACCGAGGACCAGTAGTGGGCATCATTCGATTTGGGTCATTATGGACCGGATGACCAAATCTGCTCATTTTCTGGCTATTCGTGAAGACTTTAAAATGGAAAGGTTGTCAAGGATCTATATCAGCGAGATTGTGGATAGACATGGGGTACCTTTGTCTATCATCTCCAATCGTGACGCACGTTTCACATCTTAATTCTGGCAATACTTGTAGAAGTCGTTGGGGACGTGCCTTGACATGAGTACGGCCTATCACCCTCAGACCAATGGTTAGAGTGAGCGTACGATTTAGACTTTGGAGGACATGTTAAGGGCTTGTGCAATTGACTTTGGCGGTAGCTAGGACACACACCTTCCATTGGTGGAGTTCTCGTATGATAATAGTTACCATACTAGTATTGGGTGTGCACCATTTGAGGCATTATATGGGCGTGAGTGTAGGTTGTTGGTGTGTTGGGAAGAGGTTGGGGAAAACCAAATGACTGGACCCGAGATCATACACGAGACTACTGAAAGGTATTTCAGATTAGGGACAGGTTGAAGGTGGCTCAAGAGCATTAAAAAAGCTATGCTAACAATCAAAGGAAGCCATTAGAGTTCACTGTTGGGGATAACATTATGTTGAAATTGTCTCCATGGAAAGGCATTGTTTGTTTTGGCAAAGGAAGAAAATTGGTACCAAGGTATGTTGGTCCGTTGAAGATCATTGAACGGATTGGTCTTGTTGAATATCGGCTGGAATTGCCGCATGAATTAAATGGTATACACGACACATTCCATGTGTCAAACCTCAAGAAAGGTCTTGCTGATGAGACGTTGCATATGCCACTCGAAGAAATTCAAGTGGATGACAAACTTCGATTCGTCGAAGAACCTATGGAGATCATGGGCAGGGAGATAAAGACGTTGAAGCGTAGCAAGATCCCGATTGTAAAGGTAAGATGGAACTCAAAGAGAGGTCCCAAATTCACCTGGGAATGAGAAGACAGAATGAGGACTAAGAACACTCACCTGTTTGCAGATGGCAATGCAGTTAATAACACCAGCTGAATTTCGGGATGAAATTCTCTCAACTGGGGGATACTCTGACATTCGTCACCAAAATAGGTGCATTGACCTTGACTTTGACTTTGACTTTGACTTTGACTTTGACTTTGACTTTTGACTTTGCTTTGTCATATTTGGGCTTAGTCTTAATTGATTGTTCATTTCATTATCGACCAAAATTTGAGCTTAATGGGCCTATGTCATAGTGTTGGGCTTAGGGTTTTGTTAATAAGATGACCATTGGGCTTGTCATTATACAAGGTCCTGCGCATTGAGCCTAATCAAGGATTTTCTAAAAGGTGAAACGCTAAAATTTACATTAAAACCAACTAATCATACATTCATGGGCTTTGCCTAAAGTCTAGTTAGTAAACATGAATTAGTTCAAAAATATAAATTATCTGATTTCTAGGGCATACGATAGCTCGTTGGAACCGTTTTACCGCGCGGAATTTAAAAACGTAAAATTTGGTCGACACGCGATTCAAGACGATACGGATTAGATGATATGGGCCAAGGGCCCGAAGGTCCTTGCCCTCTCCCTTGTTGTGGCTAAACACTAGACAAGGGGGAATTTCCCCTTATTTCCTCACTTTTGCAAAATTCTTCTCCAAGTCACTTCCAAATTGCAAACCCTAGCCACCACAAGCCAATTCCACCTTGTTCTTCATCATTCCAATCGAAAAATCAGCTTCATTGGGTCATTCCATGGAGTTTTGAGATATCAAGACATTCAAGATCTTATTCTAAGCAAGACTCGTTCATCTTCTAATCTCCGGTAAGAAAAATCGTTTCTTGATGATTTTATTCCTTAATCTACTTCAATATCGATGATATTCATCATCTAAACATAAAATCATCATCTAATATTCTTATATTCTTTGTCTTGGATGTTGGATCATGAAGATCTAGTTGTTACGAGTGTTGGACTCTCTAAACGATAAAACCCTAATTCTTGGACTTTGTATATTCTTGGATCTATTGAAGTTGGGTTGTAATATTGTGTGACCTGATCAACATATATATCTTGGTCTTATAAATCGTTTTTGGAAATCATTAATTTTGTTTCTTGGATGGATAGACACGATGAACGATCAAAACAATGAAACGATTAATTAATATGGTGAACCAGGAGACTAAAATCCAAATAACTGTTTTGAGGACTGAAAATTGGAATAATCCAAGTGTTTAATTAAAGTTTTTGATAATTAGAACATGGAATAAACTTTCTTCATATACTCAGGTTGATAATGGTCAAATATTGAGGTTTGGGATGCAAAGGAACAAGACTAATAAACTGGACAACTTGCTGCCAGGAAAATGGGATATTTTGTACAGGTCATAACTTAGTAATAATACGTCCAAAAGGGGCAAACCTTGCATCCAAATTCAAGTTAAATGAGTCCTCTAACTAACCCAAGTGGTCTGGTGTCGTTTTGACATTGACTGGTCCTCCAAACGTGGTAAATAAAACTAAAGGTCAAAACTGACGAATCTGGGCAGCAGATTGGTCTGTGTTCATCGAGTCATATCTTTCTTATATTTTATCCAATAGGGATGATTCTTTTTCTGGAGTTTAATTTAAAGTCTTATCTTTCAAATGATACCTTTTATGCAACAATTTGTTACCGTTTCAATCTCCAACCAGTATATAAAAACTGGTGCGCACTCAGATATATGTGCTGAAATATTTTGATAAAATTAAAAATAAGGTTTGAAACTAAATATTCAAATAAAGACAAGTTTGTATTTAAAAGTGGTTAAATGACTTTTTAAAAGAATAAGTTAATAAATTAATATAAAGTGACAATAAAAACCTTGATGGGCGTTAAGGACTGGGTTACAAGGATTACACCCGTGTTGGTCATTTTTGTTCTCTTTAGTAATCCTTTTGTGATTTGTAATTTTAGTGCTTGCTTTGCATATTGTGAGATTTCAACTATATTATCTCAAGGTGAGTTTCACTGCCCCTTTTTAATATATTTTACTTGGGGGGAAAAGCATGCTCATGGTTTTGGACTATGACGTGTGTTAAAAATTATTTTAGAACATTGTATGTGGTTTGGGTCATGGTTTGAGTCTAGATGTTATTCATGAGTGTGTACTTGTGCTAGTGCTTGTTCTTGGGCTTGTTCTTATGGTTGACTGTCATGGAGAGGTATTGTTAGTACTAACGGGTTAACACCCCCACCCCTATCGTCGGTATGCTAGTTGAGACTGACTTGGCCTGTGCGTGCCCTTAGGTGAATATAATCCGGGTAATTGGACTTGGACTGATCTTGAACTTGTGTTGATATCTTGACTCCTATGTACTTACTCACATAGAACTTTCTGTATATGTTATACACGGCAAACTATTTGTACTTTTAAACCTGTGAACTTACCAACGTATGTTGACTTTTTAGAGCATGTCTTTTCAGGTAATAAGGCTTAGGTGTTTGGCTGTGGACTTTAGACAAGACCGATCCTTTGGGAGCAATAGACATTTCATGGGACTTTTAGACTTGTTTTGAACTTGTTTGTTTTGTTGAATTCTAATTTTTGGATTTGTACTTAGGATTGTTTTGGTACTTGTGCTTCTTTGTTCCAGAATGGAACTTTGGATTATTTATGGATTTATGGTATGATGTTTTGGAATTGACTGTACTTGGCACATGTTCCTATGTATCGGGTGACGTCATGTCCCATTTACGGAGAATACCTTTAGTGATTCTCTTAGACCCCCAATGTGTTATCACGATACCGTCCGTCGCATCCTCGTGTTTCCGCTTCTAGCGAGGGTGTGACAGAAAAGTCAAAGCAGGCGTTAGAACATAGAAGAAAAATGAAAGAATCCAAAGCTGTTGAAGGCACCCTATCTACTGATCCTATACCCAACACTCAAACATAATCATCTACTCCCACCATCCAAATTTCTCAAACTGTTTAGCATGTATCTCTAACAGTCCAACAAGCTCCTCAAGTAGCTAATCTCCAACTCAAAGCCAGTTTAATCAATCAAAAGATAAAGTGATCATCATTACAGCTGCCAAAAGAATAAGAAAAGATTTGGAAAATCATAAACAATCTGATGAAGAAGAACTCTTAGAATCTGACCAAGATGGAAACTCAGAGGCTGATGGTACAAAAATCATCGACTGGGATGTGATTTGAAGGCTGAGAGATACTTTATTGAAATAAAGAACAAGGTTAAATCCTTTTTTCTGACTGAGTTAGAAGTCCTGAACCTCAACCCCGAAGACCTACAGAAGATGTTTATCTTGATCAACGAGTATGAAGGCATGTCAGTTAAGTATAAATCAATGGCTTCTATTCTGAAGATAAAGATTGGGAATAGAATTAAAGCAAAATCAAGTGGAGAAAAAGAAGAAGATGTTCTACATGTGACTCCATTAAGCATTCATGATCCAATTAACCATTGGAGTTATAATTTATTAACCAACACCTTTTGTCTAACATTCGCTAGTGCTGGAAAAAGTAAAGTCAAAGAGTATGATCTCTTCAGACTATCTCAACATAACATGAAGGACTTGATCAGTCTACCTCTTAACAACCCCTCAAGAGATAGAAGAGGATACATGTACGAGCTTCTCTAAATGAGGATACTTGAAGGATGAGAAAAAGTTTTGGTTTCATCATTCTAGGGGTAATTAGTGTATCTATGAAGAGGATGAAGCTAGCAAAAACTCAAGTATTCAGCACTGGCTGTCAACTGCTGAATTCTACCAAGTGTTGAATCACTGTCGATCGGTACTCTCAAAGTGATGAACTGTTAATTGACTGATTATTAGCACTCAACTGGATGAGCTGCTATTCAATTGCTACACTAAACAAAAATATTTGTACTAAAGTACATTGGTGGCTGTTGTGTTCTACCATTTCAAGACAACATAGTACTGAAGCTATTGAGTTCTAATGTGTCGATTGCTTGTCTATGATATACATATGTTTTCCTAATTCAGGAATAGATGTTATGTGATTTATTATTTGTGTTTAGTTTTTATAGTATAAATACATCTCAATTGTATAGTTTTGAGTTCAGCTTCTTACCCCTTTTATTATTTGTTGATTGTTACTCTTTATACTTAAAAAAGATTAATCAAGTAAATACATTGAAAAAAAAATCTTGTGACTTTATTAGTACTCAAAGTATATGTGTCCGTTAAGTAAGACAGTTGACTTAGATTCTGCATTTGTCATTTGCCGATCACTAGAAAATTCTTGTTAGTTAATACCCGATCTAACAAAAATGTTAAATAGTATGTTTTACAATTTAAAAGTTAAATGGGCTTAAAAGGGAAAATAGGAGTGGTATATAAATGGAAATCATAAAACCCTAGCCCTATAATCCCCAATTTCGGCCAAAGCCCTCCTGTTCTTTACCATTTCAACTTTCAGCACACATGTTAGCTAGATTGTTTGTTTATCTACAATGCGTAAAAGGTATTATTTACTAATCATTTAACATATTTTCTAAAAAAATTGAGTATGAACAACCCCTAGTTTAATCTTGCAATATAACTTGAAATTAATGAAACTAGATGATGTATGTGGGTTAGTTTGATTGTGTTGTTGATGTATTACTTGTATTATGCAAGAATATAGTCATTTTAATGTTAGGTTCCTAACTTACCCAAAGTGGAAACCTTAGTTTTCAAAAACTTTAGATTTTGTGATTTGATGATGTTAGTTGTGTTCTAATGATTGATATGGACTAGAATAACCATATAAATGATGATTTGATGATTAGTTTGGTAAAACTTAGGTTATAGGATTTCATTTCCCAAAGAGGAAACATTATGTTTGGTGAATTTCAATGATTTGAGATGTCATGTTGACTGGGTTTGAGAATGATATTCTCGGTTGATGTGACTCAACCTGGGATCGAATTTGTGGACTGAGTCAATAATATAGTAGCGAAATTACTATATCAAAGAACATTAATTGCTGTAGTAAATGCTTGAATGTAAGAGAATCAAGAACCGTAGTGAATGTTGTAAAATATTTTGAATATTACTACTGAAGTTAACAACCTTACAAAGTTAGGGTATGTGACCCTATTTATAGGCGAATTCATTGCCTGTACAAAAGACTAAACTAACCTTGATCTATACAAGGGAATCTAGTCTAAGTACAAAATAAATGTGTAAGTTGTTCATCCGCATTAGTTCATGCGGATGAACAAGTCTTCATCAGCATTTGTGTTTACTCACCCACATTAGTTCATGCGGGAGAACAAGTCCATCAGCATTTTTGTTTTCTCACCTGCATTAGTTCATGCGGGAGAACAAGTCCATCAGCATTTGTGTTTGCTCACCCGCATTAGTTCATGCGGGTGAACAAGTCTTCATCAGCATTTACTGTTGTTCATCCGCATGGACTAATGCGGGTGAACACTTCTTGTCAGCATTTCTTCAGTTCATCCACAAGGACTAATGCGGATGAACACTTCTGTTCAGCATTAGTTGTCTTGATCCGCATTTGTTAATGTGGGTGAACAAACACTTATCCTCATTTGTTCACTAGTCATCCGCATTAACAAATGCGGGTGCTCTATAGTCTTTTCTTGTCTTCTGTTTTCTTGTGTTGATGATGTCTTCTGTGTTTTTCTGTAAATAATGTGCTCCAACCAGAACAACCTCCAACCACTACTTAAGTTGGCAAGTATGATCCTTTCAGGGTCTAACAATACTCCCCCTAAGGATTATACTGCCTAGGTTCCTCAAGAGTGTGATGGTGGTGGTGGTTGTGAAGATTCTGGTTGGCCTTCTTGTGTTATCTTCTGTTGGTCTGTTGTTGGAGAGATTGTTGCAGCAGCTTCATGATGTACCTCAGGTTCTGCAAGGGAAGGATTGACGATTGCCTTTATCATGTTTGAAAAATCCCTAGCTTCCTTCATTTTTTCTCTACTGAGCACATGAATCTTCATCTCACTCATTGTATGAATAGCAGCTATGGGCATTTGTTTCAAAGAGATGGGTTCCCAAACTAAAATAGAAGATAACCCATCTCTATGAATCACCAGTGAACCATTAGCATCAACTTCCAATTTGACAATATTGCCCATCTGCATTGGCACCTTTCTCTTCTTCCTTTGTTCCCTTTTTTTGTTGATTCTGTCAAAAGCCAGCTTCAAGATCTTAACACATTTTAACATAAACTCCAGATCATCTTCAGGAGCTTTATTTTTTAGGGCTCTGAAGTGTCTTGTGAAGATATAGTGTATGTACGACTCATCTAGCAGTCTGACCTCATAACCACTGAAAATTCTGATCTCTACGGCTTCTTTTCCTTCCCACTTTCTCTTAATCACCAACTCATAGGATTCTTCATCATAGTACACATTGGAAATTGGTTTGGTTTTGTGAGTTCCAGCAATCATTTTTCGTTTCAATGATTCTATTGGTTTCACATGCAGCTCAGAGAACACTACCTCTTCTGCCTCTCTCTTTCTTCTTTGTTCAAGGGGATTTCAGAAAGATTTGTCTTTTCTAGTACAGATGGCTTTTAGAGACTTGAAGTTGTTGGTTCTTTTAAACATCTTCAGAATATTCTCAAATTCATAACCCCTGTACATTCCATCACTGTTGATTAGATCTAACTCAGCCAATTCTTTTAAGTCATGGACCTTCATGGCATTGACTAAGGCTGTATATTCTATAAAGAATTGCACCAGGCCTGGGATTCTCTAGACCATGAACATATTCCAGCTGCTATCATAGTTCCAGGCAATGATTTTTACATCTATTTTGCCTTTGGGAGTAGATACCCCTCTAATCATCTCAGCAGTGGTTAAACCCTCTTGAAGTTTCAGTTGTGAAGGTTGAACCACTCTGGGTTTTTGTGCAGAATAAGGGCCAGAACATCTTTGTCTTTTGTAGTCAATTGTACATCTTGTGCAGAAGATCTTGTTCTGGGCTTCTGGGCAATTACTTCTTCTTCAATTGCTTTCATTCTATCTTTCTTTTCATTAATCATTCTTAACATAGCAGCCCGAAGTGAGTTAGTCTTCATGTTTCCTAACTTTCTTTTTGTAAATCCCTGTTTGTTAAGATAATCCTTCATTTCCCTATCTGACATGTTATAGGGATCAGGAAAAGCAAACTGTTGGTCATCTTTCTTTGCTGTTTTGAGGATAGAGGATGTTGGCTTTTCAGTCACTTTTGTTTTCTCATATTCTATCATATATGTAGGATCTACCAGCTTTTCCATCTTCTTTACCTCCTCAACAATCTCCACATATATCATGTTAAACACATTGTCATCATCATAACCATGATTTATTAGATACATGGCATAAATCATGAGATCATCAGACTTTGCTTTTTCAATCATGCTTTCTACTGATGGCTCAATAAATGCAGGGTTGTGCACATCAGTAGATTTCTCAGTTTTGTCATCCTTATTCTCTCCTTCTTCCAACATTATGATTTCCAGAGTTTGTTGTAGCTTTTTTTTTGCTTGTTCATGTTCTTCTAAGAATTTAGCAATTGCTGTCAAACTTCTTGGATCATCTTTTGCTTTCTTTTTGGGTTGTTCTTCCTCAACCACAGGCTGCTTTCCTTTTGCCTTTTCAGATAAATGCTTTCTTTTTCTGTTGTATGTGATCACTCTGGATCCTGATGTTGATGCTACATCAGTTTTGGCCTGTTACTTTTCCTCAACAGCCTCTTTTTCAGCAGTGATCTCTTGATTTTCAGCTTCTATTTTGTCCTTTTCAACTGTTTCCTTTTCTTTGAACTCTTCACAAAGATTTCTTATCAAATTTTGTTGTTCAGTGGTCAAGGTAACAACAGGAACAAGTTGCATCCTGAGTTCTTCTTCTATTGTCATAGGTTGTGATGGAATTACAATTATAGACTCAGAGTGGGATTTGGTGTTTTTGATGTAATCCCAGAATTCCTCATCTATAATGAATTCACTTGAAGAGAATCTGTCCATGTCATCTATTAGTTCTTTCATCATGGCCTCTTTTTCAGTAGATGGATCAGAATGTACTACCATCTCCCAGCTATCATCATCCCTAATACCGCGGGTTTCTTGCTGTTGTGAATGAACTTCCTTATCAGTTTCTTCAGCTTCATGTTCTGTTGCTTCTATTTCAAATTCAGTCTTTAATTGAGCAATCAGATCCATTTCATCAATTCTTTTCTTCAAAGCCTCATTTTGTTTGTTCAGATTAGCAATAAGTTCTGTTTGTATCTCCAACATGTGCTCTTGATCTTCCATAGCTACAGTTTGAATGGCCACAGTGTCCACATGACCACTGATTTCTTCTCTTGACATCTCTAAAGAGGCTTTTAACTGTTTGATCTCCTCATCTTTTGTTCTCAAATCAGCATCATACTTGGCTTTTAATTCACTCAGTTCTTTCTCCTTTTCATCCAACTCTAGGATTCTATCATTTATTATCCCTGCCCTTCTATCCAAAGTCTTCTCCATTTTAGACATTTTGGCTAAGAGATCAGATATCATCCTATCCTTTTCATCAGGTTTTTTCACCTCTGATTCTGCAAATCTCTCAGAAGGAGCATCTTCAGAGAAAAGTTGTCTCTGTGGTAGAGGCATAGTATGTTGATTATCTTCTTCATCATTAGAAGATTTAGAAAATTTTAAGGAGCTGGTAGATTCACCAGAACCCCCAGCCTCAGCAATTGCTTCAGGAGGAGAACTGCCTTGTGAATCTTTTTGTATATGAATTGGAGAGAATGATTGTGGGATAATGGGATCAACCCTCAAAGGGAAAAAATAGCAGCGTCTAGTAGTGTTTCACCAGTGTGAGGATCACCAATCAAAGGTGACACTGGTATAATGTGCTCTTCAGTTTCTGCATGCTCATCAACATGGTGTTGATCATGAGCATCAGCCTGCTCCACTGATTGTTTTGTAGCTTCTTCTTGAACATTTACTTCATGAATTAGTTCATCATCAGGAACATAAGCTGCCATTTCTTGTGTAGGTTCCTCAATAGGAATATCATCATATACAATCGGTTATTGGTGTTGTAGTTGTTCCTCATCCATTGGCATATCATTTTGGGGATCTATTTGTTGTTGCATCGAAGGTAAGAGTGGAATGAAAGCACCACTATAGAAGTTTCTTGGATCTCTCTTCTTGATGTACTTCAAAGATTTGGCATTATAATAAGGAACTTCAAGAATGGGGCCTTCTAAAACCAGATCAGGAAAGGCTTTGTTAATAAGACACTGAATGAATCTGGGGTACATTAAGAACATGTTCCTTCTCCCCTCTTGAATATTTGACATCATTCCATTAAAGACATATGCTGAAAAGTTGTAGGGTCTGTTAGAGCAGAGGGCACAGACCAGTGAAGATGTAGTTAATGGTATGTCATTCCACCCAGTTTTTCTTTTAGATAGGCAGTGTTGGATATAATGAATAAGAAATCTCCATTGCAAATCAACCAATCCTTTCATTATCTGTTTTGCCTCAAATCCTCCCTTATATCCAATGTTAGCAAAGAATGACGTGATATCTTCTTCATCAAATTCAGTTGGAGAATTTGGATCATCTTGAAATTGAAGGCATTCTCTAACAGATTGTTCTGATATCACCAGAGTGTGATCATCAGATATTTTTCCTGAGATTGCTTTCTCTCCATCAATATCCAAAGCTTCTGCATTTCCCCAGAAAGATCTGATGTAATTCTCATAGATTACAGGTCTCACTGATATGGCATGAGCCACTCTTGTTGTGGCTATAAACCTGATCAAGTCTCTAAGTCCCTCTGCTTCTGGGACCTCAGAATCAAGAAAACCACTGACATTATGGAGCTTGCTCCAAGTCAGGTTAGCCATTATGTAATCTGCACACAGAGAGTATGAATTAGTGAGAATTGTGTGTGATTTGTTTAGTTTTGACTTTTTAGGTCAAAATGAATTCTGATTGGTACTGTTACATTTGGTTATTTGACCTGATTTTGATTTTTCATGAAGAATAGTTCAAAATTTTGTTTCTTTGTGTTGGGATATACTGATTTTGATAGTGTTTTAACAGGTTGTGATGTCAACATTGTTATACGCCAGTATCCCCTGTTCATTGATGTTTTATGTGTTCTTAGAACCACATGAAATCTTTGAAGTTTACACTGATCATTGGTTTTAATGAACTCTGTCATTCATCTAAATCCAGTGTTCTTGAGTGTATTTGAATCATTTCACAAGATTAGGGTTCCATTTCAAGAAATTTTGTTCGACAGTCGAAGTTTTTCAAAATCTGATGATCACCTTGTGGTTCATAATACTTCGATTTAACAGACAATGTTGTTTGTTTTGATGTTGGATTTGAACAAAATGAGGCTTGATTAGTGTAGATTCAAACTCCTAAGACGAACGGTTTTCTAGCACTCTACTCGCTATAAAAGTTCACTCAAAAATTTGAAAAGTAATAAATGACTCCCATTAAATGAGTATTTATAATACATTTCATAATTTTCACAAAATTTTACCAAGTGTTGAAAAGTTCTATACTGTAGCAAATGCGCATATAGAATTTCTAAGGGCCCATTCACTGTAGCAAATGCTGATGATCAAATTTTGTCTGCATTTACTATGACAAATGCGGAAGAGTTAACTTTACCTATCCGCATTCACTATAGCAAATGCGGGTGACCAAAGTTATCAGCATTCATTGAAAATTTTCAACTGTAGCAAATGAGGAAGAACAAATGATATGTCCGCATTTACTGAGACAAATACGGGTGAACAAAGTGACAGTATTCACTGTAATAAATGCGGGTGTACAAATGACTTGTCCGCATTTACTAAGACAAATGCGGGTGAACAAAGTGATCAGCATTCACTGTAGTAAATGTGAGTGTACAAGTGACTTGTCCGCATTTACTGTAGCAAATGCGGATGAACACCTTTTTTGTCCGCATTAGTTTACTTGTACAAAAACAGTTACCCGCATTAGTTAAATGGCAGGGTTACCTTCACCCTCATTAACCAATGCACTTACCCGCATTAAGTTTTGTACTTTGTCAAAAATTAATGTTTTTGCAGTGGCTGAATCTGATTGGTTTGTACAGCTGCTTCTGATTTTATGAAGATGAGTTTGCATTTTTGTTGTTTTCCGAAGATTTTGCAGATTCAAAGATTGTCAATTCTTGCTTGGATTGTCATGTATCTTTGATGTGACACAGATTCCCAACTTGACTGATTTTGGAGCATATGCATCTTCTAAAGCTGATTATGGAATAATTTCCATACAGACACAATCAATTTGACAAAGTTGTCAACTTAATGTTTGCAAATTTAATGTTTTTGTAAATATTTCTTTTTTTTTTTAATTTTATTACTCCCCCTAAAGTTTATATCCATGCGGGATAAAAACTTTAAATGAACTTTATAAAATTTTAGGATAACATTTTGAACTGTTTAATTGTTTTGCACTTTTGTTAGAAATTTTGGGATCATATCAATCTTATCTTTCATAAGTGCAA
This sequence comes from Flaveria sonorensis, assembly GCA_025506505.1. NCBI lineage: Eukaryota > Viridiplantae > Streptophyta > Magnoliopsida > Asterales > Asteraceae > Flaveria > Flaveria sonorensis. The sequence continues at coordinate 18,274,266 of CM046437.1, read as the reverse complement.
GTTGTCATGAGCTTATTGATTGAAGGTATATTTGTCCTCTTAAACTCATGCTTGGTCAATATTGTAATGCATGTGATTTTTATCATGTTTTGATTTAATAAAACATTCAACATGAACCTCACACTTATAAGCATAGAAGATCAACTATCCTCATGTACTGTATGGTAGAACTTTCTCATAACTTTCAATACCTGGTCATTTAATATCCACTTTGGGATTCTTCTACCTGATCCTTATTTTGTTTGATCCACATTGGGATTCTTTTTGCTCTTCACTTTGGAAGGTGATCCACCTTGGGATTCTTTTTGTTATATGTTGTTTTATTTGTCACCCGTATTGGATGTGTTCCACATTGGGACTCTTTTTTTTTTTTTGGATCTAGACATCAGCACTATGTGCCTGTTTCCCCAGGTCTTTGCTCAGCAAAACAAAGGAGAAACTGATATGAATGAGATTCATAAGGTATCATGACCTGGTGTGTTTAGGTTACCACACATACATGCACTTGGATAGGTTAGATACATACATGCTCTGAGATGATGCATTCACAGTTGAATGTGATCTTTAGTGTATCACAGCATTTATCTTATGTTCCAAGTTAAGCCTACCCTCATATCAGGTAAGTCATGTCAGTCTTTTAAGATATTGAATTAAGCACAGTGAATGATATAACGACTGTAATTATATCATCTCCCATAAGAAGTACAAAACAAGGACTTCAACAAAAATTGATTTCTTTTTGTAATTTTGTGAATTTATAGATGTTAATCAAGGTTAATCATGCCGATTGATTGGACTAAGAATTCAAACCGACTTGGGTGAAATGCCTTAGTAAACAAGTCAGCTAGCTGATTGTCTGTGTTAACCTGAATCAGCTTGATTAAACCTTTTTCAGCACAGTCTCTCAAAAAATGATATCTAATTTCAATATGTTTTGTTTTTGACTGCTGAACAGGATTGTTTGTTATGAAGACTGCAACAGTGTTGTCATTATGAATTGGTATGTGAAAGAAATTGAAACCATAATCAAGCATCTGGTTTTGAATCCAAAGAACTTGAGAGCAACAAGCTGATGCTGCTATGTACTCAGCTTCAGCTGTCGATATAGAAACATTGGTCTGTTTCTTGCACTGCCATGACACCAGTCTGGGACCAAGAAATTGACAACCGCCAGATGTGGAATTTCTGTTGAAATTGCATCCCCCGTAGTCACTGTCGGTGTATGCATAGAGATTGAAGTCTCCATCCTTTGGATACCATAGTCCAAGAGCAGGTTTGCCCTTAAGATATTTGAATATCCTCTTGACTGCATTCACGTGAGATTCCTTGGGATCTGCTTGATACCTGGCACATACACAAACACCAAACATAACATCAGGTCTATTGGCTGTTAAATACATAAGTGAACCAATCATGGATCGATAAAGAGTCTGATCCACAGATTTGCCATCTGTGTCTGGGCCAATCTTCACTTTTGTATCAACAGGTGTTCTGATGGACTGACAGTTTGCAATGTGAAACTTCTTCAACATTGATTCCACATATTTTGACTGGTTGATGAAGATTCCACTGGATGTTTGTTGTACTTGAAGACCTAGGAAGAATATGAGTTCTCCCATAGCACTCATCTGAAATTTTGAATGCATAAGATCTTCAAAGTCTTTGCAGAGTTGTTTGTTGGTGGAGCCAAATATAATATCATCCATATAAATTTGTACAAGCAGTATCTCATTCCCTTTTCTCTTTCTGAATAAAGTCTGGTCAATCTTTCCTCTTTCATAACCATAGTCAAGAAGAAAGGATGACAGAGTCTCATACCATTTTCGAGGGGCTTGATGTAAGCCATACAAAGCTTTATCAAGCTTGTATACCCTGTGAGGGAAATCAGGATCCTCAAATCCGGGAGGTTGACTCACGTAGACTTCTTCATAGATCTTTCCATACAAAAATGCACACTTTACATCCATTTTATAAACTTTGAATTTCATGGATGCAGAGTACGCAAGAAAGAGTCGTATGGCTTCTAATCTAGCAACAGGAGCAAACACCTCGTCATAATCTATTCCTTCTTCTTGTGTATAGCCCTGTGCTACCAGTCCTGCTTTGTTTCTGATGATGATCCCTCTGTCATCAGTCTTGTTTCGGTACAGCCATCTAGTGCCAATGGGGTATTGACCTTCGGGAAGATCCACCAGCTGCCATACTTCTTGTTTCTTGAATTGTAGCAATTCTTCCTGCATTGCCTCAATCCAAATATTGTCTTGAAGAGCCTCTTTAATGATTTTGGGTACAGTTTGACACAGAAAACAAGAAAACAAACAGATGTTTGCAATACTTGACTTGCTTCGTGTCACCCACTCGTCTAAATCACCAATAATGTCGGACACTGGATGATTCTTGTGTGTCCTGGTAATTGGAATCAACTCACCAGCAATGGACACATCAAGATTGGAGACATTCAGATCATCTTGGTGAGAGGCATCTTGTTGTTGTAGTGTGGGAGAGTGATGACCAAAATCAGAGGGTACAGCATCTTCAGCTTCAGCAGCACTATGAATACTCTCGTCATTTCCATCTCTGTTAGAATCTGCTAGTGCATGAGTTTGTTCTGAATGTCTCACTTCAGTTGAAGGAGATGGCATTGAACTGCGACCAGCATCTGTTGAGATACTTTCATTTTGTGTAACTTACCAGATAGGATCAGCTTGTAAGGGCACTTCTTCATTGTCTTGATCAGAAGAAGGAAGAATCATTGGGAAGTCTATTCTTCTTTCAACTGACCTTGATGTTCTTGCATTTGACAAATTGAACTGATCAAAAGATCTTGTAAATGAATCAATATCAAACAACCAGTCAGGACCATTTGATGATTTGGGAAAAGAATGCTCATTGAATTGAATATTTGTTGATTCATCAATGATGTTTAATCTAGGATTAAACACCCTAAAAGCCTTAGACACTAAGGAATATCCCATGAAGAATCCCTCGTCAGACTTAGGAGCAAACTTTCCTAAATGGTCTCTGGTCTTCAATATTGAGACAGGACAACCAAATGACTTCAAAAATCCAATGAATGGTTTTCTATGAAAAAGAAGTTCATAAGGGGTTTTATTGTGTTCTTTGATTATCAGAGTTTGATTTTTCACAAAACATGAAGTGTTAACTGCTTCTGCCCAAAATGTAATAGGCAGTTTTGCATCAGCTAGCATTGTTCTTGCTGCTTCAATCAGTGTTCTATTCCTTCTTTCAGTAACTCCATTTTGTTGTGGAGTACAAGCTTCACTGAATAAATGAACAATGCCTTTTGTGGTGCAAAATGAACTCATGCTTTCATTTTTAAATTCCATCCCATTGTCACTTCTAATAGATTTTACTTTTAAATCAAGTTGATTTTCAATTTTGGTTATAAAATCTATTATGATTTGGGGCGCCTCATTCTTATGAAGTAGGAAGAAGACCCATGTGAATCGAGTAAAGTCATCAATGATCACTAAACAATAATACTTCTTGCCAAGACTCATGACGTGAGTCGGCCCTAAGAGATCCATATGAAGTAACTTCAATGGACAATCGTTAGTGTTCACAAGTTTTGGCTTATGAGATGATTTATGTTGTTTTCCTTTGAGACACGCGGTACAGTGGTCAACAAAATGAAATTCCTTTTGAGGAAGACCAATTACATGGTTCCCTTTGACCAATCTATTCATATTTTTACAATTCGTGTGTCCTAAGCGTCTATGCCAAAGTTATGATTCATCAAATGATGCTTTAGACAATAGACATGTCTCTTCTGATGGACGAGTAGAATTAAGGTTCAACACATATGTATTATTCTTCCTCGATGTCTTCAAGACAACCCATTCTTCAGGAATGTAAAATCCTGGTTTCAAGATGTAGCAATGAGTGTCAGTGAAATGAGTAGAATATTTCTTGTCACAAATCTAGGATACACTGAGCAGATTGAAGTTCAGCTGCTCGCAGTAATTGACTTTGTCAAAGCTCAGAATCCCATTCGTCACTGAACCTTCTCCAGTAATTCTACCGCCCTGTGAATCTCTGCTTGAAGTCATGAAGGAGGGAACTATCTGCTATCATGTGTCGGGAGCATCCACTGTCCGTGTACCATAGGCTATTGGACCTGTATAAATGACCCTACAAGCACAAAAAGAACTAGTTAGAATGTGGAACCCAAGCCTAATGGTCTTGGGTTGTCCTTTGGCATCTATCACTGTTACTTCTTTATACTTTCCTCTTGTGTGTGTTTTAGAGGAGGATGATTTCAGCCCTTTTCTATTGTTTCTTTGAGGTTTCAGTTCATCAATTTCATCTAATGTGTCAGAGGAGTATACAAACCTTTCCTTTTGATTTTTGTGCAAAGGATGAACAGATTTTTGTTTTTCAAAAATCACTTTGATTTTATACTTTTGATGAGAATTTGGTGATTTGTTTAGGTTTGTTGGACTTTTGTGTCTGTTGGAACCGATGAAATGGGCTTGTGTTGTGAATTTTTCAATCCTTTTTTATTAAAGTAACAATCAATTGTATTATGATTGGTACACAATGAACAATATTTGTTAAAAAGACAGTTTTTTGTTAAGTGATTGTTCATGTCACAGATAGAGCAATACTCAGTGAAATAGCACTCATCTATTTTGTGATTGGTCATATCACAGAATTCACAATACATTTGATTGTCCTTTAATTTTGAAACAGAAGTCATATCAGTCTTTGGAGTGCCAACAGATTGTTTCACAATTCTAACTTGCTTTGTTTTTGTGGACTGATGATGCTTCTTTCTGTATTCCCTTATTTCCCTATCGAATTGTTCTACCTGTTCTTTTTTGAAGATATCAAACCCACTCCCTTGTTTGATATTTGATGAAGATGGTGAATCAGATTTCACTTTAGATTTTTGAACAAAAGTGGTTTTTCCTTTGGTAACTACGGGAGCTTTGGTTTTATCCTTGAAGTTCAATGAAACCTTGTCTGATTTGCTTGAATTTTTAGGAGGTATGGTCTCATAATCAGATTTACTTTCAGCAGATGGTTTCACTAAGCATTCAGCATTGTGCTTCAATTTAAAATTTTGTGGAACAAATTTTACAAAAGGCACAATAGCTTTGACTGGAAGAAACACAATTTAACCCAAGTTGAGGGGCTAAATGTGTCAAAAAGGACAAAAAGAATAAAAGTGGGTGTAAAAAGGTGATGGCCGCCCACACCTTTCTGCATATTTTCCTTTTCACCGGATTTAGAGAGAGAAAGCAGAGAAGAGTTTCGGGTTTGAAGAAGGAAGAACAAGGAAACCGAATTCAAGGTAAGAATTCTTGGTTTTAAGTTGTTCTTGGCCGGCCTATGCCTCGGTTGTATGCTTATGTGTGTTTTGTTGTGTTCGGGTGTGTGTTTTTGGTGGGTTTTTAGGTGGTGGAACTCATAGTGCAGACGGGTTTGAAGGAAGTCATACTCGAAGGCTGCTAAGGTGAGTTCTAGATCCCCGGTTTCTCTGTTTTAAACCTGTTTTGGGGCTGGAAATACATGTAACTAACTTTTTAATATGTCCAGTATTTTGTACCGTAAGTTTGGCCCTGTTCTTTTATTGGGTGTTTTAGGGCCTGCATGTTTTGCTCGGTTTACGTGGTTGTGTGCTTGTTCTAAGAGATTAGCATGCTAGATCGGTGCGATGAATGTATAAGAATGAGGATTGGGAACTGATTTTAATATAAGATGCGGTTTCAGGTTATTGATCATCCGCATTAAGTTTGAATATTTGCATAAGTGTTGTTCATTCGCATTAGTTAAGTGTTTATCCGCATTTGTTGTATGTTCATCTACATTTGTTTGTCCATGCGCATTTGCTTCAGTCATCCGCATTTGGTTCATGCGCATTTCTTTGGGACACTTGGAATATTTTCTGAGGTGTTCATCCGCATTGGTTTACTTATACGCATTGGTTTATTCATCCGCATTTGTCTATTCATCCGCATTTGTTTGCTCATCCGCATTTCTTTAAGGAGACAGAATTTTCTGAGATTTTAGGAAGTAGAGCTTAAGTGATGAGAAAGGAGGTTTTATGGGGGACTGTGCTTGTTTACGTTTTGCATGCTTTGTATGCTGTTGTGATGATGTTGTTCCATGTTATGTTTATGTCATGACCTTATGTGGTGTGACGTATGTATATGCTTATGTAAAGTATTACTTAATGAAAGTGGAAGATAACTAATGAGAAGCAAGAATGAATGCATGCATTAATGAACGATCGGAATTAAGAAAAGTCTTGCAAGCACTGTAAGGAGGTTCACACCCAGTGAAGGGTGTTAGCTCAACGGTGTGCGGGTTAGCTACCCCAGAAGGATGCACACTGGGGTCTTGTCTTTGTCACTGACCATACGTACGGGACCATTGTCGCTTACCCCGGTGCTGGGCCCGCCTAGTGCATGATGTTTGAAGTCTATTTATAGTCTTCGGCCCAGTACCCGCCTTGTGCATGATGTTTGGGGTATAGCACATGGCATGGTCCAAATGATGATACCCCGGTGCTGGGCCTGCCTCGGGCATGATGTTTGAAGTCTATTTATAGTCTTCGGTCCAGTACCCGCCTTGTGCATGATGTTTGGGGTATAGCTCGAGGCATTAGCCTGGAGCATAGAGAAGTGAAAGTAATAATGATCGAATGAAATGTACGATAAGTAATAATGAATGAATGTAAGTTGACGATGATGAAAGATAATAATGAGATTATCTATTTGTACCTACGATGTATGATCGCTCACGAAAGTAAAGTACGGTTTTAAACGAAAGAAAAGTATTTTATTTATAAAACTAGAACTCACTCAGCAACGCTGACTTTTATGTGTTTCCAGTTGGCAGGTAATTGTTGCTGAGGATTGTACGGGGCAGCTACTTGGCATTTTTGGATGGCATCCGTTGCTTGAATTATAATGTTTTTGTGATGTAATGCAACGAGTGATATTTTGTAACAGTTAACTACAATGTATTATTTTGCAAAAGCAATTATAATGAAATGGTTTGTTTAAAAGAATTCCGCTGCAATGTTTTGGAAATGGTAAATGTAGAGTATATGCATTATGTTTTATGTGCAATGATTGACCAGCTGTAAGCGTCCCGGGAACGGGGCCTTACAAAAACGAAATAGATAGATCATGTTGATGTTATTTTGGAAAACTCGAATGTTTAAGTGCATGTAAGTTAATTATTGGTGTGGTGATGTATTGAGTTGAATTTGTACTAGAAATTAAGGTTATGCGATATAATGATGATGTTTCATCAATTATGGTATGATTAAATTTTTTGGCTACTATAATTCATATTTGGAATGCGATGGTGAACATCATACACACATACGGATCTGCCCCTACATAGTAGGATTGGCTGGATTTAGGATGTGAAGTAGCAAGTTACTTCACATGGCATGAAGTGAGTGGTTAAAACCCTATGTGTGATTGGGCTACATGATAGTAACATAGGTGGTTATCATTTATGATTTTTGAAGTGATTGGGAAATTTTTGGTTGAAATGTACATGTTGGTTAATTGTATGGATTTGAATGTGTTATACGATAAGTTATGTTAGTATAATAATCCTACTAGAGTTTAGGATTCACTATGTGCAATAGGTGGATGATTTGAGTTAAACGCATGAATACCTAATTTGATTCTATGTAAATAAACACGTTTTCACCTAATATGTCACCAACCTATCAAATGGGTCAACTGAAAGTGTGGTCACGAGCCCTCAAGATAATAGGTCAAGGTGGTCCGGTGATGGAAATGCTAAACTGAATGATGATGATGAGAATTGAGAGTTGGGATGATACCCGGAGATCCTAAGGTCGTTAGGTGCACGACTCGCTACTGTAGCTCTATCAACAGTAAGGGTCGGTCATGGTGGTGCTACTGCTTGGCTTGAAAGACTCATCACTATTTGCTTTAGATAGAAAGCAAGAAATCTCTCCAGAGGGAGATGTTTCCTGCAAGTCCATCTTGTATATGTTCCCTTTCCTGGGGGCTCTGAGCAAAATATGCTCTTAAGGAATGTCAACCCCAGGCTTGAGAACAATGCACTCATGCTCAGTAAAGAGTATGTGATGTTTTTTGTCACAAAATCAGGACACACTCAGAAGATTGTATCCAAGATCCTTAACAAAGTTTACCTTCTCAATGCTGAGCTTACCATTTGTAACATTGCCCCTCCTAGTGATGTAACCTCCTGCATCTCCTCCAAAAGCAACTGGTCCTCTATCAATTCTTTCAAAGTTTTGAAGTAAGGACTCATTGCCAGTCATGTGCCTGGAGCAGCCACTATCAATGATCCAGATATTTCTGTTGGTCTTTAGCTATCCCTGCACAAAAAGAGATGATTTAGTTATATTTGAAAACCCAAGCCTCATTGGTCTTGGGCTTATAAAATTCAGATGAAGGCAATGAAACAGTAAGTGATCCTATGTTCAGGCTTTGAGGATCATTTGCTGTTGCTGAAGAGGAGCTTTCAGCCACATGGTTTTCCTTCATCTTCCATACCACCTTTGGAAGATTGAGCTTGACCTTCAAAGCTACGGAAGTTTTGGTAACTTCGGAAGATTTGGTGACTAGACCTTCGGAAGATCTTGCCTTCACCGCAGCAAGCTTCAGTGCTTCGGAAGCATTCCTTTCTTTCGAGACCAACTTTCCTTCCGAAGGCAACTTTTTATTTGCCTTCTTCTTCATTTTGGAGCTTCCAAGGGAAACAGATTTTCCTTCCGAAGCTATTTGTTTCTTCTTCTTCTCAGAAGTTTTCTTCTTGATCATGTGGATAGTACTCTTGGGATTGTATTGACAATCCTTAGCCAGATGTGAAGTACTATCACACATAACACAATTCAAATCTTTCCTTCTGAGAGTCTTCTTTCCTAAAAAAGACTGAGCTTGAACACTTTCCTTTTCTTTCTCCACCTTTTCAGATGATGCAGCAGGCTTCTTAGGGTGAAGGTTGCTCTTTGAAATGGATGGTTCAGGCTGTGTAGCAGTGACACGTAGCTGATCAGTCTTCTTGTTGTTGCTAGAGTGAGTTGAAGCTGAAGTAGAACTCTTGGTACTAGAATTCTTGACAGGATCTTCAACTTTCATCACCTAGAACCCTGCAGAGATAAATACTTGTTTCTGTTTGGGATCAAAGGTGGTCTTGATCTCTTGAGCTTTTTTGGATCTTCTCTTATTCTTCTGATCAAGTTCTTTTTCTTGGTTTTGCTCAAACCAGCTTCTTTTTCCTCCTTAGGAGCATGGTGACCCTTTTTGGATTGACTCTCTTCACGCACCTCAAAGTCATCCCTCACCTTCTCCTCTTCATCCTCTTCATCACTGGGGTCTATGGATGGCAGCTCATCTTGACCAGTTCCACACCTTGGAGATCTAACTGATAGTAGAGTGTGTGGAGGAGCTATCTCACTAGATCCCAGTCCCTGCTTATTCTGATAACACACTTTTGCATGCAGAGATGAGGATATTATGTTCTTGAAGGTCTCTTCTTCAAGAACACATTTTTCTGCCATGGCTTTGCTGATCACAAGCTCAGCCTGGCATTCAGTCAACTTGGTAATGAGATCCTTAATTTGAGTCCTATAGTTTGTTTGCTCATGTTTCAGAGTTGAAACTGTTTTCTCTAGATCTTCTATCTTAAGTTTATAGTCATTTTCAGCTCTTTTAAAATCAGCTTTTAAAATATTTAAAGACTCAATGCCAGATCTCATTTCCAAGTTGTAGGACTGTATCTATTTACTTTAGCAATACATTCAGGAGAGCAAAGATGTTCAAGTACCTTGGCTTTATCATGATCAACCATGAGTGCTTGGTTTGGAGATGCATCTTCAGCTTGAAAGCTCCAGTCAAAGCCTCCTTCTTCAACAGCAACTACAGCTTGCTGTCTTGGCTTCTCATTCTGGTGCCCTCCTTCAGTTTAATTTGGCCTGGATGAAGCTTGGCCACCATTTGACTTATGTGCCTTGCATTCTCTAGCAAAGTGTCCCATCTGGTTACAGTTGTAACACTTGACTTTGCTCTTGTCTAGCCCAAACTTGCCACTGGCAGCATTGCTAGGAACCCTTCTCCTAGTCCTCTTGTAGAACTTCTGTGCTCTGTGAGTGAGAAGAGCCATCTGCTAGACTATCTCCATGTACTCCAGATCATCTGGATGGATACAGTCCAGGTCTTTAAGAGTGAAAAGAAAGTTGCCTGAACTTTCATCAGTAGAGACAAAAGCTTGAGAAGAACTTGTCTCTTGGAAGGGACTTCCTTGGATGTAGCTCTCTCTGGGTGTCTCTGGGAAGGTGATTAAAGGACCCTTTTGTGAGGTTTCAGGGTAGCAGATAAGATGATGATGTGGTTCTCTGCTATCCATTTCAACCACATGAAGGGTTGAATTCTGGTGAGTGTTGGAGTTACCAGATGAATTTTGCATGTTCATCTCCATCTGGTATCCACTGAGTATCCCATACAACTCAGTGAGAGTGAGGGTCTTGAGGTTTTCAGTCATCTTAATGACCACACAGTAGTGTGTCCATTTTCTGGGAAGAGAGGACATGAACTTTCTTACAATATCCCTGTTCTCAATAGTTACCCCAACATCAGCCAGAGTATCCACAATCTTAACATACCTGAAGTATTGTTGAGTCATGGTCTCACCTGTCATAAAGGTGAAGTTTTCAAACTGCTGCTTCAGGAGATCCTTCTTGTTCTCCTTGGCTTTATTTGAACCCTCATACATTAGTTTCAGTGCATCCCATAGTTGTTTAGCAGCCTTGCACGTCTTGAAACCTCTGTAGATGGAGTTTGGAAGAGCAGTTTGGAGGGCTGTCATGGCTTTCTGATCAACATCAATTCTTTTCCAGTCTTCATCAGAAAAGTCAGCCCTCTCCTTTGGTATCATGCCACCACCAGCAGCAGCTGAAGAGGTGCATGGTACATGAGGTCCATTGACAACAGACTTCCACATCCTGGAATCTTGAGACTTGATAAAGCCTTCTATTCTTTGACTCCAAGTGTCAAAATCCTCAGGAGTGATCAGTGGGGACTTTGTCATAGTTCCAGTTTCCATATCAGCTTTAGAGATAGCTTCCATTTGAAGAGTTAAGTGATGTGTGTAACTAAGAGGATTTGAAGATGGTGAGATCTTACAATCAAGAGCCTGGAATGCTCTGATACCAAATGCAGGACCGTTAAAGGGTACTTAAGCTTGCACTTAGTTAACACACTTTGGAGAATCTTAAGATCACTTAACTATTCAAATAGGAAACTGTGAACTTTTACTGAAGATACAAGACCAACACAAGTAAAAACAAGAACAAGAACACAATATAAAATTTTCAAGGAAGTTGTATATTGCTTCTCTAGTTCTATTACAAGTGTTGTACAAGTATATCATTAAATACAAGAACCGGAGACTACTTATACTACATCCTACAACCGTCAATATGCAAAAGACAGTTGAAAGTGACTAATCTAGACAACAAGATCAGCCTAAAGTCAAAAGGCAGATTGTCTTTTGACTAGTGACTATGACATGCCATAGCACACTGACTTTCCTATTACAAAAAGCCAAAAAGGAACTAAAACAGAAACTTGCAGACAAAGACCTTATCTACTTTATCATAAAGCATGGAAGTTTCACCAACTGATGATAGTTGGTGAACCACCAGAGCATGCAGCGGACAGTAAGTTGCTTTATGATAAAGTTGATAGAAAAGGTATCTTTTCTCTCTCTTCAGAAGAAAATCAGTCTTGTCTTTAAACAGCTTCGGAAGACTTTGTCTTGAGAGCTTCGAAAGACTTCATCTTTTACCTTCGAAAGAGTTGAGTCTTTGGCTTCGGAAGACTTTACACTTAGAGTATTTTCTAAGTTAAGTGTAAAGCTTTCACAGTAGTTTCTTATGAACTTTGGCTTCGGTAGATTTTACACTTAGCATTTTTCTTGAGTGTGTAAAACTTCCGAAGCTGGTTCTTCTTTGTTCCAATGTGCATGTTGGAAGAAGTGGTTGTTTTGGTATCCTTTGGTTGCATCAGCCTCTTAACTTTAGAGGTTCCTACAAAAATCCAGTGGCATAATGTTAAATACTTAAAACTTTAATTGATAGGCCAAAGGTATTTTAGTCTTAACCACATTTTCAAGTTCCACCTTTTATTTAAACACTCCTAACTTTTACATACAATATTATTTTTCAAAAAAAATACATCATAAAAACAAGCATTTTTTAATCTTTAAAACGCCTTTGATACATAAGAAAATGAAGTTTTTTTTATCATATTTCAGCTCATTGTGTAATATTCATCAACTCATTATATGATATCATGTCATTGTGTAATATTCATCAAATCATTATGGCTAATGTTGACCATTTTCTTATGCAATGTGTTTTTCAAAATGATAATTTTCAAATAACACAATGCTAAAGTTGTAATTTTTTACGTCAATTTTTCAATTCATTGTGTAATCCTGATCAGGTCATTGTTTAATCCTCATCAAACAGCTCATTGTGTCATCAAGTCTAGTGCTATTCATGGTGTTATCCATTATGTGTAATGTTAACCATTGTGTTTTTTAAATATTTTAAAATAATACAATGCTGAAAATATAACTTTTTTATATTTTTTTCCAGATTGGTGTATAACCCTGATCAGATCATTGTCTCTAATGCTAATTATCAAGTCTCATGTTAGTCATTATGTTACCCATTATGCCTAATGTTGATTATTATTTATGCATTATGTTTTTAAAATAATTATTTTCAAATAACATAATGCTAAAAAAGTAACTTTTTTATGTTTTTCAGTTCATTATTTAATCTTGATCATGTCATTGTGTAATCCTTGTCAAGCAGCTCATTGTGTCTAATGCTAATAATTGAGTCTACTGCTGGTCATTGTGTTACCCATTGTGTGTATTTAAAATGATGATTTTCGTATAACACAATAATAAAAAATGTAAACTTTATATGTTTCAAGTTTATTGTGTATTCCTCATCAGATAATTATGTAATCCTCATCAATTTAGAATATTACATAATGACCTGATTAAATTATACAATGAGTTAAAGAAACTTTGTTTTTTATATCAACACTATACGCGTTTTGAATATTAAAAGATGTTTATTTGCATGGTGTAATTTTTTTTTTAAAATAACGTTGTATGTAGAAGTTACGGATGTTTAAAAAAATGGTGGAACTTGAGAAGTGGAAACATTACCAATTTTACCCCCAACCTAATTTTGATCAAAATGACACGTGTCAACATCTTAATCATTCTTACAAATTTTAGTTTTAGAATATTTTGTATTTGAATCTTTTCCAACAACATATTATTGGAATTATCGGTTCCCACTCATCAAGTAACCATAGTGTATTATGATTACTCTATGTCGTATATCTTTTGGGGAACCCAGTTCAACACCATCGCAAAACCATATTGAGATAGATATACATTATGTTAGGGAAAGTTCTGACTTGGCGAGGTTCGCGTTCTTCATGTTTTGGCAAACTATCAATATGCCAACATCTTTACAGAAGGGCTGCATCGTCCTTTGTTTGCAAAGTTTATACCTATGCTTTACGTGCATCCTACTCCCGCTAAGACCGACGGGGTGTCTTAGATATGCATGCCATTTGTATATATTAGTCAACACTATTAATTTTATTTAATATTGTATTCATGAATTTCCGTGTTTATCTTCATTTAGTTACCATAATGTTGTATATGTACCGATCTTGGTCAATATTGAAATCATTGAATGATTCAAAACACTCACACGTAGATCATGTGCAGTACATGAGTTAAAATTTGGTTTGGTTGCTATTCATCACTCTCTTTTTATACATAATATTGAGTAAAAAAAACTTTCTTGGATAGCATTATCATCGTAACAGCCTGTTCTCACATGATCTGCTAAATAGGGGTTGAGATGCAAGGATAATTCATTTTGATAACTAACTATGAGTATACAATATTAATTTGTTATACATAATTGATTCATAAATTTATATGTTAAGTTGAAGATAAAGAAGCAATTTCATCAAGTGGATTTCAATCGTATTCAAGGAGACGAGTGTCCATATAGCATTCCACTATTCATTACACTAGACTTGTATGTATTTAAGAACATTTTTCATTATCATTTGATGAGTTTTTATGAGGGAAACATTGATTGCATGTATAAAGTAAAAGGAATGGCTCAAATGTTATCTCTGCTGAAAGTTAAGAAATTTGATGGCATAGAAGAAAGCAAAGAAAAAGAGAAGGATCCAACCGATATGTACTATTGCCACCAGTGGAAGGAAGTCATACTCATAACCCAAACTCTCTTTGATGAATTCTTTAATGGTCATATTATTGGCCCCAAGCACCTCCACCATGTTAGTGTCCTTACCGATCTGGGCGGTTAAGAGACCATACACCGTCCAGCTTAGAGGGTTTGCCCAGTAATACCACCTACACCATGTTGGTATTTGCTACAATAGTATCCATATAAACTTTAGTAGTTCTAAGCATTTGTTTTTATAATAATGAATGAAGGTGAAGACCAACACAATGGAATTTCTTTTCATTATTAACATGGAAGGACTTAAGTCTTTATATATTTTAAACTTTTACAGGTTTAAAGGTAAAGGCGAACAAATTGCTTACAATGTGTAGTGTGTTATTGCAAAAAGTGTCTGACGGTTATTTTGAAGAGGGACGATGAATAGTGTTGTTCAAAGAAGAGATAAATCCACTTATTGGCAGGGGTGAGGGAAGAGTCTACATTCATGATACTTTATTTTATTTTTATGTTTTTAACTTCAACAATAACGGTGACCCTTGAAGAGAGAAGGGCATAAATAGTGACATACCGGTTTTGGGACTAAGAAACCAGAGAACAAGTTCCAAATGCAGGTGAAAAACAATATCAAAACTGAAGCAATTTCAGGTGTTGGTGTCAATGCCATAGCCATCATACCAAATAGAGTGAAGTAGATGATGCTCGTAAACAAGTAGTAGTAGAAAGAAAAAAGCTTGGCTGCCTTCCACTCGAATCCAAACATAGGGTACCAAAAGAAGGCATAAGTAGTAGTCTGAATCGCAATATATATAGACTCTATGGTCACCTGCACAGTGTCAACATTTGAGTTATCATCTCATTGGTAACTTCAACTTAGAGGACATAGAGATTTTACTTAACCCCTGTGATAGGGGTTAATTTAGCTTATGTTTTATCTCAAACAACTCAATCATAAATAGCGGAGAATGAAAAAAGGTTTAGATAGGACGACAATATGGCTAAAGTGTTTTTGTTGTTGTACCTCCTATATCACATTAATACAAACCTTATACTGTTATTAGTTATAATTACATGGCTTTTGTAGTTATAGATGTAGATAATTATAGAAATGGATGATTAAAATGTTTACTAAACAGCTCAACCCAATACAGTCCATTATCAAACACGTTTAACCCACCCACTTTACTATCTCTTGTGAAAATCTCATCTAATTTAATCATTGCCTGGGCTAGTGCATAAGGTAATGATGAATACATCCCTGCAGCCCTTTCACGATAGAAAACTGTTCTCTCTACAGCAACAATAGGTTGCACATTATTCTTATTCAGAGCTCCAAGAAAGAGAACAACAGCATAGAGAGCACCGGCTAAATCTATAAGGTCTTGTACTTGTTGTCTGTGTGCAAAAACACCAGAGCTAAGTTGTTGCATAACACCATATAAGGATGAACACAATGTAATGACACTTGGTTAAAAGGTGCCAGTAACAAAATATGACAACGGAAAAGAGACTTTAATGTATTAACAATTATAGTTAGAGTAACCATCCTTGTGAGATCTCCACACATTTTTTCACCCTTTCTGAAGAAAATAGCAGCAAAGAGAATAGCCATAGAGATAGTGGTGATGAAGCGAACAAGATTGTATTATGGGTTCCTCCAATACGACCAATGTTGTTTCCACAAACAGGCTTTGCATTGTATGATTAATGGTTGAGCATACTTAGTTGGAAAAAGTAAATCCTTTGAGCCACTTGTAGGGGTACTAAGCTCCCTAATTAGTTTTTCATTGACCCTAAAAATGTCATATACCTTTGATGAGTATTTGAAACATGGAAATTAAGAAAACAATCGCATGCTAAATTCAAGATGTAAAATTTACTGATAAAGGGTGGAGTTGACGTAAATCTGAGTATAGTCAACATTAAGTTCATTTTCAACTAAAGAAGAAGTGACTTCCAACACCCATGTAGCAGGATTATAACCATTCTTGATCTTTGGAACTCCTGGAATAGCCTATAGCAAATAAAGTTTTATGGAAAATTTCACTTGAAGTCACAAGATTTTGGCTAATATATTCTAACCACAACTACTATATATAGTAGTAAAGTTGAATTGATATAATACACTCACTTGAAAATGCTCCACAAGCCTGTGAGATTGATGGCCTAATTGTCCTGAATAGATAACTTGTCCTCCCATCTTCATCAAAAGTAACTGCAAACTTAAGCATAACACTCAGATTGCCATCAATAAAATAATAATCTTGTATTTTGCCTTAAAGGTGTCAATTTTGAATGATTCACTTGTATAAGGATTGATATAGGTTTTGTATTATCTCATACGGGTCAAATATTCTTGCGATAGTGGAAAGCAAGTCATCCATTGTATATTTGAAGGCCTGAAACTTCTTAATCGCTTTATCTAAAGATTAACATTATTTTTGTAATAAATTTTTTATTCTAAACAATCATCACATTGTTTACTGCTATTTTTCTAAAAGGAAAAGGGAAGGGTTTATGGGTCAACCCAACCTGACCCATTTTCACCCAAACAAAAATATGACTTGCTTCAACTCAAACCAGCCTACCAGTCATACAACCTCTAGTTTGTATGCTACAAACCTCATCAAAAGATTCAAAAATGTCTATGCTCGGTTGGTGAATTGTGCAAATAACAGTCCTCCCGATGTCAACTGTGTTTCTTACAGTACGCATGACAACAGCTGCAGATCTAGCATCAAGACCAGATGTTGGTTCATCCATGAAGATGATGGAGGGATTTGCCACCAACTCTACTGCTATTGTCAACCTCTTTCGTTGTCCTATTGTAAGACCATTTACTCCTGGAAGACCAACCATAGCATTCCTCAACGGATGAAGCTCAACTAGTCCATCAATTCATCAACAAATATCTACAATAGAAATTACTCTCAGATACAAATAGGAAAAATAAAATATAGAAGACTTTGTACACAATCAGTGATAGTTAAAAGCCAAAAATACATTAACTAAAGGTAATAATATGCAAATACCTTGCGAGTTCTTGTATTAACATCTGAAGATAAACGAAGCCATGCAGAATATAAAAGTGATTCATAAACAGTGACATTTGGTGAATGAATATCGTTTTGTTCACAATAACCACTAACACGAGCAAATGTTGATTGATTCTTCGAGTATCCAGAAATGAAGATATTGTCAGATGGTAAAAGACTGAATTGAATATTATTGATAGGTTTGATTACAATATATAGAAAATATAATGCAAACCCTAAAACTTAACTGGGCCCGTGGGCTCATACTAATAACCCTAATAATATTGTCTAATACTCCCCCGCAGTCATAGCGAAAGTAATCTGATGCTATGACCGGGAAACAAAAAAAAACATAAAACAATAATAATAAGATAAACATGCTTCGATCGACTTGACTATCCAAACTATTGCCAACAAACAATATTGTGCTTGATGTTGTTATTCATATTTTAGTTGATTGTGCTATCCATAGTTTGCTTGATAATTCATGGTTCTTGATTCTTGGAACAAT
The DNA here is from genome assembly GCA_025506505.1 of Flaveria sonorensis. Taxonomy (NCBI): domain Eukaryota; kingdom Viridiplantae; phylum Streptophyta; class Magnoliopsida; order Asterales; family Asteraceae; genus Flaveria; species Flaveria sonorensis. The sequence continues at coordinate 18,256,421 of CM046437.1, read as the reverse complement.
AAATTGAGACCCGGAGATCGTAGTCGTTGGCGATGTCTCAAGGCTAGCAAGCGGCACTCTCTTGGATCCATAGATCAAGAGATGACATAAGTAGATATAACAGAAAATAAAAGAAAGCAAGACAAGTGACCGTGGTCAGGTGGCGGTCTCTTGGATCCGTAGATCTAAGAATAATAGAAATATTTAATCAAACCATAGTTTGAGATCGGCGGCACCGATAAACGAAAAAATAAAAAGAACAAAGAAAACATAGTAACCGCTGCATATTGGAAGCCATAATCCAGAAACAAACCAAGAGAATGGATGTGAACGAACCAAGAGAATGTATATGGATAATAGGTTTGAATCCTCAATTGATAACGAAGCTTTATTAAACATAAACTAGAAAGAGAATGGATGTGAACGAACCAAGAGAATGTATATGGGTAATAGGTTTGAATCCTCAACCGATAACGAAGCTTTATTAAACATAAACTAGAAAATAGATAAGAACGAAGCAGAAGATGAAGGTGGGACAGGGCGGCGGCGGTGGCACACCGCCCTGTCTAGGGTTTGAACTCGATGGCAACGGCTATGGTTTGTATGTTTTTGTGGTGGTGCAGCGGAGAAGACGGTAAACAGAACCCTAGGGCTCTGATACCATGTCAGATGGTAAAAGACTGAATTGAATATTTTTGATAGATTTGGTTACAATATATAGAGAATATAATACAAACTCTAAAACCTAACTGGGTCCGTGGGCTCATACTAATAACCCTAATAATATTGTCTAATAGATATTTCCTTCGGTGTATCCACCAATCTTCCGGCTTGCTAACACATCCATCAAGGTTGTCTTTCCAGAACCACTTACACCTATAAGCGCAGTCAGTAACCCCGGTCGAAAAGCACCACTAACATCCTTGAGCAATTGTAGTCGTTTATCCAAAACCCCTCTAGCCTTTACTTCCTGGTCTCATAACAGTTAAACACTCTTTCTTCTATAAATATAATAATCAAACTATGGTATTAAAAAAATAAAAAATAAATTTTATTATTGTAAAGTGAATCAAAAGGTTTTATGCATTTGTATATATATCAATTGGGTTAAAAGTTTTATCTAAATCTTTTTGATGGTAAAGTGCCTGAATTTAGCCCATTTGAGTCAAAATTGCCACCTCTAAAGTAATAATATTTGAGATTAGAATTAATTAATAGATTTTTTTTAAAAATAGAAATATACACTACACAGAGAAATAATAGAGTGAAGGGTTTTTAGAAAAGGACTAACATATGGTGTATCGATATAATAGTTGACATGGCAGAAAGCAAGTGAAAGAGGTTGAAATGCCAAAACCATTTCTCTCCATAATAGAGTTGTTTCTTCTGAAAGTGCTTCTCACTGTCATATTAATACCTTCAAAGCATTTACAATGGTTACAATATTGTTCTTTTCCCTTGATTTTTCCAAGCTAGGTATCATGATAGCACGGCAAGGCTCACCTTTGTAGACCTTTATTTTTCTATCATTGATTGAATTCATGATATCATTTTCCTCTGTGATCACTGGTTTAACATCACCGAAAGCTGAATAAAATGACATATGAAGTGTCAATATTTAACATACGAATCTAGAAAGAAGATTGGAAGGGGGTGCTTGGATTTGCATTGTGGAAGTGAATAATTACATGATTTTAACCAACTCAAATCATATGTATTTTTTTATGGCAGAACAGACATTAATAGATATCTTTGGCTATGTTTTTTACAATTTAAAGTTGTTATCTACACAATGAGTTTTCTAACTAGTTGTTTAAAAAGATCTTACTATTTAAGACACACTAGCATCAAGACTAGAAAAGGCATCCCTTCTCCAACACTAGGCTAACTGATCGGGTAATCATAATTGGAACTTGTTTATCCAAAGAGCAATACTAATAGTAATCACCATGTAATTTAAGTGCAAATCCCAACCCCCTTTTAAAGCAGGGTACATACGATTCAAGAAAGCTAGAGATATGATGAATAATATGTTAAAGACAATTGAAAACCCAAGGAGAACTCCAAGAGATATCCAGAACCAGTAATCCTCCGTATAAAAGCTTCATGATTTGAGAAGGGCTTCCCCAAATTCCTATCAATGAGATTCTTATCAATTAGTTTTACCTGGTGGCATCTGGAGCATAGCCTATAGTGTAATATGTGAGGACCACCCAAATTCCTGATTCCATCAAAGATAAGGGCACTCTGAGTATCCAAATGGGAAGAGCAAAAGCCCATGATGGGTACAACAAGGAATCTCTTTGTTTATAGAAAACTGGAAGCCTCATAGCGGTCAGTGCAAGCTCCGTCATCCCATCAAACATTACAACAAGGAGGCCAAAGAAAAGTGCACCAAAAAACTTCATTCCATCATCCAAGCTTCCTGCATGCATTTTGGTTCTGAAGAACATAGCCATACCCACCAGTGACATGAACGTTAACTTCACCGTTTTAAAAATATACAGCAGCAGGTTACGCTTTGATAACAACCACCCCCTATTGAAGCATGCTTTCAGTAGTTCAATATTGGATATTCCATACTTGTCTTTGACCAGGGCATCTGGGTGTGTATTGGATTTATCGTAAGGAATATTAATATCTGTTTCAAGTTTCCGTCCGATGTGAAAAGACTTAAACGCGTGTAATAATTCAGAGATTGTGATGTATCTATATGGTTGATCTGTGAGGAACCAGTACTGCTCTTGGTTCTTCCTTGAAGTTACCTCTTGCAGGAAGTCAGCTACACCCTTCCTCTCCGGGCACTTAAATCCCATCGACTCAAAGAATTCAAGAACATTTTCACGAGGACCTTGATACACAATCTGCCCTTCCGACATCAATATGACATCATCAAAAAGTTTGTCTCAGTATCAGGTTGCAAGAGAGAGATGACCATTGTTAAGTCCATTCCATGCACCATTTGTCTTAAGAACTTGGTGATACGACAAGTAGTGGAGCTGTCCAGTCCGGTCGATATTTTGTCCATGAAAAACACATTTGCAGGCCCCACTAACATCTCTCCTCTATGAAAACACATTTTTAGGTACCAAATGGACAGGTTATAGATCAACACATGGTCAGTTCAAACCGGTAGTGGTGGAAACCATTTTAGAAAGAAAATTCATCTTTAGAAAAATAATTAGCGCTTAAATCTCTTAGTTCATAAAGGTGCCAAATGCATTTTTACCAATCGTGACACGTTTCTTTTCCCCGCCAGAGATGCCTCTTCTCATTTTGTCACCAACCATAGTATCGGCACAAGTCTCCAGCCCAAGTATCTAGTAAAAAGTAACAAACAAGACCATTACATTGCTAAACCAAGGCAAGTGCTGATATGCATAACTGTTAGTCGAAATAAGAAACTTAAGGACATGTTCCGGCTTTTAGGGTAAGCACAGTTAAATCCGGTCCTAGTGTAAATTTATGAACACGTCCCTAAAACCCGTCTATTACATAATGGTACAATTACTATTATGTTGTAGAAAAATCATATAAAAACTACCTTCTTGATGAAAATGCACATAAATCGCATCACAGATAACATATCAAACTCACATAACTAGCAAATATCTGATCTTAGAACAAGCACTAAGTTATCTTACCGAGATTTTAGTATATATATAGTTGTTTCATTTCCAAGAAACTAGTTATACATGTTATTCTTAAGGAGTCCTGAAACACTTAACATTAAAGTCCACCTATGTAACTCCTAGCCATCAAAGTCCACATGAATAAACTGATGGCTGGTAGACAAAGAGAGGGATAAGTTTTATCAAAGTGAAATGTTGGGTTAATCTTAATTGGGTCAAGTCGGGTCAACTTAGGTGTCATGGGTCTAGTATTTGAGTCAAGTTTTGTTTAGAGTATGAAGCAAGTTTTTAATTTGAATTAGTCTTGGTAGTTAGCAAGTAGTGGGCTTAGATTAAAGGTAGTGGAGTAATGCTACTTGTTTTTAGGAGTAAACTTTGAAGTATGAATGAATGCAAGAGTTTGAGTATAATCTTGGGCCTAAAACCAACAATTGGTATCAGAGCGCAAGGTTAGAAAGAGGGTTGTTTTGAGAGTCGTTTTTTGAAAGCGGGAGCAGCCCTTGGCTGCAGGGTTGAAGAACGAGAAGAAGCAGTAGGTAATCAAGCAAGAATATAGCAGCAGTGATCATAAGCAACAATCATTGAGGATCCGATTATTCAAGGCATCAATGAAGCGAAGGGTTTCTGTGGCGGTTATTATTGTTGAGAGAAAGAAAGAAATTGAAGGTCACCATTGAAGCAGGAAGAAAAATCAAGACGAAGAAGAAAGAAATCGTTTTGAGAGGGAGGTGTTATGGTGGAATACATAGAAAAGGATGAAGCACACAAGCTACTTGCTGATTTAATTAAAAGAGTTCAACGATGAAACAAGAAGGCAGCCTACCACATCTACTAACCGACATACCTTGAAGAAAAGTAAAAGCAGGAAGAAGCAAGCAACCAACAAACTTAAGAGAATTAATTATAGGTTTTAATTGTTAAAAAAGAATATCCGAAGCAATCAAGCAACCTGTTGGTTTTAATTTTAAGCGAAAGGAAGGAGGTAGGCAAGCAAGCAGGTGAATAAACACCGACTTTTGAGAAAGTAGAGTGCAACACTGAGAAAAAACAATGGGTGTTTCAGGCTTAGTTTCGGGTCTGAAACGGTGACCAACTCGATCCTGATACAATGGTAACAACCACAAGAATAGAGCAGCAAGCATGACAGCAGTTTGGTAATTTCGGGTTTGGAATCGAGGCCGATAGTGGTATACAAATCGGGTAATCTTGAACAGGTTTATGAGAACCAAAGCAAAGAAAATAGCAAGAAAGAGGCATGTAGCAAGAGCAATAGCAAGAATAAGAGCAAGTAGTAAGTAGCAAGAGCAAGATGAATCGATTCAATCAAGCAAGAAGATAGCAAGCAAGAATAAAGCAAGAGATAAGAACTATAAGATATTAAAGCAAGTAGCAAGAATCGAACCTGTGTGGTTCCATCAAGAAGCAAGACGGAGATCAAGATTAAGGGGGTAAATGTTGAGTTAATCTTAATTGGGTCAAGTCGGGTCAACTTAGGTGTCATGGGTCTAGTATTTGAGTCAAGTTTTGTTTAGAGTATGAAGCAAGTTTTTAATTTGAATTAGTCTTGGTAGTTAGCAAGTAGTGGGCTTAGATTAAGGCTAGTGGAGTAATGATACTTGTTTTTAGGAGTAAATTTTAAAGTATGAATGAATGCAAGAGTTTGAGTATAATCTTGGGCCTGAAACCAACATGAAATTGAAAGATAAGCTGGCAAGCAGTCCTATCTGGTTAATATATACTAGAGTGTATATCTGCTGACTCATAAGGTCAGGTAATGAACCCATGGTTCTGCCTTGTGAAAGCAAAGTGGTCGCCTAGATAGCCAAGAATCTGGATCAACATGATTGAATGAAACATGTAGAAATTGGTAGATGTTTTATTATATATAGTGTAATTGGAAGATAAGTTTTAGATTTATAATGCCTGGATAACTCTTGTGTGAATCTTGAAAAGTTTGTTGTCAAATTGAAATATTTTAATCATATTTATCAATAATCCAATCTGATAATTCATAAAGAATGCAAGAACGAGTATGCGAATATGCAAGCAAAACGACGTACCACATATAGATGAAAAAAAAGATCCAATATAAATTGGAATTACCGAAATGTTGCAACTTTTTGTAAAATTAAGGGTGTCAACCAACGAGTATAATTCTACGCGATTAATTAGTTACATCAATGAAAACCCGCCGGTTGCATCAGTTAAAACTCTATCGGTGGTAATGAGTACTTTGTTAGCAACGCTCGCAAATTCAGATGATGTAAGTTGCCAATGCTCCAATCTTCAACTTATGTAAGTTTGGTGCTTGCCTAGTGGAAATTGATCTACGTAGCCGCTGATGGTTAGTATCCATTAAGTGTTGTTGTTGAGCAGTTGCTCCCTTATGTAATTACGATTGATGATATGTTTGCTACTGATTGTCAGTTCTTTTTTATGCTCAAAATTCATACAACTGTCATCAAACATGCATATCAAGTACATAATTCATAGCTCGACCCCACCAAGAGTGCTGCTCCTTAACCCGGGAAGCCACCCCCCTTGAAACCCTTAATGACAGTAAAATCACCAAGTCATTTGAATTGTCATATGTGCTAACTACTTTCCTGTAGATTGCTCACATTGTCACTAAGTTTGATTTATATACTCAGCTTGAGGAAGGTAGAAATTCAAGTCAAATGGAACACTATCAGGAGCTAATGAAAATTAGTTGCATTTACTTTCTTTACTTTACTTAAATATCTTACTCCTCATTAACAAAGCATTGTTCTCAAAACTATTACACATCAATCATTATGGTTATACTGGTGTTTTGTTATGAACATTGCCAAATGCCTTTTCTTAATATTCACATATTACGCATATGTAGGATAAGTTTATACACTCTTGTTTAAGCTTAACTAAGTAATATTATAACCTAATTTTTTTAATTTACTTATCTATTAAAAACTTAATGCACCACATTTACCATAATACGCTTTAGACTATATCTAATTACTCATGTTTCATATTTGATGTGGAACATTACAAAATCATTATTATAACATATGTCTTAGAAGGCATTCTTAGATATTTCAATCTAGGTTATGTATTTCCTTGCAAACTTAATTTGAATCTAACTTTTCGATGAGCATAAATGAAACTAACATGGGACATGCATATATAATGCATAAGTATAAAGCTTGGTACGCTAGTGTGCAAAACACCAAACACAGCACACACGCTCAAGTTAATCATTTATAGAAAGTAACAAAATATATTCCAGTCAATCTTTATATGCCACAAACTACAACAACAATTTCTAACCACGATTAGCCGTGATGTGGAATGGTTAGCGCAAATCATAAAGATACCCATAGGGTTGTCAAAAGTTAAAGTGCCAAAATTTTTATCAAACCCGATTACCTTATAATGTCACTTTATGCTTCCACTATAGTAATTTTAATAACATATACTTACACAAGTCTAAACTTTTATAATAATTTTTAATGACGTTTGAAACTACCCCCGAATAAGCCTGACCATATATTAATTGTTCATACTAATTTTGATGTTCCTGATTCACCCATGAACAACATTAAGAAGGAAACTAGCCACTGTGGGCAAATCCCGTTGATTTAAGTTTGAATTTGAGACTTAAAAAATCCTAAGCTTAAACTATCACCCCATATAATTGAACCAGAAGGCCTTTGATTTCACTAAATTAGAAATTAACAGCTAAAGTTGTTATTTAGAGTGATATGCCCAAACAAAACATCATTTATAAGCTATATAATTTTATTTCAAATAACTAGTTACAAACCTTAAGAACATAATTGTTGATCAAGTTGGTGTCTTTACTTGCATCCACGGAATGATGATCAGGCTTGGTTCCCGTTTCTTTTTCAATCTTCAAAATTTCTTTAAGTAGTTTGCATTTGGACCCTATACCCAAGCACCTTCTTGAAAAATCCAACGTCTCTCTCACTGTCATCTCCCCGTTATGGAGATTATTTGGACTTATATAAGCACATGTTCTTTGAGGAACAAATTCACAAAGTTGATGTTCACAATAGGTGACGTGTCCAGACACCTACTTTCCAAAACTTTAGCTAATCAATCAGCCAGCAAACACAATTATATATAGCTTTCCATAATACATACGTACGTAAAGTATATATCTGGAAGGAAACATATACTTTTAAATCATTAGCAAGTTTTCCGGCAAGTGCTAGCAGTAATGTGGTTTTGCCGGCACCCGGGGGACTTAGAAGCAATGTCATCCTGTTTTTTAATTATAAATTCCAACACATAATTATTAATTAGAACAAAGATATATTAACATAATATCCTAGTAGATAATTACTTTAAATAGATTTAGAACCTTGATGGTTTAATAATTCCACTAATGGATTGAAGGATCTTAACTTTTCTCTTCTTGGAAGGAGTGAGCCCAACAAATTGTAGTATACTCTATAAGCATTATATTATCATATTGATTATGAAACAAACTATACTTATATGAAAAAATTGAGAAAATGAATGAGAATGTGTACCTCAATTGTGTTGATGGTAGCATTATATATAGAGGGAAGAGCTCTGTCTCCAACATAAGCGTCTCCTTCAACTAATAGATTCTCATATCTTACTTCATTTTTTGGCGTCTCAATCCCAGCCCTAGACAAATCAAGTTCAAAATATTATACTTTATTGATGGTTTGTAATTTATTATACTTCACGAATAATTATTTGCAAATGCTTATATAGTTTTACTTATTATAGTTATGATTATTTCAATTATATATGTTTAATTTAAGGTCGTTAATTAAAGCTTGTTTTTTTCCATGTCTGACGATTTAATTGATTTCTTTGCTCATATAAGTAAAAGTTACCATGGTGGTCATTTAACTTGTTGTAAAATACTTTAATGTATTGGTGAATTTAATGTGAAATTAGTCAATAACTGAGCGCCCAATTTGTATATATGAACCCTTAAATCGAAAATATGTTTGGTCTTGCCGTATAACTAATTTTTTGACAGCGATCTTTTTATACACCAAAAAGTTTGACTTCATCTAGGTCTTAAGTTACAATTTAAAAAAAAAAAAAAAGCTATAAAGCTTTGGAAGGAAACCATATAATAAATAAGTAAACTTCAAATGTGAGTATGCTAGTGTGTGATGAGAAAAGTTGCAAAATTAAATAATAAATGAGTCTAATTAATGGGGCTTGAATTCGTAGATGCTACTTTAAATGAAACAAGACAACCACTTAATCCAACTATATGTTGTTTATTTCAAGCACAAATTATCTAAAATACGTAATGAGATTACAGTGTGAGATATTTCATTGTCTATCGATTTTGCTTTTTAATATTAGTATAATTGCTGATGACTCGACAACTATAGTGATTACCATTGAATAATATAGTTCTTTAATTTTTTTAACAACAATTTTTTTACACTTAAATTTTACCTAATATTAAATCTTGTAAGGATTTAAACACACTATCATACTAATAAAGGTAATCATCAATACCCCTAGGATTAAAAGGACATGTGCATATAATTCTTTAATATATAGTTGGTTACGTTTGATTGCTACCATGAAGTCATAATGAAAGAAGTCAATAACTTTGAGATATCTAGACGTTGATATAGCTATCCTGAAGTGAAGTTTTGGTGAACACTACACGTGACATAACTATTTAACTTTGTTTAACAACTTTTTTCTCAAAAATACCATGTTTCTTATTGGAAAATAAATGCAACTGTTAAACTATACCATATTAAATTACTCATTGTCAAGTTTGAATCTAAAGCTACTTCAAATAGGTTTTACGTCTTATCACTTGGCTACAACCCAAGTGCCCAACATCATAAAATGAAATCATTTTAAATTCTACTTAACCTTATACTGGTAACGCTTTGAACCCACACTATTTTTGTGATGCAACTATTATTGTCACTAGACCACAAGATGATGAGCAGACATAACTATTTAATTAAGTAGGTTCCTTGATTAAAAATGATGAGGATTTAAGGACGTGGTTGCTCCACAACTTCAACCAATGTTGTTTGACTTGGATTCGACCACCGATCAGACCGGGATTCGGCTGGGTCAACAGTTTGATCCAACCCAACTCATGTTGTAAGAATCAGCCCGTTCGGACCGGTTCGGCGGTTGGACAGGGAAGCAGATGGGACCGATTTTCAATTTTTTATATTTTGAATTTTAATGGGTTTATTGGGTAGGTCGAACGATGAATTGAAGTGTTGGACATATGATTATTATTGAGTTTAAAGATAACTATAACATATACATGTAAAATACTTATATTGAACTATATATAACATATACGTGAATTTTAATGGGTTTATTTGGACTATATAAGCAATTGTTTAATTTAGGTTGATGGCTACAAGAACTATACATTATTTAATTCTGATGTTTGAAATCTTATAAGCTACAATAAATCATAATCAAAAACCCATGTGTGGTGTAAAACAACAATCTAGTAACATCACAATCACATATAGATAAAGAGAATAGAGAGAAGATGATAATTCTTACTTCTTATATTCATCTATCTCAATACCATACATAACATATATAAAAATACAATGTGTAAACAAATCCATAGTAATAAGAAGTGATTGGTACATAAAACGTATAACTTTGTATGTAATGAATATTATTAATAACACTACTTAAACATACTATCGTTCGTTATAAAATATTAACAACATACTTCATAATGCTGTTAAATTGGTCATTCTTGACCTATAAAATAAACTAACACTATTAAATTAGTTATGTTGCTTATAAGAACCTTAATAAAAAATCTAGTATACCAAAGCTTAGTTATGAAAAAAAATGTCTATAATGCTCTTTTCATTTTAATATATCTCCTTGAAATAGTAGGCAAAAATCCTCTATGAAAGTTATTCGAAAACTCATGTATTTATTGATTTGTTGCTTAATCCGTTGTTGTTCAATTCCTTAAGATGAGTAGTCTTGTATGTCTTCATGAAAAACTTGTGTTGCCTCTCGTGGCATTCAAATTTCACAAGATCCGTAATTGTGTAATGTTACATTCTCTTAATTGTGTAATGTTACATTCTCTTAATCAGTAAGACTAACTAAACTTGTTTTAATAGATTATTAAAATATTATCCAATACTATGTGTACCTTATGGGTAAGAAAATTTTGTTTTACACATTTTCAATATCTCTTGTTTGACACGAGCTAGCTTGAAACTTAATGCATCATTGCACTTAATTATGATACTTTAATGTAACTTAAGTATAAAATTTATTCACATAAATATGTTGCAACACCCGTGGGTGTAGTTTCATTTGATAGATATAACTATCATTATATAAATACGCGATCCACACACTTAGTAATAAAATGTTTTTATGCCATCTTTCCTTTCAAGTTCCTTTTTTAGCAACTTGGATTTCTATTCAATTTATTCATGAGATACAATGCTATTATCAACATATATTATAATACTTATTAATATAATATAGTTATTTAATAAAGAAAAAATAGACTAATTATATCATATTTTTATCCCTCTTTTTGGAGACAAGGGTGAGTTAATTATACCAAATTCGACTTGCTATTTTTGGTCCATATATAGAAATTGTAAATATACAACATATTTTTGGTTTTTATCTTCAATGCTTCAACATTCACAATGCGTAATGAACTTCTTTCCATCTTGAAGAAGAGTTATGTATGTTCGTGCACTCTTTAGAAATTTTAGTATATAACTTCCACATTTTGAACAACAATTTCTATACCATGTTTTAATTTTCATTTATAATCATTGCATGTCCAATATTCATAACGCTGCATATTTTATTAACATATTCTAATCATTATTTACGATTTCTTTTATATATCTTTGTGAGTAAGTTACATGGATGGTCCTAAAGTTTGAAAACTATAGATATATTATCTCACCATCCAATTTACTTTCATAAATGGTTCCTAAATTAAGTAAGATTACTGTTTCACCCTTTTTAAAAGTTACACTTAACTCCTTTACTATTTCACACTTTCAAACAATATAATTTAGCCTATGTTTATTTTTTACCCTTTTAACCACTAAGTGAGAGAACTTAAAGTACAAATAAACCTTCATTACTGTATTTTCACAAAACGCTTTGCGTGATATTTGGATTTGTTATTCATCCGACATATTAAATCAAAAGTTTTATATTTTGTTACCGCATACATAGTTTTTACACATATATTGAATATGTCAAAAGCTTGGCCATTATTTTTGCTTTTTTGTAGCTGGTGGTTTTTAATGCTCAAAAGTTGGGTCTGTCCATTTACCTAACTTCAAAAGCTGGGTCTGTCCATTTACCACTATCACTCCCAACACCGGCGACCACCACCACTCTCACCTCCGGCCACATCCAATAACGAATCATTCAAGCCATTGACTACTGATCCCGTCTCTGGCCGTGTACTTCTAACGCCGTCATCATTAGAGTAGATCATCTTCCATTGCCGAGGACATGCGAGCTTCATTTCAAGCTTTATGTGCACCTGAACCAGATACGTCTTTAGTCTAAACTTATCCCCTCCGCCATTAGTTTCCTGTGGGTCCAGCATAAGAAGACATGGAAGATGACAGGGAGGGTACCTAATTTGATTGAGAAGCTGACACTCGTGAGTTGTGGTGTTGGCGACATCGAGCGGTGGCGGTGGGGGAGGTTGAACGAATATCCTCTTTACCAGGTAGAAGGTGATAGTTATGGGGTGTTTATCGATTGAGGAATCGAAAAGCAACCACTTTTCATGGTGGTGACGGGGATACGGCAGCGGTGAGGAAACGATGGTGATGATGGCAAGGCTCCACGAAGATGGTAGGTCCAGTTGTATTTTTATTTGAATATGATGTGGGTGGTGATGGGTTAGTGGTAGTAGTGGGTCCCACTATCACACCTTCGCCTTGGCGGAAACACAGGAATACAAAGAACACATTACTTTCAAGAGAAACTAAACTTACATTAAGTCTAAATACTAAACCGATATAAGGTTTTAAAATAAGTATATATTTATAGATTCTCAAAATATAGTCCTAGCACAAAAACAATATGTAGAAATCTTCAAGTGTACTTTTATTCTTGAATTCGTTCATGATATCATCTAGTTTTTACCTAAAAAACATGCTAAAATGTGTCAATTAAAAGTAGTTGGTGAGTTCGCAGATTTGCGACTCGATAAAACATAACAAAAGTTTACTATACCTTTTCAACAAGAAAATAAATGAAACCTACATAGGTCCACAACCAAAATAATTGACTACTTGTGTGGCCCTTGCTAATATCTTATCACATAACATTAGTTTTTGTTGGAAAAAATCATTCATTTAACAATGTAGTTATGGTTGGCGCGACCTATCCATGAATGATAGTTTGTCATACTCCGATGATACTATGTATATTAATCCACTGGCTTCAATCCATGAGTTAATTGGTTGTTTAAGTAACTTGCCTGGGTGTGATAATCCTTGCCATATGTAATATACATTATGTAACTAGCGCAAAGTATAAAGTAAACAAGTATCTTATTCTTGTAAAAACAAGTATTTCAAGCATGTATTTCCCCTAAATATGTAAAATGAATACGTGGCCACGAATCTTCACCTTGAGTATTAAAGGTGACAGGTTACAAACGTATCGATAAATGTCCTACTCGAGCTACCAGTAAATAAATACTACTTGAGTTTTCGGGACAATGATGACAATACATGTTTATTTAAAGGCTAGTTTAGGACCTTTATCGGTTTAATACTACATGTTAAAGGTTGTAAGAAATACACTTAGAGCCTGATGCAACCAAAGAACAACCAAAGAGCTCTCAGCATGCACATGTAAAGTACAAGGAAGTTACTTCAGAAGATCTGATATAACTCAGAGAATTATGCTAAGTATCAAATCTTCCGAAGCCAAAAGACCATATCTTCCGAAGCCAAATATGAAGTCTTCCGAAGCTTCAAGAACAAAGTCTTCTGAAGCCAAAGACTGATTTCTTTCGAAGACAGAGAAGACATGCTTTCTCTAAATCACCGTTTGACAAAAGCTGAACAACTTTCCGATGCCACTTCTGATGACTCACCAACTTATATGAGTTGGTGAAAAGTCCATGCTTTTGTCAACTGTAGAATAAGGTCTTTTATCTGTAACTTTTTAACTATGTACTTTTATCCTTTTTGTAAAACATTAGGATGTGAGCTATGACATGTCATAGTCACTAGTCAAAAGGCAATCTGCGTTTTGACTCTACATTGATCTTGTTGTTAGATTAGTGTTTCCAGTTGGCCTTCAATGTATGGCTAACTATAGGATGTAGTATAAAGTATGTCAAGTACTTGTATTTTCTGATAAAGCCTTATAACACTTGTAAGAACTTGAGAGCAATATACATTATTCTTAAAAACCATATTTGAGTGTTCTTGTTATTGTTCTTTTACTTGTGTTCATTGTTTCATCCTAATCGGTTCCATATTTGATATGCTAAGTGTTCTAAATCTCTCCACTTTATGAAACTGTTGCATTGACCACCCTTCAACGGTCCTGCAATTGGTATTAGAGCGTTTCTCACCATCTTAGATCACTTCAGTTTCATAAAACACTTATCAACTCAAATCTCAGCTCTTTCTAAGGCTGATATGGAAATTGATACTATGACAAAGTTTCTACTAATCACTCCTGATGACTTTGATACTTGGTGCCAACGTATGGAAGGGTTCATCAAGTCTCAAGACAGCAAGATGTGGAGATTTGTTGTTGAAGGACCTCACATCCCAAGCACCTCTTCAGCCACTGTTGGAGGTGGGATGATACCAAAGGAAATAGCTGACTACTTTGAAGAAGACTGGAAGAAGATAGATGTAGATCATAAAGCCATGACCGCTCTTCAAACTGCTCTTCCTAACTCTATATACAGAGGTTTCAAGAAGTATAAAACTGCTAAGCAACTTTGGGATGCATTGAAGCTCATGTATGAGGGGTCTGAGGAAGCCAAGGAGAACAAGAAAGACATAATGAAGCAGCAGTTTGAAAACTTCACCTACAAGACAGATGAAACCATGACTCCACAATACTTCAAGTATGTTGAGAATGTGGAAAATCTAATGGATGTTGGAGTAAAACTTGAGAATAGAGACATAGTGAGAAAGTTCATGTTCTTTCTTCCCAGACAATGGACTCACTATTGTGTAGCCATCAAGAGAACTGAGAACCTCTCTACTCTTACTCTCACAGAGCTATATGGTATCCTTAGTGGTTACCAGATGGAGATGAACTTGCAAAATCCATCAAGCAGCTCTTCCAACAATCAACAAAGTTCAGCCTTACATGTGGTTGATAAAGATAGCATAGAACCACAACATTATCTCATATGCTTCCCTAAAAACTCACAAAAGGGTCATTTTATCACCTTTCTTGAGAGGGAGAGCTACACCAAGAAAGTCCATTCCAAGAGACAAGCTCTGCATAAGCCTTTATGTCTACTGATGAAAGTTATGACAACTTACTCTTCACTCTTGAAGACCTGGACTGCATCCATCCAGATGATCTGAAGTACATGGAGATAGTTTAACAGATGGCTCTTCTCACTCACAGAGCCAAGAAGTTCTACAAGAGGACAGGAAGAAAGTTTCCCAGCAATATGGCCAGTGGAAAGTTTGGCCTGGATAAAAGCAAGGTGAAGTGTTACAACTATAACCAAATAGGACACTTTGCTAGAGAGTGCAAGGCACCAAGGACAAATGGTGGTCAAGCACAATCCAGACCAAACTACACGGATGCAGCTCCAAGAACTGAGAAGCCAAGCCAACTCAAACAACATGCTGCTGTTGTTGTGGAAGAAGGAGGTTTTGACTGGAGCTTTTAGGTAGAAGATGCTTCTCCAAACCAAGTACTAATGGCTAATCATAAAGAAGCCAAGGTATTAGAACATCTTTGTACTCCTGAATGCATTGCTAAAGTTAACATGTATAGGTCCTATAACTTGGAAGTGAGATCTGACCTTAAGTCCTTGAACATTTTAAAAGCTAATTTCAAAAGAGCTAAAAATGATTATAAACTTAAAATAGAAGGTTTAAAGAAAACTATTTTAACTCTTAAGCATGAGCACACAAATTATAGGACCCAAATAAAAGATCTTATTACCAAGTTAACGGAATGCCAAGCTAAGCTTATGATCAGCAAAGCTAAGGCAGAAAAATATGTTCTTGAAGAGGAAACCTTCAAAAACATAATATCTTCATCCATGCATGCAAATTTTTTTATCAGAATAGGCAAGGATTAGGTTGAAATGAGATAGCTCCTCCACACACATTGTTATTTGTAAGATCTCCAAGGTGTCAAACTTGTCAAGATGAGCTGCCCTCTATAGATACCATTCAAGAAGAGGATGAAGATGAAGAGGAATAGTGAAGGATGAACCTGAGATGAGTGATAAGGGTTATCCTAAGAAGGGACATTATTCTCCTTGAGAGAAGAAAGAACCAAGAATGACCAAGTCTACAAGGAAGAACTTGAGCAGGGCAGCCAAAGAAAGTCCAAGAAAGCCCAAGAGAACAAGGCCACCTTCAATTCAAAGCAAAATCAAGTTTTCATTTCTACTGGATTTGAAGTGGTAAAGACTGAAGACTCAACTATGGACTCTAGTACCAGGAGTCCTAGTCCATGTCCAAATCATCCTGGTTAGGAGAAGAAGATTGATAAAATATGTACCACTGCTGCACAGCTTGAACCATCTAGTTCCAAGAGCAAGCCTTATCCCAATAAGCCTGCTGCATCATCTGAGAAGATGAAGAAGGATGTGAAATATGACCAAGCTTAGCCTTCCACTCAAAAGAAGATTCTCAGAAGCATGCCAACTGAATGCATCATGTGTGGTAGTAATTCTCACTTTGCCAAGGATTGCATCTATAATCCTAAAAGTACTATCCACATGACCAAGAAGAAAACTTCTGAGAAGAAGAAGAAGAAAATAGATTCGGAAGGAAAATCTTTTCCTTTCAGAAGCTCCAAAGTGAAGAAGAAGATATGTGAAAACTTACCTTCAGAAGAAACCTTGGTCTCGGAAGAAAGGAATGCTTCCAAAGTACCAAAGTCTGCTGCAGTGGATGCAAAAGCTTCTAAAGGACCAGTCTCCAAAACTTCTAAAGTCATCAAAACTTCCAAAGTGTTAAAGACCAAGTCTAGTCTTCCAAAGATGGTGTGGAAGATGAAGGAAGGCCATGTGATTGAAAGTTCTTCATCACCAACAGCAAATGATCCTGAGAACTTGCATATAGGATCAATTACTATTGCATTATCTTCTGTTTACTTTGACAAGCCCAAGAAGAATGAGTCTTGGATTTCCAAATGTAACTAACCATCTCATTCTGTGCAGGAACAACTAAATCCTAAAAGAAATGTATGGATCATTGATAGTGGCTATTCCAGGCACATGACAGACAATGGCTCTTCGCTTCAAAACTTAGAGAAAATTGATGGAGGGCCAGTTGCTTTTAGAGGAGAATCTGGTGGTTATATTACCGGCGGGGGCAGGGTCACAAATGGTAAGCTCAGCATTGAAAAGGTAAACTTTATCAAGGAGCTTATGTATAATCTTCTAAGTGTATCCTAATTTTGTGATCAGATACACAACATTCTCTTTACTAAGCATGAGTGCATTGTTCTCAAGCCCGGGATGGTCATTCCTCAAGAGCATATCTTGCTCAGAGCCCCCAGGAAAGGAAACATGTACAAGATGGATTTGCAGAAACATATCCTTCAGACAGACAATGGCTTTTTGCTTCAAAACTTAGAGAAAATTGATGGAGGGCCAGTTGCTTTTGGAGGAGAATCTGGTGGTTATATTACCGGAAGGGGCAGGGTCACAAATGGTAAGCTTAGCATTGAAAAGGTAAACTTTGTCAAGGAGCTTATGTATAATCTTCTAAGTGTATCCTAATTTTGTGATCAGAGACACAACATTCTCTTTACTAAGCATGAGTGCATTGTTCTCAAGCCCGGGATGGTCATTCCTCAAGAGCATATCCTGCTCAGAGCCCCCAAGAAAGGAAACATATCCTTCAGAAGAAGTTTCTTGCTTTCTATCTAAAGCCAATAGTGATAAATCTTTCCTCTGACATAAAAGAATATGCCATGTAAACTTTAAGAACATGATTAAATTAATTAAGAATGATTTGGTAACTGGAATGCCAAAGAAAGAGTTTACAAGTGATGACCATTGTGTTGCATGCCTGAAAGGGAAGCAACAAAAGGTGTCACAAGTCAAAGGAAATAAACTCCATCACTACACCCCTACACTTATTACATATGGATCTCTTTTGTCCTACTAGTGTAATGAGTCTAGGAAGGACCTCCTATTGCTTAGTGATCATAGATGACTTCACAAGATATACTTGGGTCTTCTTCCTTAGAACTAAGGATGAGACCCCTGAGATCTTGAAGAACTTTATTCTGAAAATTAAGAATTAATGTGATCACAAGGTCAAGATCATAATATGTGATCAAGGAACCGAATTCGAAAACCAACTCCTTGATGCATTTTGTGATGAAAAGGGTATTTCAAGACAATATAGTGCTCCCAAGACTCCTCAACAAAATGGTGTTGTTGAGAGGAGAAACAAGACACTTATTAAAGCTGTAAGAACCATGTTGTCTGACTTTAAATTGCCCATCACCTTCTGGGCAGAGGCAGTCAACACTGCATGCTATGTGCAGAATAGAGTTTTAGTGGTAAAGACTCATAGTAAGACTCTTTATGAACTGTGGCACAAGATAAGATCTTTTATTGGTTCCTTAGATCATTTGGATGTCCTTGGAGATGTTGAAATTGAGGTGAGAACAAGAGGACAAACTTATGACAAAAATGTTTTTCTATACTCTTGTTTCTTGTCTCAAATAGAGCCTAAGAAGATTGATGAAGCTTTAAAGGATGGAAGTTAGGTTGAAGCTATGCAGGAGGAGCTGCTTCAATTCAAGAGACAGAAGGTTTGGAATCTGTGTCCTCTTCCTCAAGGGAAGACTACTATAGGTACCAAGTGGGTATTTAGGAATAAGAAGGATGATAGAGGACTTGTCATCAAGAACAAGACAAGATTAGTTGTTCAAGGGTACACACAAGAAGAAGGGATTGACTACATAAATGTCTTTGGAATGTCCGAGACGTCTATGCCAAAGCTGACTTTCATTAATTGATGCTTGAGCAATAAGGCAAGTTGTTTCTGTAGATGGATCAACTTGAGACATATCCAGCTGGTTCAAGTTTATGTAGATGACATCATCTTTATATCAACCAATCCAAATCTCTGCAAAGACTTTGAGAAGCTGATGAAGAATAGATTTGAAATGAGTGCCATAGGGGAACTCAATTTCTTTCTAGGAATTCAAGTGAAGCAGGTTAACAATGGCATCTTTATAAACCAGTCAAAGTATGTGTAAGACATACTTACCAGATTTCATATGACTGAGTGCAGGGTTGCTAAGACACCCATAGCCAGAAACCACTCTCTAGGACCAGATCTTGAGGGGGAGTATGTTGATGAACATCTATACAGGGCTATGATTGGGTCTCTTATCTACCTCATAACCAACAGGCGTGATATCATATTTCCTACATGTATTTATGAAAGATATCAAGCCAACCCAAAGATGTCACACCTGGTTGCTGTCAAGTGAATTCTCAGATATCTTAAAGGTGCTCCCAAACTAGGCCTTTGGTATCCAAAGAATTTTGATTTCAATCTGTATGCATATACAGATAGTGACTATGGTGGCTGCAATATGACTGCAAAGTCTACATCTACGAGATGTCAATTTCGTGGCGGTAGGATAGTCTCATGGCAATGTAAGAAACAATCCTGTGTGTTTGCATCAACTGCTGAAGCTAAATACATTACTGCTGCAAGATGCTGTGCTCAAGTGCTTTGGATTCATAATTAGATGCTAGACTATGTATTCAACTTCAAGGAGACTCCCATCCACATAGATAATAATAGTGGTATCTCTATTACAAAGAATTCTATACAACATTTAAAGACAATGCATATCAACATCAGGTATCATTTGATTAGAGATAATTTTGAAAAAATGTTGATAAAACTAGTCAAAGTTAACACAAATGAATAATATGCTGATCTGTTCACAAAAACTTTTGATGAGTAGAGATTTAAATATCTTGCATCAACTATTAGGATGATTAACTTTGAGTAGATTTTTCTTAAACTAAACTCAAGATTATTTTTTAAAATGTGTGTCTTAATTTGTCTATATCATTACCATATAAGCCCAGTTTACTTTGGAAGAAAAACTTTTCAAAATGACACCCTTAGAATTTTGAGAATTTTAGATATATTTTCCTTCAGAAGACATCAAGTTGTCTTCAGAAGAAAATTATGTATTCAAAACAAATAACTACTTCTGAGAAATTAACATTCAAAAGAAATTCTGATATATCTTCAGAAGCTTATATTTGTCACTAAGTACTTATATGTAATGAAGGACTATTTTCTTCCGAAAGTAATTAAGTCTTGGAAGATTTATTCTCTCATTGAATAAAATTTCTGATAATTGATATCTTTCAAATCAAAATTTATCTAGGAAGTGAAAATACTCTAAGTATTTTTTCTTCCAAAGCAAAATTCTTGAAAAATCTAAGGAATATCTTCCGAAGACAAATACCTTCCGAAGATTTTCGACTTTCAAGAAAACTACCTTTTTGGTCACTTTTTCAGAGGTAGGACTGACATTCGAATTTCAAACTTTATTCGCTTGCATTAAGTTAGTCTCAAATCCATATTATATATATATATATATATATATATATATATATATATATATATATATATATTTGTACACGGTTCTCCCTCTTTCACTTTCTCCTTCATCTAGAAGATTCGAACCCTAAATTCACCCAAAAACCGACCTTGTTCTTACTTTTCTTCACTTCAGAGCTACTCAAAATGGCCAACCCTGATCCTCAAAACCAACCGGATTTCTCCATGCACTTACACAGGCAACATAATCAAGTTGCTCTATTTTCGTCTAAGAAAGATCCTGGTTTCTCAGACATTTGCCACTTATTGTCTCTAACAACTACCTCACCGCCCTCACAATCAATCCTCCATTATATGAAGATTAACTTTTGGAGTTCTAGAGGACCTACCAAGAGGTTATCTTGGATGGTGGGAAGGTACTGTCTGCCATAGTGAAGGGGAGAACAATATTCATCACTCCAGCCACCATCAACTCTCATCTAAGGCTGGATGATGAAGAAGGTAACTTGTCCTTCCCTAAGTCTACTATTAACAACTTATTCCAGTAGATGGGCTATGAAGGGGACTACTTCATAAGAACCTTTAGAAAAGGTAAGGTCTTATCCAAGTGGAAGTACCTCCTCTATATGGTCATTAACTCCCTATCAAACAAACATGGAGGTTGGGACCAAATTCCCAAGGACCTTTCCTATATAGTCCACGAAATGATTCAAGGGGTCAAGTTTAGGTATTCTCAATTTGTACATACAAATCTGCTTGCAAACTTGGACTCCATAGAATATTATATGTTCCCTAGATATGTTTAATACATTCTTAACTGTGAACTGGGCTCACAGTTAAGGGGAACATGTAATATTCTTAAATTGGGACAGATGAAGCCCAAAATCTTCAAGACAAAGAGAAAGCCTACTGCTGGCTTCTTAGGGGTAGAAACAACCCTGGTCCCAAAAATGTTAGAGCTCATTGCTCAAGGTGACAACTTAGAAACACCAGCCAATATTGAACCCACACCTTCTACATCTACAATCCCCACACAGCTACAAATCACCATAACCTACCAAAGAAAATCCAAGCGAACCCCTGCTCAGTTTACTTAGGTTGAGCAGGACCCCAAATCACTAACCATGCAGGAAGAAGTGGACACTAGAGCTACCATTTCTCCTGAGGAGCAAACCACTCCCATTATTTCTATGATCAGCACTGAGGTTCCTCATGCTCAGCTTGATGAGCTCATAACCCTAGCCTTAAGCCTTTACTTAGAGTCTCAAAACTATAGTGATCAACCTTCAGGGGAATGTTACCATCTCAGTCACTTGACCTCAACCAACCAATACCAGACCTTGAATTCTATGATGATGAAGATATAGGATTCAGCGAGTACCATGAGTCTTTCTTCTCCACCCTGCTCAAAGAGAGATGAGTGCTCCTGCATCACCTATATCTCGCCCACATCATCCACCCACAACTAAGGTGGACCTCCCTGAACCTATTCCGGAGGCCCATATGGAAGAGACTCTCACTTTTGCAAGTGATTGCATCATTTAGACCTCAACCATGACAAGCCAGCCCATTGACACTTCTTTTGAAGTTGTTAGTGTGTAGGGGAAGCAGCCAAGAAACTAAAGCTTGTGATGAGAAAGAAGACCTTTGTCCTATTCTCTTATCCCCCTTTGATTCTTCTGACGAAGATGAGGGGAGTATGCAACTAAAGGTGCACAAACTGTCCAAACTTTGCGCCTATTTAGTTTTCAATATTAGTCACCTAGAATCTCAGTTGACTACCTTACAAAGAAGGGTCAACGACCAGCAACTTGAGATCACTGACCTCAAGAGCAAGTTAGCTGAGAGACCCATCTAGAGGACTCAACCAGCCCTACAAGAACCTGTGGATATGGTGGACCTAACTCCTAGCTCCCCTATGCAAGAGGGTGATGCTACCAAAAAGGGGGAGAAAGTCTTACTTACAATCAAAAAACCTGGGAGTTCCTCTCAGAGTATAGACATAGAGGACTCACCACCCTCACTTGCAGCTGTCCACACTCAACAACCTCCTCAGGTCCATATTTATATGGACTCACTCATTCAAAGCTTGTCTAAGGAGGTTATACTAAGGGCTATGCCTACTCCATCTTACCATGCTTAAACTCCAATAGTGGGATGGAGGTATGATGAAGAAAGGAGAGCCCTGGCAATCTCTAGGTCTCAGGGTCAACAAAAGATCTTCAACTTCTTTAACCTAAGATACTATAAGAGCACCTATCTAGTTGACCTCCTACTTTCCAACCCAAGTCAAAATAGGCAAGATACAAGGTTAACTGATAGGATTCAACAAAGGGTGCTTGAAGACTTCAAGCTGAGAACCAGACTATATAGACAGAGGCTAGCAGGTTAGATTATTGGTCAACTGGATGCTGAGGTGGACCATAAGATTAGCTTCGAATGGGAAACCTTAGCTGAAGGCCCAATAGTTGAGCCTGTTAACCTTGAGATAGGAGCTGCTTCAGCACCCTTCGCAACCATTACCCTCAGTGAGGCACCAGCTAGTGAAGGTGCCTCACAGCCTCTCTCTGGCCAGAGCTTAAGTGTAGCACCAAGTAATGAAGTCTAAAGCTCTCTCCACCCTGAGTCACACAGGTCTGTGAGTGACAAAGGGAAAAGGAAGATGACTCTTGAGGAGATTGAGAAGGAAAAGAGAGAAAGGAAGAGGAAGTCAAGGGGAGAGAGTTCAAGTAGCACCCCTGGCTTCATGAAAGCTGTAATCAGGGCTGCCCCCAGGCCAAGTACTCAAGATGATGAGTTAAGGGTAGCCAAATTCAATTATTTAGGGTCTAGGAACTACAATATTGATGAACTCATCTCTCTCCTCTTGGAGGAATTAAATGAACTGGCTGACATGGAAGTGTCTAAGGAGAGGAATAAAGCTAAGACAGTAGAACTTCTTCTCAAGATCAAAGAAGAAAGAAGGAGAAAGAGAATCTACAAAGCTCCTACCCTCTCCCCAGTTTAGGAAAGTCCTAAGATAAAGACTGTGGCTCAAAAGCAACAAACTCAGGTAGGTAGGGAACAAGATAGACAAAACATGATCACCTACCTGAGTGCCATAGGTCTCTATCAGGAAGCAGACCTTCTTCCCCTGTCATGTGGCTACATTGAGTTCGAATATCTCAAGCAGCTTGAGCAACAAGTGAAAAAAGAGTAAAAAGCTGTAAAGAGGAAGATGAGGGATGAGGCTGCAAGGTCAAGAGCCACCATCAAAGCAAACTTGAAGAAATCTGCTGATAGACAGAAGATGGTGTGCTTCTGGAAGCTGTATGGATTCTCTCGAAGGAGACTTGGTCCAATGTCTATATCCACCACGGATGGGCACATTAGAGTGATCAAGCAGAAGATCAAAAGGGATGAGCTGGTTAACTTGCATTCTCCAACAAGTCAAGCTGCACCTGAAGCTGAGATCAAGGTTGAACCCCATGAGATAACACAACCTGGACCTAGTGCTACATCATAGCCAGCTTCATCTTCTGATCCACAGTAGGGTCCTAATCCTTCTCCTTCTAAATCTATGAAGGACAAGGACCCAACTAAGGAAGACAAACAAGAACAACCTCATACTGTAGGCTAGTCTCCTTAGTTAAAGTTTAGAAAGAGGAAAAGTATGGCCATAAGAATGGACAAGAAGAAGAAGAAGATGTCCAAGGCATCCACCTTTGCACCTCAAGATGAGTCAAAACATCCTGAGGGTGATCAAGAAAAGGATGCTCATCCTACTCCTATTCATGTAGATCCTCTTGCTGCTAAGAAATCCATTGTGTCTTGGATGTTTGCCACCAATCCAGACAGATGGTAAGTTACTAGAGATTAAGGAGGTCAAGACTTGTACTTCTGGCAAAATATACTTGACCTCCCTTTATATGATCTCTATGTCATGAGGAGATACTTTGACAGTCTGAGAAATCCTGACCAACTGATGATAAAAGGAATGGTCTTTATTCTGATGAGGACTGTCAATAGATGAAGATCAAGAATCAAAGGTCTCTTTAGTTTTGGTAGCATCAGCCTAGGGGGAGTTTGTAAGGAATACACTTAGAGGGTGATTCAACCAAAGAACAATCAAAGAGCTCTAAGCATGCACATGTGAAGTCAAGGAAGTTACTTCAGAAGATTTGATATAACTCAGAGAATTATGCTAAGTATCCAATCTTCCGAAGCCAAAAGACCATATCTTTTGAAGCCAAATATGAAGTCTTCTGAAGCTTTAAGGACAAAGTCTTTTGAAGCCAAAGACTGATTTCTTCCAAAGACAAAGAAGACATGCTTTCTCTAAATCAGCTTTTAACAAAATCTGAACAACTTTTCGCAGCCACTTCTGATGACTCAACAACTTATATGAGTTTGTGAAAATTTTATGCTTTTGTCAACTGTAGATTAAGATCTTTTGTCTGTAACTTTTCAACTACATACTTTTATCCTTTTTGTAATACATTAGGATGTGAGCTATGCCTCATAGTTATTGGGAATGGTTTGCCCAAGACATATATTGAATTGATATGGCTAGTACGTTATGATCCAAGTCGGGTCATACCCAATAACAAGCTAGACAAACACCTACAATATTTATTTATGATATGATCATGTAAATAAATATTGACACTTAAAGTATTTAGAAATTGGGTTTCTAAATATTTGCACTAGTGTTATGAATAAATTATATGGATAATTTATTCTAGAGAGAAAGTACTTTGTATTGTTATTCAAATGGTTGAACAAACAATACAAGTGTTTTTGTTCGCATTTCTTTGTTACTCATCTGTATTTACTAATGTGGATGTGTTACTGAGGAAATACGGATGAATGTTCCTCATCCGCATTGACAAATGCGGATGTGCATTTGTGAAAATGCTGAAGGAATTTCTTCATCCGCATTTACTAATACGGATGAGCATTTAAGGAAATGCTGATGAAACTGATCATCTGCATTTACTAACGCGGATGTGAATTTGGGAAATGCTGAGGAACTGTTCGTCGGCATTAACAAATGCGGATGTGCATTTTTGGAAATGCTGATGGAGTTACTTATCCGTATTTTCAAATACGGATGTACATTTGGGAAATGCGGATGAAGTTTCTTCATCCGCATTTATAAATACGGTTAGAGTTTGTTCATCTGCATTTACTAATGTGATGAATATTAGAGAAATACGGATGGGTTAAAGGGATGGGTCCCGCCCACTTTTCTCACTCTATAATTTAGTTACATAGGACGGGCAATGTATGATTGCATTCAACCACTCTCTCTGATAACTTACAACACACACAAAGGTGCAAATCGGTGTTCCTGTACCTTTTCTCTCTATCGGTTGAAGAAAACCAAGAACAGAACTCGATTCAAGTGCAGAAATCCTAGTAACCTGGTGTTTTGTTGGAAGCTTGGGGTAGACAAGCTTGAGGTTTCCTGCTTTGGAAGCTGCCAATCAAAGATCTTTTTCCTCTATCCCATTCGAGAGGTAGATTTCTAAACACCCTATGATTTTTTGTAAGCATGGTTTTTCATATAACGATCCATTACGGGTTTTAACAGATATATAAATTGGTATATATATTAACTGTAACAAGTTTTTTATTCCATTTCCGCTGCATTTTTTATTTTATAAGGATAAAATGACTCTGATAAACTTGTGAAAACCCCTTCAATGGCATCAAGAGCCGGTTATATGGATACATACTTCATCTGGACTGAATTCTTGGTTTCTTGCTATTATTCACCAACAGACCGAAAATTCAGGTTTATGTTTCCATGTTTTTCAAGATTCTACTTTACATGCATATTGTAATCTTGAAAAATTTAATCATTTGGATGATTTAAGTTGTTTGGACAAGAATCATGATATTCGGTTTGTTTATACATTAACCGAAAATCTATGATTCAAGGGGAAAACACTCGGATTTTTGCTTAATTAAAATCTGTGATTCAAAGGGTTGTAATAATTAAAAGTATTTGTTCTTCCTGTTGGCTATGTAATTTATTTATTTTCATTTGGTATGTAAAATAAATAGATTAATTTCATTTCACTTTTACTAGAAAATGTATATGGGATATATAATTTTGTAAAAAAGATGCAACAAGAATGTTTTTCGATTTGGGCTAATTTTGTGCCCAAAGGGCTTTATAGCTCTTAATGGGATTTAAGCCCAATAACCGAAAACATATTTTTAAGGCTCAAGGGGGTTTGGTGTAGAATTTAAGTCCATATGGAAGCTCAAATCGAATGGGATAATCACAACACAAAGTGGACACTTGAAGCATTTGGATGCAGGATCAAGTGGGAGTTCACCGATACAAGTGTTACCCTTAGGAAGGATCTAATAACTCACTTGTTTCGATCAAAAAGTGATGTTAAATTAGTTGGCTATGGTTATGAACTTTTTGTATGTGTTGCTTGTATGGTTGATTTAATTTATTATTCTTGTGATATTTGGATATGCACCGTTAAACAATTTCAAATCAACAAGCTGCAAACGGTTCTTTTGGAAACATTAACATGGGTAATAAAATGGTTTTTGTTGGGTTTTTACAAGTTTTAACAAGGATGTTTAACCATTTAAACAACAAAACGCAGCGGATATAAGGGGTTTAAAACTTGTGTTATATTCTGAAAATAAACATTTATATGTTCAAGAAAACAAACCCAAGAACAAGGATCATATATATATGTGAAAAGAAGTGCTATCAAAACCAACCATAGGATGTACATGAATACTACCTTTCTTGAACAAGCAAGTTAGATACGGATGAGAGGAGGGAGATGATGTTTCTTGAATGTCTAGTCTTCAAAAGAGAAGACCTCAAGCTTGTATACCCACAAGCTCTTGCAAAGCACCAAACTAGTTAGGAAGTTAACACCCAAAACCTTCTTTTTCAAGCTCTAGATCCATGGATATGAGAAGAGCAAGATGGAGAAGAAAGAGTTCTTTTCATGTATGAGAGAGAGAGTGTGGTTGAGTGTGCCTTCCAAGTGATTAAAGTCTTGTATTACAACAAGACAAGGAATCCCAAGAAACCAAAGAGGGCGGCCGAGATTTTTGAAATGGTTTCCCACCATTTTAAAATTTTCACTTTTAATTAGAAGTTACAAGTTTATAAAATTAAACCCTTTTTAATTTTATAACCTAAACACACTTTTACATATTGTTATTTAACTAATTTAAATAACAATACAAATGATATCTCATGACAAAACATCCATATAGTTTGTTCTATCTCAAATGCAATAATTTTAGAAAACCCATTTTCTAAATTGGTGTAAATATTTATTTGCTTGATCATATCAGCAAACAAATATTTATCGGTGTTTGCTAGCTTGTTATTGGGTATGACCCGACTTGGATCATAACGTACTAACCACATCAATCTTGTATGTGTCTTGGGCATATAAGATCCAACAATCTCCCACTTGCACAAGATTCATAGAAGATTGATGCAAGCAGTAAATACCGCCTAACAACGGTTTACTACCCTTAATACGTATGACTAAGTGCCATTCAATAACATCATCCCCTTCAAGTATCTTACTCGAAAATGTTTTAGGTGAATCAATCATCTATCTTTTGTCACAGATGTCATGTTAAATCTTAGAGACACAGAATGATCATTCTCCATTGACTTAACTTTAGCAGGCCTTAGACATCTTACTCTCAACGAATAAGAGGGACAAATCCCATCTTGATTACATACGTCTCTTACAATCACCTCGTGCTATACCTGAATTTAGTCTTATGTACTGCCATGTTTCAGAACAGCGAAGAATTAAGTCAAAGTATAATACCCGGTGAATATCAAGACCCAATATGTATCTCAGGTCAGAGGATACCAAATGATATTCGCCTTTACTCAAATTTACTTATGATCAATTAAGAAGATTCCATGTAGTAATATTTGAGATGCGGGTCAGTCCAATATTTATATCCCATAAATATCTATGAACTTTGGCAGTAACCCTTTGCTATATATTCATCCAAATGAATATCTACCAATCCAAGTTCACAATAGTCTTACCCTCATACTTGTTCCCACAGGTATGAACGACTACGGACGTTTAGAGTAAATGATTTACTCATGGATTAAACATGCAAAATTGGAATATTAGTTGAAACATTATAACCATATAATTCATTCAAGTGATAAAAGGTTCCAATATCCAAATACAAGATCACAAAATCAAATCCAGTCACTAGAATATCGAAGTCCCTTGGCACAAGTATGACCCTCATGCTTTGCCTTTTCAAGAAGCTTCGTGAGTGGATCCGCAATGTTTTGATCCGTGTGAACTTTGCGAATACATATTTTTCCCTTTTCAACTTCATCCCTTATGTAGTTGAATCTCCGCTCAATGTGCCTAGTCTTTTGATGTGCACGGGGTTCCTTGATTTGAGCAATCGCACCCTCATTATCACAAAGAATTTCTAGGGGGTCCTGAATGGAAGGGACAACCCCTAGATCGGCAATGAATTTCTTCAACCATGCAGCTTCTTGAGCTGCTAATGAAGCGGCGATGTATTCTGACTCTGTAGTTGATAATGCCACCACATCTTGTTTAGAGCTCTTCCAAGAGACTGCTCCTCCATTTAGGATGAAAATGTATCCCGATTGTGATCGTGAGTCATCGCGATCAGTTTGGAAACTCGCATCCGTGTAACCTTTTACCACGAGTTCCTCCTCACCAGATCCATAGATTAGGAACATATCTTTAGTCCTCCTTAGGTACTTAAGTATGTTCTTAACAGCCATCCAATGACTATTTCCAGGATTTTGCTGGTATCGGCTTGTCATTCTCAAGGCGCATGACACGTCCGGCCTAGTGCATATCATTGCATACATGATGGATCCTATAGCAGACGCATACGGGATTCCCTTCAATTTATCTTGCTCATCCTTTGAGCTTGGACATTGAGTCGTACTCAATATCGTTCCTCTTTGAATAGGTACCGTACCTTTCTTAGAGTTTTCCATCTTGAACCTTTTCAAGATCTTGTCAATGTATGCACTTTGATTTAAACCTATCAACCGCCTTGATCTATCCCTATAGATCTTTATTCCCAAAATGTAGGCGGCTTCACCAAGATCCTTAATGGAAAAACAGCTTCCAAGCCAGGTTTTTATACCTTCCAAGGTTGGAATGTCATTTCCAAATAGTAGGATGTCATCGACATACAATACTAGGAAAGTGATGATGCTCCCACTAGCCTTTTTATACACACAAGCCTCATCAGCATTTTTGATGAACCCAAATTTAATTACCTCTTCATCAAAACGGTGATTCCAACTTCTTGACGCTTGCTTCAATCCATAGATTGATTTCTTTAACTTGCATACTTTGTTAGGATGTTTTGGGTCGACAAAACCTTCAGGCTGAACCATATAGACATCTTCCTCAAGATATCCATTTAGAAAAGCGGTTTTGACATCCATTTGCCAAATCTCATAATCATAATGAGCAGCTATGGCAAATAATATCCTAATAGACTTTAGCATTGCAACAGGCGAAAAAGTCTCATCATAATCAACCCCTTGAGTTTGAGTGAAACCTTTTGCTACAAGTCTAGCTTTATAAGTATCCAAGTTTCCATGCATATCGGTTTTCTTCTTGAAAACCCACTTACTTCCAACTACCTTGGAGTTAAGAGGTGGTACAACCAAGTCCCACACTTGGTTGTCATACATGGATTGCATCTCAACATTCATGGCTTCAAGCCATTTGTCACAATCCAAATTGGACACTGCATCATGGTAAGTGATTGGTTCATCGGAATCAACCACATAGCACCCATCCATGAAAAATCCATATCTTACAGGTGGATTACTAGTTCTACCAGATTTGCGAACGTTTTGTGTGTATTGATCAACCATTTGATCATTCTCAACATCCTCATGTTGAGTGCTAGTGTCAACCAAACGTGTATCGGGTTGTGGTTCTTGATCCTCCTCAAGATCCACTGTTCTACTGCTAGCTCCTTCCATAAGGAACTTGGCTTCCAAGAACTCACCCTTCTTGGCAACAAACTCCTTTTGTTCCAATGGATCATAGAAATAATATCCCATAGAATCTCTAGGATATCCAATAAAAATACACTTAGTGGAACGTCTTTCTAACTTGTTTGAGGTGGGAGTCTTTACATAAGCCTCACACCCCACACCTTTAAATATGATAGAGATGGAACCCTTCCATGCCATATTTCAAAAGGTGTCCTTTCCACTTTCTTGGTTGGGGCCATATTCAAAATACGGGCCGCAGAGAGCAAAGCAAAGCCCAAAATGATAGAGGCAATGAGCTTCCAGCCATCATAGATCGAACCATATCTAATAGAGTTCGATTTCTCCTTTCGGACACACCATTGTGTTGTGGTGTCCAGGTGGAGATAGTTGTGAGATAATCCCACAACTTCTAAGATGATCTCTAAAAGCATCACTCAGGTATTCACCTCCTCTATCGGTGCGGAGAATTTTTATTGATTTGTTGAGTTGATTTTCTACTTCATTTTGGAAGGTTTTGAACATTTCAAAAGCTTCATCTTTGTGTCTTAACAAGTACACATACCCATACCTACTATAGTCGTCGGTGAAGGTAATGAAGTATCTTTCATTATACCTAGTCATTGGCTTAAAAGGACCACATACATCCGAATGTATGATACCTAATAAATCTTTTGCCCTTTCGGTTTTGCCACTAAAAGGCGCCTTAGTCATTTTGCCTTGTAAACAAGATTCACATACATCAAATGAATCATATTCACTTGCTTTTAAAAGACCATTCTTTTGAAGAGTTTGTATGCGCTTCTTGTTTATATGACCAAGACGGCAATGCCAAAGATAGGTGTCACTCAAATCTAATTTGAGCTTCTTGGTGGTGGTTTGGTACAACGAGCTATCATATAATGTGTTTTCACGAACCAATTCATAAATACCATTAATAGGAGTAGCTTTAAAATAAAAGATGTTATTTAAAGAAACATGAATTTCATTTTCAATAAACATCAAAACATAACCATATTGTCTTAATTGTGCAACTGAAATAATGTTCCTAGTCAAACTAGGAGCATACAAAACATTGTTCAAAATTGCTTCCAAACCATTTGGAAGCTTCAGGATGTAGTCCCCTCGGGCTTCAACTTGAACTTTTGCCCCATTCCCCATGTAGAGGCTAACATCCCCTTTCTTGAAGTTTTTACTTCTTTTGAACCCCTGCAACAAATTGCAAATATGAGTCCCACATCCGGTATCCAATACCCATGTGTTAGAGGATATTATATTTAGATCAATATGAATCATGAAAATTGTACCTGAGGTCTGCCCGGCATCCCTCTTTGCTTTCAACTCTTTGAGATGGACAGGACAATTTCTTGCCCAATGTCCTATCTCTCCACACTTAAAGCATGGGTCATCCGAAGCAACCTTTTGCTTCTTCTCCGCTGGTTTTGGTGGTGGCACTTTTACCACTCCCTTTCCCTTTCTCCCAACGTACCCTTTACCTTTGGCAACACTTGCCTTGGATGCGGGGTGAGGCCTCTTCTTGTTCCCACCTTCATTGATGGTGAGAACGTGTAAACTCCTTTTACCCATGGCCGCCTCGGCTGTCTTGAGCATAGAGTGAAGCTCAGTTATGTTCTTGTCCCAACCATTCATGTTATAATTCATAACAAAATTGTCAAACCTTTTTGACAAAGAGTTGAGGATCAAATCCGTAGCCAACTCTTTCGAGACGGGACAATTCAGCCTTTCGAGGCGGTCTATGTGGCTCTTCATCTTAAGTACATAAGACGAGACCGATTGGGTATCATCCATACGACATGCATGGAGTGCTCGAACCGTTTCGAAGCGCTCTACCCTTGCTTGTTGTTGGAACGTTTCCTTCAACTGGGTTATCATGTCGTATGCTCCGTGATGTTCGTACTCCTTTTGGAGATCCGGAGTCATACTTGCCAACATGAGGCAAGACACTTGGACCGAGTCCTCAATGTATTTCACCCAATTCATGTAGGCCTCTTCATCTTCCTCATTGGGTTCATCGGGAATCGGATCGTCTAAGATATATGACCGTTTCTCTTGCTTG
This sequence comes from Flaveria sonorensis, assembly GCA_025506505.1. Taxonomy (NCBI): domain Eukaryota; kingdom Viridiplantae; phylum Streptophyta; class Magnoliopsida; order Asterales; family Asteraceae; genus Flaveria; species Flaveria sonorensis. The sequence continues at coordinate 18,223,904 of CM046437.1, read as the reverse complement.
AGAACAATTCTCAAGTTTCGAAACCAATCAATGAAATTGTTATGGTTTAGACGCTCCTTTTGGAGAATGGTTCTTAGTGATAGGTTATGAGCGGATGGAATATCATTATTTTCATTGTTGTTGGTGGCCATCTACAAAATTTAACAAGGTTCAATTTTAGTATTTACGATATTATCATATTTAATTATAAATTTCTTTTATGTGTCATACACAAAAAAAAATCTAGAATCCAACGTCACATTTAAATAGTGGTTAGGTGATCTTTATCCTATTATTTAAATTAACAAGGTAGTCAACGTTTGACAATTGCAACCCTTTGCAACTTCTAGAGGTATGGGATCGACTTAAACATCATATGTATAGTCGGCATCTTAATCCCATCAACACCTTTTGTAAACCATATTGTAGGTGATCCATTTAACATGGTTTGCAAACCAAGTTACCCTACTTACACACACATGTGAGTTTACCAATATAAGTGGTTAGGTGATCTTTATCCCACAAATATGGCATTCCCACCTTAAATCACAAGTTCCCTCAAAATGGTTAGGTGACCTTTATCCCATTAAGAGTTTTCAAGTGACTTAAGTGTTGTGTAAAAGGATGGTGATAAACTTGTTTTCAAAAGACATTTTAAGTTTTCATAATTCTAGTTTAGAAAACTCTATGTACCTTGCATTTGCATGCTTTCAAATACATGGTACCCTATGGTTCTTTTAATAAAACCCCTTTTATTTAAAATCATTAATCCTTTTAATAACCTTTTATTAACCACTTAATGATTAAGAACCATTTATTTTCAGCTTGTTATGTTTATAAATTTGTTAGTTATGCATATCCATATATCAAACATCCAACATAAAACAAAGCAACCAGACAAGCACAACCATTCAATCATAAGTGCATAACCATAGCCACTAAGATGACCACACTTGTTTGCCATCACAAGTGTTGTCATTAGGTCTTTCCTAAGGGTTAATAATGACACATTAAAATGTGTCCAAGAACTCCCACTTGAATCCGCATCCAAATGCTTCAAGTGTCCAAGTCTTTTGAGTTCTTCCTTTGTATCTTCCCTTGAGTCTCCAACTTGTGCATCTTCTTTTACAAAAATCATATCCTAATACAATTTTTCTAATAAAAAAAATGCACCTAATCTATTTATTACATAACCAATGAATAAATAAATTACAACCCAAAAGATACAAACACCAAAATTATTATTACAACCCTTTAATGAATAAAACTAAACATGACAATCACATTCATCCAAATCCAAAACACATTAGGTCAAGGCTATGTTATGCACCAAAATATGTATCAAATACAACATCCAAGAACAACCATGAACTCCCTTTTTAACCCTTAAAGTTTCGGCCAACATAAACCCAAACTTTAGGGTTTAGTCCAAACAAAACAATCAACCACTTGATGTTAATCTTTCAAGGTTTATTCTAAAGCATGTAAGATAAAACTTTGAAAGATAAGGGATTCATTTATCCATAACAAAACAGCCCCTAATGGGTTGAAAAAGTCCAACAAAATTAACTTTTCTTGGACTTTTGAAGCAAGTTTTCCACATAACCGGCTCTAGATGCCATTGTTGGGTTTTTACAAGTTTTAACAAAGATGTTTAACCATTTAAACAACAAAACGCAGCGAATATAAGGGGTTTAAAACTTGTGTTATATTCTGAAAATAAACATTTATATGTTCAAGAAAACAAACCCAAGAACAAGGATCATATATATATCTGAAAAGAAGTGCTATCAAAACCAACCATAGGATGTACATGAATACTACCTTTCTTGAACAAGCAAGTTAGATACGGATGAGAGGAGGGAGATGATGTTTTTTGAATGTCTAGTCTTCAAAAGAGAAGACCTCAAGCTTGTATACCCACAAGCTCTTGCAAAGCACCAAACTAGTTAGGAAGTTAACACCCAAAACCTTCTTTTTCAAGCTCTAGATCCATGGATATGAGAAGAGCAAGATGGAGAAGAAAGAGTTCTTTTCATGTATGAGAGAGAGAGTGTGGTTGAGTGTGCCTTCCAAGTGATTAAAGTCTTGTATTAAAACAAGACAAGGAATCCCAAGAAACCAAAGAGGGCGGCTGAGATTTTTGAAATGGTTTCCCACCATTTTAAAATTTTCACTTTTAATTAGAAGTTACAAGTTTATAAAATTAAACCCCTTTTAATTTTATAACCTAAACACACTTTTACATATTGTTATTTAATTTAAATAACAATACAAATGATATCTCATGAACAAAACATCCATATAGTTTGTTCTATCTCAAATGCAATAATTTTAGAAAACCCATTTTCTAAATTGGTGTCAATATTTATTTGCTTGATCATATCAGCAAACAAATATTTATCGGTGTTTGCCTAGCTTGTTATTGGGTATGACCCGACTTTGATCATAACGTACTAACCACATCAATCTTGTATGTGTCTTGGGGGCATATAAGATCCAACAGTTTTATTAAAGGTTAATATTTTCGCAATAAAATTGTGTTTTATTAAAAGAACCTTGGAAATTGGTTTCACTAGTGTACCACACATTTGAATGCATGCAAATGTATGGTACAAAATGTTTTCAGAACTAGAATTAATGGAAACTAACCCCCTTTTAAACAAGTTTAACACCATCCTTTTATACAACACTCGAATCACTTGGGTACTATTTGTGGGATAAAGGTCATCTAACCACTTTTAGGGAACTTGTGTGTTTGAGGTGGGTTTAACATATTTATGGGATAAAGGTCACCTAACCACCTGTATGTGTATACTCACACATGTGTGTAAGTAGGACGACTTGAATTGGAAACCATGTGAATAGGGTCACCGAAGCATGGCGTGCAATGGTGTTGACGGGATTAAACATGCCGACTAAGCATAAAGATGTTTAACCGATCCCATAAACTAGAAGTTGCAAAGGATTGCAATTGTCAAAAGTTGACTACCTTGTTAATTTAAATAATGGGATAAAGGTCACCTAACCATTATTTGAATGTAACGGTGGATTCTAGATTTTAATTATTAATTGTCTATAAGACATGAAAGTATATTAATAATTAAAATGTCTTTTTGTAAATACTAAAATTGAACTTTGTTTATATTGTAGTAATGGCCGCAAATAATAACAACGCTACCTCCCCGATTGTCCATAACCTGTCACTGAGAACTATCCTGGAAAAGGATCGTCTAAACCACAATAATTTCATGAATTGGTTTCGAAACTTGAGAATTGCTCTCAAGCAAGAAAAGAAATCATATGTGTTGGACGATCCTATTCCCGATGAACCCAACGCTGATAATGTTGACGTCTACGAGGATTGGGTTAAGCACACTGAGGATTTTGTGCAAGTTTCTTGCCTCATGTTGGGAACCATGATTCCCGAGCTTCAAAAGGATTTTGAACATCACGGGGCATAGGACATGATTACCCAGCTGAAGGAAATGTTCCTTCAACAAGCGAGGGTAGAGCGCTTCGAAACGGTTTGAGCGCTTCATGCATGTCGAAACCCAATCTGTGTCATCTTATGTGATGAAGATGAAAAGCCATATTGATCGCCTCGAAAGGCTAAGTTGTCCCATCTCAAAAGAGTTGGCCACGGATTTTATCCTCAATGGTCTAACCAAGAAGTTTGAGACTTTTATCATAAATTATAACATGAATGGGTGGGACAAGAGCATTGGGGAACTTCATGTAATGCTTAAAACAACAAAGGCAGGGATGGGTAAAAGGCTTTTATGGGTTCTCACGATCAATGAGGGTGGCAGCAAGAAAAGGCATCACCCCGAACCCAAGGCAAATGTTATCAAAGGCAAGGGATACATCAAAAGAAAGGGTAAGGGAAAGACTAAACCAGGAACCCCAAAACCAAGGCTTAAGAAGCCAAAGGTTACGGAGAACGATCCATGCTTTGAGTGTGGTGAGATAGGACATTGAAAGAGGAATTGTCCAATCTATCTCAAGGAGTTGAGAAACAAGAGGGATGCTGGGCAGACCTCAGGTACAACTTTCACGATCCATATTTAACTTAATGTTATTTCTTCAAACACATGGGTATTAGATACCGGATGTGGAACTCATATTTGCAATTTGTTGCAGGGGTTCAAAAGAAATAAGCATTTTAAGAAAGGGGATACTAGTCTCTACATGGGCAACGGAGCAAAGGTTGATGTCAAAGCCCAAGGAGACTATATTTTGAAGCTTCCAAGTGTTTTGGAAGTCATTTTGAAAAATGTTTTGTATGCTCCTAGTTTGACTAGGAATATAATTTCTATATCCCTTCTGAAACAATATGGTTATGTATTAAAGTTTGTAAACGATGGTATTTGTGGTTTTACGGATGATATATTTTACTTTAAGGCTATGTCTTTTAATGGTATTTATAAATTGGTTCATGATGACTCATCCTTTAATAACTCATTATACCAGTTAAGCACCAAGAAACTTAAAATGGGTTTAAGTTAATTATATCTTTGGCATTGTCGTCTTGGTCATATAAACAAGAATCGTATTCAAATACTTCAAAAGAATGGTCTTTTGGAAGAAAATGAAGAGGGTTCATTTGATAAGTGTGAATCTTGTTTACAAGAAAAGATGACCAAGGAACCCTTTAATGGTACTAACCAAAGGGCAAAAGATTTATTAGGAATCATACATTCAGATGTATGTGGTCCTTTTAAAACAATGACAAGGAATGGTGAAAGATACTTCATTACCTTTATCGATGATTATAGTCGTTATGGTTATGTGTATTTGTTAAGACACAAAGATGAAGCTTTTGAAACATTCAAAATCTTCAAGAATGAAGTAGAGAATCAACTCAACAAAACTATTAAAGTTCTTCATTCGGATAGAGGAGGTGAATACCTTAGTGATGCTTTTAACGATCATCTTAGGAGTTGTGGGATTGTCTCACAACTTGCTCCACCCGAAACACCACATCATAATGGTGTGTCTGAGAGGAGAAACCGAACCTTATTGGATATGGTTCGATCTATGATGGCTAGAAGCATACTATCTCTGTCATTTTGGGGTTTCACATTGCTCTCCGTGGCCCGTATTCTGAATATGGCCCCAACCAAGAAAGTGGATAAGACGCCTTTTGAAATATGGCATGGAAGAGTTCCATCATTATCATATTTAAAGGTATGGGTTTGTGAATCTTATGTTAAGCAGAACACCTCAAACAAGTTAGAAAGCCGATCCACTAAGTGTATCTTTGTAGGATATCCCAAAGACTCGATGGGATATTACTTCTACAATCCAACAGAGCAAAAGATATTTATTGCTCGAAAAGCTGATTTCTTGGAAACAAAATTCCTTATGGAAGGAACTACCGATAGAACAGTGGAACTTGATGAGGATCAAGAACCACAAGCCGATACACGTTTGGTTGATACTAGCAATCAACAAAAGGTTGTTGATAATGATCAAGTGGTTGATCAATACACACAAAACGTTCGCAGATCTGGTAGAACTAGCTATCCACCCGAAAGATATGGATTTTTCATGAATGGATGCTATGTAGTTGATTCGGATGAACCAACTACGTACCATGATGCAATGTCTAATTCGGATTGTGACAAGTGGCTTGAAGCCATGAACGTAGAGATGCAATCCATGTATGACAACCAAGTGTGGGAATTAGTTGTACTACCGCTTAACTCCAAACCGGTTGGATGTAAGTGGGTTTTCAAGAAGAAAACTGATATGCATGGAAACTTGGATACTTATAAAGCAAGACTTGTAGCAAAAGAGTTCACTCAGACTTAAGGGGTTGATTATGATGAGACCTTCTCGCCTGTGGCAATGTTAAAGTCAATTAAGATATTATTTGCCATAGCTGCATATTATGAATATGAGATTTGGCAAATGGATGTCAAAACTACTTTCCTTAATGGACATCTCGAAGAGAATGTCTATATGGTTTAGCCCGAAGGTTTTGTCGATCCACAATATCCTAATAGAGTATGCAAGTTAAAGAAATCAATCTATGGATTGAAACAGGCATCGAGAAGTTGGAATCAATGTTTTGATGAAGAAATCAAAAGGTTTGGATTCATCAAGAATGCTGATGAAGCTTGTGTGTATAAGAAGGCTAGTGGGAGCATCATCACATTCTTAGTATTGTATGTTGATGATATATTACTGTTTGGAAGTGACATTCCAACCATGGAGGGTGTTAAAACCTGGCTTGGAAGTTCTTTTTCCATCAAAGATCTTGGTGAAGCCGCCTATATTTTAGGAATAAAGATCTACAGATATAGATCAAGGCGGTTGATAGGTTTAAACCAAAGTGCATATATTGATAAAATCTTGAAAAGGTTCAAGATGGAGAACTCTAAGAAAGGTTTGGTACCTATTTAAAGAGGGACAATATTGAGTGCATCTCAATGTCCAAGTTCAAAGGATGAGCAAGAAAGGATGAAGGAAATCCCATATGCATCTGCTATAGGATCCATCATGTATGCAATGATATGCACTAGACCGGACGTGTCATGCGCTTTGAGCATGACAAGCCGATATCAGTAGAATCCAGGAAATAGCCATTGGATGGCTGTTAAGAGTATATTGAAATACCTTAGGAGGACTAAGGATATGTTTCTAATATACGGATCTGGTGAAGAGGAACTCGTTGTAAAGGGTTACACGGATGCGAGTTTCCAAACTGATCGAGATTATTCTCGATCACAATCGGGGTATGTCTTTATTATGAATGGAGGGGTAGTGTCTTGGAAGAGTTCAAAGCAGGATGTGGTAGCATTGTCCACTACAGAGTCGGAATACATCGCCGCTTCATTGGCAGCACAAGAAGCTGCATGGTTAAATAAATTCATTGCCGATCTAGGGGTAGTCTCTACCATTCAAGATCCCCTAGAGATCTTTTGTGACAACGAGGGTGCGATTGCTCAAATCAAGGAACCCCGTGCATATCAAAAGACAAGGCACATGAGCGGAGATTCAACTACATAAGGGATGAAGTTGAAAAAGGAAAGATATGTATTCGCAAAGTTCACACCGATTAAAATATTGCGGATCCACTCACGAAGCTCCTTGAAAGGCCAAAGCATGAGAGTCATACTTGTGCTTAGGACTTCGATATTCTAGTGATTGGATTTGATCTATTTAGTATTTAAATATCAGAACAATTGTTATGTTGACTCATATATATATATGATTATGATACTATGAGTTATGTTCCATTTTAGCATGTTTAGATCCATGAATATATTTATTATTCTTAATGTCCGTAGTCGGTCATATTTGTGAGAACAAATATGAAGGTAAGACTATTATTGTAGATGATTCTTGAAGATTAACATTTAGTCTTTATGTGTCTTGTATAGTTTTTTGTCATAGTATAGGGACTATTTCGTAAATATATGTTCCTTTTGTTTTCTTGATAGTATAAATAGCATAGTTAATGTATTGTGTAGGTAACGAGACTAAGAGACTGATAGAGAAAAATCAGTTAGAATGAATTATAACTATTTCTTTCTACACGTGTACTTTCTATGCATTCTATCAATGAAAAACTATGAATTTTTCTGATTTGTTTGCATTGAATTGATTGCATGTGTTTGTTTGATTGAATTGTATCACAATATCATCACAGATCGATCCATTTTGATCCTATCAAATGGTATCAGAGCTGTTGGTTCAGTGATTTGAGTTCTTCAAACTATCAAACTTTTGAATCACTTGAATCTATGATTGATAAGCAATTCAATCTAACAATTGTTGATTTCAGTTGTGTTTCATTATTAGAAACATGAATTGAATCACAATTTGCAGCTCAATTCGTAAAAATTCAGTGAATTGTTCAAATCAGTGTTCGAACTTGGTCTTCATCAGTCGAACTGATTTTCAAGCTAAAAATCGATTTGTTGTTGTTATTTGATGAAATTAAAGTTAGAGGACTGTTAATTGATTGAATTCCTGCCCAATTGGAGGATTTTAGGTCATTTCGTCAAGGTTTGAAGGATTTCAGTTAATCTGAGTTCGTTGAAATCTGTTAAAGTTGGCGCATTAGGTCAAAACACTACTGAAAATTGCCCAAGTGTTTGGGCGCTTGACAGCTGTTCAGGCGTGTCACAACTGTTAAGGCGTTTTTGGTCTAGGCGTTTTACCACCGTGGGGGCGCATTACAACTGTGGTCACGAACTTTTTAGAAACTAATTCTAGGCGCATTTGAACTATTTGGGAGTTTCTTCACCCAGGCGTCTGACAACTGTTTGGACGTTTTACAACTGTTCAGGCGCATTACAAGTTGGGTGTTTGAGAATTTTTCCTAAGGCAATCCCTTGGGTGTTTCTAAGTCAATTTCAGAAGTATCTCAACTGTTTGGGAGCTTCATCACTGTTTAGGCGTATCAACATCAATACTTAGAAATTTTTCAAAAATTTTTCAAAAACTTAAAAAAAAATCCAAAAATATTTTCAATTCATTGTTTTAATTCAAAACTTAAAAACAACAAAAACAAATCTTTTTCTAAAATTAAAAATTAAAAATGGTGAAATCAGAAGACTTAGAGAACAGAGTTCCTAAACTGAAGAACAGAGCTGATTTTAAGAACTGGTCTCTTAGATTGAAACATCACCTTAATTCTATTGACACTAACTTATGGAAGTCAATAGAAAGAGGACATCACATTCCTATCACTTCAGATGGTCCTGATAGAGGGTTTGTCTATACTAAAGACTCTCCAGAACCATACCCTAAAGATGGATTACAGGGTGATGATCTAAGGAAAGTTAAAAATGATATAAAAGCATATTCTCTGATGTGTAAAGGACTACCACTTGAAGTCTTAACCAGATTTGATGGTTATCAGAAAGGATATACCATGTATAAAGCTTTGAAGATAATTTGTGAAGGTGGTAAGGAGATTCAAGATCTTAAGAAGCAGAAACTGAAGAGGCAGTTATAGCTGTTTGAACAATTATCTGGTGAAACTATAAATCAAATGATGAATAGATTCGTGCAACTAACAACTAAGATGTCAACTGCTGGCATCAAAAATGATCTCAAAGATCTAAACTTCAGATTTCTCAATGCTCTTCCATCTTCATGGAAACAAACAGTTACACTGTTGAAGCATACTGAGAAATTTCCTATGGATCTTGATTTGTTGATAGCCAAAGTTGAGTCTGTTGAAATTGATGAAAGCTCAAGGAATAATGACAGAGCAGCTTCAATGTCTCAGTACAAATATGTTACATCTCCAGCTAGTACTATGGAGAATGCCTTCATGGCTAAAAATGAGAGTTTACCAGAAGAAGAGGGTGATCTGTTTGTTGGAGCAGGGGTTCTTTACTGATTCTTCTTATACAAATGCACCTGCTTATACATATCAACCTCAACCTCAGTCTCCTCCTATGCCTCAAAGTTCTAAACCTCAAACTGAGACTCCATCTATTAACTCTGCTAAATCTAGCAAAGTTAAAGATGTCATCAACATCCTATTAGAGGATGAAGAGTACAAATCTGCTTTTACTACTTTTATGGCTAGTTTTCAAGCTTATCAAGGTAGTCATTTAACTCAACTAGATTTTTTTTTGCAGGACTTATTCGAGATGGACCCAGATGATGTGAAGGAAATGGATCTGAATTGGCAAATGGTGATGATTGCATACAGGACATAGAAACACTCTTATGTCAACAGGAACTACAAGCCAAGTGCTAACAAGACTGTTGGACTTGACAAGTCTAAGTCAAGGTGTTTCAACTGTAATAGTTATGGCCACTTTTCAAGGAAATGCAAAGCTCCCAGAAACAAAGGAGGAAATAGCCAATCGAGTTCAAGCAATCAGAGGTTTCAACAATCATCTTAGAAGACATTCCAAAAGCCATACCAAAGCTTACCAATGACTAAAATTAAAGATGAATCAAAGTCATCTGAAGAGTCAAAGAAAGCTCTAGTTGAAAGATGGATATGATTGGAGTGCTTATGCTGAGCAATTTACTGCTGATCTAACTTCTAGTTTATCTCTTATTACAGAAGTTCAAGGAGAAGATTGGTCAGAAGATAGTGATCCAAAGGCTAAATATGATTTTGAGAATGAAGAAGAACAATACGATTGGAGTGATAAATCTGATCCTAAAGAGGATTCAGAAGAAGTTGCATTGATGGCAAAGTCAGATCAACCAAAGGTTGAAAATTCATCCTCTAACTCTGAGACCTCTCCTCCTAAATATCCTGAAATACCATCAGAAGTAAGAGAAAAATTATGCACAAAATCTTGCTTTGAAAACGTTGAATACTATATAAATTACTCATATAAAATATGTGAAAAACTTAAGCAAGAGGAATTGATGAATAATATACTCAAAAATGATCACAAAGTGTCAGATGAAAAGATCATTTCTTTACAAACTTCATGGAACAAAACTTTGAAAGAACTAGAAGTAGTTTCAAAACAACTTGAAGAAATGACCAAGAACTTAGAACATGAGAAAATAGCACATGCTGCTACTCAAGTTGAACTTGCTAAGGTCAAAAGTTCCAAAACAATCGTGGAACAACTGGTAAGTGAAAGAAAAGATAAACAAAAAGCAAGACTAGGTTTCACTCACGAACCAATGCTTGAATCTATAACTAACACTTTGCCAGAAAACTTTAATACACACGATCACTCTCCTGAGAATAAGGCAAAACTCAAAGCTTTCCAAAACAAGAACAAGATTTCTGATAATGAAGAAGAGAAAGCTAATGTAGAAATTTTTGAAGAAAAGGATACAGAAAAGATCAAAAACGGTCATCCAATAAAAGTTAAATCATATGAACCACGACCGAAAAGTAAGAAAATTTTTGTTTCTAAAGAATCTGTATTGGAGGAAGTCATCATTAAAAACAAAGATAAGACAAAACAAAAAGAAGAAACATCTGAAGACTCAAGCTCTTATGAACAAAAAGATCAAAAAGAGAAAGAAAATGAAAAGGAATCTTCAACTGAAGATGTTCAATCTCAAGTAAAATCAAGTTCCACAAAATCAAAGAACTAGAGAAGAAGAAGAAAAATGAATAAAGCTAAAAATGATCAAATTAAAGAAAATCAGACACAGACAACAAATCAAACAAATAAATTTAAACCAATAAAATTTGTGTCTGCTGGTATGTTAAACATGAATTCAATTCAAGATGTTAAGCAAACTCCTAAGAACAAATCAACCTCTGATCTAAAAACAAGTTCAGATTCTAAGTCTTCCGCTGTCGTTAAATGATTTGTGTCTAAGGAATCAAAGAATGAAGTTCATATAGAAAAGCCAAAACTAAATATGCAAAAGAATAAACTGTTAAATCAAAAGCAACAGATTAATTTTTTGACACCACAACCAAGACAAGGATCAAATGTTGCATCAACATCGAAAATCAATAAACAGTTGTTCAAAACTCCACAGAGGTACTACGAAATCTGTGACATGTATAATCACAACACTGCTAAATGTTTTTTTAATAAGTATTGTCACATATGCGATATGAGAAATCACTCAACATCAGAGTGTTATTTTAATAAGTACTGTACCTTCTGTGATAAACAGACTCACAACACAAAAAATTGTTACTTTAGAAAGAATTGGCCAAGAAAAGGATTTTATAATACATAACTGAGCAAAGGTTATGTTAATTCTCAGTTTAAAAGAAATCTAACTGTCAGTTTTCAAAGATTAACTAATCAACCTTCCTTAGGCTTGAGATCTTTCCAAAGAAATGACTCTGTGAGACCAAAACAATTCATTCACGATCAATTCATTCCAAGGTCAAAAATTGGTCAATTAAATGATATGAATTTTCTTAAAAATGATCAAAAATTTTTGAATCATAGAATTGGCAATTTCATTTAAAACAAGCCGGATGTAAACAAACTTCATTTCAAACAATTTACAATTGTTGATAAGTTTGGAAAACCCAAGACCATCTCGGCTTGGGTAGATAACTCAACTTAATTTCTTTGTTTTGCAGGTACGCCCGAGAAGATCAATCAACACATGGTATGTGGATAGCGGGTGTAGCGGCACATGACAGGCAATCATGCCTTGTTACAAGATTTTAAGTTAAAGGATGGTATGCATGTCGCCTTCGGTGGTGACGCAGGAGGAAAAATCACAGGAGAAGGAAGAGTATCCAACGGGATAATAAGCTTCGATAAAGTCAACTTTTGCTCATAGTTGAACTTTAATTTGTTAAGCGTTTCCCAAATTTGTGATAAATCATATTCTGTACTTTTTGATGATTCTTTTTGCTACATTTTGAAGCCAGGTTTTCAGATTAGCAAAGACTGGGTGGTTGTTAAAGCTGTTAGGGATCGAGATGTGTACAAACTGGATATGTCTCAAGTTGATCCATCTACAAAAACAACTTGCCTTTTTGCTCAAGCTTCAAATGACGAAAGTCAGCTTTGGCATAGACGTCTCGGACATTCCTACTTTAAGAATATGAACAAACTTGTAGCAGGAAATCATGTTATCGGCCTTCCATCAAAGAAGTTTGCCACTACTGATCTCTGCTCAGCATGTTTAAAGGGGAAGCAACACAGAGCATCTTATAAGCCCAAGCAAATAAACTCAAACTCCAAACCTCTCCAGATGTTACATATGGACCTTTTCAGACCAACAAATGTAAAGAGTATTGGAAGAAAATCTTATTGTTTAGTTATCATTGATGACTTCACAAGATTTTCATTGGTTTATTTTTGTATGCAAATTCTGAAACGGCTGAATTATTAAAAAAAATTATCAAAAAAGTTGAAAACCAATTAGAACAAAAAGTAAAAATAATAAGAAGTGATAATGGAACGGAATTTAAAAATGCTAATATTAACATGTTTTGTGCAGAAAAAGGAATTGCTCATCAGTTCAGTGCTCCCAGAACTCCACAACAAAATGGAGTTGCTGAAAGGAAGAACAAAACTTTGATTGAGGCTGCGCGATCCATGTTAGCAGATGCAAAAATTCCTATCACTTTCTGGGATGAAGACATATCTACTGCGTGCTTTGTATAGAATCGTACTTTAATTGTGAAAGACAAACTTAAAACTCCATATGAGTTGATGTTTGACAGGAAACCAAACTATATAGATTTTCTTAAATCTTTTGGTTATCCGGTTATGATTTTAAATTCAAGTGATTAGCTAGGAAAATTTGATGCAAAATCTGATGATGGATTTTTTGTTGGATATTCATCTGTTTCAAAAGCCTATCGAGTTTATAACTCTATGACAAATGTTATATTTGAAACATTCAACGTTAAATTTCTTGAAAATTCTTTTCCATCAGTTTCAAATGGTCCAGCCTAGTTATTTGATTTAGATTCATTGTCAAACTCTATTCAATATAACTTGTTTAATCAATCTAACTTGTTTGATTCTACAGGTGAGAAGAAACTTTAAGGAGATCTCGGTTCTTTCATTGATGATTCAGATTCTGATGATATGGATGATTCAAGCCCAGATTATCTATTTTTCTCTTTTGTCAAAGATTCAATAATTTGATTTAATGATAATGATGATCTCTCTCAACAAGATGGAGATCATTCCATTTCAGAAAATCAAGAAGTTTCACAACCTATTCCTAATGATGGTACAGAAATTGTACAACCTGAGTCTGGAACGTTATCTATTTCTAGTGATGTAGTTGATTCTGGTAATCTTGATTACTTCATCAACTCACCGACTCAAGTTCTCAATTTCAATCCACATTCTTCAAACCTATTGCATCAGCTTTCTAACGTGAACCAAACCAATCGGAATGTTCATGTTCAAGGAAATGAGATTCCAACATCTCGTATTCACAAGAACCATCCAATGTCTCAGATTATTGGTCCATTGAATGAGAGAACAATAAGAAGTAAATCAGAACAAGCAAATCTTTGCTTATACTCATGTTTTCTTTCTCAAATTGTTCCTAAAAACGTTACCGAAGCGTTAAAGGACAATAGTTGGATTGAGGTTATGCAAGAAGAATTACTTTAATTTCGGAAACAAGAAGTGTGGAATCTTGAGGATTTACCTGAAGGAGAAAATGCCATAGGCATAAGATGGTTGTTCAGATACAAAATAGATGATCGAGGAATTGTTATTAGAAATAAAGCAAGACTAGTTGCACAAGGATACACCCAAGAGGAAGGAATAGATTATGATGAAGTATTTGCTCTAGTTGCAAGACTTGAATCAATTCGTGTCTTCCTGGCTTATGCATCATTCATGAAATTCAAGGTGTATCAAATGAACGTGAAAGGTGCTTTCTTGTATGTACCAATCACCGATGATGTGTTCGTAAAGCAACCTCCGGGTTTTGAAGATTCAGAATTTCCACATCATATGTACAAGCTTAGCAAAGCTTTGTATGGACTCCATCAAGCCCCTAGAATCTGGTATGAAATGTTATCACAGCACTTAATCCAACATGGATACACATAAGGGAAAATCGATCCGACTCTGTTTATCAAGAAGGATGCTGATGATCTTTTATGTGTACAAGTGTATGTCGATGATATCATATTTGGTTCTACAAGGTCAAAATTGTGCAATGAATTCAAAGAAATAATGAAGTCTTGATTTCAAATGAGTTCTATGGGAGAAATAAATTTCTTTCTTAGACTTCAAGTTAAGCAATCTGCAGATGGTATATTCATTAACCAAGAGAAGTTTATCGACAAGCTCTTGAATAAATTTAAGCTGCAAGATTGTCAGTCCATCAGAACTCCAGCTGACGTAAACACCAAGATTAAGCCTGGTCCGAAAGGAAAATCTGTAGACCAAACTTTATACAGATCTATGATTGGTTCATTGATGTATCTTACTGCATCTAGACCTGACATAATGTATGCTATTTGTTTCTGTGCCAGGTATCAATCAGACCCGAAAGAATCTCACTTAATTGCTGTCAAACGCATATTCAGATATCTCAAAGGAAAACCGGCCTTAGGGTTATGGTATCCTTATGAAGGAAACTTCGAGTTATATGGGTATACTGATAGTGATTATGGAGGATGTTGTTAAGATAGAAAATCAACTACGGGTGGGTGTTAGTTTTTAGGACCTAGATTAGTCTCATGGCAATGTAAGAAACAAACAAATGTCTCTGTTTCAACCGCAAAAGCTGAGTACATAGCTGCTTCAGCAGGATGTTCTCAAATCCTTTGGTTACAAAACCAATTGCTGGATTACGGGTTCAACTTTCTTAAAACTCCAATTTACATTGATAACACTGCTGCTATGTTCATTACAGCTAATCTTGTCCAACATTCAAAAACTAAACATATCGAGATTCGAAATCATTTTCTCAGAGATAACTCTGAAAAAGATTTAATCATTCTGATTCAAATTGCTACTGAAAAATAGTTGGCTGACCTTTTTACTAAAGCCTTCTTACCAGGACGGTTTGAGTATTTGGTAGAGTCAATTGGTATTATTAACCACATTTAAAAAACTGGTTTTTGAGCATTTCAGTTAATTGAGTCTACATCTGATCAAAACCCTTCCTTACCTGATTGCCTGATTGTATTTTATGTGTGCATGTTTCTTAAAAAACACAAAACCAAATACAAAATTAGAAAATTGAAAAATCAAAAGATAAAAAATATAAAACAAAAACTACAAAAATAGGGTTTTTCTTTGTTAATTCATTATTTAGGATGAATCTGTCATTGCAATATGTGAGAAATGATAGATACATTAGTTTGATCAGTTGCATACTTTGCTTTCGACTAAAGTCTAACATGATCAGATATGATGTGCAAGTAAGTTCATGCAATTAGACTGAAAAAGTAAATTCTTATGATTAAACTAAATCACTCATGCATTCATGTCTGTCTATCTTAGCACTAATGAGTAGTGTTGATTTCTCAAATTGATTGCTTGTTAAGACATAATCTCACACCTGATGGTGATATGAATAACCATTGAGCTCTAATTATTTAATGCATCTAACACTTCTCTGTTATGAGTCATAGACCTGAAGTGATAAGATATCCTTTGTTGTAAGTGATTACGGACCTGGATATTCTCACTGATGCAACAAGATGCCAATGTGCACAAACATCAATTGAGATCTGGTTATACTATATGTCAGGTTAACAAGTTGAGAATAGTGACTTCTTGCATATCTTTATGAGAATTAACCTCTCTAAGTCTAAGTGTGACTGCATAATGTCATATCTAATTGTACCTTAAACAGTCCAAGAATTGAAAAAGTAAGTGTGCTGAATATCTTGCTAAATGCACTCATTTTCTGTCCTTAGATCTCGTGTCTCCTTTGCTGTAGAAATGCTGACCTGGAACACACTTGATCAGGATTTATTCACTGTCTATGACTATCCATCAATTTTTTATTTCAATGTGCTGATCTTAACTAATATGATCTCACTGCAGACATTGATTCATTTGTAAATATTAGATTTTTATTCTGCTTCAATTTTGATTTTTGTATGTTTTCTGTGTGCAGGCATATTAACAATGATTAGTGTGATCTTCATGTGACAAAATCAAGAAACTTCTAAGTTTTGTTAAACTTAAAAGTTTACGAGGAGTAAAAAAAGTTAAAAGGAAAAGTGTCTAAGAAAATTGATTTTCAAATTTCAAGATATGAAAAATCAAAATTTAATATTTTGGATGGAAAGGATGAAGCTAAAATGTTCAAGCATGCGTGTGTTTGACATAATGTAAAAATGAACCTGAAAAATATTTTAAGTGAAAAGCTTCTTGCAACATTTTAAATGAGATTATTTGTTAAAACTAGAGACTAAAATGACAGAAAATTATTTTGTAAAAATTAAAACAAAAATAAAAGGTCAAAATATAAAAAAAAGATTAAAAAAATCAAAATAAAAATTAAAAATTTTGAAATGTAAAAAAAAATCAAAATTGAGGGTCTATTGTGTAAATTTTGGGTGAGAGTCAAAATTTGACAAATTAAAGTCAAAATTTGATAAAATTGTTTAAATATTAGTATTGAACAGTACTAATATGTCTAAACAGTGTACAGGTGGAAGATCAAAAAATTACAAGTGTTAAGACACATGAAAGTCATCTCATGCGCCTAAACAGTGTTAATAAGTCCAGGATTAGGAGCATGATGGTTTTTCAGAATTTATACAAGTGTTAGGCGTTTTAAACATCCTCATACGCCTAAACAGTTGTCATAAGTCTGAAAATTATGGTCAAGTGTTGGGCGTTTTGCCTTTCTAATGCTCCTAAACAGTATCCAGACTTTAAAGAATTGGGCGTATCAAGTGAAAAATACCAAGTGTGGGTGTTTCAGCAAGACTCATGCACCTAAACAGTGCAAAAGCTCCTAAACAGTGCCTATGCATCTGAACAGTGTTCATGCGTCTAAGCCCATGCGCACAAACAGTGCTCGTGCGCCTAAATACTTAGTGTAAAATTCATTATCATGCGCACAAACAGTGTTCATGCGCTTGACCTCATGCGCATAAACAGTGCTCATGCGCCTTAAAATTTCACCTAGTATAAAAGCAACACTTTGTGATTTCAGACATTTCATTCTCAAAACCCCTGAACACTCATTAACCCAGACATTCGATGAACCCTGATTCACAAATTTCAATTGATTTCTGATCTTGTCTTGCATTCAATAGTCTATATATCAGATTCTAAACGTAAGTTTATGATCAAAATCACAGGAATTTCAGTTTAATAGGTTGATTTGATTTGGGCGTATCGAACCTATTCGGGCGCACGAACCCTAGTTGATTGAATCTGTTAAACTTGTGAATGAAATGAGTATAATGAACTGAAATTGATGATTAAATGTTAATAGAAACATGATTGCGACCTTGTTAATGCATTTAAATCTGTTTTTCGTTGAACTTCAATCTGTGATGATTCTTCATTAGTCGTATGATGAAGATGAACAGTCATGTTCGAATTTTTTTTAAAATGAAAAATTGATTAACAAAAAAAATTCGTGTTACAAATCTATTTTGTGAGATAAATTTGAGGATTAAAGTGTGTATAAATCATAAACAAACTAACTTGAATGATGATTTTTTCTTGAACAGAATGTCAAACACTTAGAATTTTTAAGTGCAAGTTAGTCAAAAATGTTTTAAAACATATTAATTCTTTAAATTTTAACAAACATCAATTGATTTTAATTGATAATATTCAAGTTTCTAAATTTCTTGTTTTATTTTTGCATATGGCTGAATTAAAATTCGAGCCTAAACACAATGTTGCTGCTTTACTGAATGAAGAATTAAGAGATGCTGTAAGGCCCCGATCCCGGGACACTCACAGTTGGATAATCATCGCACATAAAACATATAATTTACATTTACAATTTCTAAAACATTGTAGCGGGATAAGTTTAAACCATTTAATTATAATTGCTTTTGCAAAATAATACATTGTAGTTAACTGTTACAAAAAATCATAATTTGTATTACATCACAAAAACATTATCATAACATGAAATGGATGCCATCCAAAATAATTCAAGTAGCTTCCCCGTGCCATCCACAGCAACATTACCTGCCAACTGGAAACACATAAAAGTCAGCGTTGCTGAGTGAGTTCTAGTTTTATAAAATAAAATACTTTTCTTTCGTTTAAAACCATTCTTTACTTTCATACACGATCATACAACATACGTACACATAGATAATATCATTATTATCTTCCATTACCATTCATTACTTTCATATCATACATTTCATTCATTAACCTTCCTTCGTTCATTCCTTCCAGATCAATGTCATCAGCTATACCCCAAACGTAGGCACAAAGCTGGTACTGGGCCGAAGTCTATAAATTGACCCCCATTCATTGCGTACAAAGCCTGGCACCAGTACCGGGGCAAGCGACAAGGATCCCATACATAAGTTTACCCCAAACGTAGGCACAAAGCGGGTACTAGGCCGAAGTCTATAAATAGACCCCCATTCATTGCACACAAAGCCTGGCACCAGTACCGGGGCTAGCGACAAGGATCCCATACATAAGTTTACCCCAAACATAGGCACAAAGCGGGTACTGGGCCGAAGTCTATAAATAGACCCCCATTCATTGCGCACAAAGCCTGGCACCAGTACCGGGGCAAAACTCATCCATTAATTCATTCTTTCTTTAATGCTTGCATTCTTTCATACTTTACGTTCCTCTTTTCATTATCTTTCCGCTTTTCATTACATACTACTTTATGTTTATTGATATTAATCATACCACGCAACACCACAGAAGATAACATACATAACAAGGAACATAACATAAACATAACCATACCATACATAGCATCATCACATCACATATGACATCATAAAGTCAACTTACATCACCCCCGGGAACCTCCCAAGTCAAAGCCTACACTTTACCTTTTCCCCAAAATTTCAGAAAATAATCTAAGTCTTAGGCGCATGGGCACTATGCAGGCTCATGGCCTTCTGGGCGCATGGAAACACAGGCGCATGGGAAAGGTTCTGGGCGCATGGGCACTATTGGGGTGCATGACCCAACACTTAGTCATTCTAGGCATTTCTAGGCGCATGGCACTATGCAGGCGCATGAATGCCTAGGCGCATGGGCAGTTTTGGGCGCTTGGACACTTAGCCAAATTCAGCCTATTCTAGGCGCATGGGTACTACTTGGGATTATGGGCCAAATCCAGGCGCATGGGCAACCAACTCATACTCATGACATCATAATCAGTCCCAACATCACCAATTCAACATGTTCTAACTTAGTTCTAGCATTTAACCATCATAATATGAACATGGCATCATCATAACATCAAGAACACCCAAAATCATAACCCACCCACATTCACACATACACATTCATACGGGTATAAAACCCACATTCATAAAAACATATATACATGCATTTCCAGCCACAAAATCAGTTAAAACATGTAAAAAGGGGGTTCTAGAACTCACCTTATGCAACTTTCGTGTAGACTCTTCACACCCGAATGCAAATTTGAGTTCAATCGCCTAGAAACCCACCAAAAACACGCACACACACCCAAACACATAAACACACATAAGCATACAACCGAGGCATAGGCCGGCCAAGAACAACTTAAAATGATGAATTCTTATCTTGAATTCGAATTCTCCTTCTTCTTTCTTCAAAGTCCGAATTCTGCTCTTCTTCTTTCTCTCTCTAGAAAATCTAAATGCAAAAAGGTGAAAAGTAACATGGCATGGGCGGCCATATTGCTTTTGTACAAAATTATATTATATTTTGTACTTTGCACACTTTTAACCCCTCCATTTGGGTTTTATTACATTTTCTTCTTTTCTTCACTTTTATTCTTAAAAATCTGGGTGTTACAAATGCTGTGGGATATGAAGAAATAATCAGATTTTTACTGAGAACAAAGTATGTTTATACCATGTGTTATCAGCCAATCATCTATGCAAGACTAGTCAAAAAGTTCTTGGACACTGCATCCATTGAAGTTAATGATGAAGGGAGAAAAGTAGTGAGAGGATTCATTATAAACTTCAGAATGATTGAAGTATCTAAAGAGTCCGTAAGAGAAGCTTTAAGATTGGGACCAAATGATCCTGAGGAGTTAGCTAAATTGTCATTTAATGAATGTAGAGAGACATTTATGGCAATGGGTCATCCTGATCACTTTCCCAAGAAGCAATTTTTTCGAGCAAGAGTTTATAATCACTGGAAGCTTTTATGTTATATATTTCAACACCGTATGTCCAAACGGAGTGCTAGATGGAACTCTTTCCCAGTAGATATAGCATCTCCTATTGTAGCACTTGCAACTAATCAAAGATTTAATATGTCAAAGTGGATTCTAAACGGTTTTATCTTTAATTTGGAAAAGGGAACCAGGAAAAAGTACCTAATGTACCCAAGATTCTTACAGATGATTATAAATGAAGAGCATCTAGATATACGTGTAGATGGAGTGAGTGGTTAAACTTTGATGCTAGAATACATGTCTGAGAGTTTTTATAAGAGACTTGCTATAGTCACTGGTGCTCAAAATGTACCATTGTTTGATTACATAAGCAATATGGCTAATGATGAAGTTGACATTACTTTTGATCACTATCATTTGATAGAAGAAGAACCTATAGACCCTAATGATCTCACTGAAGAATTGCCTAATAATGATGACAATGATGATAATGATGTTAATGATGATGATGAAGAGAGTTCAAGTTCTTCTGAAGATGATAATGGTGATGATGATGGTTATGATGATGATGTGATGGAATTAGTTCATGATGATATACAAGAAGCTGAGCAAGTTACTGAAGAAGCTCATGAAGAAAGACATGATGATGTAGATGAAACTGAGTCAGCTACTGAGGAAATTCTTGAGGAAATTGATGAAAATGTACAAGAAATTGACCAAGTTATTGAAGAAATTCATAATGATGATACTGAAGTTAATCAAAGTGAAGAAATTGTTGGAGATAGTCAAACTGTTGATGAGATAGTAAGTATGATTGAAAAGATGGTAGATACTAATGAACAGTTTGAATTTAATGAGAATATTCAAGAATTTGAAGTTGTTGAAACTGTAATTCATAATGAATTTGTGAATGAACCTCAACAAGAAGTTAACGTAACAGATGAAGTTAATTTTCAATAGATTATTGATGAGCTGAAAGAAGAAAATTTGAAGCAATTGAAAGTGATTGAAGATTTGAAAGAAGTTAATGAGAAATTAGAAGAAGAATTGATAAAGAAAGATGAAGTGATTGAAGATTTGATGAAAAGCAAAGAAGACAATGTGAAAACATTTGAGGTAATGATGAAAGATTATGATTCAATGGAAGAAAAGCTTAAGAAATTGAATGATGAAAATGAAGTTATTAGAGAAGAATTGGAAAGGATGAAAGAAACACAAAAGTCTCCGTCTCCAGATTTGATGATTATTTTAGAGAGTAATCCAATAGATGTTAAGAAAGTTCCTGTTTTAGATAAAGGAAAGAGGAAAATAGACGATATTGATGTTTCAGTATTACCTGAATCATCATCCAAAGTTCAAAAAGTGATTGATGAGCATGCAAGTATAGATGAAGAAGATTCGGATATACAAGAAACCATTGAAGCTTTAGATGAAATAGAAGTTGAATTTGATGATGACTGGTATAATGAAGTATTAGATGATGAAGATTTAGTAGAAGCAAATATTAATAAGCATTATTCACCGATTGATATAAGCCATGATGATATACCTGTTAATGTTGAAGAAAGGTATAATTATCTTATCAGAATGAAGTACAATAGAGTTTTTCTTGATGGTTTAACTGTGTCTTAAGTTAATGAAGAGTTTAAGAATTGCATAGCTACTGAATCAAGTGCACCAATTGATCTGGATGAGATTATAATGGAATACGGGGAGTGGAATCCATTACGGGAGAGCATTAATATTGAAGAACTGACTACATCTAAGTTGCATCATCCAGATCCAAATGATATGAATGTTACTGCATTAAGGACATGGTTACAATCAAGAAACTATCCATGGAAGAAGCTCAAGAGATTACAAGCCAAATCATTATGAAATTTGGTAAGGAACTTTCAAGAAATAGAAAAACAGACTAATAGAATGATTGTGCTTGATACTGATAATCCTCAGTATCTTAAGATCACGAAAAGAACGAGGATTCTGAAACCTCAAGAAATTCAGTCTATGGCAATGAATAGCACAGTGTATGAACGAAGAAAGGAGCTTATGAGAATGTTTCCAGAGATTGAAAGGCAAGGTTATCAAGTCTCTATGGAACAAAAGCAATTGTGGAACAAGGCACGTTCATGCGGAGACCTAGTTTGCAATGTATTGCAGAAAGGGCAATCTATTTCA
The DNA here is from genome assembly GCA_025506505.1 of Flaveria sonorensis. Taxonomy (NCBI): domain Eukaryota; kingdom Viridiplantae; phylum Streptophyta; class Magnoliopsida; order Asterales; family Asteraceae; genus Flaveria; species Flaveria sonorensis. The sequence goes on along the minus strand of CM046437.1, from coordinate 18,201,080 downwards.
GAACTACTCAATGCTATGATTGTTCCTGATACTACAAAAGAATTGAAGATCATTGCATGGAAATATGATAAGATTTTTGATGCATTTTTGATCAAAAGGGTAAATGCAATCTGTGACGTTTATCATTTTTTCTCAAGTATCATAAAACTTTCTGTTCAAGATCTCAAAGAGTTGAATAAATTTCCATTAATTAATCCATATAAAGCTAACCATGGAGAAAACTTTGTGCAATTGTTGAATAGAGGAATAACTCGAATGAGTTCATTTTTACAAACGAGGTGTGATCAGGAAGATAAGGAATATTTTCAAACAATAAAGAAGAAGAGAAAAGGTGTTGAGAAAGACGTAGGAGAAGAAAAGTTCTTAGACGCATTCAGTGATCAATATTTTGAAAAAGTAACAAATCCAGGACTCAAAGTCATTGATGGAACACAGCAATCGAAACCAATCTTGAGGTGGTTTTATAATTCGGATACATTTGAGCTGAAGTTAGTACGAGATTTGAATAATTGGGATCACGATATGATTTCTTTATTTGGTGTTTTTGAGTTGAAGCTTTTGCATCTTAGTTACATTTCATTCTTGTCTATACAGAAGTTTGAAAAAGTTGTTCCAGAAACGGCTGAGAATGATAAGAAGTATTTTGTTGTCAATCATTAAAGTGATGAATGCGGTAATGGAAAGGATATCTTTGAGGAAAGCATTGGCATATGCTAAATTGTGAAGAAAGATATTAAAGATATTGAGTTCATGAGAATATCAATCAAAGGAGTTTTAGAGATTCACTATAAAGATAATCCAAACCCTATAGAGTGTTATGCTAACGTGGATATTGTAGGTCTCTCAAAGCAAACTTTGGAAGTGATGAATAGCATGGAGATAAAGACGAATGAAGCTAAACCGGAGCAAGGAATTTTAGCTAGCAAGTTTAAGTCAGCTATTGCTAAAGCTCTGAGAGAACAAGAACTTTATAGAGAGAAGCCAGTATTCAAGATTAAAGAAGAGCCTGAAGACTTCTTTAATTTATGAAGACTGAAGACTGGAGATAAAGCATGGAGACTGAAGATAAAAGAGAAGACAAAGACACAAGATAAGAAGATTGAAGGCAAAGATCTGAAGACTGAAGATTGATTTTGAAGACCGAAGACAATGTCAATCTTAAGGGGAGTATTGTAGATGCTTCTTGAAGATTAACATTTAGTCTTTGTGTGTCTTGTATAGTTTTTTGTCATAGTATAGGGACTATTTTGTAAATATATATTCCTTTTGTTTTCTTGATAGTATAAATAGCATAGTTAATGAATTGTGTAGGTAACGAGACTAAGAGACTGATAGAGAAAAATCAGTTAGAATGAATTGTAACTATTTCTTTCTACACGTGTACTTTCTATGCATTCTATCAATGAAAAACTATGAATTTTTCTGATTTGTTTGCATTGAATTGATTGCATGTGTTTGTTTGATTGAATTGTATCATAATATCATCACAGATCGATCCATTTTGATCCTATCAATTATGAACATGGATTGGTTGATATTCATAAAATATGAATATAGAGCAAGAGGTTGCTACCAAGGTTCATAGATATTTATGGGATACAAATATTGGACTGACTCGCTCTCAAATCTTACTGCATGGAATTATGTAATTGATCATAGGTAAATTTGAGTAAAGGCGAATATCATTGTATCCTTCAACCTGAGATACATATTAGGTTTCGATATTCACTAAATATTATACTTTGATCTAGTTCTTCGTTGTTCTGAAATATGAATAGTACATAAGGCTTGTTTTAGGTGTGATACAAGGTGATTGTGAGAAACGTATGTAGTCAAGATGGGATTTGTTCCTCTTATTCGTTGAGAGTATGATGTCTAAGGCCTGATAAAGTTAAATCAACAAGGAATGATCATTCTGTGTCTCTAGATTTAACATGACATCTGTAACAAAAGGATAAATGATTGATTCACCTAAATCATTTTCAAGTAAGGGACTTGAGGAAGATGATGTTATTGAATGGCACTTCGTCATGCGTATTAGGGGTAGTAAACCGTTGTTAGGAGGTATTTACTACTTGCATCAATTCACTATGTATCTTGTGCAAGTGGGAGTTGGGAATGGTCTGCCCAAGACACATATTGATTTGATGTGGCTAGTACGTTATGATCCAAGTCGGGTCATACCCAATAACAAGCTAGACAAACACATACAATATTTATTTTATGATATGATCATGTAAATAAATATTGACACTTATAGTATTTAGAAATTGGGTTTCTAAATATTTGCACTAGTGTTATGAATAAATTATATGGATAATTTATTCTAGAGAGAGAGTACTTTGTATTGTTATTCAAATGGTTGAACAAACAATACAAGTGTTTTTGTGTGCATTTCTTTGTTACTCATCAGCATTTACTAATGCGTATGTGTTACTGAGGAAATGCGGATGAATGTTCCTCATCCGCATTTACAAATGCAGATGTGCATTTATGGAAATGCTGAAGGAATTTCATCATCCGTATTTACTAATGCGGATGAGCATTTAAGGAAATGCTGATGAAACTGATCATCCACATTTACTAATGCGGATGTGCATTTGGGAAATGCTGATGAATTGTTCGTCGGCATTTACAAATGCGGATGTGCATTTCTGGAAATGCTGATGGAGTTACTTATCCTCATTTACCAATGCTTATGTAAATTTGGGAAATGCGGATGAAGTTTCTTCATCCGCATTTACAAATGCGGCTAGAGTCTGTTCATCCGCATTTACTAATGCGGATGAATATTAGAGAAATGCGAATGGGTTAAAGGGATGGGTCCCTCCCACTTTTCTTACTCTAAAATTCAGGATGGGTCCCTCCCACATTTCTTACTCTAAAATTCAGTTTCATAGGACGTGTAATATATGATTACATTCAACCACTCTCTCTGATAACTTACAACACACAAAAAGGTGCAAATCGGTGTTCCTATACCTTTTCTCTCGATCGGTCGAAGAAAACCAAGAATAGAACTCGATTCAAGTGTAGAAAATCCTAACAACCTGGTGTTTTGTTTGAAGCTTGGGGTAGACAAGCTTGATGTTTCCTACTTTGGAAGCTGCCGATCAAAGATCTTTTTCCTCTGTCCCATTTGAGAGGTAGATTTCTAAACACCCTATGGTTGTTTGTAAGCATGATTTTTAATATAACGATCCATTACGGGTTTTAACAGATATATAAATTGGTTTATATATATTAACTGTAACAAGTTTTTCATTCCATTTTCGCCTCGTTTTTTATTTTATAAGGATAAAATGACTCTGATAAACTTGTGAAAACCCCCTTTAATAGTCACCAGTCAAAAGACAATCTGCCTTTTGACTCTACATTTATCTTGTTGTCTAGATTAGTGTTTTCAGCTAGCCTTCAAAGTATGGCCGGCTGTAGGATGTATTAAAAAGTATCTCAAGTATTTGTATTTTCTGATTAAGCCTTGTAACACTTGTAAGAACTTGAGAACAATATACATCATTCTTCAATATCATATTTGAGTGTTCTAGTTATTGTTCTTTTACTTGTGTTCATTGTTTCATCCTAACCAGTTCCCTATATGATCTGCCAAGTGTTCTAAATCTCTCCGCTTTGTGAAACTATTGCATTGACCACCCTTCAATGGTTTTGCAAAGGTTCCATACTTGTAGATGACTTGATGTAATTCTTTTTATGAAAGATCTTTTGTATAAATTTTATAGATTTTGTCATCAAAAGTTGATTCAAAAATACTATTCTTGTACATAAATGATATTTATTTATTTTTGTATAACAAATAATTCGTACAACTAATCAGTTTTATAAAAAATATAAGAACATTAAGTTTATATCTATATAAACTTAGATTTTCAATAAAAACTCCATGTTAAAGTAGAAACGACTTTCTCGACAAAAAATAAAGATCACGACGGTTTTCGTCGTAATTCGCTTTATACGGTTTATAAAGTATTCTATCATATGTGATTCACATCAAATGCAAGTAACACTTTAAGAAGTACTAGGATAAAAGAGATATGCTTTGGACGGAAGGATTGTAACCTCCAAATAGCAGGACCAAAACCCATTGCCTTACTGCTTGGCTACGCTCCATCGCTATATTTATTTGACACTAATACTAATAAAGAATAATATTGGTATATATATACATATATATATACGTATATATTTATACATATATATATACATACATACATATATATATATATATATATATATATATATATATATATATATATATATATATATACATATACATATACATATACATATACATATACATATACATATACATATACATATATACATATACATATACATATACATATACATATATACATATACATATACATATACATATACATATACATATACATATACTATACATATACATATATATGATCGTTAATATACTCAACTGTATATATTCTTTTAGTTAGGAGGTAAAACCATTCTTATATGATGCATGATATCATATAAAGTTATTTATATATTATTGTTAACACTTGTCATGGTTTACATGTAGATGATAAGGATTCGTATGTTCTCTTGTATCACGGGATGCCTCGTTGAACATGCCAGGTATGTCACACTATGATCATATAACTTGAAGAACATAAATCCTTCAACATGAAACATGAAAGGTATGAAGGGTTATGAAGAACTTCATCATACAAGTGTTATTTTATGTGATAGTAAGTATGCATATATATGTGTATATGTGTGCATGCGCATTGTTTGCATGAAATAAGATAGAACAAAGAGGTATAATGCACAAAATATTAACTATAATGGCGTAAATATGTATGTATTGATGCATGATATCAACATTCGTAGCTTACCAAAAAGGAAAATAAGGATGAAACTTGAATGTTCTTGTAGAAATGCCAAGAAACTTCAAATGTTTAAGAGTGTAAGTGTGGGTTTGGTTTTATGGATACCAAACCTAGATTTAGAGAAGGTAGAAGAGTGTTTATGTTTATGCAAGTTTCCTATTGATCAATGTCTCTATTTATAGTGTAGGAAGGCTGATTTCCACCATAAATGCTAGTCAAATGCAATGATATGTAGTTAAGAATGTGCAAGATTTTTAAAAGAAATATGGTGTTGGGGATGGTGTTCTTGGCTGAATTCAAGGGAAGAAAGAAAGACGATGACAAATATGGTGATGTATGTGTATAGTATAGTGTAAGAAGGTGGGTCATGGGTGGTGTCACACCCTTAAAATCCACGTACGGGGTTTTACCGCGAGGCGAGTGAACAAACCAGGATCTCAGTCATTAGTTACTTAGAACGACACTATATGCAACAAATTAAAATAATTCAGAGTTTGTAACTTTAAAACATTTGTGGAAGTGTTTTGTAAAAACTTCAAACATATGGTACAAATGTAAATTGTGCAAAACACGTGGCCAAACCCAAGTGTAAAAGTGTTCAATAAGACAAAACAAATAAATGTTTGTTCAAGATATGCAAGACTCGTGCGTGCTCCTATGGCAAGCTGCTAGTATCGACCTGAGAAAAACATACTAAAGTGTCAACATGACGGTTGCTGAGTTCAAGAGTTTGTAATCAATCATTAACAGTTGCGTTAGTAAAACATAACAAGTGCATTGAAATAGATAGCTAGTCTAATTTCATTAGTAAGTAACAGTAGTGATTTCGCGATTGAATATGACTATGTTTGTCTGTTTGCCTCCCGCCACGACATACCAGGTCGTGACGCTGTTAGTCGTTAAGGACAATATTGCACCCGCTTGACCTCTAGTCTTACGGGTGGGATTTGTCAGACCCAGTAGAACTACCCAAGATTTCCAGCTAGATTTCTTAATTAACGATCCGAATGTATGAGGGATTTCAATGGTATACCACACTATGTCTTACTAAGCACATGTTACAATAGTAAAGCATTTGAAAATAGAGTATGCTTTCTCCCCCAAAAAGAGTAAATAAAAGTGGGGCATGAACTCACCTGATGCGCAACCAAACGATAACAAAAGCTAGCAATGAGTGGAAAGACAACCCTTCAAAGGTTACCTAGAACACACAAGTACATAAATACATGTACATAGAAACTTAACAACCCTAAGTGCTTAATAAACACATTGACCCAGGGTTTTGGAAAAACATGACTCATTTGACCTAGTTGACCCATTTGACCCGTTGGTGACATGTCAAGTTAAATTCTTGTTTGATCAAGTAGCAACTCATAAATCATCATACCATCACAGACTACCATGCAAGTTATTCTCATAAGCCACATTGCAACACCTAAGTCTTATCATGCTTTTCATGCTAAACTAGGTTATCATACAATGCACGCAATCCAATTCATCATAAAACACAGGTTCACAATTAGATTCCTCTATAATCACATTGGGTTTAGTCACTCACAATGTGCCATGTGAAGCCACTCACGGCTACACACCCTAAACCCTGCCAATCCTACAAAGTAGGGGCCTCAGATTCGCACGCATGTATGATACCCATCATTAATTTCCCACAAGTAATTCATACAACCAAGACATCAGTATTACAATAATCAACAATCATAATTCATCATGTCACATGACCTGTACACTTGCATATTTTCCAAGAAAACCTATATGTTCCCATTGTTTCATCAACTAACCATATGACCTAATTATCGCAATCCAACACATTAGACATCATCCATGATCACTCTAGCATGCTCCTAACATCCAAAACATGATTAAAACATAAAATCACACGTTTCATATAAATAAAGTTTCCCTTTTGGGAAAGTGACATCCAAAATCTATGTGTTCATCAATTTCAATCCCAAATTCATCAACAACATCCCTAATCTAGTTCATAGCAATCATAATCATCCATTTAACATCAACAATTCATCAAAACATGAATTATCATGAAGAAAAGTTTCCAATTTTGGCAATATATGAACTAGATGTCAAAACCATAGATTTCTTGCATAATCTACATAGATTAACATTCATACAACATAATTAATATCATATCATCAACAAACCATCATCAATTTTGACTTCTTCTATACAAATCAAACTCAAAATCGTCAAGCATAAAAAACCATGAAAACACAATAAAAATCTAACCTTTAATCGCGTAGGAATCAAGAATTGGCACTTGCTACACGCTAGAATCACTTGGAACTAATCAAAATCAATGAATGATTGTTGTTGTTGATCAAAATTGAATTATGTGTGTGTGTTTGAGGTCTCGGCCGCAATGGGGGGTTTGGGTGGGGATTTAGGTTTTTAGTTTTGTTAAGTTTAAGTTTTATGGTAATTATACTATAACCCTCCTTGATTATATTTTATAAAAACTTAATCTTTTAAACATTTTTAACAATCTTTAACTACAAAACACAACCTTATTAAACCATAATAATAATCATGTATAATTTCCACTAGCTAAAAAACATATGAAATAAATATAACACGTTGACACGTTACAAGGCAAAACCCACAAATAATATTTAAAATTCACAAATCACATAATTACAAATTAATAATCAACATTATTAATTAAATTATTATCTAATAACCATTATTATATATTATTAGGTCACCAACATTCAACGACAACTAGTGTGTGCTCACGACAAGTGTATGCTAGACCTAACGGAACTAACGGAGTTTGGTAATGGTAAATTACCGGATGTCACTTTATCCCCATGTTGAAAGAATTTTTGTCCGAAAAATTGCGTTACATGGTTGTGTTACATCACTGGTCTACTGCATTGGCACAAAGAAATCGGGCGAGTTTTCGGTGGGTTGTCACATCATCCCCATGTTGAAAGAAATTTCGTCCTGAAATTTAAGCATTACCTTCGCCGGCTGTCGTCGTCGTTTTGAACTGATGAGGATACTTAAGCTTCATCTGATCCTCACGTTCCCACGTGAATTCCGATCCACGTCTTGAGTTCCAACAAACTTTCACTATAGGTATCTTGCTTTGCTTAAGGGTCTTGACTTCAGGGTCCATCACCTCAACTGGTTCTTCAATGAATCACATTTGTTCATCTACTTGCACTTCCTCAAGCAGTACAAGTATCATCTCGTCAGATAAATGCTTTTTCAGATTAGAGACATGAAATACATTGTGAACTCCACTCAACGAATCAGGTAGGTCTAATCCATACGCCACTGGACCTATTCTTTCCAGAATCTCAAATGGCCCGACGTATCTCGGATTAAGCTTGCCCCTTTTGCTGAAATCAAATCACACCTTTCCATGGTGAGTCTTTCGGCAAAACTTTATCGCCGACCTAAAACTCCAAGGGTTTCCATCACTTGTCTGTATAGCTCTTCCGTCGGTCACGTGCTACAGCTATACGGTTCCTTATCTGTACGATCTTCTCGGTAGTCTCGTGCACCAACTCGGGGCCTGTTAGCTGACTATCACCAATTTCTACCCAGCAAACTGGTGATCTATACTTTCGCCTAAACAATGCCTCAAATGGTGCTGCCTTAATTCTGGTGTGATAACTATTGTTGTTAGAAAATTACACCAATGGTAGGTGAGCTTCCCAGTTATTTCCAAAATCAATCATGCAAGCGCGCAACATGTCCTCCAATGTCTGAATAGTACGTTTGCTTTGCCCATCTATTTGCGGATGATAAGCGGTGCTCATGTCCAGGCGCAACCCAGAGATTTCTGTAACAACTGCCAGAAATGTGATGTAAAACGAGCATCACGATCGGAAATAATTGAGACCGATACACTATGTCTCGAAACTATCTCCTTTAAAAATTTAAGCTAACTTGTCCATTTTATCAGTTTCCTTAATTGCCAAGAAGTGAGTAGACTTAGTCAATCGGTCTATGATCACCCATATCGTGTCACAACTAGTAGGAGTCCTGAGTAATTTAGTAATGAAGTCCATAGAAATCTGTTCCTACTTCCATAAATGAATCTCAGGTTGTTGTAGTAATCCAGATGGCTTTTGGTATTCAACTTTAACCTTCGAACAGCTAAGGCACTTGCTCATATACGTAGCTACGTCTGCTTTCATATTAGGCCACCAATAGTGCGCCTTCAAGTCATGATACATCTTGTTAGAACCAAGATGTATAGAGTACTTAGACTTGTGTGCCTCACTCATAACCAAATCCCTTAGATTTCCACACAAGGGCACCCAAAGTCTGTCCATGAAGTAACGAATTCCATAGTCTTTCACTTCAAACTGTTTGTCCATCCCACGTAAAGATTCAGACGCAATATTTCCTACTTTCAAAGCTTCTGTCTGCGCTTCCCTGATTTGTTCAGGCAAGTGAGTGCTAATTGTAAGCTGCAAAGATCGTACTCGCCGGGGCTTTGTAGTTGCCTTTCTACTCAACACGTCAGCGACTATATTTGCTTTTCCTGGGTGATATTTGATAGCACAATCATAGTCATTCAACAATTCCACCCTGCATCACTGCCTCATTTTCAACTCCTTCTACTCAAAGATATGCCGAAGACTATTATGATTGGTGTAGATAGTGCATTTGGTATCGTACAAGTAATGTCTCCAGATCTTCAAGGCAAAAACTACCGCATCCAGTTCCAAGTCATGGGTGGTATAATTCTTCTCGTGCACCTTAGGTTGTCTCGAAGCATAGGTTATCACTTTGTCATGTTGCATCAAGACACAACCAAGTCCTTGGAAAGAAGCATCATAGTAGACAACAAAGTCATCACTTCCCTATAGTAATGCTAATATTGGTGCGCTACATAGTTTATGTTTCAATAACTGAAAAGCGGACTCTTGACTCTCACCCCATTTATACGTTGTTCCTTTATGAGTCAAAGCTGTGAGAGGTTGAGCGATCTTAGAGAATCCCTCAATGAAACGCCAATAATATCCTGCCAGTCCAAGAAATTTCCGTATCTCACTAAGCGTCTTGGGAACCGACCAATTCTTTTTCACTTCAATCTTCGCAGGATCGACATATATTCCTTTCTCGTTAAGAATGTGTCCCAGAAATTGTACTTCGCGTATCCAGAAATCACACTTGGAAAACTTGGCGTGTAGTTGTTCCTTTCTAAGTAGTTCCATGATTAGACATAGGTGCTCTTCATGTTCTTCCTTGGTCCTCGAATAGATCAATATGTCATCGATCAACACGATAACAAACTGATCAAGATAGGGTTTGCACACACAATTCATGAGATCCATGAACACTACTGGTGCATTTGTCAACCCAAATGGCATGACAAGAACTCATAATGACCATAACGTGTATGAAATGCGGTCTTTGAGATGTCTTCCTCTCGAACTCTCAGTTGATGGTACACAGACCTCAAATCAATCTTAGAGTAATAGCTTGATCCTTGAATTTGATCAAACAAATAATCTATACGAGGCAAAAGGTATCGATTTTTGACTTTAACCTTGTTCAGTTCTCTGTAGTTGATGTACATTCAAAATGTGCCATCTTTCTTCTTGACAAAGCGAAGAGGTGCTCCCTATGGTGATGAACTCGGTCAAATAAACCCTTTATCCAATAGCTCTTGAAGTTGTGCAGATAATTCCTGCAGTTCATTCGGGGCTAATCGGTAAGGTGCTCTCGCAATCGGAGCTACTCCAGGAGTCAAAGCAATCTGGAACTCAACTTGACGATGAAGTGGTAGTCCAGGAAAATCCTCTGGAAAGACCTCAGGGAAGTCACGAACTACCAGAATGTTCTCTATCTTCCTTTCCTCCGGTTGCTTGTCGGTTACAAGGGCTAATATAGCTAAGCGACCTTTGCGTAACAACTTCTGTGCTTTCATAAATGATATGATGCCTATCACTACACCATACCTCTCGTGTCTGACTGAGAGAATTTCTCCACCAACAGGAATTCGTATAATCTTCTTGCGACATAGACTTTCGCTTGCTTGTCGAAAAGCCAATCCATGCCTACGACTAGATCAAAACTCCCAAGCGTAACAGGCATGAGGTCGATGTCAATGGTATGACCAGCAAGTTCTATCTTGCAACCTTTAAGGATGTGTGTCACATGGACTTGTTTACTGTCAGCTAATTCTACGTATATCTAGATTCCAACGTAGAAGGCATATCACTTAAGAGACGATTAAACTTAGTAGAGATAAAACTTCTATCGGCTCTAGTGTCAAACAATATAGTAGCAAAACGACCATTACTAGGAAAATTACCAATAACTGTAGTAGGGTCATTTAGAGCCTAACTTGAACCCATGACGAAGGTTCTCCCCATAGCTCCTCCATTGTTGCCACCGTTATTGTCACCATTGCCATTGTTGTTGTTGTTGTTTCCACCATTGCCAACACCATTCCCATTTTTCTTCAACTGAGGACAATTCCTCTTGTAGTATCCTTCCTTCCCATATTCAAAACAACCTTTTGGTGTTTTATATGGTTGTTAGGGATTCTTCATCAAGTCACCATACAAATCCTTTACCACGTGTCCAGCCTTACTACAACGCTGGCATCGAAAGTTGTCACACCTGCCAGTGTGGTGATAGTTACATCGATTGTATTTAGGATACTTACCTATGTATCCTCCTTGTCCTTATGCTGATGAGGATCCCTGATTGAAGCTGCGATTGTTTTCAAATCTTCTCTGCTATTGCTGTTGAGCCTGACTGTTTGATGAGGAGACTTTGTTACCAGTGGTATCCCACTTGCGCTTATTGTCGGGTACGCTAGCCACCGGGCCCTGCTTGGGTAACTTCCATTGTTCTACAGCCTGATCAGTCATCCTGTGAGCTAACCTAATAGCCTATTGTATGGTGGCAAGGTTAGAGGCTGTTACCATACTCTGAATCTCAGAAACCAGCCCACATAAATAAAGCTCGATTCTCTTATGCATCTCATTCACCATTCTCAGGCACAGAGTTGCCAACTCATGAGACCTGGTAGTATAGGCCTCAATCTCGGAATCTTTCATCTTTAGTTACCAGAATTTGACTTCCAGCATTCGCACTTCATCTCGGGGGCAATACTCCTCATTCATCATCATCTTAAATTCTTCCCAAGGTAGATCACTAGCCATCGCCTGACCCAGCATCTGCACCTAGGCATTCCACCAGGAGAGTGCTGCGCCTTTGAGGGTACATGTTGCGTACTTCACTTGATCAGTTGGCGGGTAGTTGCATTTTGCAAAGATCGATTCGGTCTTCTCAAACAACTGCACCAATCCCATAGCTCCTTCAGTTCCACTGTAGGTGTGAGGCTTGCAATCCATACTTGTATATTTTACCTGCTGGCTATCCAGCTTGTGGAGCAGCCACTGCCTCCTGCACATGTTCATTAATCAGGGCAGCCAAATTAGCGGGAGTCATATTCACCGTAGCTGCGCCACGTCTTGCACCGCGTCCATGCCCTGCACCATGTCTTCTGCCACGCCCTCTGCCTTCCCCTTCTATTTTCACTTTACGTTCACAAACACAATAATGAGCAACGTCTAACATATTTATCTCCTTGAAGTATAGCAAATAGTAAGAAAAATAATAAAGTTCATCACCTATAACATTTATAACCAAAATAATAACCAAAGATAAATAGATTACAAGTAATTCACAAAATATTCTATTGATGTCAATTTTTTAGTTTTTCAGTTGGGTGGGAAACAACCCTTCCCACATAGGTTTAAAAAAACACTATGTAGTCCAAGTCAGATGAATAAGGAAATCAGTCTAGTACATCAGACACATCACCATCCTCTTCCATCTCTTATGGTTCTTCTTCTGGGGCTTCCTCTAGTTCTTCTTGGGGTTCCTCTCAGGTTCCTCTTTGGGTTCTGCGATAATATGCATCGGGGCAAACTGGGGTTCCAAATCACCAAGTCTTACCCTGTGGTCGTGGATGATGTTATCCCTAGCATCCGAGTGGATCGCCTGAGCTACACGATTAGCTAAGGAACGCTGATGGTTATAGCACTCCAATTGCCGATCCTTCAATTCTTCAACCATAATCTTAGTCTCACGTAGTTCATGTCAAAAAGTGCCAACCACTTCGTTATGTTCATTCGTGCGTCGTTTCTCCGTGTCCAGAGCAGCAACTAACGCCGTGATCACCAACTCGCTAGAATGTGATAACGAAGGGAGGGTAGGTGTAGGTAAATTAGAGGTAGACCTAGTCCTCGGTCTAGTAAGCGGGGGCTTAGGGACACGCTCCTTATAAAGCATATGGTCAACATAAGTGGGGTAGTAACTCCAATCTCTTGGTGCATCGTGTTCGGGCAGTGCGAATGGTTGATCCCAGTCTATCTCCTCAGGAGGATAAGGGTGTCGGGGCCACTCAGGTCCTTTATCTGGTACAGGAGGAGGAGGAGCTGATTCAGAACGTGCAGGTGTCTTACCAAGATCCCATGAAGATCATGCCATGCTACAGGGTACGTGATGTGTATGCCAATGAGTATACAATAAGGGATAAGTAATGAGTAACTAACAAACTATGTGGTTATAGACTAGTGTGTATGCAACCTAGTTCCCTATAACCAATGTCTTTGATACCAATCTGTCACACCCTCAAAATCCACGTGCGGGGTTTTACCGGGAGGCGAGTGAACAAACCAGGATCTTAATCATTAGTTACTCAGAACAACACTATATGCAACAATTTAATATAATTCAGAGTTTGTAACTTTAAAACATTTGCCGAAGCGTTTTGTAAAAACTTCAAACTTATGGTAACAAATGTAAACTGCGCAAAACACGCACCCAAACCCAAGTGTAAAAGTGTTCAATAAGACAAAACAGATAAATGTTTGTTCAAGATATGCAGGACTCGTGCGTGCTCCTACGGCAAGCTGCTAGTATCGACCTGAGAAAAGCATACTAAAGTTTCAACACGGCGGTTGGTCAGTTCAAGAGTTTGTAATCAATCATAAACAGTTGCGTTAGTAAAACATAACAAGCGCATTGAAATAGATAGCTAGTCTAATTTCATTAGTAAATAATAATAATGATTTTGCGATCGAACCTGACTATGTTTTTCTGTTTGCCTCCCGCCACGACGTACCAGGTCGTGATGCTGTTAGTCGTTTAGGATAATATTGCACCCGCTTGACCTCCAGTCCCATTTTATATCAAAATGTTAGGGCATTATTTACATTATCTCCCCTGTAATTTATTTGGTTGTCCTATTGTATTTTAAAATATAATTCGGTCCTTTTCCTTTTCTTTATTAAATTTTCAAAATGTTACACTTTCTACTGAAGTTTCAATTGGTGCGACCAATAATGTCAGACCCAGTAGTACTACCCAAGATTTCCCGCTAGATTCCTTAATTAATGATCCGAAAGTGTCAGGGCTTTCAATGGTATACCACACTATGTCTTACTAAGCACATGTTACAATAGTAAAGCGTTTAAAAATAGAGTATGCTTTCTCCCCCAAAAAGAGAGTAAATAAAAATGGGGCATGAACTCACCTGATGCATAACCGAACGACAACAAAAGCTAACGATGAGTGGAAAGACAACCCTTCAAAGGTTACCTAGAACACGCAAGTACATAAGTATGTGTAGATAGAAAGCTTAACAACCCTAAGTGCTCAAAAAACACGTTGACCCAGGGTTTTGGAAAAACAAGACTCATTTGACCTAGTTGACCCGTTTGACCTATTGGTGACATGTCAAGTTGAATTGAAAATCAAATTGATCTAAAAGTAAAATCAATCAGAAGTGATAATGGGATAGAATTCAAAAATGAAGATCTAAGTTCATTTTACACACAAAAAGGCATTGCTCATTAATTCAGTGCAACTAGGACTCCTCAACAAAATGGGGTAGCTAAAAGAAGAAACAGAACACTGATTGAAATAGCAAGAACAATGCTAGCCGATGCCAAACTGCCAATTACCTTTTGGGCAAAAGCTGTCAACACATCATGTTTTATGCAAAATCAAACTTTGATAGTCAAAGAAAGCAACAACACACCATATGAACTTCTTTTTCATAGAAAACCATTTATTGGATTTTTAAAGTCATTTGGTTGTCCTGTCTCAATATTAAACACCTGAGACCATTTAGGAAAGTTTGCTCCTAAGTCTGATGAGGGATTCTTTATAAGTTATTCCTTAGTCTCAAAGGCTTTTAGAGTGTTTAATCCTAGATTAAACATTATTGATGAATCAACCAATGTTTAATTCAATGAGCATTCCTTTCCTAAGTCAATAAATGGTCCTGATTAGTTGTTTGATATTGACTTATTTACTAGATCTTTTGATCAATTCCACTTGTCAAATGCAGGTAACCTATAATTGGTTGGATCTTCTGGAACAGTAGAGAGAAGAAGTGACTTTCCTAAGATTCCTCCTTCTTCTGCTGATCAATTTGATGAAGAAGTTCCATTACAAGCCGCTCCTATCAGACAAGCTGCCCAATATCAAAATGTTTCAACTGAGGGTGGTCCTAGCTCAATGCCCACTCCTTCAGCAGAACCATCCACTAAAGCGAGAAATCCAGAATCAACTTTTATACCAGTTGAAACTAAAGGAAATGCAAATGATGAAAGTCTTCAAAGTGCTACTGAAGCTAAAGACGTTGAAGCATTTGATTACTTTCACCATTCTCCTACATCACAACCTGAAGATGCCTCTCGCCAAGACGATCTGAATGTCTTCAATCTTGATGTATCCATTGCTGGTGACTTGATTCCAATCACAAGGATACATAAGAATCATCCAGTGTCAAACATCATTGGTGATCTAGATGAGCGGGTGACCAGAAGTAAGTCAAGTATTGCGAACATCTGTTTGTTTTCTTGCTTTCTATGTCAAACAGTACCCAAGAATATTAAAGAGTCTCTTCAAGACAACAGCTGGATTAAGGCAATGCAAGAAGAATTGCTTCAATTCAAGAAACAAGAGGTATGGCAACTGGTAGACCTTCCCGAAGGACAATACCCTATCGGTACCAGATAGATGTACAGAAACAAGACTGATGACAGGGGCATTGTCATAAGAAACAAGGCAAGATTAATTGCTCAGGGCTACACTCAAGAAGAAGGAATAGACTATGATGAAGTGTTTGCTCCTATTACAAGATTGGAAGCCATAAGAATCTTTCTTGCTTACTCTGCATCTATGAAATTCACTATTTATCAAATGGATGTAAAGTGTGCATTTCTTTATGGCAAAGTCTCAGAAGAAGTCTATGTGAGTCAACCACCAGGTTTTGAGGACCCAGATTTCCCCACAGGGTGTACAAGCTTGACAAAGCTTTGTATGGTTTACATCAAGCACCTCGAAAGTGGTACGAGACTCTATCATCTTTCCTTCTTGATCACGGATATGAAATTTCCTTCTTGATCATGGATATGAAAGAGGAAAGATTGATCAGACTTTATTTAGAAAGAAGAAAGGACGTGAACTATTGTTAGTCCAGATCTATGTGGATGATATCATTTTTGGCTCAACAAACAAGCAACTCTATAAAGAATTTGAAAACCTCATGCATTCCAAGTTCCAAATGAGTGCTATGGGAGAGCTCACTTTTTTCCAGGTTTGTAAGTACAACGGACAGCAGATGGAATCTTCATCAATCAATCAAAATATGTAGAATCAATTTTGAAAAAGTTTCATCTAGCAGATTGTCAGTCTATCAGAACTTCTGTGGATACTAAAGTGAAGATTGGTCCAGACTCAGATGGCAAATCAGTGGATCAGACTCTCTATCGATCAATGATAGGGTCACTTATGTAACTTACAGCTATTAGACCTGACATTATGTTCGGTGTATGTGTTTGTGCTAGATATCAGGCAGATCCCAAGGAATCTCATGTGAATGCTGTTAAGAGCATATTCAGATATCTCAAGGGCAAGCCTGCACTTGGATTATGGTATCCTAGGGAAGGGGATTTCAACCTCTATGCATACACAAACAGTGACTACGAGTGATGCAACTTCAATAGGAAGTCCACTTCTGGAGGTTGTCAATTTCTTGGTCCCAGACTGGTCTCCTGGCAGTGGAAGAAGCAAACAAATGTATCTGTTTCAACAGTAGAAGCTGAGTATATTGCAACATCAGTTGTTGTTCTCAAGAACTCTGGATTCAAAACCAGATGCTTGATTATGGTTTTAACTTCTTGCACACTCAAATTCACATTGACAACACAGCAGCCATGTTTATTACAAATAATCCAGTTCAGCACTCAAAAACGAAACACATTAAAATTAGATATCACTTTTTGAGAGACTGTGCTGAAAAGGGTTTAATCAAATTGATTCAGGTCTACACAGACTATCAATTAGCATATTTATTCACTAAGGCTTTTGACCCTAGTCGGTTTGAATTCTTAGTCCAATCAATTGGCATGATTAACCTTGAGTAAGAAAAATTACATAAACATTAAAATATTATGAAAATACAAAAAGAAGTTATTTTGTTGAAGTATATGATATGTACTCCAACTGGGATATGATATAATTACAGTCGTTATATTATTCATTATGCTTATTTCAAAATCTTGAAAGACTGACATGACTTGTCTGATATGCGGGAAGGCTCATCTTGGAAAAGAAAATACATGATATGATAAACTAAAGCTCATATTCTGCAATGAAGCCATCATCTTAGGGTGTAAGTATTTAGCTTATCCAAGTGTGTGTGTGTGTAGTAACCTAAACACACCAGGTAGTGATACTTTATGAATCTCATTCACCCATATAAGTTTCTCCCCTGTTTTGCTGAGCAAATATTTGGAGAAACTGGCATAGAGTGCTGATGTCATGATATAAAAAGATTCCCAATGTGGAACACATCCAACCTGGATGAATTAATAAAGAATACAGTCCTTTTGAATGAAGAAAAAGAATCCCAAAGCGGATCACCTTCCAAAGTCAAGTTCAAAAGACTCCCAATGTGGATCAAATAAATATAAGGATCAAAACAAAAAGAATCCCAACGAGGATCGCCCTTCCTCATATCAAAATGAGATTTCATAATTTAAAAGACCTGGTCATGTAAGTTGTGAAAAAGTTCTACCATGCATGTCATGCGGGTGGTTGATCTTGCCATGCTTTTGAGTGTGAGGTACATGTTGAATATTTAATCAATTCAAAACATGATAAAGATAACATGCATACCAAGCATGAGTTTAGGAGGACAAACATACCTACAATCACTATGTTCATGAATATGTCAATTTTACTAACAATTGCTTGCACTTGTGAAATGTAAGATTGATATGGTCCTAATTAAGGTATACATCCTCTTCATGTACAGATAATAAAATTTTAAAATCCTTAAAGTCTTCAATGTGGATATAAACTTTAGGGGGGGGGGGGTAGTTAAAATTAAAAAAAAATATATTAAAAAAAAACAGAAAATATTTGCAAAATCTCAAAAATATTTTAATTATCATGTACAGTATATATATAAAATAGAAAAATGACTGTGTTGGTGTGGAAGTTATTCCATAGTATCTCAGTGTATGCAGATTTTTGGAAGCACAAAAGTCCAAGATCAGTCAAAACTAGGAAATTTGTATCACACCGAGTGTACAATTCAATCCAAGCAAGAATTGACAACCCAAGCAACAGTCAAAACTTCATAAAAAGTCAAAAAAGCAGACTCATCTTAATAAAAGACAAAGCATCAGTGCAAAACAGTCAAAGCTATCCTCTGTAAAAACATTAAGTTTGACAAGTTCAAATTTTAGTACGGAGGATATGAATCTGATGATATCCTAAAGATATTCATGAAATCAAACAACTTCAAATCTATAAAAGCTATCTACATAAGAAAAGACAAATCTTTTAGAAATTCTCTGGAAAAGAAGAAAAAGAAAGAACCTGAAGAGTTGGTATTTCCAGAACTGAATGTAAAGGCAACTGAATCATTAAAAAGGAAGATGGTAGCTGGAACCCACAAGACAAAGCCAATCTCAAATGTATGGCACAGTCAGATCAACCAAAGGTTGAAAATTCATCTTCTAACTCTGACACTTCTTTCTTAAAATATCCTGAAATTCCAGTTGAAGTAAGAGAAAAAATGTGCACTAAAGCTTGCTTTGAACAAGTAGAGTACTACAGAACTTATTCATATAAAATATGTGACAAACTAAAACAAGAGGAAGTAATGCATAACAAACTTAAAAATGATCATAAAATATCTGATGAAAAGATCCTCTCTTTACAAACATCATGGAATAAAACTTTGAAAGAACTGGAAATTCTTACAAAACAACTTGAAGAAATGTTAAAGAACTTAGAAGAAGAGAAAATAGCACATGCTACAACACATGTTGATCTTGCAAAAGTAAAAAGTTCAAAAACAATTGTAGAAAAACTGGTAAGTGAGAGTAAAGACAAACAAAAAGCAGGTTTAGGTTTTACACATGAACCAATGCCTGAATCCATCACAAACACGTTACCAGAAAACTTCAACATGCATGATCACTAACCTGGAAACAAAGCTAAACTAAGAGCATTCCAAAACAAGAAAATGAATTCTGAGAGTGATGAAGAGAAAATGAATGTTGAGATATTTGAGGAACATGATTCTGAAAAGATTAAAAATGGTCATCTGGTGAAAGTTAAATCATATGAACCACGACCAAAAACTATGAAAATATTTGTTCCAAAAGAGTCAATTGTCGAAGTAGTGAGTGAAAAGAATGACAATCAAAACTCTAAAAATAAAGAGAAAGCAAAACAAGATGAAGAAACATATGAAGATTCAATTTCTTATGGATTAAATAATCCAGAGTTTACTAAATGGCAGAAAGAACAGAAAGAAAAAGAAACTGAAAAAGAATCTTCACCTGAAGATGTTTAATCTGTAAGCAAACAAAGATCATCGAGATCTAGAAACCAAAGACGAAGAAAGAAAAATACTAAAGCTAAATCAACACAGAATGCAATTCAAAACAGTCAAATCAAAAGAACAAATCAATTAAATCAGTTTAAACCTGTGAAATTTGTATCTGCAGGTATTTTTGACATGAACAAAATTACTGAAATCAAATCTAATCCAAAGAACAAATCCAACTCTGATCTAAAAACAGGTTCAGATTCTAAGTCTTCCGCTATCAATAAACGATTTGTATCTAAGGAGTCAAGGAATGATGTTAATGTTATAAACTCTAAACTCAAATTTCAAACGAACAAATTCATAAATCAAAAACAACAGATAAACTTTTCAACTCCTAAATCCAAACAAGGATCAAATGTGGCATCCACATCTAAAGTTAATCAAAAATTGTTTAAATTTCAAAGGTACTGTGAAATGTGTGATATGTACAATAATAAGACTGAAGAATGTTTCTTTAACAGGTACTGTCATATATGTTATATGAAAAATCATTCAATTGCTGATTGTTATTTCAACAAATATTGTACCTATTATGATGAAAGATCTCACAAAACTAAGAATTGCTACTTTAGAAAGAACTCACCAAGGAATGGATATGTAAATTCTCAAGTAACAAATGGATATGTCAATCCACAATTTCAAAGAAATCAAAGTGTTGGTTTTCAAAGATTGACAAAACAACCTTCCTCAGGCTTGAGATCTTTTTGAAGAAATGATTCTGTTTATGACGATTCTTACGCTGCAAAACCAAGGTAGTATAATCAAGGAAAATTCATTCCATGATCTGTGAGAATGAATGGTGGGAAGCTTGGTAAACAAAACTTTTTGTCTGATGGTTTGAAATATCTTGATGATGATCTCGAAAAACGTTACAATGCTTTAAGGACAAAACAAATCAAAGATAATCAAAAGTTTGTAAGAAACAGAATTGATAAATTTGTCAAAAATAAGCCTGATTTGAAAAAGCTTCACTTTAAACAGTTTACCATTTTTGATAAAATTGGCAAGCCCAAGACCATCTCAGCTTGGGTTGATAACTCAACTTAATTCTTTCTGAAATGCAGGTACACCCGAGAAGACCTATTAACAGATGGTATGTTGAAAGTGGGTGTAGCCGGCATATGACAAGCAACCATGTCTTGCTTCAAGAATTTAAGTTAAAAGATGGTACGCATGTTGCTTTTGGAGGTGATGCAGGAGGAAAAATAATAGGCGAAGGAACTGTATCCAATGGGATTATCAGCTTTGATAAAGTCAACTATTGCTCATAGTTGAACTTCAATCTTTTAAGCGTTTCCCAAATTTGTGACAAATCTTATTATGTTTTATTTGGTGATTCATTTTGTTACATTTTGAAGCCAGGTTTTTAGATTAGCAAAGAATGGATAGTTGTTAAAGTTGTTCAAGATCGAGATGTATACAAGTTAGATATGTCTCAAGTTGATCCTTCCACAGAAACAACATGCCTAATTGCTCAAGCATCAAATGACGAAAGTCAGCTATGGCATAGACGTCTCGGGCATTCCAATTTCAAGAACATGAACAAGCTTGTATCAGGAAATCATGTTGTAGGTCTTCTAACAAAGAAGTTTGCCACAACTGATATCTGCTTAGCATGTTTAAAAGGAAAGCAACACAGAGCATCTTATAAGCCCAAGCAGATAAACTCAAATTCCAAACCTCTCCAGATGTTGCATATGGACCTATTCGGACCAACAAATGTTCGGAGTATTGGAAAGAAATCTTATTGTTTAGTTATCATTGATGACTTTACAAGATTTTCTTGGGTTTTCTTTTTGCATGCTAAATCTGAAACGACTGAATTATTAAAAGAATTCATCATTAAGATAGAAAATCAATTAGATCAAAAGGTCAAAATAATTAGAAGTGATAATGGAATGGAATTTAAAATGCTAATAATGACATGTTTTGTGTAGAAAAAGGTATTGCTCGTCAGTTCAGTGCTCCTAAAACTCCACAACAAAATAGAGTTGCTGAAAGGAAAAAACAAAATTTTGATTGAAGCAGCACGGTCTATGTTAGCAGATGCCAAAATTCCAATCATTTTCCGGAATGAAGCCATATCCACTGCATGTTTTGTGCAGAATCATTCATTGATTGTGAAAGATAAACAGAAAACTCCTTATGAGTTGATGTTTGGCAGGAAACCTAATATAGATTTTCTTAAATCTTTTGGTTATCCAGTTTAGATTTTAAATTCAAATGATCAGCTAGGAAAATTTGATTTAAAATCTGATGAATGATTTTTCGTTGGATATTTGTCGGTTTCAAAAGCCTATAGAATTTATAACTCTAGGACAAATGTTATTCTTGAAACATTCAACGTTAAATTTCTTGAAAATTCTTTTCCATCAGTTGTAAATGGTCCAGCTTGGTTATTTGATTTAGATTCATTGTCAAACTCTTTTCATTCTAACTTGTTTGAATTTACAGGTGAGAAGAAAAATCAAGCAGGAGATCTTGGTTCTTTCAGTAATGATTCTGATTCTGATGATATGGATGAATCAAGCCCAGATTATCCATTTTTCTCATTTGTTAGAGATCCTATATTTCGGCCTCAACAAGCTCAAGAGCATCCCGTTTCAGAAAATTCAAATGTTTCACAACCTTTTCCTAATGATGGTCCTAAAATTATAAAACCTGAGTCTGAAACGTCATCGATTTTTGGTGATGTAGTTGGTACTGATAATCTTGATTATTTTATCAACTCACCAACTCAAGTTCCAAATTTCAATCCATATTCTTCAAATTTATTGCATCAGCTTTCCGACTTGAACCAATCTAATCTGGATGTTCATGTTCAAGTGAATGAGATTCCAACATCTTGTGTTCACAAGAACCATCCTACATCTCAGATTACCGGTCCATTGAATGAGAGAACCACAAGAAGTCAACCAGAACAAGCAAACCTTTGTTTATACTCTTGTTTTCTATCTCAAATTATTCCTAAAAACGTCACCGAAGCATTAAAGGACAATGGTTGGATTGAGGCAATGCAAGAAGAATTATTACGATTCCGTAAACAGGAAGTATGGAAGCTTGTGGATTTACCTGAAGGAGAAAATTCCATAGGCACAAAATGGTTGTTTAGAAACAAAACAGATGATCAGGGAATTGTTGTTCGCAACAAAGCGAGACTCGTTGCACAAGGTTCCACCCAAGAAGAAGGAATAGATTATGATGAAGTATTTGCTCAAGTTGCAAGACTAGAATCAATTCGTGTCTTCCTGGGTTATGCATCACTCATGAAATTCAAGGTGTACCAAATGGACGTTAAAGGTGCTTTCTTGTATGGACCAATCACTGATGATGTGTATGTCAAGCAACCTCAGGGTTTTGAAGACTCAGAATTTCCTCATCATGTGTACAAGCTTAGCAAAGCTTTGTATGGTCTACATCAAGCTCCTAGAATCTAGTATGAAACATTATCACAACACTTAATCCAACATGGATACACGCGAGGGAAAATCGATCCTACTTTGTTTATAAAGAAGGATGCTGATGATCTCTTATGTGTTCAAGTGTATGTTGATGATATCATATTTGGTTCTACAAGTCCAAAGTTGTGCAATGAATTTGAAGAAATAATGAAGTCTCGTTTCCAAATGAGTTCTATAGGAGAAATTAATTTTTTCCTTGGACTTCAAGTGAAGCAGTCTGCAGATGGAATTTTTATCAACCAAGAGAAATTTGTTGATAAACTCTTGAAGAAATTTAAACTGCAAGATTGTCAATCCATAAGAACTCCAGCTGACGTAAATTCCAAGATTGAACCTGATCCGAAAGGAAAATCTGTCTACCAAACTTTATACAGATCCATGATTGGTTCTTTGATGTATCTTACTGCATCTAGACCTGGTATAATGTATGCTGTTTGTGTCTGTGCCAGGTACTAATCTAACCCAAAGGAATCCCACTTAATTGTTGTTAAACGAATATTCAGGTATCTCAAAGGAAAACCGGCTTTAGGGCTATGGTATCCTTATGAAGGTAACTTTGAGTTACATGGATATACGGATAGTGATTATGGAGTAAGTTGTCAAGATCATAAATCTACTATGGCTGGTTGTTAGCTTTTAGGTCCCAGATTAGTCTCATGGCAAAGTAAGAAACAAACAAATGTCTATGTTTCAACCGCAGAAGCTGAGTACATAGCTGCTTCAGCAGGATGTTCTTAAATCCTTTGGTTACAAAACCAACTACTGTATTACGGGTTCAATTTTCTTAAAACTCTTATTTACATTGATAACACTGCTGCTATTTTATTACAGCTAATCCTGTCCAACACTCAAAAACAAAACATATCGAGATTCGATATCATTTTCTTATAGATAACTTTGAAAAAGGTTTTATCATTTTGATTCAAATCACAACTGAAAAATAGCTGGCTGACCTATTTATAAAAGCCTTTTTAATTGGTCGATTTGAATATTTGGTCGAGACAATTGGATTTATTAACCATGTTTAAAAATTGGTTTTAAGTTTTCAGTTATTGAGTAATAAATTGGTAAGAATCCTCCCTTATTTGATTGAGAAAACCAAAAGAGAAACTGTCAAAGTTAACTGCTTGATTGTATATATTGTGTGTGTATGCTTATTAGAAAAATGAAAAAGCAAATACAAAAATAGAAAATTGCAAAATCAAAATAAAAAATTATAAAACAAAAACACAAAAACTGAGTTTTTCTTGTTAGTTTATTATTTAGGACTGAATCTGTCTTTGCAATTTGTGAGAAATGATAGATACATTAGTTCTGATCAGTTACATAATTCACTCGTTACTAAAATCTAACGTGATAAGATATGATGTTCAGGTATGCTCATGCAATTATACTGAAAAAGTAAATTCTTGTGATTAAACTAAATGAATCATGCATTCATGTTTATCCATTTTAGTACTAATGAGTGGTGTTGACTTCTCAAATTGATTGCTTGTTAAGTCATAATCTCACACCTAGTGGCGATATGAATAACCATTAAGCTCTAATTAATTTAAAGCATCTAATCACTTCTCTGTTATGAGTCATCATAGACCTGAGGTGACGACATATCCTTTGTTGTAAGTAATTACAGAGTTAGATATTCTCACTTGATGCAAAAAGATGCCAATGTGCACAATATCAACATGAGATCTGGTTATAAGTATATGTCAGGTTAACAAGTTGAGAAAGGTGATTTCTTGCAGATCTTTTTGAGAGTTGAACTCTCTAAGTCTAAGTGTGACTTACATAATATCATATCTAATCGTACCTTAATCAATCCAAGAATTGAAAAAGTAAGTGTGCTGAGTATCTTACCAAGAGCACTCATTTTCTATCTTTAGATCTCGTGTCTCCTTTGTTGCAGAAATGCTGACCTGGAACACACTTGATCAGGATTTAATCACTTTCTACGACTATCCATCATTTTTTTTCTTTTAATGTGTTGATCTAAACTGATATGATCTCACTGCAGGAATGTGATTCAATTGTATATAGTAGACTTTTATTCTGCTTTAGTTTTGATTTTTGCATGATTTTTTGTGTGTAGGCATGTTAATAGTGATTAGTTGCTCTTCTTGCAATGAAAAAGAAACTTCTAAGTTTCTAAAACTTAAAAGTTTAGAGGGAGTAAAAATGAAAAAGGGAAAATAATTGATTTTCAAAAATGTGAATAAATAAAAAATAAAGAGTGTTTTGGATAAAAAGGATAAAGCTGAAATTACTGTATGTGTGTGTTTGACATGATGTAAAAATGAACCTAAAAAGAATTCAAAAGTGGAAAAGCTTCTTGCAATAAAATAAAGACTATTTGAAAATTTAGAGACTAAAATGAAGGGAGTGTTTAAAAATAAAAAATAAAAAAATAAAAAAAATTTACATCAAATAAAAAATTTTTGAGTAATAGTCAAACAATTTTGACTAAGTGTTGAAAATTGAGTGTGAATAGTGCTAATGTGTTTGTATAGTGTTCAGATAAATAATGAGAAAAGTTCAAGTGTCAAGACTCATGAAAGGATCCCATGCGCCTAAACAGTTCTCACAAGTCCAGATTAGGAGTATGGTAATTTATCAGAAATTTGTACAAGTGTTGGGCGTTTCAGACAAGCTCATGAGCCTAAACAGTTGTCATGTGTCTAAAATTTTGGTTAAGTGTTGGCGTATCATCTTATGCTCATACGCCTAAACAGCACCAGGCTTCCAAGGGTTAGATGTTTGAAGTGAAAAAATTCCAAGTGTTAGGTGTTTCATCTAGTCTCATGCGCCTGAACAGTGCCCACACGCCTAAACAGTGCTTATGCGCATGTATAGTGCCTATGCGTCTAAACATCAAGCGCATAAACAGTGCTCATGAACCTAAATACTTAGTCTAAAATTCATTCTCATATGCACAAACAGTGCTAATGCTCCTAAAAATTTTACTTGTATAAATACAAACACTCTGATTCACTCACTCGAACACTTGATACACTCATTCATTAAACATTTGATTGTTATCAGTTAATCTTTTTGATATATAGGTACAAGAGAATTTGATTGCCGAGGAGTCTTCACTCGAATTTATCAAAGTTGTTGCTGATTCACCTACTCATGAGCTAGATAAAGGTGGAAGATCAACAAAAATGCTAAAGTCCTTTCTGAGATCTTGAAGGTTGAGCAGATCATAGAATCTTTGAAAGAAGTTCAAATCTGCATTCAAGAAGGCTTTGAGAGAGTTGGAACCCTACAAATAGAAGCCCGTGTTCAAGATCAAAGATGAGTCAAAAGAGTTCAATGTGGACTGAAGACAACGTAATCTTAGGGGGAGTATTGTAGACTCTTAAAAGATTAACATTTTGTCTTTGTATGTTTTTTTGTCATAGTATAGGGACTTATTTGTAAATATATGTTCCTTTGTTTTGTTGATAGTATAAATAGGATACTTTATGTAGTGTAAAAAAAAAGAAAAATGAGAAAAAATATAGAATAGAAGATAGGTCTAAAAGTAGTTAGAAAATCAGTTGAACGAACTGAATGCTTACACTTTGTATCCTGTGCATTTGCTATCAATGAAATCTATGAATTTTTTGATGTATTTGCATATGTTGATTACTTTATGTTTGATTTGATCATTGTATTATCATATAATCACAGATTCGATCCTTTTGAACCGATCATCACTGCACAACATGTTTAAAAGGAAAGCAACACAGAGCGTCTTATAAGCCCAAGCTAATAAACTCAAATTCCAAGCCTCTCCAGATGTTGCACATGGACCTATTCGGACCAACAAATGTGCAGAGTATTAGAAAGAAATCTTATTGTTTAGTTATCATTGATGACTTTACAAGATTTTCATGGGTTTTGTTTTTGCATGCTAAATCTAAAACTGTTGAATTGTTAAAAGAATTCATAATTAAAGTACAAAATCATTTAGAACAAAAGATGAAAGTTATTAGAAGTGATAATGGAACTTGCAGGATCGTTAAAAAGGGACTTTGCACTTAGTTAACACACTTAGGAGGATCTTTAGGATCACTTAACAATTCAAATGGGGAACTTAGTACTTTAAACAGATGATACAATGCACAACACAAGTAAAGTAAGAGCAAGAACACAAGAAATAATTTTCAAGGAAGTAGTATATTGCTTCTTAGGTTTTATTACTGGTGTTTGCACTTATTTTTGAAATAGAAGAACCTTTGACTCTTTATACTAAACCTACAACCGTCAATGTAAAAAAAAATAGTTGGATGTGACTAATCTAGACAACAAGATCAGCCTAAAGTCAAAAGACAGATTTCCTTTTGACTAGTTACTATGACAGACCATATCTCACTGACTTTCCTATTACAAAAAGCCAAAAAAGAAACAAATACAGAAACTTGCAGACAAAGACCTTATCTACTTTATCATAAAGCATGGAAGTTTCACCAACTTATGATAGTTGGTGAACCACCAGAGCATGCAATGGACAGGAGGTTGATTTATGTTAAAGTTGACAGAAAAAATGTCTTTTCTCTCTCTTCTAAAGTAATCAGTCTTATCTTTATTCAGCTTCAGAAGACTTTGTCTTGAGAGCTTCGGAAGACTTCATCTTTAAACTTTGGAAGAGTTGAGTCTTTAGCTTTAGAAGACTTGACACCTAGTGTAAAGTTTCCTCAGTAGTTTCTTTTGAACATTGGCTTTAGAAGATTTTACACTTAGCATTTTACTTGAGTGTGTAATACTTCCGAAGCTAGTTCTTCTTTGTTCCTTAGTGCATGTTGGAAGACTTGGTTGTTTTGGTATCCTTTGGTTGCATCAGCCTCATAACCTCAGAGGTTCCTACAAACTCCCCCTAGGCTGATGCTACCAAAAGAGAGAGGTCTTCAGACTGGGATAGTCCATATGAGAATCTTCAGAATTCCTTTCTTCATTAGCAGATCAGGATTCTTCAGACTCATGAAGTACCTTCTCATGTCATAGAGATCATGCAGAGGGAGTTCAAGCATGTCACTAGTGAAGTAGACATGTTGTTCTCCCTGATCTCTAGTGACATACCATCTATCAGGATCTTCA
The DNA here is from genome assembly GCA_025506505.1 of Flaveria sonorensis. Taxonomy (NCBI): domain Eukaryota; kingdom Viridiplantae; phylum Streptophyta; class Magnoliopsida; order Asterales; family Asteraceae; genus Flaveria; species Flaveria sonorensis. Next base: position 18,172,734 of record CM046437.1, on the reverse strand, counting down.
GCAAATGTCCATGATAGAATTGGTCTTCCAACAGAGAGAGGCTCTACTATGATAGGAGTTGGTTGAGAGCCCTCTTCATGCACTTCTTCAGGATGTTCTAACTCATCCTGAGTTTGGGAGGTGGATGCCTTTCTTCTTTTCTTCTTCTTAGAGGATCTTCTTTTGGCCATCCTCTTTTTCCTCCCATATGATTTTAACTGAGAGGGTTGGTCTTTAGTACCAGGTTCTTCAGTGGATTACTGTCATACCCCCAAAATCCGCGTGCGGGGTTTTACCGCGAGGCGCGTGACATACCAGGATCTCAGTCATTAGTTACCAAGAACGACTCTATATGGTTAATAAACAAAACCAGAGTTAACATTTAAAATACAGCGGAAGCGTTTTTAAAACCAGAAAACCCAAAACAAGTAGTATGTAAAGAGAATGCGCAAAACATACGCGCCCCAAACACAATTGTGTAACATGAAAATAATCCCAAATTTGTAAACAAGGCAAATGTAGACAACTCAACAATGCTGACGTGCGTGCTCCTAGGCAACTGGCGACCTTAACCTGAGAATAGCATACTAAACAAGTCAACACATGGTTGGTGAGTTCAAGAGTTTGCGTTAATAGGTAAACCGATAAACAGTTTTCAAAATCATAAGTAGTGTATTGCAATAGATAGCTAGTCTATTAACATAAAAATATTAATCATAGTGATTTCGCGATTGAAGCTGACTGTGATAGTTTGTGCCTCCCGTCACGACTTACCAGGTCATGACGAATATATGTTAGGACAAAATTGCACCCGTATGACCTCGAGTCACACAGGCGGGGCTCGTCAGACCCAGTAGTACTACCCAAAATTTCCCCGCTAGTCAATATTAACAATCCGAAAGTGTGAGGACTTTCCATGGTAAACAGCACTAGATATCATACAAGTCATGCGAACCTCAACTATTATTATGCTCATACATCTAAAATGTTTCATTCTTAATCAACCATCAATCCACAAAAGTCCTAGCTTACCTATATGACTCATACCAGGATTTTTCCACAAACAGGCCAAAAGAGGTAACAAACCAAATCAACATTCATATAACCTAAACAACACATTTAATCACCTTAGAAACCATCCATGAATACACTAGCATGGTCCTAATATCCCAAACATGCTCAAATCATCCAATTCAAGAATTTGCACAAATAAATTTTCCCTTTTGGGAAAGTACATCCCAATTTCATCAAACACCCAAGACATTCATGGATTCATCATTTACATACCAATTCAAGTCCATGACAACACCTAAACATGATCAACAACACCTAATCATCATGATTCATCAACATTCAACACCAAAATTTACTATTTTTAACAATGTAAGAACTATAAAACATCTTCTTGATTTTCAATTGTTCATATCATCAACTAAGCATCTAATCATCATCACAAACACATCCATAACATTCATACATCATCAAATCATCAATTCATGCAAAATAAAGTTACTATTCTTAGTAACCTATGAACCATGAATCAAAATAGAGGCTTTCTTGCAAAATCAACGTTAACCAATATGCACACAACCTAACTAGCATCATTACAACATCAAACAACCAACATTCAACATCCAATTTGATCCAAAATCGACTCAAACTCTCGGCCAAAGATAATCATATGAACAAACAACCAAAATCCAAACTTTATTGCATACTTGACGTTAATTAACATGTAATCTATCTAGTAAACACATTAACATCAACAACTAAGCATCAATCGACCATCAATTGCAGATTTCGCATGGAACTTTCGGCCAACATGAAGAATCATCAAAAACATGTAAAAATCTAACCTTTAAATGTGTAATAGTTTGCAATTGAAGGTTCTAACTTGTTGTATGCCTTGAAATCGATCCAAATTCGAAGGTGATTGCTTGTTCTTGGGCTGAATTCGAAGAGGAGAGGGAGAGGGGAGGTCGATCGCGGCCGATGGGGGCTATTAGGGTTGGGTTTTGTGTTTTAAACAATATAATTTTGCATAATTACCCTTTAAACCCTTGCATTTTGTATTTTATAAAAATTAGACTCTTTGAATAGTTTTTAAATAATTTTTAACTACTAAACACAATTATCATTAGTCACAAATAATAATCATGTATAATTTCCATTTGCCACAAAACACACGAAATAAATATACACGTTTCCACGTTACGCGATAAAATTCACAATAAACATTTAAATCACATAATCACAACTAATAATCAACATAGAAATTGTTGTTTAACATTATTAATTATTATGAAGTCACCAACGTTCAACGACAACTAGTGTGTGCTCCCGACACATGTATGCAAGACTTAACGGAACTAACGGAGTTTGGTAACGGAAAATTACCGGATGTCACATTATCCCCATGTTGAAAGAATTTTGTCCCGAAAATTGCGTTACATGGTGAATGATCCATCACTGGTCTACTGCATTGGCATAAGGAAATCGAATCGTGTGAATTTTGGATGAGTTGTCACATCATCCCCATGTTGAAAGAAATTTCGTCCCGAAATTTAATCAGTACCTTCGCCGGCTGGCATCGTCCTTTCGAATAGCTGAGGGTACTTAAGCTTCATTTAGTCTTCACGTTCCCACGTGAATTCTAGTCCACGTCTCGAGTTCCATCAAACTTTGACAATGGGTATCTTGCTTTGCTTAAGTGTCTTCACCTCACGATCCATCACTTCGACAGGTTCCTCATTGAAGCGTAAGTGTTCGTCTACTTGAACTTCTTCCAGCGGTACAACCATCGTTTCATCTGTTAAACATTTCTTTAGATTTGAAACATGGAATACATCATGGATTCCACTCAATGAATCAGGTAAGGTTAGTCGATAGGCCACTGGACCAATTCTTTCCACTATCTCAAATGGTCCAACGTATCTCGGATTTAGCTTTCCTTGCTTACCAAACCGAACTACGCCTTTCCATGGTGAAACTTTCAATAAGACTTTGTCACCAACTTGAAATTCTAAAGGTTTCCGTCGCTTGTCAGCATAGCTTTTCTGTCTATCTCGCGCTGCGGCCATGCGGTTTCTTATCTGGACAATCTTCTCAGTTGTCTGGTGTACTAACTCAGGACCCGTTAATTGACTATCACCAATTTCAGCCCAGCAAACTGGTGATCTACACTTTCTCCGATACAAAGCTTCAAAAGGTGCTGCCTTTATGCTAGTGTGATAACTGTTGTTGTAAGAAAATTCCACCAATGGTAGGTGAACTTCCCAGTTATTCCCGAAGTCAATCACACAAGCACGTAACATGTCCTCCAAAGTCTGTATAGTATGCTCGCTTTGACCATCAGTCTGTGGATGATAAGCAGTACTCATATCCAATCGCGTACCCAAAGATTTTTGCAGTGATTGCCAGAAGTGTGATGTGAAACGAGAATCGTGATCAGAAATGATTGAGATCGGTACTCCATGCCTCGAAACGATCTCCTTCAGATAAAGTCGATTTAACTTCTCCAACTTATCCGTTTCCTTTATTGTTAGGAAATTTGCAGACTTTGTTAATCTATCCACGATAACCCATATTGTATCACAACCAGTAGAAGTACGAGGTAACTTAGTAATAAAATCCATTGATATATGATCCCACTTCCACATAGGGATCTCGGGTTGTTGTAGTAGTCCAGATAGTTCCTGATACTCCACTTTCACCTTTGAGCAGGTCAGACACTTGCTCACATAAGTAGCTACATCTGCTTTCATGTTAGGTCACCAATAGTGCGCCTTCAAATCGTGGTACATCTTGTCAAATCTAGGATGTATAGAATACTTGGACTTGTGAGCCTCACTCATCACCAAGTCTCTCAGGTCTCCATGTAGAGGTACCCATAGTCTATCCATGAAGTAACGAATTCCATCCGCTTTTACTTCCAATTGTTTTTCCATTCCCCTTAACGATTCAGACCTAATGTTTTCTGCTTTCAGAGCTTTCGTCTGAGCCTCTCGGATTTGTTCAGGTAATTGCGTACTAATCGTTAGTTGCAGAGCTCACACTCGTCGAGGTTTAGCAGTCTCTTTTCTACTCAGCGCGTCAGCAACTACATTTGCTTTTCCCGGATGATACTTGATAGCACAATCATAGTCATTCAATAACTCTACCCAGCGCCTTTGCCTCATGTTCAATTCCTTTTGCTCAAAGATGTGCTGAAGACTCTTGTGATCGGTGTAGATGATGCATTTGGTACCGTACAAGTAATGTCTCCAGACTTCAAGGCAAACACTACCGCACCCAGTTCCAAGTCATGGGTGGTATAGTTCTTCTCATGAATCTTCAACTGTCTAGAGGCATAAGCTATCACTTTATCCCGCTGCATCAGGACGCATCCAAGTCCTTGAATAGAAGCATCACAATAGACTACGAAATCATCACTACCATCCGGTAACGCTAATATTGGTGCGCTACACAATTTATGCTTCAGCAACTGAAAAGCAAATTCCTGACTCTCACCCCATTTGTATGCTATTCCTTTGTGAGTCAAGGCTGTGAGAGGTTATGAAATCTTAGAGAATCCTTCAATGAATCGTCGATAATATCCCCGCTAATCCAAGGAATTGTCGTATCTCACTTGGTGTCTTAGGAACAGACCAATTCTTTATCGCTTCAATCTTAGCAGGATCAACATGTATTCCCTTCTCGTTGACAATATGACCCAAGAATTGTACCTCACGTATCCAGAAATCACACTTAGAAAACATTGCGTATAGTTGTTCCTTTCTAAGTAATTCTAAGATTAAACGTAAGTGCTTCTCATGTTCTTCCTCGGTCCTTGAGTATATCAGTATGTCATCAATAAAGACGATAACAAACTGACCAAGATAGGGTTTAAACATGCGATTCATGAGGTCCATGAATACTGCTGGTGCATTCGTCAACCTAAATGGCATGACCAAAAATTCATAGTGACCATATCGTGTACGGAAAGCAGTCTTCGAGATGTCCTCTTCTCGAACTCTCAGCTGATGATACCCAGACCTCAGATCAATCTTAGAGTAATAGCTTGATCCTTGCAGTTGATCAAACAAATCATCGATACGAGGTAAGGGATATCTATTTTTGATAGTAACCTTGTTCAGTTCCCTATAGTCAATGCACATTCGAAATGTACCATCCTTCTTCTTCACAAATAGAACTGGCGCTCCCCAGGGCGACGAACTCGGTCGGATGAACCCTTTATCCAACAACTCTTGTAGTTAGGCAGATAATTCCTGCAGTTCGTTCGGAGCTAACCGGTACGGTGCTCTCGCTATTGGAGCGGCTCCTGGAGTCAACTCAATCTGGAATTCAACTTGACGATGAGGTGGTAATCCAGGCAGGTCTTCTGGAAACACCTCGGGAAACTCACGAACTACGGGGATATCCTCTATCTTCTTTACCTCGACCTGTTTATCTGTGACGAGTGCCAATATGGCTAGTCGACCCTTTCGTAACAACTTTTGTGCCTTCATAAACGAGATGATGCCTATCAACACACCACTCCTATCACCTCTGACCGTAAGGACTTCTTCACCAATGGGAATCCGTATGACCTTCTCGTGGCATATGACTTCCGCTTGTTTATCGGAAAGCCAATCCATGCCTACTACCACATCAAAGCTTCCTAATGTAACAGGCATGATATCTATGGTGAATGTATGACCAGCAAGCTCTATCTTGCAGTTTCTAAGAATATGCATTACGTGAATCTGTGTACCGTCAGCTAGCTCTACGATGTATTTAGATTCTAAGGTTGAGGGCATATCACTTAAAAGACTACAGAACCTAGTGGACACGAAACTTTTATCGGCTCCGGTATCGAATAATACTGTAGCAAAACAACCATTAACCGAAAATTTACCAGTTACTGTTGTAGGATCGTTTAGAGCCTCACCTGAGCCAATGACGAAGGCTCTTCCTTTGGCTCCATTGTTGTTATTGCCTCCATTGTTGTTGCCATTACCATTGTTGTTGTTATTGTTGTTGCCATTGTTATTATTGCTGTTGTTTCCATTGTTGTTGTTGCCATTACCATTCCTCTTAAGTTGGGGACAGTTGCGTCTGTAATGGCCTTCTTTTCCGCACTCAAAACAACCTTTCGGAGTGTCTTGTGATTGTTGTGGCTTTCTCATCAGTTCACCCCGACAGTCTTTGGCTGCATGACCAATCTTCTCACCACGTTGGCACTTGAAGTTATCACATCGACCCACATGGTGGTAGTTACACCGGTTGCACTTCGGCTGTCTTCCGCCATACCCACTGGGTCCTTGATTTGAGGGAGTCGCCGGTTGAAGCTTCGATTGTTATCAAACTTCCGTTGCTGTTGCTGACTTTGCTGCTGTTGTTGAGGTTGAGATTGGCTGCTGGATGACGATCCCTTGTTGCTTGAACCATCCCACTTGCGTTTATAGTTGGGCACGCTTGCCACCGCGCCCCGCTTAGGTAATCGACCTTGCTCGACTGCTTGATCAGTCAGCCTGTGGGCTGTTCGGATAGCTTGTTGTATGGTAGTGGGGTTAGAGGCAGTTACCATACTTTGAATTTCGGACACCAATCCCCGTATATAATGCTCAACCCTCTTGTGCATTTCATTCACCATCCCTGGGCATAAAGTAGCTAACTCATGAGTACGGGTCGTGTAGGCTTCAATTTCTGAGCCTTGCATTTTGAGTTGCCAGAACTCAATCTCCAGTTTTTGCACTTCATTTCGGGGGTAGTATTCTTCGGTCATAATCCCCTTAAACTCATCCCAAGGTAGTTCATTGGCCATGGCTTGACCCAGCATTTGCACCTAGGCATTCCACCAGGAAAGTGATGCGCCTTCCAATGTCCCGGTGGCATACTTCACCTGATCCGTAGGCGGGCAGTTGCATTTCGTGAAGACAGACTCTGTCTTCTCAAACCACCTTACAAGCCCTACAACTTCTTCCGTCCTGCTGTAGGTATGGGGTTTACAGTCCATGAAGGACTTGTAGGTACATGGTGGTGGTCCTGTTTTGACAATCCCAAACATTAGTCAGATATCCTAGTCAATTAACTAGGATAATTAGTTTAACCTCTTGTTATCATTTACCTGCTGATTGTCCCAGTTGGGCAGCAGCCACTGCCGCCTGAACATGTTCGTTAATTAATGCTGCCAATTCCGCAGGCGTCATGTTTATGGCTCCGGCACCACGGCCTCCGGCGCCACGTCCACGACCACGCCCACGTCCTCTTCCACGTGCGTCCATATTTCACTTTAAAATTCACAATTACAATAATGAGTAACATCCAACACATTAATCTCATCAAGGTACAGTAAACAATAAGAAATAATGCATTCACCACAACCACAACATTTATAACAGAAATAATAATCAAAGATAAATAAATTGTAACTGAGTCACAAAATATTCCATCAATGTCAAAATTTAAGTTTGTCAGTTGGGTGGGAAACAACCCTTCCCACATAGGTTTCAAAGAAAATAAACACTACATAGTCTATGTCATTTAAAAGTGGAATCAGTCCAGTACGTCAGATCCGTCTCTGTCCTCATCCATCTCTACTGGTTCTTCTTTGGGGGCTTCCTCGGGTTCTTCTTCTGGGTCTTCCTCATCAGGGTCCACCAAAGGTGCAGGGGCTTCAACAACCTGAAGTGCTGCTAGTTGTGCCTCTAAATCAGCAAACCTATCATCAATCACAAAGTTATGGTGATCCTGTGCATCCATGCGCCCACTAAGTGCTACCACGTTGCCTGCCAGAGTATGATGTCCACCAATGGCCATGAAAGTCGCTCCTGAAGCGTCTCTACCTGGAAACACAACTGACGCATCTCAGATCGTAATGCAGAGTTCTCATCAGTGAGTCCTCTAATCCGCTGTCGCTCTGTGTCCAGTGTGGCTACTAGGGCTGCAAATGCCTACTCCAGAGGGATGCTCAAGGTAGGAAGTGTAGGCAAAGTAGAGGCGGTCGATGACCTAGTCCTAGGTCGTGTAGGTGCTACTGGTGGTACGCGCTCTCAATATGCCATACGGTTTATGTAGGTGGGATAGAAATCCCAGTTCCGCGGAGGATCGAGCTCAGGAGGTATGAAAGGCTGATCCCAGTCTATCTCGCCAGGAGGATAAGGATGTCGGGGCCAGTTAAATCCCCTATCAGGTACGGGAGAAGTAGGAGGTGACTCAGATCGTGCAGGTCTCTTGCCTAAATTTCTGGACGACGATGCCATGCTGCGAAGTACGTGTTGCATATGCCAATGACTATACAGTAAGGAGAGTAAGCGATAAGTAACTAACAACTGTGCGGTTACAGTCTAGTGTGTGTATGCAACCTAGTTCCCTATAACCAATGGCTCTGATACCAATCTGTCACACCCTCAAAATCCACGTGCGGGGTTTTACCGCGAGGCGCGTGACATACCAGGATCTCAGTCATTAGTTACCAAGAATGACTCTATATGGTTAATAAACAAAACCAGAGTTAACGTTTAAAATACTGCGGAAGCATTTTTAAAACCAGAAAACCCAAAACAAGTAGTATGTAAAGAGAATGCGCAAAACATACGCGCCCCAAACACAATTGTGTAACATGAAAATAATCCCAAATTTGTAAACAAGGCAAATGTAGACAACTCAACAATGCTGACGTGCGTGCTCCTAGGCAACTGGCGACCTTAACCTGAGAATAGCATACTAAACAAGTCAACACATGGTTGGTGAGTTCAAGAGTTTGCGTTAATAGGTAAACCGATAAACAGTTTTCAAAATCATAAGTAGTGTATTGCAATAGATAGCTAGTCTATTAACATAAAAATATTAATCATAGTGATTTTACGATTGAAGCTGACTGTGATAGTTTGTGCCTCCCGTCACGACTTACCAGGTCATGACGAATATATGTTAGGACAAAATTGCACCCGTATGACCTCGAGTCACACAGGCGGGGCTCGTCAGACCCAGTAGTACTACCCAAAATTTCCCCGCTAGTCAATATTAACAATCCGAAAGTGTGAGGACTTTCCATGGTAAACAACACTATATCAATATTATACACACTCATATATAAAAGCGTTTGTGATCAACAGTATGCTATCTCCCCCAAAAGAGATTATGTAAAATGAGTGGGGCAAGAACTCACCTGGTGTGTAAAGATAATGACTAAAGAGAACTGGTGATAGGTGCAAAGACAACCCTTGAAAGGTTACGTAGAATACAAGAGTACATAAGTACGTGCACACAGAATCAACATGGAACCCTAAGTGCTCTACAAACCAAGGAACTCAAGGTTTTTGAAAGACAAGACACGTTTGACCCAGTTGACTCGTTTGACCCGTTGGTGACATTATAGGTGATAATTCGTTAATACTAACACAACAGCATATCATACATGATCAACATACAACTTGATTACATATAGCACTTCATTAACCACATGTACTACCTAGATCATCATACAACTAGATATCATACAAGTCATGCGAACCTTAACTATTATTATGCTCATACATCTAAAATGTTCATTCTTAATCAACCATCAATCCACAAAAGTCATAGCTTACCTATATGACTCATACCAGGATTTTTCCACAAACAGGCCAAAACAGGTAACAAACCAAATCAACATTCATATAACCTAAACAACACATTTAATCACCTTAGAAACCATCCATGAATACACTAGCATGGTCCTAATATCCCAAACATGCTCAAATCATCCAATTCAAGAATTTTCACAAATAAAATTTCCCTTTTGGGAAAGTACATCCCAATTTCATCAAACACCCAAGACATTCATGGATTCATCATTTACATACCAATTCAAGTCCATGACAACACCTAAACATGATCAACAACACCTAATCATCATGATTCATCAACATTCAACACCAAAAGTTACTATTTTTATCAATGTATGAACCATAAAACATCTTCTTGATTTTCAATTGTTCATATCATCAACTGAGCATCTAATCATCATCACAAACAATTCCATAACATTCATACATCATCAAATCATCAATTCATGCAAAATAAAGTTACTATTCTTAGTAAGCTATGAACCATGAATCAAAATCGAGGCTTTCTTGCAAAATCGACGTTAACCAATATGCACACAACCTAACTAGCATCATTACAACATCAAACAACCAACATTCAACATCCAATTTGATCCAAAATCGCCTCAAACTCTCGGCCAAAGATAATCATATGAACAAACAACCAAAATCCAAACTTTATTGCATACTTGACGTTAATTAACATGTAATCTATCTAGTAAACACATTAACATTAACAACTAAGTATCAATCGACCATCAATTGCAGATTTCGCATGGAACTTTCGGCCAACATGAAGAATCATCAAAAACATGTAAAAATCTAACCTTTAAATGTGTAATAGTTTGCAATTGAAGGTTCTAACTTGTTTTATGCCTTGAAATCGGTCCAAATTCGAAGGTGATTGCTTGTTATTGGGCTGAATTCGAAGAGGAGAGGGAGAGGGGAGGTCGATCGCGGCCGATGGGGGCTATTAGGGTTGGGTTTTGTGTTTTAAACAATATAATTTTGCATAATTACCCTTTAAACCCTTGCATTTTGTATGTTATAAAAATTAGACTCTTTGAATAGTTTTTAAATAATTTTTAACTACTAAACACAATTATCATTAGTCATAAATAATTATCATGCATAATTTCCATTTGCCACAAAACACACGAAATAAATATACACGTTTCCACGTTACGCGATAAAATTCACAATAAACATTTAAATCACATAATCACAACTAATAATCAACATAGAAATTATTGTTTAACATTATTAATTATTATTAAGTCACCAACGTTCAACGACAACTAGTGTGTGCTCCCGACACGTGTATGCAAGACTTAACGGAACTAACGGAGTTTGGTAATGGAAAATTACCGGATGTCACAATTACCTCTTAGTTGGGATCTCCTCTCTCCCAGGTTCAGAAGGAGAGGAAGGAGAACCCTGCTGTGGATCAGAAGATGAAGTTGGCTATTGTGCAGCTTCAGGTGCAGGTTGTGTTGTCTCTGTAGGTTCAACCTTTACCTCAACTTCAGGTTGAGCTTCATCTGATGGTGAGTGGAGATCCACAAGCTCTCCCCTTTTAATTTTCTGCTTGATTACCCTTATGTGCTCATCCATTGTGGATAGAGACATGGGACCAAGCCTCCTTCTGGAGAACCCATACAGCTTCAAGAAGCTCATCATCTTTTGCCTATCTGCAGACTTTTTCTGACTTTTCATGATGATGGCTCTTGACTTGGCAGCTTCTTCCCTTTCCCTTTTTATAGCAGCTTGCCTATTTCTTTTGGCTTGCTCTTTGAGCTGCATGTTGTATTCAAACAGTATGTAATCATATAGCAAGGGAAGAAGTGCATGTGCCTGGTAGAGGCCTATGGCTCTCAGGTAGTTGATCATCTTTGTCTTTTCTTCTTCATTAACTACCTGAGGTTGATCAGCAGCCACAGCCTCTGACTCAGGGCTTTCTTGAACTGGGGAGAGGAAAGGAATATTCTTGTATATTCTTTTTCTTCTCATTTCATCTTTATGCTTGAGGGTCAAGGCTGCATCCTCAGCTTCCTTCCTCTCCTTTGACAACTCAGTGTCAGCCAGTTCATTTAATTCCTCTAAGGGGAGAGAGATGAGTTCATCTATGTTGTAGTTCCTGGTCCCCAGATAATTAAGTCTGGCTACCCTTAACTCATCTTCCTGAGTGTTTGGAACATGGGCAGTCAGAATTGCAGCTTGTATGAATCCTGGGGAACCACTTGAACTCTCTCCCCTCAGCTTCCTCTTCCTCTCTCTTTTCTCTTCTTCAATCTCCTCAGTAGTTAGTTTTCTTTTGCCTTTGTCAAGTACTGATCTTGATGACTCAGGCTGAGGAGAGCTTTGGCCTTCATTGTTGGATTCAGCAATCAACCTCTGGCCAGAGAGAGGTTGTGATGCATCATCACCAGCTGGTGCCTCACTAGGGTATGGGGTGCTGGAGGAGATATTGTCTTAAGGTTCACAGTCTCAGCCTCTAGGCCTTCAGTCAAGGCTTTCCCTTTGAAGCTAATCTTAGGGTCCACCTCAACATCCAGTTGACCAAAGGATTCAACTGCTAGCCTCTGTCTATATAGTTCTGATCTCCTTTTGAATTCTTCTAGCACCCAATCTTGAATTCTACTGGCTAGTCTGGCAGCTTGTCTGTTGTTGCTTGGGTTGACAAGTGCCAAATCTACTAGATTTATACCCTCATAGAAACTCAGGTTTGAAATGATTAAAATTTCTAGTTGAACCTGAGCTCTAGAGAGTACAAGAGCTTTCCTTTCACTGTCATACCCCTAACCCCAGATTAGGTTCTCAGAAGGGGCAGACATTGCTCTTGGTATTCCCTCCTCAAACAGTTGTTGTCTTAACAAATGTAGATCACTGTCCAGAGGAGGTTGTTGAGTATGGACAACTACAAGAGAGGATGGTGAGTGCTCTATGTCCATACTCTGAGAGGAACTCCCAGGTTCTATGATTGTTAGGATTTTCTCCCCCTTTTTGGTAGCATCACCCTCTTGCATAGTTGAGCTGGGAGATTGATCCATGACATCCACAGGTTCTTGTGGACCTGGATGAGTTGATCTCATTGGTCTCTCAGCTAGCTTACCTTGAGATCGGTGATCTCAAGTTGCTGGTCATTGACCCTTTTCTGTAAGATAGTCACCTAAGATTCCAGGTTAGCTATCTTGGATACAAAGTAGGTGCACATGTTTGAGAGTTTGTGCACCTTTTGTTGTAGACTCCCCTCATCTTCAGATGAAGAATCATATGGGGATGAGAGGATTAGACCTAAGTCTTCTCCCTCATCACCAGCATAGGTTTCTTGGCTGCTGGATTTCCCCTGCTCTATTTCAAGAGGCTGGGTTGCCGTGGTCGAGGTCTTAGAGATGTAATCACTGGCAAAAGTGAAAGCCTCTGCCACATGGATCTCCTGGACAATCTGAAGGAGATCCACCTCAGTTTGTGGTGTCTGATGTGGGCTAGAAGTGGGTGAGGTAGGAGTACTCATCTCACCTTGAGTGTGGGTGGAGAGGAGAGATTCATGGTACTCACTGAAACCCAAATCTTCATCAGAGTAAAAGTCAAGGCTGGGCATGGGTTGATTAAGATCAAGAGGCTGGGGATGGTAGCTTTCCCCTGAAGGTTGATCACCAGAGTGTTAAGACTCAGAGTGATGGGTTAAGGTTATTTGAGGAGGTGTGAGCTCATCAGGCTGAGCATGAGGAACCTTAGCACTGATTGTGTCAAGAATGGGAGTGGTTTGCTCCTTAGGGGAAGTGGGAGCTCTAGTGTCCACTTCCTCCTGTGTGGGTTGTGATATGGGGGCCTGCATATGCTCAATAGCAGGTGCAGGGGTTCGTTTGGATTTTCTTTGGTAAGTGAGGGTAATGGTAGGCCTTGATGGTGGTTGAGAGGTAGAGGGTGTTGGTTCATCACTAGCTGGTGCTACTAGGATGTCACCCTGAGCAATAAGCACAAACATTTTTGGGACAAGGGCTGTTTCTACCCCTGAGAACACAACAGTTGGCTTTTTCAATATTTTGAAAATGTCGGGCCTCATATGTGCAAGTTTAGAACATTACCTGTTCCCCTCAACTGTGGTCCCATTTACAGTTGAGAATGTGTTGAACATACCGGGGAAACATGTAATATTTAGGGAGTCCAAATTTGCAAGTAAATTTATGAAAACAAACTGAGAATACCTGAATTTGACCCCTTGAACCATCCCATGGACAATGAAGGAGAGATCTTCTGGAATCTGGTCCCATCCTCGATGTTTGTTAGACAAGCTGTGGATGACAACATGGAGGAGGTACTTCCACTGGTATGAGACCTTCCCCTTCCTGAAGGTCTTGACTGTGAAGTCACCTTCATATCCCATCTGCTCAAAGGAATGGTTGACAGTAGCTTTTGGGAAGGACATTTCACTTTCTTCATCATCTAGCTGAAGATGGGTATTGATGATGGCTGGAGTGATGAACAGTGTCCTCCTTTGCACTGTGGCAGACAGTGCCTTCTCCCCATCCAAAATGACCTCTTGACAGGTCCGGCAGAACTCAAACAACTTATCCTCATAGAGGGGAGGATCAATCGTAAGGGAGGTGAGATAATAAGATGAAGAAAGACACCTACAAACATTTGAGAAGCTTGGATCCTTCTCAGAGTTTATAGAGCAACCTGGTTGTGTTGCCTTTGTAGATGCATGGTGAAATCTGGGTCGTTTCGGTGATCAAGATTTGCCATTTGTAGAAGCTTTGCAGAGAAGGAAGGTAGAAGAAGATGAATTTGGGGTTAATTTTAGGTTAAGGAAAAAATGAGAGTAGAGAGATGAAGATAGGACCGTTTGGGGAGATAAACTCAGGATTTGAAACAAAGTTAAAGCAAAAATAAACTTTGAAATCCGCAAGTGGGTCCTACTTCAAAAAAAGGCGCCCAAAAAGGTAGTTTTCTTGGAAGTTGCAAAACTTCCGAAGGTTATTTTAGCTTCGGAAGCTTTTCAGAAAAAGCTTCCGAAGGCAATTTTGCTTCGGAAGATATTTCAAAGAGTTTTGAAAGTTTTGGCTTCGGAAGAGATAAACAGGTCTTCCGAGACTTAATTGCTTTCGAAAGAGATTTATTCTAAAATGTATTTAGGAGCTTATATTCAACTTAAGCTTCGAAGATGCTTCATGAATTTCTTCCAAAGATAATTGGCAGATAAGCTGTAAATTTCTTCCGAGGGCAATTTTATTTCTTCTGAAGGTAAATTTTCATAACTCAAAAAAAATATCAATTTGAAAATTTGTTTTCCTCCAAAGAGAACTGGGCTTATGAAGTGATCTAATAGACAACTAAGGACACACAGTTTTAGGTAGAAAGATTGATGAAGTTATTTAGAAAAACCTATTCAAGGTTAATCATCCCATTGGCTGATACAAGATACTTAAATCTCTGCTCATCAAAAGCTTTAGTGAACAGATCAGCATATTGTTCATTTGTGTTAACATTGATTAGTTTTATCAAGCCCTTTTCAAAATTATCCCTAATCAGATGATACCTGATGTTGATGTGTTTGGTCCTTGAGTGCTGCACAGGATTCTCTATTATAGAGATAGCACTGTTGTTGTCTATATGGATGGGAGTCTCTTTGAAATTGTATCCATAGTCTAGCATCTGATTTTGAATCCAAAGCACTTGAGCACAGCAGCTGGCAGCAGTAATGTATTCAGCTTCAGCAGTTGATGCAGACACACAGGATTGCTTCTTGCATTGCCAAGAGACTATCCTTCCACCAAGAAACTGACACCCCCAGATGTGGACTTTGCAGTCATGTTGCAGCCACCATAGTCACTATCTGTATAAGCATACAGATTAAAGTCTGAATTCTTTGGATACCAAAGGCCTAGATTTGGAGCACCTTTGAGATATCTAAGAATCCTTTTGACAGTGATTAGGTGTGACATCTTGGGGTTTGCTTGATATCTTGCACATATGCATGTGGCAAACATGATATCAGGCCTGCTAGCAGTAAGATACATAAGTGACCCAATCATAGCCCTGTAGAGATGTTCATCAACACACTCCCCCTCAAGGTCAAGACCAAGGGAATGGTTTCTGGCTATGGGTGTCTTAGCAACTTTACAATCAGTCATCTTGAACCTTGTAAGTATGTCCTGTACATACTTTGACTGACTGATGAAGATGCCATCTTCAACCTGCTTCACTTGAATTCCTAGAAAGAAATTGAGTTCCCCCATGGCACTCATTTCAAATCTATTCTTCATCAGCATCTCAAAGTCTTTGTAGAGCTTTGGATTAGTTGAACCAAAGATGATGTCATCTATATATCTGAACTAGCAATGTGTCATTCCCTGTATCTTTGATGAAGAGAGTCCCATCAATAGTACCTCTTTTGTATCCATGATTAGAGGTATGTTGATAGTGTCTCATACCACTTTCTTGGAGCTTGATGTAGTCCATAAAGGGCTTTATCAAGCTTGCAGACATAATCAGGATGATCTGGGTCTGCAAAGCCAGGTGGTTGTTTAATATAAACTTCTTCATCAATCACCCCATAAAGAAAGGCACACTTCACATCAAGCTGGTAGACCTTGAAATCCTTGGATGCAGCATAAGCCAGGAATATTCTTACATCTTCAAGTCTTGCTACAGGAGCAAAGACATCAGTATAATCAATTCCTTATTCTTGTGTGTATCCTTGGATAACCAGTCTAGCCTTGTTTTTGATGATGATCCCTCTATCATCCTTCTTGTTCCTAAATACCCACTTGGTACCTATGATAGTCTTCCCTTGAGGAAGAGGGCATAAGTTCCACACCTTCTGTCCTTTGATTTGAAGCAACTCTTCTTACATTGCTAAAATCTAGCTTCCATCATTTAGAGCCACATCAACTTTCTTAGGCTCAATTTGGAATAAGAAACAAAAATGTAGACAAACATGGCTATCATGAGTTTGTCCTCTTGTTCTCACCCCTGAGTCAACATTTCCAATGATGTTTGTGGTGGGATGTGACTTGTGGATCCTGAGTTGAGGAATCACAACAAGTTGGTTGGACAGATCAAGATTAGAGAAATTTTGATCTGGCAAAGAAGAATCCCCCACCACATCAGCACACTTATCAAGAGAAACTTGATCCAATGAGTGTGTGACATCATTGATGTTGTCTTCAATGGAGTGGTTATCAGCGGCAAGAAATTCTTGATCACTGTCACCACCATCCATTCCTCCTGCATTGGAGGTTCCTTCACCTGAATTTGAGCCTCTGAACTGGACTTTGAGGGTAATTCAGCTGAATCAGCAGTATTTGTCATGCTTGTGCTGATTGAAGCCTCAATGATAGGGTTAGTCACCATTGGAGCTGAAGTAGTCTTCTTATTTGGTCTTCTCAGCTCAAATCTTGGGTTAGGATCCTCTGTTGACCTGTTATCCATAGATCGTGAAACATTCTCACAAGATTTGTTAAAATAGTTGGTAACTAAATCAAGATCAAATAGCCAATCCGGACCAGAACCTTTCACACAGGGTGTGTGTTCATTGAAAGTCACATTGGCTGACTCCTTAATGATTATAGTTTTGAGATTGTATACTCTGTAAGCCTTGGATTGAGAAGAGTATCCAACAAAATGTCCATCATCTGATTTCTCAGTAAACTTAGCTATTTGATCTTTGGTATTCAAGATGGTGCAAGGACATCCAAATGTTCTGAGAAAACCAATAAATGGTCTCCTTTTGTGCCATAGTTCATAAGGAGTCTTACCATGTGTCTTAACTACTAAAACTCTGTTCTGCACATAGCAGGCTGTGTTGACAGCCTCTGCCCAGAAGGTGATGGGCAGCTTAGAGTCAGACAACATAGTTCTTGCAGCTTCAATAAGTGTCATGTTTCTCCTCTCAGCAACACCATTTTGCTGAGGAGTCCTGGGAGCACTATATTGTCTTGAAATACCCTTCTCATCACAAAATGTATCAAGGATTTGGTTTTTAAATTTGGTTCCCTGATCACATCTTATGATTTTGACCTTGTGATCAGATTGATTCTCAATTTTCAGAATGAAATTCTTCAAGATTTCAGAGGTTTCATCCTTAGTTCTAAGGAAAAACACCCAAGTGAATCTTGTGAAATCATCTGTGATCACTAAACAGTATGAGGTCCTTCCTAGACTCATTACACTGGTGGGGCCAAATAGATCCATATGTAACAAGTGTAGGGGAGTAGTGATAGAGTTCATTTCCTTTGGCTTGTGAGACACTTTGTGTTGCTTCCCTTTCAGGCATGCAACACAGTGGTCATCACTTATCAACTCTTTCTTTGGTATTCCAGTTACCAAATCATTCTTAATCAGTTTATTCATTTTTTAAAGTTTACATGGCACATTCTCTTATGCCAAAGAAGAGACTCATCACTATTTGCTTAGATAGAAAGCAAGAAACCTCTCCAGATGGAGATGCTTCCTGCAAGTCCATCTTGTACATGTTTCCTCTCCTGGGGGCTCTAAGCAAAATATGCTCAGGAGGAATGTCAACCCCAGGCTTGAGAACAATGCACTCATGCTCAGTAAAGAGCATATGATGTTTTTGGTCACAAAATTGGGACACACTCAGAAGATTGTATCCAAGCTCTTTGACAAAGTTTACCTTCTCAATGCTGAGCTTACCATTTGTAACCTTGCCCTGCCAGTAATGTACCCTCCTGCATCTCCCCCAAAGCAACTGGTCCTCCATCAATCCTTTTAAAGTTTTGAAGCAAGGACTCATTGCCAGTCATGTGCCTGTAGCAGCCACTATCAACAATCCAGATATTTTTGTTGGTCTTTAGCTGTCCCTGCACAAAAAGAGATGATTTAGTTACATTTGGAAACCCAAGCCTCATTGGTCTTGGGCTTATAGAATGAGTTAAAGGCAATGAAACAGTAATAGATCCTATGCTCAGGCTTTGGGGATCATTTGCTATTTCTGATGATTAACTTTTAGCCATATGGTCTTCCTTCATCTTCCACACCACCTTTGAAAGATTGGGCTTGACCTTCAATGCTTTAGAAGCTTTTGTGGCTTCAGAAGCTTTGGAGACTGATCATTCAGAAGATCTTGCTTTCACTGTAGCAGGCCTCAGTACTTCGGAAGCATTCCTTTCTTCCAAGACCAATTTTCCTTCCGAAGACAATGGTTCATTTTCCTTTTTCTTCATTTTGGAGCTTTCGAAGGAAACAAATTTTCCTTCCGAAGCTGTTTGTTTCTTCTTTCTCTCAGAAGTTTTCTTCTTGATCATGTGGATAGTGCCCTTTGGATTGTATTGACAATCCTTAGCCAGATGTGAGGTACTACCACACATAACACAGTCTATATCTCTTCTTCTAAGAGCCTTCTTTTCCAAAGAAGACTGAACTTGAACACTTTCCTTTTCCTCTTTCACCTTTTCAGATGATGCAGCAGGCTTCTTAGGATGAAGCTTGCTTTTAGAAATGGATGGTTCAGGCTGTGTAGCAGTGACACACAGCTGATCAATCTTCTTGTTGTTGCTGGAGTGAGTTGAAGCTGAAGTAGAACTCTTGGTACTAGAATTCTTGGCAGGATCTTCAGCTTTTATCACCTTGAACCGTGCAGAGACAAATACTTGTTTCTGTTTGGGATCAAAGGTGGTCTTGACCTCTTGAGCTTTTCTTGATCTTCTCTTTGCTCTTTGATCAAGTTCTTCTTTTGGTTTTGCTCAAACCAGCTTCTTTTTCCTCCTTAGGAGCATGGTGACCCTTTTTGGATTTACTCTCTTCACTCACCTCAGAGTCATCCCTCACTTCTCCTCTTCATCCTCTTCATCACTAGGGTCTATGGATGGAAGCTCATCTTGACCAGTTCCACACCTTGGAGATCTAACTGATAGTAGAGAGTGTGGAGGAGCTATCTCACTAGATCCCAGTCCCTGCTTGTTCTGATAACACACTTTTGCATGCAGAGATGAGATATCATGTTCTTGAAGGTTTCCTCTTCAAGAACACATTTTTCTACTCTGGCTTTGCTATCACAAGCTCAGCCTGGCATTCAGTCAACTTGGTAATGAGATCCTTAATTTGAGTCCTGTAATTTGTTTGCTCATGTTTAAGAGTTGAAACTTTTTTTTCTAGATCTTCTATCTTAAGTTTATAGTCATTAGCTTTTAAAATATTTAAGGACTTAATGTCAGATCTCATTTTGAAGTTGTAGGACCTGTATCTGTTTACTTTAACAATACAATCAGGAGAGCAAAGATGTTCAAGTACCTTGGCTTCATCGTGGTCAGCCATGAGTTCTTGGTTTGGAGATGCATCTTCAGCTTGAAAGCTCCAGTCAAAGCCTCCTTCTTCAACAGCAACTGTAGCTTGCTGTCTTGGCTTATCATTCTGGTGCCCTCCTTCAGTGTAGTTTGGCCTGGATGAGGCTTGGCTACTATTTGATTTGGGTGCCTTGCATTCTCTAGAAAACTTGCCACTGGCAGCAATTCTAGGAAACCTTCTCCCAGTCCTCTTGTAGAAGTTTTGGGCTCTGTGAGTGAGAAGAGCCATCTACTGGACTATCTCCATATATTCCAGATCATCTGGATGGATACAGTCCAGGTCTTCAAGAGTAAAGAGAAAGTTTCCTAACTTTCATCAGTGGAAACAAAGGCTTGAGAGGAGTTTGTCTCTTGGAAGGGACTTCCTTGGATGTAGCTCTCTCTTGGTGTCTCCAGGAAGGTGATGAAAGGACCCTTTTGTGAAGTCTCAGGGTAGCAGATGAGATGATGCTGTGGTTCTCTGCTATCCCTTTCAACCACATGAAGGGCTGAACTCTGGTGAGTGTTGGAGCTACCATATGAATTTTGCATATTCATCTCCATCTGGTATCCACTGAGTATCCCATACAACTCAGTGAGAGTAAGGGTCTTGAGGTTTTCAATCCTCTTAATGACCAGACAATAGTGTGTCCATTGTCTTGGAAGAGAGGACATGAACTTCCTAACAATATCCCTTTCTTAATAGTTACCCCAACATCAGCTAGAGTATCCACAATATCAACATACCTAAAGTATTGTTGAGTCATGGTTTCACCTGTCTTGAAGGTGAAATTTTCAAACTGCTACTTCAGGAGATCCTTCTTGTTTTCCTTGGCTTCATTTGAACCCTCATACATCAGTTTCAGTGCATCCCATAGCTGTTTAGCGGTCTTGCACTTCTTGAGACCTCTGTAGATGAAGTTTGGAAGAGCAGTTTGGAGGGCTGTCATGGCTTTCTGATCAATGTCAATTCTTTTCCAGTCTTCATCAGAAAAGTCATCCCTCTCCTTTGGTATCATGCCACCACCAGCAGCAGCTGAAGAGGTGCATGGTACATGAGGTCCATTGACAACAGACTCCCACATCCTGGAGTCTTGAGACTTGATAAAGCCTTCCATTCTTTGACACCAAGTGTCAAAATCCTCAGGAGTGATCAGTGGGGACTTTGTCATTGTTCCAGTTTCCATATCAGCTTTGGAGATAGCTGCCATTTGAAGAGTTAGTGATGTGTGTTACTAAGAGGTTTTGAAGATGGTGAGATCTTGCAAACAAGAGCCTGGAATGCTCTGATACCAAATGCAGGACCATTAAAAAGGGACTTTGCACTTAGTTAACACACTTAGGAGGATCTTTAGGATCACTTAACAATTCAAATGGGGAACTTAGAACTTTAAACAGATGATACAATGCACAACACAAGTAAAGTAAGAGCAAGAACACAAGAAATAATTTTCAAGGAAGTAGTATATTGCTTCTTAGGTTCTATTACAGGTGTTTGCACTTATTTTTGAAATACAAGAACCTTTGACTCTTTATACTAAACCTACAACCGTCAATATGAAAAAAGACAGTTGGATGTGACCAATCTAGATAATAAGATCAGCCTAAAGTCAAAAGGCAGATTGCCTTTTAACTAGTGACTATGATAGGCCATAGCTCACTGACTTTCCTATTACAAAAAGCCAAAAAAGAAACAAATACAGAAACTTGCAGATAAAGACCTTAT
This sequence comes from Flaveria sonorensis, assembly GCA_025506505.1. Classification (NCBI taxonomy): domain Eukaryota; kingdom Viridiplantae; phylum Streptophyta; class Magnoliopsida; order Asterales; family Asteraceae; genus Flaveria; species Flaveria sonorensis. The sequence continues at coordinate 18,151,171 of CM046437.1, read as the reverse complement.
CTACTTTATCATAAAGCATGGAAGTTTCACCAACTTATGATAGTTTGCGAACCACCAGAGCATGCAGCGGACAGGAGGTTGCTTTATGATAAAGTTGACAGAAAAAGTGTCTTTTCTCTCTCTTCTAAAGTAACCAGTCTTATCTTTATTTAGCTTCGAAAGACTTTGTCTTGAGAGCTTCAGAAGACTTCATCTTTAACCTTCGGAAGAGTTGAGTCTTTGGCTTCGGAAGACTTGACACTTAGTGTAAAGTTTCCTTAGTAGTTTCTTCTGAACATTGGCTTTAGAAGATTTTACACTTAGCATTTTACTTGAGTGTGTAAAACTTCCGAAGCTAGTTCTTCTTTGTTCCTTAGTGCATGTTGGAAGACTTGGTTGTTTTGGTATCCTTTGGTTGCATCAGCCTCATAACCTCAGAGGTTCCTACAGAACTGAATTTAAAAATTCTAATGTTGACATGTTTTGTGCAGAAAAAGGAATTGCTCGTCAATTCAGTTCTCCTAGAACTCCACATCAAAATGGAGTTGTTGAAAGAAAAATAGAACTTTGATTGAGGCCGCACATTCTATGTTAGTAGATTCAAAGATTCCAATTACTTTCTGGGATGAAGCCATATCCACTGCATTTTTTGTACAGAATCATACATTACTTGTGAAAGATAAATAGAACACTCCTTATGAGTTGATGTTTGGCAGGAAACCTAATATAGATTTTCTTAAATCTTTTGGTTGTTCAGTTTTGATTTTAAATTCAAGTGACCAGCTAGGAAGAATGTTATTCTTGAAACTTTTAATGTTACATTTATTGAAAACTCTTTTCCATCAGTTGCAAATGGTCCAGCTTACTTGTTTGATTTAGACTCATTATCAAACTTTTTTAAATCTAACTTGTTTGACTCTACAGGCGAGAAAAAGAAAAAAGGAGGGGATCTTGGATCTTTCAGTGATGATTCTGATTCTGATGATATGGATGATTCTAGCCCAGATTACCCATTCTTCTCATTGTTAAAGATCCTGTATTTCGTTTTGAATCTCATGATCAATCTCACTCTCAACAAGTACAAGAACATCTCGTTTCTAAAAATTCCAATGTTTCATAACCAATTCCTAATGATGGTCCTGAAATTGTACAACCTGAGTCCAGAACATCATCGGTTTTTAATGATGTAGTTGTTACTGATAATCTTGATTACTTTATCAACTCACTGACAAGTTCCTAATTTTGGTACACATACTTCGAACTTATTGCATCAGCTTTCCGACTTGAACCAGTCTAATCTGGTTGTTAATGTTCAAGAAAATGAGATTACAACGTCTCGTGTTCACAAGAATCATCCTACGTCTCAGATTATCAGTCCATTGAATGAGAGAACGCCGAGAAGTTAATCAGAACAAGCAAACCTCTACTTATACTCGTGTTTTCTATCTCAAATTGTTCCTAAAAAAGTCACCGACGCATTAAAAGACAATAGTTGGATTGAGGCAATACAAGAAGAGTTATTGCAATTCTGCAAACAGGAAGTGTGGAAGCTTGTGGATTTACCTGAAGGAGAAAACACCATAGGCACAAAATGGTTGTTTAGAAACAAGTGAGATGATCGGGGAATTGTTGTTCGCAATAAAGTGAGACTCGTTGCACAAGGTTACACCTAAGAAGAAGGAATTGATTATGATGAAGTATTTGCTCCAGTTGCAAGACTTGAATCAATTCATGTCTTCCTGGCTTATGCATCGTACATACAATTCAAGGTATATTAGATGGATGTTAAAGGTGCTTTCTTGTATGGACTAATCATTGAGGATGTGTATGTCAAGCAACCTCCAAGTTTCAAAGATTCAGAATATCCTCATCGTGTGTACAAGCTTAGTAAAGCATTGTATGGTCTCCATCAAGCTCCTAGAATTTGGTATGAAATGTTTTCACAACATTTGATCCAGCATGGATACTCGTGAGGGAAAATTGATCCTACTTTGTTTATAAAGAATGATGCTGATAATCTCTTATGTGTTCAAGTGTATGTTGATGATATCATATTCGGTTCTTCAAGTCCAAAATTGTGTAATGAATTTGAAGAAATCATGAAGTCTTGTTTCCAAATGAGTTCTATAGGAGAAATTAACTTTTTCTTTGGTCTTCAAGTGAAGCAGTCTGCAGATGGAATTTTTATTAATCAGGAGAAATTCATTGAAAAACTCTTGAAAAAAATTTAAACTGCAAGATTGTCAATCCATCAGAACTCCAGCTGACGTAAATACCAAGATTGAACCTGATTCGAAAGGAAAATCAGTTGACCAAACTCTATACAGATCTATGATTGGATCTTTGATGCATCTTACTGAATCTAGACCTGATATAACGTATGTTGTTTGTATTTGTGCCAGGTACCAATCTGACCTGAAGGAATCTCACCTAATCGCTGTTAAACGCATATTCAGGTATCTCAAAGGAAAACCGGCTTTAGGGTTGTGGTATCCTTATGAAGGAAACTTCGAGTTACATGGATATACAGATAGTGATTATGGGGGATGTTGCCAAGATCGTAAATCAACGATGGGTGGTTGTCAGTTTTTAGGTCCCAAATTAGTCTCGTGGCAATGTAAGAAACAAACAAATGTCTCCGTTTCAACCGCAGAACACAATGAGGATACTATGAACACAAGTAAGTAATGAGACAGAACAAGCAACAATAACATAGAAATATGGTTTTCAAGGAGTGTTGTATATTGCTCTCAAGTTCTATTACAAGTGTTACAAAGGATATCTAAATTACAAGAACCTGAGACTCTTTATACTACATCCTACAACCGTCAATACTTAGAAGGACAGTTGGAATTGACTAATCTAGACAACAAGATCAATCTAAAGTCAAAAGGTAGATTGCCTTTTGACTAGTGACTATGACATGCCATAGCTCACATCCTTTTCTATTACAAAAAGGTTTACAGGTACAAAAGTAGGAAGTTACAGACAAAGACCTTAATCTATAGTTTACAAAAGCATGGACTTTTCACCAACTCATACAAGTTGGTGAGTCTTCAGAGTTGCAGCGGAAAGTGTGTCAGCTTTATGTAAAGTAGATTAGAGAAAGCATGTCTTTCTCTGTCTTCGGAAGAAATAAGTCTTTACAGCAAAATGGCTATGGAAGACTTTGTCTCTGAAGCTTTGAAAGACTTCATCTTTGGCTTTGAAAGATTTGGACTTTGGCTTCAGAAGATTTTACACATAGTGTATTTTCTGATGTAGTGTGTAAAACTTCCGAAGCACTTCTACCTTTGTACGTCCAGTGCATACATGCAGGAAGACCTTTGGTTGTTTTGGCTTCTTTGGTTGCATAAGCCTTATAATCTTCTGATATTACCTTACAAGAAGGTTGTTCTCAAATCCTTTGGTTACAAAACCAACTGCTGGATTACGGGTTCAATTTTCTTAAAACTCGTATTTACATTGATAACACTGCAGCTATGTTTATTATAGCTAATCCTGTCCAGCACTAAAAAACAAAGCATATCAAAATTCAATATCATTTTCTTAGAGATAACTCTAAAAAAAGTTTAATCATTTTGGCTCAAATTTCAACTGAAAAACAGTTGGCTGACCTATTTACAAAAGCATTTTTACCAGGTTGTTTTGAGTATTTGGTCAAGTCAATTGGACTTATTAACCATGTTTAAAACTAGTTTTTAAGTAATTGAGTTGTCTGGATCATAAAAATGAAAAGAACCCCTCATTAGCTGAATAAGAAGATTTATAGAGAAAACTGTCAAAGTTAACTGCCTGATTGTATATATTGTATGTGCATGTTCAATAGAAAAAGAAAAAACAAATACAAAAATAGAAAATAGCAAAATCAAAAGAGAAAATTATAAAAAAACCCACAAAAATAGACTTTATATGTTAGTTAATTATTTAGGACTGAATCTGTCTTTGCAATTTATGAGAAATGATAGATACATTAGTTCTAATCAGTTGCATACTTCACTCGCTACAAAAGTCTGACGTGATCAGATATGAGGTGCAGGTAAGCTCATGCAATTATATTGAAAAAGTAAATTCTTATGCTAAAACTAAATCAATCATGCATTCATGTTTGTCCATTTTAGTACAAATGAGTAGTGTTTACTTCTCAAATTGATTGCTTGTAAAGTCACAAACTCACACCTGGTGGCAATATGAATAACCATGAGCTCTAATGACTTAAAGCATCTATTCACTTATCTGTTTTGAGTCATCATAGACTTGAAGTGATGAGATATCCTTTGTTGTAAGTCATTATAGACCTGGATATTCTCATGTGATGCCAAAGATGCCAATGTGCACAATCTAAACATGATATGTGGTTATAAGTATATGTCAGGTTAATAAGTTGAGAAAAGTGCTTTCTTGCATATCTTGACGAGAGTTGAGATCTCTAAGTTTAAGTGTGACTTACATAATGTCATATCTAATTGTACCTTAATCAATACAAGAATTGAAAAAGTAAGTGTGCTAATTATATTGCCAAAAGCACTAATTTTCTGTCCTTAGATCTTGTGTCTCCTCTGCTGCGGGAACGCTGACCCAGAACACACTTGATCAGGATTTAATCACTATCTTTGACTATCCACCATTTTATTTTTTTAATATGCTGATCTTAACTGGTATAATCTCACTGCAGGCAGGTGATTCAATTGTGTATAGTAGATTTTTCTTCTGCTTTAATTTTGATTTTTGCATGATTTTCTTTGTGCAGGCATGTTGATAATGATTAGTTTTCTCTATTTGCAAAATAAAAGAAACATCTAAGTTTGTGAACTTAAAAGTTTAGGGGGAGTAAAAAGTAAAAGAGAAAATCAATGAAAAGTGTCAAAATGTGAAAAAGAAATAAAATAAAAAATTAAGTGCTTTGGATGGAAAGGATGAAGCTGAAATTCAAGCATGTGTGTGTTTGATATGATGTAAAAATGAACAAAAATGGGACTATTTTTGTTGTAAAAGTTTCAAAATAGAGACTAAAATGACGGGAAAGTGTTTGAAATATTAAAACATTGATTCAAAGTGTTTTTCAAATGTGCTTGGTGGTGTTTGAATTGAAAAGTCATGTTTAAAAATGAAAATATGAGTTTCAAATGATTTGTGGTGATTTTAAACAAAAAAAATTCGATTATTAAATTTGATAGTAATTAATGTAAATTTTGGGTGATAGTAAAAAAATTTGATTAAGTGTTGAAATAATGTGCATGAGCAGTGCTCATGTGCATAAACAGTGTTCAGATGGATGTTGTGAAAATTTCGAAGTGTTAGGATCAGAGATCTAAGTTTGATCAATTAGAGTTGAATCACAGCGGAATTAGAGCAAGAATTAAGCAAATATAGCAAGAACACAATAAATATTCAATGGAACAGTACACGGTTATATAGATATAGGGTTTTCTGCAAAGAGATAATAACATTCATGCACACATGCTTCGGTGTGGCGGCTGCTAGGTTTTCCTAAGCTGCACCGATTACAATTAGGTCAGCATTCCTTATATATAGGAATGTGACGTCTGCTGATGTCACTTGATAGTGACATCTAACAGAATTATTACAAACTACTGAAAGTAAGCAAACTACTGAGAATGTTCACAACAACTGAGAACATCTCAGATTATTCTAAGTACACAAGAAACATAAAACTACTGAAACTACAAGTACAGAAAAGAAACTACAACTACTGAAAGGAAACCATCACAACTACTGAAGAGGTCTTCTTCAGCTGTTGTGACAATCATCTGAAACTTGGTCTTCAGTCTTTGTCTCAGCTTTTGTCTTCAGACTTTGTCTTCAGCTCTTTCACTTCAGACTTTGTCTTCAGCTCTTTCACTTCAGACTTTGTCTTCAGCTCTTTCACTTCAGACTTTGTCTTCAGCTCTTTCACTTCAGACTTTGTCTTCAGCTCTTTCACTTCAGACTTTGTCTTCAGACCTTGTTATCAGCTGATGTCTTCAGCTGTTGCAGACAACTTCAGTTGTTGTAATGTCCGTGGGACTTAAAGGTTTTTCTGATCAGGCTCATTGGTTCTTTTGGTCCAACAAACTCCCCCTGAACCAATGCAGCCAAAACCTTTAAGCTTATTGAGGTCCCACTTATTCTTGGCAGAAATACTCTCTTGATCAGCTTTAGAGATATCGGATAAGCACAGGCCAGGGAACAGGTTTCAGTAGATGTGAATGTCAAAGGATGGAAGGGAACTCTGTCTTGCGGAACTGGACACAGAGCCGTTATCCCAACCATGAAACCTACTTCCTATTGATGAGTCTATAAGACTCTCTGACGTAGGCCTCAAGGAGAACAACTTGTTCCTCCTTAGTGAGTTCTTCTGCTTCTCCTTCGAAGAAGAACTCTGGGCCATAGTACTCTGATAAGTACTTTATCGTCTTTCCATTTTTCAACTCAACAGTTGTTATCTCTCTGTAAGCAAACTCATCTGGGTGAGTCCCTTCTAATAACAACTGGAGTTCATTTTTCTTGATCTCTTCAAGCCTCTTGTATAACAACCCCTTCTTGACCATTTTGTTCTCCATTAGAGTTTGAGGGGTCATCTTTGACTTGTAGGCTCTCTTGAAGTCTTCAAGTATTTCCCAGGGTGAGACTACAATGGCCAACATAATAGCAGCATCTATGGTCTTTCTCACTTGGCCATTGTATCTACTTGGTATGGATTTCTTATGAATTCTAGAACTAACCCTGGGGTCTGGCCAAATCCTTACTCTCTCCTTTTGATATTGAAAGGTATACCTGAGAGCATACAGCCTTTGAGCATGTTTCTTCATGGCTTGTATAGATGATGACTGAGGAAACTCTTTGTCAATCATCTTCAAAAGTTGCTCATCGTGCTGTTTCTGCTGTTCTTCTTCTTCAATCTTAACTTTCACCATTTGCCTCTGAAAGTCTGGTGTTATCATTTGTTGACTTCTGGGCTCAGGTAATTTTAGAACAGCAGAGATTGGCAGACTATCTTCTTCATCATCTTCTTCTTCTTCTTCTACCATCCACAACACCCTTCTCCTCCTTCTGGGTGCATCACTGGATGTGGTTTGAGGTGGTTTTTGGGGTAAGGGAGTTGGTTTTGAGGGTTGAGTTGATTTGGAGAGTTGTGGGGTTGGTTGTTTTTGAGAGGGAGTTTGGGAAGGCTGATCTAGCATTTTTATGGTGAGTTTGGCTTTGGAAAGCTTGGCCATATCAGTTCTCTTCCCAGCACCTGCTTCGTCTAAGGCTTCTATAATCAACCCCTTGTTGAATTCTTCAGAAGCACAGATTCTGGTGGTTATTGCCAGAATACTGTCTCTGGTCCATGATTTAATCTCAATTAATGATCTTCCCAAGTATTTTGCAATAAACCGGATCATTATCTCCAACCTCTCCCTTTCCATTACACTATAACTGGCCCATCTTTCTTGTATCTCATTAATCTCCAGCCTTCTGATCTCAGTGTCTAATGTGGCTGTATCAAAGCCCTGTCTGAAGAGTTGATCTATTATTCTGTCCATTGATCTGCTGTGCTTCATCAGCTTCTTTAATCAGATCTTCCAATGATTTCTCTTCATCAGGCTTTTGAGTATCAGCACTTTTCTTTCTCTTGTATGTGATCAGCTGTTTTTCCTGTTCTTTTTCTTGTTGTTTCTCCTCTTCCACTCTCTTTCTCTTCCTTTCTTTCACTACCTTAGACTCCCCCTTTTTGGGTGCATTGGGTTCAGAGGTTTGAATGGCAGAAAGCTTCTTTTGCACAGCATCATCAACAAGTGTTTTTAGAGTCGAGGAGATCCTCTCATCAATGGCTTTATGTACAATCTCATTGATGATGGGAGTGATGAGAGGTAAGGAATTTTGAAATGTAGCAACCATCTGCTCAGAGGGGTTCTGTCCCTGAGAGGTGGTGCCAACAACAGTGGCTGGTGGCTCAGTTGAGTGAAGTGGCGGAGTGTTTGGGAAACCTTCAGATGAAGGTGCCATCTGTGGGTTTATTGGGGCAGATGGACTTTGATCCTGAGACATTTTGGCAAGCAGTTCGTTGAGTCTGCTCACCTCAGCCTCAAGGATTGTGTTATGGGCTAAGACATCATAGAAAAAGCCCAGGTCATCATCAGGCTTTGCTGAATCACCTGACCTCCTGATTGAATCAGGATGTACATGCCCTGAGTGTAGATCAGTTGTAGCATGTGCCCCTTGTTCTTGGTTCTGGGGACTTCCTGCCTCAGGACTGAGTCCTTCATCGGCAGTTGCCTCTGGTGAGGTCTTAGAGATGTTACCAACTTCATCCTGGTCATTTGCTGAATCAGTAGAAGTGGCAGCCTCACCAGATGTTCTAACCTCCTCCTCTACACGGGGAGATTGAACATTATAACCCCTGTGCTGTGGGTTATCAGCAGCATTTATGTCCTCTTCCTCAGCTGTTGAGGTTCTCCCCATTGTACTTGGTGTCTGGGGAGGAGGAGAGGAATGCAGCTGACTCAACACTTGTGCAACAATAAATGTTAGGCTTTGAGGGGCGGTTGCATTTGGAGATAGGGTTGAAGCAGATTGCACCCGGGGTGACTGGTGCTCTTCAATGGTAACCTTCTCAATTGAGATAGGTTCCAGCATTGTGGTATCCCCAATTTTGGTTGCATCAGGATCCTGTTGAGAGGATGCCTGAGCGGCTACGGTTGGTGGAGTCTTGGACACTACTGGGGGGTTAGAACCAGTAAGTGTTTCCTGTATTGGTGTTACAGGGGCATCCTCAGGGGACTCATCTCCCTGAGTAGCCTTTTTGGGCTTTTTGGTTTTGGGTTTGGTGGGGACTTTGGATCTGGAAGTGGAGGCTGTGGGTTCCCGCTGCTTGGGTTTGAGCAGCCGGGCAGCCCCTTTCATTGTAGGGTCAGAGTTGTGCCTGGAGTATACTTCAGGCAATACAGCCGGAGCAGGGACTCCAAGGCCAACAAGGTCGTCTGATTTTAGCTGTGTTAAAATTATGGCCATGAGAAACCTGGGATATAATATCCATCTGTTTGCCACAGGTTTCAAGGCCAGATCCTTTAGTTCCATAAACACTATCTCAGAAAAATTTAAAGTTTGTCGTTCAAAGATAGAATATAATACCTGTTGCCATCGGGAAGACATTTGATCCCATGAGGAGGTTTTTGGTGCAAGGCAGACATTCACCATGTGGAATATAAGACGTTCAGCATCATGGAAGTGCTTCTTCATAATGGTGGTAGCACTTAAGTCTCCTTCATACCCGTTGTTGATGAAAGACATATCGGTTGTGCCTTTCGGGTATTCTGTGACACAGGTGGCATCATGTAGATCGAGGGTTTGTCGAATGATGTCCGTAGTGATGACCACCTGTTTCTGGTTGACCAACGACTGGAGAGTGATTTGGCTATCAATCTCACTAGTTAGCACGGAGACGTTGGTCCAGAACTGGCTTAGGGAATCGGGGTATATGGTAGGATTCAGAAGAAACGCGGTTCGGTACTGGGAATCTACCAGAAGATCGATGGCGTTATCAAATTTGTTCCAGAAGGCCGATTTCGAGAGGTAGGCAACACAGTTGTGTCTGGGTTTGAGTTTCATGGTCGCCATTGGTGAGAGAGTGAAAGGACGGAAAACGGCTAATGAAACGTCTGAAAGTAGGTTTAGGTATTTATAGGGTAAGACAAAGGCTGATATAAAATGACTGAAAGTGTTGGTGCTGTCATCAGTTGTTTGAAAACAACTGAAGACCTGGTTTTAACTTTCAGAAGTAACAACTGAAGACTTGGTATTAGTCATCAGTAGTTGTGAAACTACTGAAGACATGGTTTTGGCTTCAGGTGTTAGTGAAGCAGCTGTTGCAGAAACAACTGAAGAGAAAATTTTCTCATCAGCTGTTGTCGTCAATTCTTAGCTCATCAGCTGTTTCATTCTGACCTCAACACTTCATCAGACTTTGTCTGAGTTTCAGATGTTTCATAGGTCATCAGTACTTATCTGTTATTCTGACATCAGCAGTTGTAACTACAGCAGTAGTTGTAACCACATTAGTTCTGTTCAACAGATGAGTACTTCAGTACTTTTAAGTAATTTAGTCTTCAGTAGTTGTGAAAACTACTGAGGATAAAAGAACTGCAGTACTTATTTGTGACAGTAGTATACGAATGCTCATCAGTACTTGTTCACTGAGATCATCAGTAGTTGTCACTTATTCTAGTTGTCACTGAGAACAGGCAAGGATGACCTTTTAAATCAATCTTCTTTGACAAATCCAAGGCATATACTCTTCCTATCCTGTTGGCCTTCAGGAGAGTATATTCATCCAATACCTTGTCAATCAGCCTCAGAACTTTGGAAGACAGAATCCGGCAGTTCTGGCTTGTGAAAAGTGCAACGTGCCCTTTATCACACATCTGACTAACACTCAGTAGATTATACTTGAGATTCTCCACATGGTTAACATCATCAAATCTGATTTCTCCATTTGACACAAATCCTTTCCCGATGATGTAACCCTTAGCATCATTTCCAAATGAGACAAATCCCTTCTTTCCTTGAGAGTAGTCATAAAGAAGAGAACTGCTCCCAGTCATATGCATAGATCCTCCACTGTCTACATACCAGATGCTTCTTTGGCATGCTGAAGAACCCTGTGAAGATGAAGCATCTGAGCAGGAACCCTCAGTAGACTCCAGGGCCATGAGAGCAAGATTCCCAAAAGGATGTTCACCACCATGTTGACCAGCACCAGCAGATAGTTGCTCATTGAAACCACAAAGATCATCTGATAAGCTGCTCCAGTCAACAACTCCTGGTGTGAAGAAGCTGTGATGAGGTTGAGATTGTGATGGAGATGGTTGAGGCTCAGGTAGGGCTTGAGGTTGTTGTGCTATAGGGATATGAACTGGATTTGGCTGTGGCATATAATAGCAGGGATAAGGATATGGCATTGAACCCTGAGGGACAAAGTATGCAGGAGATTGAGGTTGTGAGTGATGACCAGAACTAGCAGGATGTTGCCCTTTGTTTTGTGAACTATTGCTTGGAAAGGTCACAAAGGGTGCAGAGGAGTTAGATCCAGTTGATCTACACTCTCTTGCAAAGTGCCCAAGCCTGTGGCATTTGTGACACCTCAACTTACTCTTGTCAAAACCAACTTTGGTTTTGCCAGAGAGTCCTGGAAATTTCCTACCAGTTCTCTTGTAGAACTTTTGAGATCTGATATTGATCAGGGCCATTTGGCTCAAAATATCCATCTCTTCTAAATCATCATCAGCAATACCTTGCAAATCATCCATGATAAAACATAAATTATCACTATTACACCCAGAATGACTGTCAACACCAACAAATGCATGATTAGAACTGTTTGAAGAGAAATCTATATGCTCATCATAATGACTTTCTGATCCAGCATATTCTGACTCATGACCGACCAAGGCAGTGTTACCTGGTACAAAGTCATCAGAGAGCTTTCCAGATGATGCCAGTTTCCTTTTCTGCTCTATCTCTTTTTCAAATGTAAGCAGTTTCCCATGGAGTTAGGTGAGAGATTGGCTATCCAGATTTGCACTGGAGCGTAGGACAATGGTGTATGTGTCCCATCTCTCAGGCAGTGATCTGAGGAACCTGTTGTTCATCTGGCTGTTAGTATACTCTTGCTTGACCATTTTCAGTTCAGAGATCAAGCAGGAGAAACGCTCAAACTGTTGAGTCAGTGTCTCACCCTTCCTATGAGAGAATGTCTCATATTGTTGGGCGAGGATTTCTCTGTTGTTTGCTAAGACCTCATCAGTTCCTCCGAATTGTTCCTTCAAAGCATTCCAGAGGTCATGAGCAGTTTCATGATGCATAAGCCCAGAATAGATTTCATTCGGCAGTGCCATGGCCAGAATTCCATGGGCTTTAGCATCAATCTCAAACAGTTTACGATCTTCATCTGAGTATTACTCCTTCTTCTTCGGAACCATTTGATTGGTCTCCGGATTGTTCACCATAGGCTTGTGTGGACCATGAACCACAGATGTCCAACAACCTGAACTGTTAACAGACAGGTGATGGAGCATTCTTCGTTGCCATATGTTATACTCACTCCTAACCAGCATCGGAGGCTTGGTTGAGGAGCCAGTATTGTGAGGATCATTAGATGGAGTAGTCATTCTCAGATTCAAACCAAATCAATCAAGTTTCAAAAGATTTTGCACAAAAACACAACAAACTCAATAAGAACCAAGAAGAAACTCAAATTAAATAACCAGAAGCAGCAGAAAATCAATCTTTATAACCAGTTCTTGCACATATGCTAATTCGATCAAACTATAGATATCAAAATAGCAGTTTCAATGATCAATTGTTAAACCGATCAATGATTAACCTGCTCTGATACCATTTGTTAGGATCAGAGATCTAAGTTTGATCAATTAGAGTTGAATCACAGCGGAATTAGAGCAAGAATTAAGCAAATATAGCAAGAACACAATAAATATTCAATGGAACAGTACACGGTTATATAGATATAGGGTTTTCTGCAAAGAGATAATAACATTCATGCACACATGCTTCGGTGTGGCGGCTGCTAGGTTTTCCTAAGCTGCACCGATTACAATTAGGTCAGCATTCCTTATATATAGGAATGTGACGTCTGCTGATGTCACTTGATAGTGACATCTAACAGAATTATTACAAACTACTGAAAGTAAGCAAACTACTGAGAATGTTCACAACAACTGAGAACATCTCAGATTATTCTAAGTACACGAAGAAACATAAAACTACTGAAACTACAAGTACAGAAAAGAAACTACAACTACTGAAAGGAAACCATCACAACTACTGAAGAGGTCTTCTTCAGCTGTTGTGACAATCATCTGAAACTTGGTCTTCAGTCTTTGTCTCAGCTTTTGTCTTCAGACTTTGTCTTCAGCTCTTTCACTTCAGACTTTGTCTTCAGCTCTTTCACTTCAGACTTTGTCTTCAGCTCTTTCACTTCAGACTTTGTCTTCAGCTCTTTCACTTCAGACTTTGTCTTCAGCTCTTTCACTTCAGACTTTGTCTTCAGACCTTGTTATCAGCTGATGTCTTCAGCTGTTGCAGACAACTTCAGTTGTTGTAATGTCCGTGGGACTTAAAGGTTTTTCTGATCAGGCTCATTGGTTCTTTTGGTCCAACACGAAGTGTCAGACTCATGGGTTTCTCATGCGCCTGAATAGTGCTCAGAAGTCTAAATCAGGAGTATGATTAATTTCAGGAATTTGTACAAGTGTTGTTGTAAATGGTCAAGTGTTGGGCGTATCAACTTATGCTCATGCGCCTGAATAGTTAGATTTTCCAATGTGGTTAGACGTATGAAGGTGATGTTTTCTCTAAGTGTTAGGCGTTTCAACAAGTCTCGTGCACCTTAACAGTGCCCAAGCTTCTGAACAATGCTCATGCGTCTGAAGATTTAGTGTGAAACTTAGCCTCATGTGCCTTCACAGTGCTCATGTGCCTAAGAATTTTTACACATATATATTCAACACTTGTAGTTCTCATTCACTCATTCACAAACTCAAACACTCTGATTCTTTTATTCTCTCTCTCAATACATTCTTACATTCATCATTTGATTGTTACCTGTTAATCCATGTGATATATAGGTATAGTCAATGAATCTAAACAGCAAATGATGTGACTAAAGATATTGATGAAGTAAATGAACAACAACAAATGGAGTATGATTTTCCTATTGTACAATCACCAAATTCGACAGCACAAGAGAATGTGATTGCCGAGGAGTCTTCCCTCAAGGTTATCAAAGTTGTTGCTGGTTCACATATTCATGTGTTAGATGAAGGTGAAAACTCAAAATAATATGCTGCAGTCCTTTATGAGAACTTGAACGCTAAGCAAATCATAGAATCTTTGAAAGAAGTTCAAGTCTGCAATCAAGAAGGCTTTGCGAGAGTTGGATCTCTACAAAGAGAAGCCTGTGTTCAAGATTAAAGATGAACCAGAAGAGTTCAATGAAGACTGAAGACAATGTAAATCTTAGGGGGAGTATTGTTAGAACTCTTAAAAGATTAACATTTTGCCTTTTGTGGTTTGTCATAGTATAGGGACTTATTTTGTAAATATATGTTCCTTGTTTTTCTTTGATAGTATAAATAGGATAGTTTATGTATTATGTAGTGAGACTGAGACAAAACCAAGAGAACAAAACAGTTAGAACAGATTGAACAACTATAACTCACCCTTACACTTTGTATCCTAAGCATTTGCTATCAATGAAATCTATGAATTTTTTAAGTAATTGCTTGTGTTTGATTACTTAGTGTTTTAATTGATCATTACATTATGATATCATCACAGATCGATCCATTTTGAACATATCAGTCTATTGTACATATAATGGCAAACCTTACTTGGAGCAAACATCATGATATCAATGGTTTTCATGACCCTGATAATCCTAAGGCTGCTGATCTTAGAGATATGATCAGATTCTTGCTTACAACAAAAGCTGCACATACTATTACAGTGAGACCAGTTATCTATGAGAACTTCATCAGATCATTTAAGAGAACAGTTAAAGTCACTATGGTTAGTGATATCCCAAGATTTTGATTGAAAGGATTGATGATCAGCATGTACTCACCATTACAAAGAAAACCCTTAGACAATGTCTATAGTTTGGTAATGATGCAGGTCAACCAAGTGAAATTGATGATGATGACGCACTAACATTCTACGCTAACATTGGATATGAGGGAGGTTCTGAGGGAAGGGAGATAGTAAAGGGACAAATGGATCTACAATGGAGATTCATAGTTCACTACTATCAACATTGCTTATCCAAAAGAAAGATGAGATGAAATAACATCCCTCTCACCACTTCTTCTACGATATGATTATACGCTAACCGGCCATTTAATATGTATGGTTATGTGTTTAATGGCATTTTTTCCAATGTTGGTAAAGGTAGAAGACGTATGTTCCTAATGTACCCAAGGTTTATCCCATGTCTAATCAACCAAGAGTTCCATGATATAGTTGGTGTTGATAATGTGATGAATCTATCATACCACTATGCCAAGTCTTACAACTATATCAAGAAGAAAGATCCTTGAAGTTATTGTAGTGGAGAATTCTTCCATTTATTGCCTTGAATGTTAGAATAAATTGGTCAAGGCAATGTTTAAGGTGAAGAGGAACAAGAAGAAGAACAAGAAGAAGAACAGGTTGAAGAAGCTATCAAGAACAATGAGCTTTGCAA
This sequence comes from Flaveria sonorensis, assembly GCA_025506505.1. Classification (NCBI taxonomy): domain Eukaryota; kingdom Viridiplantae; phylum Streptophyta; class Magnoliopsida; order Asterales; family Asteraceae; genus Flaveria; species Flaveria sonorensis. The sequence goes on along the minus strand of CM046437.1, from coordinate 18,135,948 downwards.
GAAGAACCTAATTTAGAGGTTCAACAGGAGATTGATTTACCTGATGTTGAAGAAGAAGTTATTGAAGAAGGCCAGGAAGCAATGTCACTATCAGTTTATAAAGGTGGTGATCTTCACATTGCTTTACCTGATCATGCACCATCACTTATTCCATCACTTATTCCATCTTCATTTCACATTTCTCCTGTTCACATGTCACCACCTGCTATTATTGCTAAATCAGCAAGTACTAGTGAATCTACTAGTACTTTTGATAGTTTTGAAGCATCTTCAAATGAGGAAGAACAACCTTTGCTACATGAACAACAAGTAAGGAAACAGACATCAAAGTACTTACCTTCTAAATCATCACGGGAATTAGTTGGAAATATGTAGACTCAGCCATCCAATGAATTAGACAGAGATAAGATTATTTATAAACTTTAGTTGTATATAAGCAGGATAGAGAAGATCATAAGCAGGTGAAATGATCTTAAAAGATAATAAGATCAATGAGTTGGAGAATGTTATAGAGAAAATTAAGGATGAGATAAACGAGCACATTGTAAATCCCAATATTCAAACAATAGTGATTGATGATTAAGATAGACTAATAATAAACAATCTAAAAAGTTTTTTGAGTTAGATAAGAGAGCGCAAGAACTAACTCAATGGATTAGTCTACTTGAAAAAGGCATGATTAAGAAAGAAATGGATGATGATGATGATGATATGGATAAAAAAAGAAGTCATGCAAAGATGAGTTATGACATATTTGGATCTGATAGTGATGATAATGATGATGAAGGTGATGATAGATCACCTAAAAGACAAAAGGTTGGATCTATGGAAGCTAAAAAAAAGACCAAGTACTTCAAGAAAGGCTATTGAAGAAGGCTCTCTTACTATGTGTCCCATACATTGCTCAACTTCTACTAAATCAGAAGAAAATGTTGCAATGAGCTCCTTGATTGAAAAACTAGAAGCCCACTCTTCAGGAGACTTTTTCATTGATGAAGACATTATGGATATTATCAAAGCAGCTAGCATACCAATAGATCAATTTGTGTTGATTCCTCTAAAGCCTATCATCTTTGAAATATATATTCATCTTCAGATGGTTCCAATTGTCACTCTTATGGAGGAGCAAAAGGAACTCATCATGAAGTTATCCGAGGAATTCAAAGCATAAGAAAGAGAAAAAAAGAAACAGTAGTGACTAAGATTATTGAAATTGATGAGGCCATAGTGTCTGGTTCATCTAAACTTCAAACCTCTTCAAGAAGAAGAAAGTATCTAGCTAAAAAAGCTAAGGGAAAGAAGCATATTGTGGAAGAAGAAACTACAAAGCCAAAGAAGCTAAAGAGAGAAGAAAAGCTTAGCATGGCTATAATTGCTCAATTCATGGAAGAACATATTCAAGCAACTAAACAGTTAGCCATTCAATAACAAATCATAGATCTTTAAGAATATTAAATAGTAGGAGGATACACACTTTAGCAAAGTATGTATGATGAGCCTGAATATAAATAGATTCCTCAAAGGAAAGAATCTACTATGGTAAGGTGGAAAAAGCTCAAACTGATGATCTAATAGTGAAAGCCATGTTTCTGATCAAATAAGGATATGATGCTAATCATGTGTTCAGTATGACTTATGAGGCTATGACTAAAGAGCTAAAGAAAATGGAATGATTATTAGATCCATGCATAGACACAGAGTTTGAGTTGATGAAAACTAAAGAGTCTAAGAAATACAATGATGAAATCAGCTTAAACTCATGATGAACATGAACATATTCAACATGGATAAAAGGTTGATTCCCCTAAGGATCTTTTCAATATCTCTCAAACTTTAACACACTAGAATCATGGTGCGGAAACCCATGATAATAAAGTATGAAATCAGTGTGTGTGTGTGTTTTTATGTGTGTGTGGTGTGTGTGCAAAAACACAATCAAATAATTGCTTGTTAGTATTGAATTTGTTCAATAGCTTACAAAGGATTAGGGTAGCGTGCTATTTATAGCCTATACACATAGCTATATACAATTACTGAACTACCCTTATGTAAACGAATATTACATAAATAATCCCAAGTCTATAAGCTATCTGCTGTGGATGATAAGCTGTCCACTATGGATGTTAAGCTGCCCGCTGTGGAAGTCAGATAGCATGTCCGTTGTGCTGTGGATGTTGTTCGTTGTGAACACTTTTGTGTTTGCTTGCATGTTATCCGCTATGGAATGTTCATCCATTGTGAATGAACATCCGCTGTGAACACTTGTGTGTGTTTGCTTTGTATGTTGTCCGCTATGGAAATGTTCATCAGCTGTGAATTAGTTGTTCATTAGTTGTGAACACTTAGGCAAAATACCAATAACAAGTGTCATTTGTAAGATTTTGTAAACTTGATTATGAATGAAATTTCACTTTCAAATTCATAACTTGTTGTATGTATGATTGTTGAATGAATCTTTAGTGATTGTATGATGAACAAATGTATCAAAATCTAAGTCAAATCAAAGATTTGGCTGATTTTCAGATTTCAAAGCAGTTTGACTCTGAAACTTCAAACTTCATGTTCTTGAATGAACAAACTTTTGATTCTTGGCTTTCTGATGGAATTCGATAAAATCAAAGGTTATAATAGCTGTAGATAAGTGATTCTAAGCTAGAACAACAATCAATTTCATATAATCATCATCTAAACTCAAATTTAATGATGAACCCATGAAGAATACAATGAAGAACAAAAACCCAGATCTAAGAATCAATGTTCAAAATGTATGATACGGAAGTTGAAAATGATAAACAAACCTTAGATTCGATGATTCTAAGCTAAAACCACTATCAATTTCTTCTAAACAATATCATATTCGTGATTTTGATGATTTTTCCTCAAGAACAGTGAACTTTTCTAAAAAACACAATTTTTTTTAAAACTCTTCAAATTCAAGAGTTGTGGATGTTCAATTGATATGAAACTTTGCTTATGTATTAGTCATCACAAACTAAAGCTATTAGAAGCTTATATTCAATCAAACAACAACAAAATCAAAATTTCACGTTCACGAGCATTTGAAGACTTGAAGAACAAGTTTGCTTGAATCTTTAAAATAGCTCAAATGAACTTCAATTGATGTGAAAACTTGCAGATCTTCATGAAATAACAAATGTAAGCTAATGGTAGCTTGATTTCATCAAAAACAACATTTTGCAGATCATACTTGTCATTCAAATTTTTGAGAAAAATTTGAAGAACAAGGAGCCAGGGCTCTGATACCAATTATGGAAACCACTGATATCATGTTTGTTGAATGAGAGGATCAAAATCTATGAATGATTGAGTCAAGGCTCTGATACCACATGATGAAATCAGCTTAAACTCATGATGAACATGAACATATTCAACATGAATAAAAGGTTGATTCCCCCAAGGATCTTTTCAATATCTCTCAAACTTCAACACACTAGAATCATGGTATGGAAACCCATGATAGTAGAGTATGAAATCAGTGTGTGTGTGTGTGTGTGTGTGTGGCGTGTGCACAAACATACAATCAAATAACTGCTTGTTTGTATTGAATTCGTTTAAAAGCTTACAAAGGATTAGGGTAGCATGCTATTTATAGCCTATACACATAGCTATATACAATTACTGAACTACCCTTATGTAAACAAATATTACATAAATAATCCCAAGTCTATAAGTTGTCCGCTGTGGATGATTAGCTGTCCGTTGTGGATGTTAAGCTGTCTGCTGTGGAAGTCAGATATCATGTCCGCTGTGCCGTGGATATTGTCCGCTGTGAACACTTGTGTGTTTGCTTGTATGTTCTTCCGCTGTGAACACTTGTGGGTTTGCTTCTATGTTGTCCGCTATGGAATGTTCATCCGCTGTGAGCACTTGTGTGTGTTTGCTTTGTATGTTGTGCGCTGTGGAAATGTTCATCAAGTGTGGACTTAGGCATCTGCTGTGTGTGTTTTTCATCCACTGTGGGCACTTGGACTTGATCTTCATCTGTTGCATCTTCTTGTACATCCGCTATGGGCAGTTATTCATCCGCTGCCGACACTTGGTCAAAATTTCTTGTATCTACTATTCTGAAAAAGAAATTTAAACAAATATTAGTGTTTGTTATGAATGATAATGATGCTAATATGTTAGTAAATGATTGTTTGAATGTTAGAACACATTATGTTTGATATATGTGTTAGGTTTCTTACAAATTTTAACAAAGATGTTTAACCATTTAAAAAACAAAACGCAGTGGATATTAGAGAGTTAAAACTTGTTTTAGATTCTGAAAATAAACCATTTATATGTTCAAGAAAACAAACTCAAGAACAAGGATCATATATATATGAAAATAAATGCTATCAAAACCGAAAAACAACAACCATAGGATGTTCTTAAAACTACCTTTCAGGAACAAGGATATTTGATATGGATGAGAGGAAGAAGATGATGCTCTTTAATGGCTAGCCTCCAAAAGAGAAGACCTCAAGCTTGTATACCCATAAGCCCTTGCAAAAACCTAACTTGTTAGGAAGTTTGACACCAAAAACCTTCTTCAAATCCCTTCTAAATCCGAAAATTGCTAGGAGAGAAAAGGAGAATGGAAGTGTTCTTGCATGTGTGTGAGAGAGAGATGATAGAGTGTCGTAATAATAGTGATTAATGTCTTGTATTAAAACAAGACAAGGAATCCCAAGACACCCACATGGGGCGGCCGAGAATTCAAAATGGTTTCCCACCATTTTGAAATTTTCACTTTTAATTACAAGTTACAAGTTTATAAAATTAAACCCCTTTTAATTTTATAACTTAAACACACTTTTATCTTTTGTTATTTAACTAATTTAAATAACAATACAAATGGTATCTCATGAACAAAACATCCATATAATTTGTTCTATCTAAAATGCAATAATTTAGAAAACCCATTTTCTAAGTTGGTTCCAATATTTATTTGCTTTATCATATCAATAAATAAATATTTATTGGTGTTTGTTTAGCTTGTTATTGGGTATGACCCGACTTGGATCATAACGTACTAACCACATCAATCTTGTATGTGTCTTGGGCATATAAGATCCAACAATCTCCCACTTGCACAAGATTCATAGAAGATTGATGCAAGCAGTAAATACCGCCTAACAACGGTTCACTACCCTTAATACGTATGACTAAGAGCCATTCAATAACATCATCCCCATCAAGTATCTTACTCGAAAATGTTTTAGGTGAATCAATCATCTATCCTTTTGTCACAGATGTCATGTTAAATCTTAGAGACACTGAATGATCATTCTCCATTGACTTAACTTTAGCAGGCCTTAGACATCTTGCTCTCAACGAATAAGAGGGACAAATCCCATCTTGATTACATACATCTCTCACAATCACCTCGTGCTATACCTGAATTTAGTCTTATGTACTACCATGTTTCAGAACAGCGAAGACCTAAGTCAAAGTATAATACCCGGTGAATATCAAGACCCAATATGTATCTCAGGTCAGAGGATACCAAATCATATTCGCCTTTACCCAAATTTACTTATGATTAATCAAGAAGATTCCATGTAGTAATATTTGAGATGCGGGTCAGTCAAATATTTGTATCCCACAAATATCTATAAACTTTGGCAGAACCCTTTGCTCTATATTCATCCATATGAATATCCACCAATCCAAGTTCATAATAGTCTTACCCTCATACTTGTTCCCACAAGTATGAACGACTACGGATGTTTAGAGTAAATGATTTACTCATGGATTAATCATGCAAAATTGGAACATTAGTTGAAGCATTATAACCAAATAATTTATTTAAGTAATAAAATGGTTCCAATATCCAAATACATGATTACAAGATCAAATCCAGTCTCTAGAATATTGAAGTCCCATGGCACAAGTATGACCCTCATGCTTTGCCTTTTCAAGAAGCTTCATGAGTGGATCCGTAATGTTTTGATCCTTGTGAACTTTGCGAATACATATTTTTCCCTTTTCAACTTTATCCCTTATGTAGTTGAATCTCCATTCAATGTGCCTAGTCTTTTGATGTGCACGGGGTTCCTTGATTTGAGCAATCGCACCCTCATTATCACAAAGAATTTCTAGGGGGTCTTGAATGGAAGGGACAACCCCTAGATCAGCAATGAATTTCTTCAACCATGCAGCTTCTTGAGCTGCTAATGAAGCGGCGATGTATTCTGACTTTGTAGTTGATAATGCCACCACATCTTGTTTAGAGCTCTTCCAAGAGACTGCTCCTCCATTTAGGATGAAAATGTATCCCGATTGTGATCGTGAGTCATCCCGATCAGTTTGGAAACTCGCATCCGTGTAACCTTTTACCACGAGTTCCTCCTTACTAGATCCATAGATTAGGAACATATCTTTAGTCCTCCTTAGGTACTTAAGTATGTCCTTAATAGCCATCCAACGACTATTTCCAGGATTTTGCTGGTATCGACTTGTCATGTTCAAAGCACATGACACGTCCGGCCTAGTGCATATCATTGCATACATGATGGATCCTATAGCAGACGCATAAGGGATTCCGTTCATTTTATCTTGCTCATCCTTTGAGCTTGGACATTGAGTTGTACTCAATATCCTTCCTCTTTTAATAGGTACCGTACCTTTCTTAGAGTTCTCCATCTTGAACCTTTTCAAGATCTTATTAATGTATGAACTTTGATTCATTCCTAAAATGTAGGCGGCTTCACCAAGATCCTTAATGGAAAAACAGCTTCCAAGCTAGGTTTTTACACCTTCCAAGGTTGGAATGTCATTTCCAAATAGTAGGATGTCATCGACATACAATACTAGGAAAACAATGATGCTCCCACTAGCCTTTTTATACCCACAAGCCTCATCAGCGTTTTTGATAAACCCAAATTTAATTACCTCTTCATCAAAACGATGATTCCAACTTCTTGACGCTTGCTTCAAACCATAGATTGATTTCTTTAACTTGCATACTTTGTTAGGATGTTTTGGGTTGACAAAACCTTCAGGCTGAACCATATAGACATCTTCCTCAAGATATCCATTTAGAAAAGTGGTTTTGACATCCATTTGCCAAATCTCATAATCATAATGAGCAGCTATGGCAAATAATATCCTAATAGACTTTAGCATTGCAACTGGCGAGAAGGTCTCATCATAATCAACCCCTTGAGTTTGAGTGAAACCTTTTACTACAAGTCTAGCTTTATAAGTGTCCAAGTTTCCATGCATATCGGTTTTCTTCTTGAAAACCCACTTACTTCCAACTACCTTGGAGTTAAGAGGTGGTACAACCAAGTCCCACACTTGGTTGTCATACATGGATTGCATCTCAACGTTCATGGCTTCAAGCCATTTGTCACAATCCAAATTGGACACTGCATCATGGTATGTGATTGGTTCATCGGAATCAACCACATAGCATCCATCCATGAAAAATCCATATCTTTCAGGTGGATTACTAGTTCTACCAGATTTGCGAATGTTTTGTGTGTATTGATCAACCATTTGATCATTCTCAACATCCTCATGTTGAGTGCTAGTGTCAACCAAACGTGTATCGGGTTGTGGTTCCTGATCCTCCTCAAGATCCACTGTTCTACTGCTAGCTCCTTGCATAAGGAACTTGGCATCCAAGAACTCGCCCTTCTTGGCAACAAACTCCTTTTGTTCCAATGGATCATAGAAATAATATCCCATAGAATCTCTAGGATATCCAATAAAGATACACTAGTGGAATGACTTTCTAACTTGTTTGAGGTGGGAGTCTTTACATAAGCCTCACATCCCCACACCTTTAAATATGATAGAGATGGAACCTTTCTATGCCATATTTCAAAAGGTGTCTTTTTCCACTTTCTTGGTTGGGGCCATATTCAAAATACGGGCTGTAGAGAGCAAAGCGAAACCCCAAAATGATAGAGGCAATGAGCTTCTAGCCATCATTGATCAAACCATATCCAATAGAGTTCGATTTCTCCTCTCGGACACACCATTGTGTTGTGGTGTTCCAGGTGCAGATAGTTGTAAGACAATCCCACAACTTCTAAGATGATCTCTAAAAGCATCACTTAGGTATTCACCTCCTCTATCGGTGCAGAGACTTTTTATTGATTTGTTGAGTTGATTTTCTACTTCATTTTGGAAGGTTTTGAACATTTCAAAAGCTTCATCTTTGTGTCTTAACAAGTACATATACCCATACCTACTATAGTCGTCGGTGAAGGTATTGAAGTAACTTTCATTATACCCAGTCATTGGCTTAAAAGGACCACATACATCCGAATGTATGATACCTAATAAATCTTTTGCCCTTTCGGTTTTGCCACGGTAAGGTGCCTTAGTCATTTTGCCTTGTAAACAAGATTCACATACATCAAATGAATCATATTCACTTGCTTTTAAAAGACCATTCTTTTGAAGTGTTTGTATGCGCTTCTTGTTTATATGACCAAGATGTCAATGCCAAAGATAGGTGTCACTCAAATCTAATTTGAGCTTCTTGGTGGTGGTTTGGTACAACAAGCTATCATATAATGTGTTTTCACGAACCAATTCATAAATACCATTAATAGGAGTAGCTTTAAAATGAAAGATGTTATTTAAAGAAACATGAATTTCATTTTCAATAAACGTCAAAACATAACCATATTGTCTTAATTGGGCAATTGAAATAATGTTCCTAGTCAAACTAGGAGCATACAAAACATTGTTCAAAATTGCTTCCAAACCATTTGGAAGCTTTAAGATGTAGTCCCCTCGGGCTTCAACTTGAACTTTTGCCCCATTGCCCATGTAGAGGCTAACATCCCCTTTCTTGAAGTCTTTACTTCTTTTGAACCCCTGCAACAAATTGCAAATATGAGTCCAACATTCGGTATCCAATACCCATGTGCTAGAGGATATTAAATTGAGATCAATATGAATCATAAAAATTGTACCTGAGGTCTGCCCGGCATCCCTCTTAGCTTTCAACTCTTTGAGATGGACAGGACAATTTCTTGCCCAATGTCCTATCTCCCCACACTTAAAGCATGGGTCATCCGAAGCAACTTTTTGCTTCTTCTCCGCTGGTTTTGGTGGTGGCACTTTTACCACTCTCTTTCCCTTTCCCCCAACGTACCCTTTACCTTTGGCAAAACTTGCCTTCGGTGCGGGGTGAGGCTTTTTCTTGTTCCCACCTTCATTGATGGTGAGAACGGGTAAACCCCTTTTACCCATGGCTGCCTCGGCTGTTTTGAGCATGGAGTGAAGCTCAGTTATGTTCTTGTCCCAACCGTTCATGTTATAATTCATAACAAAATTGTCAAACCTTTTTGACAAAGAGTTGAGGATCAAATCCGTAGCCAACTCTTTCGAGACGGGACAATTCAGCCTTTCGAGGCAGTCTATGTGGCTCTACATCTTAAGTACATAAGACGAGACCGATTGGGTATCATCCATACGACATGCATGGAGTGCTCGAACCGTTTCGAAGCGCTCTACCCTTGCTTGTTGTTGGAACGTTTCCTTCAACCGGGTTATCATGTCGTATGCTTCGTGATGTTCGTACTCCTTTTGGAGATCCAGAGTCATACTTGCCAACATGAGGCAAGACACATGGAGCGAGTCCTCAGTGTATTTCACCCAATTCATGTAGGCCTCTTCATCTTCCTAATTGGGTTCATCGGGAATCGGATCGTCTAAGATATATGACCGTTTCTCTTTGCTTGAGAACAATTCTCAAGTTTCGAAACCAATCAATAATGTTGTTATGGTTTAGACGCTCCTTTAGGAGAATGGTTCTTAGTGATAGGGTATGAGCGGACGAAATATCATTATTTTCATTGTTGTTGGTGGCCATCTACAAAATTTAAAAAAGTTCAATTTTAGAATTTACAATATTATCATATTTAAATATTAACACCCTTTTATGTGTCAAAGACAAATTAAAATTCTAGAATCCAACGTTACATTTAAATAGTGGTTAGGTGATCTTTATCCCATTATTTAAATTAGCAATGTAGTCAACGTTTGACAATTGCAACCCTTTGCAACTTCTAGAGGTATGAGATCGACTTAAACATCATATGTATAGTCGGCATGTTTATCCCATCAACACCTTTGTAAACCACATTGTAGGTGATCCATTTAACATGGTTTGCAAATCAAGTCACCCTACTTACACACACATGTGAGTTTATCAATATAAGTGGTTAGGTGATCTTTATCCCACAAATATGGCATTCCCACCTCAAATCGCAAGTTCCCTTAAAATGGTTAGGTGACCTTTATCCCATTAAGAGTTTTCAAGTGACTCAAGTGTTCTGTAAAAGGATGGTGTTAAACTTGTTTTCAAAAGGAATTTAAGTTTTCATAATTCTAGTTTAGAAAACTCTATGTACCTTGTATTTGCATGCTTTCAAACACATGGTACCCTATGGTTCTTTTAATAAAACACTTTTATTTAAAATCATTTATCCTTTTAATAACCTTTTATTAACCACTTAATGATTAAGAACCATTATATTTCAGCTTGTTATGATTATTAATTAGATTGTTATGCATATCCACATATCAAACAACCAACATAAAATAAACAATCAAAACAAGCACAACCATTCAATCATAAGTGCATAACCATAGCCACTAAGGTGACCACACTTGTTTGCCATCACAAGTGTTGTCATTTGGTCTTTCCTAAGGGTTTACAACAACACATCAAAGAGTCCATGAACTCCCACTTGAAACCGCATCCAAAAGGCTTCAAGTGTCCTTGTCTTTGTGCCCTTCCTTTGTGCCTTCCTTTGAGTCTCCAACTTGTGCATCTTCTTTTACAAAAGTCATATCCTAATACAATTTTTCTAATAAAAGAAATGGACCTAATCTATTTATTACATAACCAATGAATAAATAAATTACAACCCAAAAGATACAAACACCAAAATTATTATTACAACCCTTTAATGAATAAAACCAAACATGACAAAACACATTCATCCAAATCCAAAACACATTAGGTCAAGGCTATATTATGCACCAAAATATGTATCGAATACAACATCCAAGAACAACCATGAACTCCCTTTTTAACCCTTAAAGTTTCGGCCAACATAAACCAAAACTTTAGGGTTTTGTCCAAACAAAACAATCAACCTCTTGATGTTAATCTTTCAAGGTTTATTCTAAAGCATGTAAGATAAAACTTTGAAAGATAAGGGATTCATATATCCCCAACAAAACAGCCCCTAATGGGTTAAGAAAGTCCAACAAAACTAACTTTTCTTGGACTTTTGAAGCAAGTTTTCCACATAACCGGCTCTAGATGCCATTGTTGGGTTTCTTACAAATTATAACAAAGATGTTTAACCATTTAAACAACAAAACTCAGCGGATATTAGAAAGTTAAAACTTGTTTTAGATTCTGAATATAAACCATTTATATGTTCAAGAAAACAAACCCAAGAACAAGGTTCATATATATATGAAAAGAAATGCTATCAAAACCGAAAAACAACAACCATAGGATGTTCTTAAAACTACCTTTCAGGAACAAGGATATTTGATATGGATGAGAGGAAGAAGATGATGCTCTTGAACGGCTAGCCTCCAAAAGAGAAGACCTCAAGCTTGTATACCCACAAGCCCCTGCAAACACCTAACTTGTTAGGAAGTTTGACACCAAAAACCTTCTTCAAATCCCTTCTAAATCCGAAAATTGCTAGGAGAGAAAAGGAGAATGGAAGTGTTCTTGCATGTGTGTGAGAGAGAGATAATGGAGTGTCGTAATAATAGTGATTAATGTCTTGTATTAAAACAAGACAAGGAATCCCAAGACACCCACATGGGGCGGCCGAGAATTCAAAATGGTTTCCCACCATTTTGAAATTTTCACTTTTAATTACAAGTTACAAGTTTATAAAATTAAACCCCTTTTAATTTTATAACTTAAACACACTTTTATCTATTGTTATTTAACTAATTTAAATAACAATACAAATGGTATCTCATGAACAAAACATCCATATAATTTGTTCTATCTCAAATGCAATAATTTAGAAAACCTATTTTCTAAGTTGGTGTCAATATTTATTTGCTTGTTCATATCAACAAATAAATATATATTGGTGTTTGTTTAGCTTGTTATTGGGTATGACCCGACTTGGATCATAACGTACTAACCACATCAATCTTGTATGTGTCTTGGGCATATAAGATCCAACAATATGTCTGATATCGCAAGCATCATACTTTTATGCATTAATTCTTAATGCACTTGTTGAGTCCAACAATACTCCCCCTAAGTATGATGTTGCCAACTCTTTATGTTTGCTTGTTACTGTTTGTTTGTTAGAAAGATTGTGTGTGTGTTGGTGCTTGTTAATGATTTGTTTGTTAGGAAAATATGTATGTGTTGGATATGAAAGATTGTACTGATTGTGTGTTATCTCTTAAACTGTTTGATTGCATGATTGTATGTTATTGAAATGGTTTGTTTGTTCACAACGGATGAACATTTGTTCATGTGCTGTGGATCCTTGAAACATTTGATTGTTTGTTCACTGCGATGAACATTTGTTCATGAGCTGTGGACACATGAAATGTTTTGATGATTGTTCACAGCGGATGAACATTTTGTAACGCCCGGAATAAAGTCAAAACGAGCCAGTTAATAATAATGGGCTTAGCCGGGATTATTTAAAAAAAATAAGCGGGAAATGGAGTATGGACCGAGTAGACCTCGCGGGTTATGTGCTCGGCGAGTTTAAGGTCCCGGGAACACCCAGTATATATAAACGGATCAGCAAGAGCCACTCTTATTTGCAACTCAACACCTAACTTCTAGAGAGAGAGTGTAGAGAGAGAAAGTGGAGAGAAAGTGGTGATCCAAGGCTCGGTTGATCAAGAGATTGAAGATCAGTGTTTGTGGGCATCCAAACAACAAGAAAAGACCAAGAATCCAGGTAAGAAGCATCTTTTAATTGGTTCTTTAAGGGCAAACCCGAATTCTAGGGTTTGGGGTTTTTGAAAGTTGCAAAGAATCACCCAAAACTCATGTTTTTGTGTAAGAAAACATGTAAGAAGCTTAGATATAGCTTCTTGGGTGATAAACCAAGGTTTTGGGTGTACAAGATTGAAGTTTTGGGTCAAAAATGGGTTGGTTCGTAATTTCAGCCCGTTTTGCGAAACTGGATGTTCATCCAGCGAAATTATGTAGTCATCCAGTGAAACTATGGATCTTCTTGCGAAACTATAGTTTCGCTGGTAGTCTCGCAGACTTGAATTTCCAATGAAACTGGCAGCAAAACTGGCAGCGAAGATGCCAGCGAAACTGCCAGCGTAGGTGGCAGCGAAACTGCTGGCGAAACTAGCAGCGAAACTGCTGATCATGCAGCGAAATTTGCAGCGAAATTAGGCAGAAATTAACCCCTTTGAGTGTTAACTTATCTGCAGGCTGCGTAGGGATACCCTTGCTTAGAAAGCTTGATTGAGAAGCTACTCACTGAGTCCAGGTGAGTTCTAGATCGCCTATTTTAAAGGTTTTAAACTTGTTTGGGGCTGGAAATGCATACTGAATATATGTTTTAAATGTCCAAGAATTTAAAATGTTTTAACAGGAAGAACGATTTTTCCATTAGGAAATGTGCCATATAAATGTTTAAAAATAAATGTTTCCAGCCAGGGGCGTTGCCCCTTGGACCCCACTCGGGGCTGCTGCCCATAGGACCCTGCTGTCAGGGTCGGTTATGTTTTTATGTTGAACGTATGTGAATGGTTGATGCTTGATGTTTATGAAGATGTGTGATGGGGTATGTGATGTTTATGTGATGCTATGTATGAATGTGTTATGTTGACTTTATGTTACTATGTATTATTCCGTGACTTACGTGTTATGGGTATGAAATGAACGAAAAGTATTATGTAACATAAAGTGGAAATTAATGATAATGATAAGTGGAACATAAAGAGAGAATGAATGCATGCATTAATGAACGAACGGAGGTAAGAAAAGTCTTGCAAGCAATGTATGGAGGTTCACACCCAATGAAGGGTGTTAGCTCAACTGTGTGCGGGTTAGCTACCCCAGGAGGATGCTCACTAGGGGTCTAGTCTTTGTGACTGACCATACATATGGGACCATTATCGCTTGCCCCGGTGCTGGTGCCCACGTAGTGCATGATGTTTGAAGTCTATTTATAGTCTTCGGCCCAGTACCTGCCTTGTGCATGATGTTTGGGGTATAGCACATGGCCTTGGTCCAAATGATGATACCCCGGTGCTGGTGCCCGCCTAGTGCATGATGTTTGAAGTCTATTTATAGTCTTCGGCCCAGTACCCGTCTTATGCATGATGTTTGGGGTATAGCTCGAGGCATTAGCCTGGAGCATAGAGAAGTGAAAGTAATAATGGACGAATGAAAAGTACGATAAGAAAGAGAATGAATGAATGTAAGTTGACAATGATGGAAGATAATAATAATATTATCTATGTGTACGTATGATGTATGATCGTAAATGAACGTAAAGAACGGTTTTAAACAAAAGAAAAGTATTTTATTTATAAAACTAGAACTCACTCAGCAACGCTAACTTTTATGTATTTTCCAGTTCGCAGGTAATGTTGCTGAGGATGGCATGGGGCAGCTACTTGGCATTTTCGGAATGGCATCCATTGTTTAAATTATGACGTTTTTGCATTGTAATGCGAACAAACAAAATTTTGTAACGATTATGAATGTTGTATTAGTTTGCAAAAGCAATGAATGAAATTATTTTAAATTATTCCGCTGCATTGTTTTAGTATGCCTAAATATATGTTTTATGTTTTATGTGCAATGATTGACCAGCTGTAAGCATCCCGGGAACGGGGCCTTACACATTTGTTCATGCGCTGTGGACACTTGGATGTGATGTGAGAATGTTTACAGCGTATGATTACCTGTGTGCATATGCTGTATACACTTGCACTATTTCTACAATGGATGACTTATGTTAGTCATCCGCTGTGGAATGGCACTGTATTCACAGCGGATGCCTTACCAACATCATGCACTGTGAACACTTGTATGTTCACAAGTGCATAGCGGATGTTTGTTTGGTTTGCCCGCGATATACACTTGGTGTATTTTGCATCTTATGATGGTTACTGTAGCTACAGCGAATGTATGTTTGTGTGTCAGCTGTGACAACATTTTTCAAAAATTTCAGATTTTTGTTTGTTTTGAACTAATGTCTTTCGAAGCATATGTTTGATAAAATTTTCTTTCGAAATAACATTTGTTTGATGAAACTTGTTTAAATTAAAATGTTTGTTTAAATCTTTGATTTAAAATGAATGTTAGAATATTAAATTTTAACATATTCAATATATGGATGATAAGATTTCACTCACATGCAATATTGTGCAATAAAATAAATAAATGTATGTGTGTCAAACTGTTATGTTTGGGTGTTGGCTTTACATGGCTTTGTTTAAAACTCAAAATTTAGATTTTTCAAATTTTAAAATGTATGAATATACATCTATTGCCTTTGATATTTCCATGTTCAATTTCCCCCCCTAAAGTTTTGCATAGTTATAAAAATATTTTACAAAATGACAAAAATTTGTATGTATTTGAGTGGAGATTATCAAAGTCCAATTGATTGCTTGCTTGAAAAAAGTTAGAAAGATAATGCCTTATCTAACTAATAAATGAATGATTTTCATGTTTGAACATCAATCTTTTGCACAAACCATGAGATCACGCTAGTCTACATTTCTCACTGAGTTGTTTGTATGGTTTTGAGAATAGACATAGACAAGTACAATGTTGATTGTAGATATTGTGACCCACTTAAACTCATGCATGGTATTAATGATTGATTGAAACAGTGAGTGATTATCGTGTTTTAAGTTGATTGACATGAGTTGTATGTACCCTACATCTGATTCTATGATTGGTACAACCCTCCTCTAGATATGCTAGAAAGCACTTTAAATACTTAAAACCTAGCTACTTAGGAGTATAAATGCTCAATTTGATCCATGTTGTTTGATCCTCATTGGGATTCTTTTTCACTTCACTTTGGAAGGTGATCCTCTGGGATTCTTTTTATTCAATCACAAGGAATGTAGTCTAAAGACTTTATTGACTTTTCATCCAAACTGGATGTGTTCCTCTTTGGGAATCTTTTTGGATCATGATGTAGGTCATTCAGGTCTGTGCTTAGCATAACAAAAAATGCCTAGGTGTACTCCAGGTCTATGATTATCATAAAAGAGGAGCCACTTGTATGATTGAGCAATTTATAAAATGTTTCACTTGATGTATTGTAGTTACTTTAAAAGCAACCTATATTGGATAGATTAATACTCACCATAAACCAAGATGTTGTTGACCACACAATCATGAGAAATTAGTTCTTCACTGTTGTATGTGATGTTAGGTGTCCCATGCTGAGCCTATCCACATATCAAACAAAGTAGTGTTAGTCTTTATTAGTGGAAAAAGACTCAAGTGAAGAATTAAGCTTGTTTACTATCATTTCTCATGAGATATATGTGTGATTCAATATTAAAAATGAATGATTTGCATGATTTCTTGATTTTGAAAAAGTTAAGTTTGGTGTTAATCTTGTACTTTGATAAAATCAAGCATGTTTGATTTTAATGTTTTGAAAAAGCATTAATTTGTTGATTCATAGTTGATCATACCAATTGACTGAACCAAAAATTCAAATCTTGTTGAGTCAAATGGTTTTGTAAAGAGGTCAGCAAATTGATTGTCTGTATGGACCTTGATCAACTTGATCAGACCCTTTTCTGAGTAATCTCTCAGAAAGTGATACATGATCTCTATGTGTTTTGTTTTTGAATGTTGAACAGGATTGTCAGTGAAAAACATGGCTGTAGAATTGTCAATGTGTATGGGTGTTTTAAGAAAATTAAAGCCATAGTCAAGCATTTGGTTTTGAATCCATAACACTTGAGAACAACATGCAGAAGTAGCTATGTATTCTGCTTCGGTTGTTGACACAGAGACATTGGTTTGTTTTTTGCACTGCCAAGAGATCAATCTTGATCCAAGAAATTGACAGCCTCCACTGGTGGATTTCCTGTTATTGTTGCATCCCCCATAATCACTGTCTGTGTATGCATATAAAGAGAAATCTCCATCTTTGGGATACCACAAACCAAGTGTTGGTTTGCCTTTCAAGTATCTAAAGATTCTCTTCACTGCATTAATGTGTGATTCTTTGGGATGTGCTTGATATCTTGCACACATGTATACTGCATACATGATATTTGGTCTGCTTGCTGTAAGGTACATCAGTGAAACAATCATAGATCTGTAATGTTTCTGGTCAACTGACGTTTCTTCTGGATCTGGTCCAAACTTCAATCCAGTTGCGAATAGTGTTTTGCTTGATATGCAATCAAACATGTTATACTTTTTCATGATCTGATTCACATATTTGCTTTGATTGATGAAAATTCCTTCTACTGATTTATGAACTTGTAGACCTAGAAAGAATGTAAGTTCTCCCATTGAGCTCATTTGGAATTTGGATTGCATAAGAGTTTCAAACTCATTGCAAAGCTGTGTGTTTGTGGAGCCAAATATTATGTCATCCACATAGACTTGCACTACTAACAAGTCTTGTTCTTTTCTTTTTAAGAATAATGTTTGGTCAATTTTCCCACGAGAGTATCCATTCTGTAGTAGAAACTTTGATAAAGTTTCATACCACTTCCTGGGTGCTTGATGAAGACCATACAGAGCTTTATGTAACTTGTAGACTCTATGAGGAAATTCTGGGTCTTCAAACCCTGGTGGTTGAGCAACATATACCTCTTCATCTATCTGACCATAAAGGAATGCACATTTGACATCCATTTGGTAGACAGTGAACTTCTATGATGAGGCATAAGCAAGGAACACGTGGATGGCTTCTAGTCTTGCTACGGGAGCAATGACATCATCATAGTCAATGTCTTCCTCTAGAGTATAACCCTAGGCTATAAGCCTTTCTTTGTTTCTTATGACAATCCCATTATCATCTGCTTTGTTTCTAAAGAGCCACCTTAAGCCAATTGCATATTGACCTTCAGGTAGATCTACCAGCTTCCATACTTCTTGCTTCTTGAATTGCTGTAGTTCCTCTTGCATGGCTTCTATCCAACTGTTATCTTTAAGTGCTTTAGTAATGTTTTTGGGTAAAGTTAAGGATAAGAAACAAGAATACAAGCAAATGTTTGTTGTATCAGATTGACTACGAGTCAATCTAGTGTTGAGGTCACCTATGATGTTTTCTATTGGATGATCTTTGTGAACTCTTGGTTTGGTGATCTGATCAACATGAATTGTTGAATCAAGATTAATGATTGTCTGATCATATGATGATTATTGAGCAAGAGTATTGGGTAATATGTGATTGTCTGGTTGAGGGATCTCAATGAATGTTTGTAAGGAATCATGAAAGAAATCTATGATTTCATCTTCATGATGTGTGTCTGGCAGTGAATGGTAATCTTCATCCTCATCAACAGTGTATGGTTGATGTTGTTTTGGTTTGTTGGTTTCTTGTGGTCGGTTGGGTGTAGGAGATGAAGATACTGGTGAGGTTGATGATGTTCCTATTGATGTGCTTGGTTGGTCAGGTGGATTTGAAACTATTGTACTTGAAGGAGTGTTAGTAGATCTCCTTGGAGGATCAGCAGTCACGGAACATCAATGGGTGCTGGTGGAACCATTGGATACTCATTGTTATCCTTGGTACCTAAAACATCAAAATAAGATGTGTCAAATGAGTTGGTTAAAGCATCAATATCAAACAACTAGCTTGATCCAATGACTTTCTTAGTGAAAGAATGTTCATTAAAAACAACATCTGTTATTTCTTCCACTATATTAAGTCTTGGATTGTATACTCTGTAAGCTTTTGAGCTTCCAGAATATCCAATAAAGAATCCATCATCTGCTTTTGGAGCAAATTTGGATAATTGTTCTCTGGTGTTTAATATTGATACAGAACATCCAAAGGCCTTAAGAAATCCGATATATGGTTTTCTTTTAAATAATAATTCATAAGGTGTTTTGGAATGTTCTTTAATGATTAATGTTCTGTTTTGTATATAGCAAGATATGTTTATGGCTTTAGCCCAGAAGGATATGGGCAATAGAGAGTCAGCTAGCATGGTTCTAGCTGGTTTTATTAATGTTCTGTTTCTCCGTTCAGCTACTCCATTCTGCTGTGGAGTTCTTCCTACGCTGAATTGATGACTTATTCCTTTTTCTGCATAAAAAGAAAAAATGTATCCATTTTTAAATTCAATTCCGTTATCACTTCTTAAAGATTTAACTTTAAGGTCAAGTTGATTCTCAATCTTTGTGATAAAGGATGTAATGATTTGTGTTGTTTCTGTCTTGTGTAGTAGAAAGAAAACCCATGTGAATATGGAATAATCATCTACTATGACAAGGCAGTATTTCTTCTTACCTATACTTAGGATGTTTGTTGGGCCAGAAAGGTCCATATGAAGCAATTTGAGTGATGTTTGATTAGAGTTTACCAATTTAGACTTATGGGACACTCTGTGTTGTTTGCCTTTCAGACATGCTATGTAGTGGTCTGTACAGAAGAATTCTTTTTGTGGTAGACCTATGACTAGATCACCTTTAACAAGTTTGTTCATTCTATTAAAATTAGAGTGACCCAATCGTCTATGCCATAATTGGGAAACATCTTCTGTTGCTTTTGATAATAAACAAGTTTCAGGGGTTGATGCAGAAACATTGTTCATATCAACAATATATGTGTTGTTTAGACGAGGAGTTTTCAAAAGGATATGTTCTTCTGGAATCTGAAAACTCGTCTTTAAGGATGTAGCAGTTGTTGGAGTCGAATAAGGTGGCATATCCCTTATCACAGATTTGGGATACGCTCAGAAGATTGAACTGAAGATTGGAGCAGTAGTTGACATTCTTAAAACTAATCAACCTATTTATTATAGTTCCTTCACCAGTTATCTTCCCACCTGTTTTATCTCCTACAAAGGCTACATTGCCTCCATGTTTGTTCTTAAAATCCCGAAGGATGGAACAGTTGCCGGTCATATGTTGGGAGCATCCACTGTCAACATACCATATGTTTTCAGATCTTCTTTGATGTCCCTATAAAATATAAGAAATCAGTTAGTTGAAGCAACCCAAGACAAGATGGTCTTGGGTTTTCCGTCTTTTCCGACAATGCAAATTTCTTCCAAAACGGCATTGTCTACTAGTTTTGGAACTCTAGAAACACTATATTTTCTTTATTTTGTTTTAGCTCTATTAGGAGAAGTGCTTTGTGCTCTTCTCTTTTTTGAGCTAATGTCAGGTGACTGTTTGTTTTGAGACTTATGTCTCCTTGTTGCTTTTTGTTTGTTTTGATTTCTCAACAAATGACATGAAAAAACAGTTTACAGTGCTATGGTTATTTCTTTCACAAATTGAACAGTAATTATGAAAATGACATAATTCTATACTATGATTATTCATCTTACAGTATTTGCAGTACTTACCATATCTATATTTTTCAGTGGTGTGTGTGAATTGATCACACCACTCACAGTATGGAAACTCTGATTTTGATTTTTTATTGATAACTTTATTTTTCAAATTTGATTTTGATGGGATTTCAAAAGTTACTGACTGTTGTTTTGGCTGAAAGGTTGCTTTGCCTTCCCTTTGTTTTCTTGTTTGGGAGAGGTAGTTGAAGATACAACCTTCCTTCCACCAAAACAAATATCAAATCCTTGACTCTATTTCGTTTGTTTGTTTGATGTATCAGCCACACTTGAAACCTTTTGAGTTTCAGTAATTGGCAGATCAGGCTCATCATCTAATAAATCATCCACATCATCATTTGTTGTTTGTTCATCAAATTCATTGTTTCCCCCTTGATAAAAGTCAGTTGATTTGATTGGTTAAAGTGTTGAACTTTTAACAAACTTTATCAAAGGTGATTTTAATGATGATGATGATGATTGTTTGGAGTCCTCAGTCTTTTCATAAGGATCAAGAGATTCACCTTGTTTGTTGGTCATTGAATCAGGAAGAGGAATATAGTTGTCATTATAAGGTGGATTCACCTTATGAAATCCAAGTCCTGATGGGTCCTTAAAAGTCTGTTGCTGAGCAAGAAGTTCTTCGAACTTCTTATTGCTCACCTGAAACTTCTGAAGCTTCACTTTAGTTTCAGCTTGTAGTGATTTTGACTCAGTTAATGAGATAGAGAGTTGCTCAACCTGAGCTACCAAAGTCAGTTTTTTAGACATTAATTTGTCTAAATCTGTTTGTAATGAAAGTATTTTAGTTGCATATCATTTCTGTTTAGATTTTAAACTTTCATTTAAAATGTTTGTTTCTATAACTTTCTTTGATGGTTTATTAGCATGCTCTCTATACCTATTTATCTCATCAATGCATGCTTGGCTACAAAGGTTTTCTTTTACCTCTTTCGGGATTTCTATCAGTTTGTCTTCGACATCTGCCATAAGGGCATGATCTGAAGATGATGGTATATCATCCTCATAAAGGCTCCAGTCACACTCTCAATCTTGTTTTATAATCATTGTTGAAGATTTTGAATGTTGATTTGGACTGTACTGTGTGATTTGTGGTGGGGTTGGTGTAGCTGGAATGCTGATTGGAGGTAGCACTTGTCTGTTTGAATGATATCCACTGGATGGTTGTGCCTGATGTGTGTTTTTGTCAACTCTGGGTTGTTGACATTCTCTTGAAAAATGCCCATAAAGTTGATAGTTGTAGAACCTAACTTTGGTTTTATCAAAACCAATTCTTGTCTTTTTGTCCATGTTTAACCCCTAATTTCTTGGTAGAAACCTTCTGGACCTGTATGCTATCATGGCCACGGACCATTGCAGATCCATCTCTTCTACCATATCAGGTGGAAGTTCATCCAAATCCTATTGGATGATCTGTGAAGGAGTTAAACTTGCTCCTAGGAATGTTTCAAAACTGGTTGAAAAGGTTGCATATGCTGCCTTTTGTTCTTCACTTTGAAGAATGATGGTGAGAGCATCCATGGGTTTTTCAAGTCTGTGAATGTTTGGTTGTGACTGTGATTGTTTGTTTGTTGGTGAAGAGTGAGGGTGGTGCTTGCGTTGGGGAGTGGCTTCATGAGAAGCATGCACACCAGTCTTCTTAGACTTGTGTTTGGTATCGGATGTTTCTGAAGATGAGAAGAATGAAGTGTCATTAGAATCCAATAATTCTTCTTCTTCATCTTCCCCAGTGCTTGTCAGGAAAACATTGTCTGTATGTTGGGTTTCCTTGAACTTATAAGCCTCTACGTGTCTGATTTGGTTATTGTTCCTAGATTTTTCATCCATTTCCAATGCTTCAACCTTGGCTACTAGTGAGTCAAGGGATAGGGCTTCTAAGTCTAATGTTGCTTTCATGAGAGATACTGACTGAATCCAACTCTCAGGCAATGTGTGCAACATTTTCTTGTTTATTTCAACAGTGTCATATTTTAGTCCATAAACTATCATTTCATTGACCAATTGGTTTTATCTATGCAACTGTTAAGGGATAGATTCCCCATGTATGTGATGAAAGATCTCGTACTGGGTCCTCAGTTTTTCTTTCTTGATTTCCCGTATTTCTTCACTACCTTCACACATAGTGTGAAGAACCTTCCATAATTCGTGTGCTGTTTCGAAATTTTCAGCGCGAGTTAGAATTTCAAAAGGCAGTGTCATAGCAAGAATGCTATATGCCTTTATGTATGTTTTGACCCGTTTCAGGTCATCACCAGCTACACTCTTCAGACTAACTGGCTTTTGGATGTTTTAATCTGGTCCTAATGTCAAGGTAATAAAAGGACCATCAGTGATAGATGTCCATAGATCAGGATCTTGAAAAATAATCCAATTTCTGAACATTATCTTCCATTGCTTAAAATCTATCTTGTTCTTCAACCTGGGAGGTTTTAATCCACCGTTAGAACCAGTCATATCGTCTGCCATGTATGTTTAAATTTTAACTTAAAAAAAATATTTTAAGTGAAATTTGTTTGTTTAAATTTTAGTCCATTGCTAAAATTTGATTAATCCTAATTGTCTATAGGATTTGTTTGATATTTGTTAAACCTTTTTAATTGTTTACCAAATAAAGGAAATTAATTAATTAATTAATTTTCCTATGTAATGTTGCTTTCAATGCCACGATGACAAGAAAGGAATATTGTGAAAAGGAATGTCAACTTTCTAATTAATGCGATCAATAGAAAGTCAAAACCCTAAAAACACAAAAAAAGGTTTTTAACAGTTGCCTTTTTGGATCAAAAAGTAACTTTTTTTCAAAAATGTCAAAAGAAGATTATATTTCTTCTTTGATTTTCCTGTGGAACCAACACAATCTCCGTAGATTGTGAAGGTTAAGAATGATCAAACCCAGGGTTTATTCTAGGATTTTTGGCGTCTGAGATAATTTCAATAAAAAAACAATCGGTTTGTTGTTTGATGAAGATTAATCGCCTGTTTTGAGTGAAAAACAACTCAAATGTGATGTTTAAATACAATGAACAGATTCAAAGTATTCGACCCAGTATTTGTTTGATAAAACCTGGATAGAACAATAACCGTATATTGTTTATCCGAAACCCTTAAAAAACCGATGAGGTTTTAGTGAGTTATGTGATGAACACGTTTGAAAAGCGTGTATGAATGATGTTTCAAGCTAGAAATTCAAAAACACTTCTTCAAAATGCATAAACCGATTTTGAAATCGTGTTTGTTTTCATTTAATGAATGTTATGAGTTGAAGAAGACGAGTTTGAAGATTTTGCAGCTTGGAAATGTTTGTTTTGAAGCTAATGAACCACTGATTTCATGTTTGTTGAATGAGAGGATCGAAATCTATGAATGATTGAGCCAAGGCTCTGATACCACTTGATGAAATCAGTTTAAACTCATGATAAACATGAACATATTCAACTTGAATAAAAGGTTGATTCCCCCAAAGATCTTTTCAATATCTCTCAAACTTCAACACACTAGAATCATGGTGTGGAAACCCATGATAATAGGGTATGAAATCAGTGTGTGTGTGTGTGTTTGTGTGTGTGTGGTGTGTGCGCAAAAGCACAATCAAATAACTTCTTGTTTGTATTGAATTCATTCAAAAGCTTACAAAGGATTAGGGTAGCATGCTATCTATAGCCTATACACATAGCTATATACAATTATTGAACTACCCTTATGTAAATGAATATTACATAAATAATCCCAAGTCTATAAGTTGTCCGTTATGGATGATTAGCCGTCCGTTGTGGATGTTAAGCTGTCCGCTATGAAAGTCAGATAACATGTCCGCTGTGTCGTGGATATTGTCCGCTGTGAACACTTGTGTGTTTGCTTGTATGTTGTCCGCTATGGAATGTTCATCCGCTGTGGATGAACATCCGCTGTGAACACTTGTGTGTGTTTGCTTTGTATGTTGTCCGCTGTGGAAATGTTCATCAGCTGTGGACTTAGGCATGGACTTAGGCATCCGCTGTGTGTGTTGTTCATCCGCTATGGGCACTTGGACTTGATCTTCATCCGTTGCATCTTCTTGTACATCCGCTGTGGGCAGTTATTCATCCGCTGCCGACACTTGGTCCAAATTTCTTTTATCTACAATTCTGAAAAAGAAATTTAAACAAATATTAGTGTTTGTTATGAATGATAATGATGCTAATGTGTTAGTAAATGATTGTTTGAATGTTAGAACACATTATGTTTGATATATGTCTGATATGGCAAGCATCATACTTTTATGCATTAATTCTTAATGCACTTGTTGAGTCCAACATACAAAGTTGGTTCTTCCTCTACTATTGTTTAACCTTCTTCTAGTCAACCACCAGTTCAATATCCATTTCTTGATCCCTATAATATGACAAACATGGAAATGAAAGAAATTTTAGTAAGGAATGGGTTCGCTAAGAGGAAGTTGGGTCCTATGAAAACCAACTCTCTTAACGTTGTAATGCTAAGAACCATTCATGACTAAAAAGAAAAGATGAAAAGTATAGAAGAAGATATGATTCAAAGACTACCAAGTGTAAGAAGGTTAGCATAACAAGTTCAAGTAACTTGAGTGGATCATGATACTCTAGCACCTCTATTGAGCAAACACTCAGATTGTTTCAAACAACTTTCTCAGCTGCAATTAAAAGAAGGTCTGACCACTTATGAAATGCTCCAAGGTGTTTCTGCTTCGAAAGGCAAAACATATGTTGAAAATTATTGCTTGGAAGTAGGATTCAAATTGGAACATGTTTATGGTCAAGAGAATCCCAGGTTTAGTTCAATTCCTCATAGAATACACTAAACTATTCAACACGTTAATGATTCATCACCTAAGAGAACTTGATGACTTGGAATTTATCAATCACTCTACAATGTTATGGGGTTATCAATTTGAAGCTATTCTGAAGATGTTTTAAAGAGCCAAGAACTTTAAAGCTCTAAAAGAAATCTGCACTAGAAAAGATAGATCATTCTACAAACCATTTGACCAAAGGAAAAAAAAGATGATAATACAGGAGTTGGTAATTCCTAAAGGGAATGTAAAGTTAAATGAGAAGCTAAAAAGAAAAAGAGTTGCTGGAACACACAAGACAATGCCAATTTTAAATGTGAAGTATGGTGAAACTACATTTGAATTCGTAATTAAAAGAGGATGGGAAGGCAAGGTTGGCCCAGGCATAAGTCTATTCAGTGCTTATGAAATATGGCCGTTAGATGAATCATATATTCATTATATGTTCACTAGGCAATTTTATAGTCCAACCAATAAGCTGAGTGAAGATAATCTCCTATTCTTTCTAAAGTGCATAAGTATTCTGAAGATTGCATATGACAAAATCAACAGAAAAAGAGAGGGAAAGAAAAGAAAACGAGTGCCTATAAAATCTGCAAATATAGTTAGTTTGAGATCAATGTTGCAGGGGAGCTGGTGATTCATGGAGATGGTTTATCTACTATAGCTATGTATGATCCTTAGTTATTAAAACAGATCCAAATCAATGCTATTTGTGTTCTTGATAGAAATAGGAAGAAAGGAGCCAGACAGTTTCAAATAATGATTAACTTTATTATGGATCCCACTAATCCAAAGTACCATTATTATCCTAAAGAAACACCAATAACAGCACCAGCACTACCAAAAAGAACACGAGTAGCATTAGCATCAACCTTCACAATACTCCAAGCATCATCTCCCCAACAACCATAAGCTACCACTAAAGTATATTGGCAACATAATCTTTATGGGGAGTCCAAGCATCATCTTCCTAATAGCATTAGCATCAACTTTCATAATAGTCCAAGATACATAGATATGGTTTATCTAGAACCCTCACAACTTCCATCACTAATAAACCCTTGAAGTATTTTGGTTGCATAATGTTTATGGGGAGTACTATTAGGCCGTAAAAGTATCATGCATGCCAATTCAAGTGGTGAATGAAAATTTGCTCTCGTTGGAGATTTTGTTAAGTGTTGAAAAAGAAATGCGGACAAGAAAGAAGATATGTGGATGCAGAAAAACGCTAAGTATTTGGTCAGTCGTATTAGTCTAATGCGGGTGACATAGACAAATACGAGTGAATATTTTTCCACCCGCATAAACTAATGCGGGTGAAACAAAAATATACTTATGTTAGAAAAGATGAAATTGTTGTATTGGGCTTATGGATTAACAAGACTTTTTCTTTGATCAGAAATTAACAAATGTGGAATCTAAGTTAACAACTTACTAACAAACACAAATACTTTGAGTAAAGATAAAATACACAAGCTGTTCTTTCAATGTGTTCACTTGATTAATCTTTTGAGTACAAATAAGATTAATTGCCAGATGAACCAAGTTGCTTGATAAAGCTTGCCTCTACTATACAAGTGTGAGGACTTTATACTATGAAATCTAAACAATAAGAAAAAACTTTTCTATGTTCAGAATGTTCAACAAAATAGACAATCTACATATCAGAGTTAGGTGGCTTTAGTACTCTGTTGTCTTCAAAAGGTGGAACACATCAACCATCGATACAAACAATCTTGTTCAGTGTAGTAGTTGATCAGCAGCTCATGGAGTTTAGTGCTAATCAATAGTAGTAGATCAGTAGCTCATCTGTTGACTGCTGGTTGGCAGTTTTTTAGCATATGCTGATCGACAATCATTTAGCATATGTAATTCAGTAGTTGATTCAGCACTTGAGTTTTTGGTAGCTTCATCCTATTCATAGATCAACAAAATCTCCCTAAGATGATGCTACCAAACTATATCTTCATCCTTTTAGCATCTTGATTAGCAGCAGTTCATACATATATCATCTTCTATCTCTTGAGGGGTTTTCAAGAGGTAGATTTACCAAGTCTTTCATGTTGTGTTGAGATAGTATGAAGTGATCATATTCTTCCACTTCAACTATTCCGACACTAGCATATGTTAGGCAGAAAGTATTGGTTGAGGAATTCTAACTTCAATGTGTAATTGGGTCATAAATGCTCAGGGGACTCACATGCAAAACTTCTTCTTCTTTATCTTTCCTTTATTCATCCTTATTTTCGAAATTTATTCTCAGAATGGTAGCCAAGGATTTGTACTTCTCTAACATGCCTTCATATTCTAAGATTAAGGTGTACATCCTCCTAAAGTCTTCAAGGCTAAGATTCAGAACTTCCAGCTCAGTTAGAAGAAGGATTTTGACTTGTTCTTTCTTTCTATAAAGAAACTCTCTGCTTTTAAATTGTAAGCGCATTTGATGATGGTTCTATCATCATCCTTTGAGTCTTCCTCTTCTTTATATTTTGAGAGTTCTTCTTCTTGCTCTGGATGATCTAAGCCATATCTGATTCTTAAAGCAACATCGATGATGATCACTTTATTGACTAAATCATTAGATAGGCTTTAGGAAGGGGATTTATATATTTTAGAAGCTTGTTGGACTGACAAAGAACCATGCTTAGTAACTTGAGCAGGTTGAGAAATAGTAGGAGGCGATTGTGGTTGATTGTTGGCGGCGGGTTCCGTAGATGGAGTGGTCTTAGCAACTTCAGATTCTAGTTTTGTCATTCTTTTTTTGAAGCCTGCTTTGATCTTTCTAGATGAGATTTATAAATCCTCATCGACATTTTTCCAATTCCCTCACCTCAGAATCATTGCTTA
Source organism: Flaveria sonorensis (assembly GCA_025506505.1). Lineage (NCBI taxonomy): Eukaryota > Viridiplantae > Streptophyta > Magnoliopsida > Asterales > Asteraceae > Flaveria > Flaveria sonorensis. The sequence continues at coordinate 18,107,759 of CM046437.1, read as the reverse complement.
GCTTCTTTAGTCTTAGTCTTGTTAAGTCAACTATGTCAAACTTATTGATGCATACCAGTTGGTTCCTTGAAAAAGTCACTCTTCTAGTTGTGGATCTAGTTATAAAGTAGGTATTCTTTTTCTGATCATATTCTCACTCCAATATGGGATCATAGGCTGATAGTGGAGTTTCTCGAATCTCTTCACTAGCATCAGCCTTAACTAAGGACAGTACTTTATGTACAAGCACTTTGGATTTATCATTCTTACATCCAAAGATGCTGAAGTACACAGTAATTTGCTCTAGAATGTCAAGGGGCAAGTCAAGTACCTCATTTTCATGGTCATGGTACATGATTTCTCCATTTTCCCTCTTGACAACAAATTTCATCATCTGAGAGTGGTACCCAACATCTAATACCAGCAGCCAATACCTTTGTTCCTTTGATTAACTTCTCCTCTACTTCTCGATTAACAATCCTTGCCTTTACAACTCTCTTTGGTTCTATCTTCTTCATTTCAATGATTGAGGAGATGGGCAGACTGTCATGAAAAGTTGTTGATTTAGAGATAGGGGATGCTGGAGGCTCAGTCAGCAGATAGGATGACCTTTGAGTGATTTTCTTTGTTTTGGCATGTTGTCTTTCCTATTTCTCACTGGCTTCTTTAAAATTTGGGAGCTCTCTAGCTATAACTTGGTTTTTGAATCCTCTAATGTTCAAATCAAGAGTTGATGTACACATACGTCTTACTTGTTTACCAAAGAATCCATAATAATTGAGGAACACCTTCATTTGTTACTGATCCCTGAACTCTTTTTGAACCTTTTCTCCTTGTTTCTTCTCTGGTTTAGCCTTTTTTCATCTAGCCAAGTCAGCTATTTTCTCCATCTCAGCATGAGTTACAACAATCAATTTGGATTTAATCTCAGTAGTGCTCCACTCCATGACCTCATCAAAATTGAATCCTTTTAACACAAGTTGACCTGCCAGGGGAAATTTTTCTTGAGCTTTCTTTTCTCTCTTCTAGTGGATGCCATGGATTTGGATTCGGTAGTTATGGCTATTGGAGCTTGTTAAGTGGTTGTCTTTTGGGTGCTTTTGCCAGATGGGCTAGATATCTTAGATGGCACCCTTTTGATAAATTTAGCCTTTGGTTTAAGTGGAACTTTTGATGTTGTTCTACTGGACTCACCACCAAGGTTGAATTCTTTCATTATAGTTTTTGTAGCACTCATTTCCTTAGTACTTTTGATCAAGGCAATGATTTTCTTCTTAGTGGAAGATTATTAAGCTCCGCCTGCTTTCAGTTCCATAATTTCTTCATCAACCTTGCATGCGAACAACTCCGCCTTCTTAGTCATCAAATATCTTTATTTTCTATGACTTAATCTCAACTTTTACTTTAACAATCATAGGTCTCTTACCTTTTTCAAAGGTAGAGATTGCAGTAGGTCTGACTGCTACAGGTTTAGTAGTTACACCTTATGCCTAACCAGATGACCTGGGATTATCAGCAGTTGTCTGAGCTCTCTTAGCATCTTTAGTGACTTTTGGGCCTTCTTTTTCCACATCCACCTTAGAGTTAACTAGGGTTTCAGCTACAACTTTCGGTTGACCAAATATCATATCAGTTGATTTTCGGAGTTCAGACTCAGGTGTGACCTATTGTTACTTATGACGTTGGGCTGGTTCAGCTTCAAGAGTCACCCTTTGTCTGTCCATATCATCTTCCATGGTTTGGCTGCCTCTTGTGTAAACCACTATTCTGTCTGAGGATTCATCTGCTTAAAAAGCCTCTTGTCTAGTACTTTTGGCAGTAGCAGTAGCGACTGATTTATTTAGCACTTCTATAGCTTCCAATAGTAATTTTAGTAATGGTGCTTCGTTTTTAGTAGATGCCTTGGGAGAGGATTTAAGTCCTAGCACAATCTTACTCTTTGATGATTCCTCATCATATCTCTTTGTATTGAGAGAAAGCAAGGAAGAAGTGTTGGATCTTTTTATTATTTCCATTTTCATCTTCCCAAGTTAAACCTTTTAGTTCGTCCTCCTCATCGCCCTCCTTGCTTCTATCTCCTTTTCTTCTGAGCTATCATAGCCATGCCTATCTAGAAGCTCACTCATCTTGACTTCAACTTCCAATATTGGTTAGTCCATTTGAAAGAGAAAGACATTGGTTATGCAGCTTGTACAACTTGATCAGCCAATCCCTGCAGAATATATTCAGCTTCTTTAGGATCATCTTCCCCCTTTTTGGTAGCATCATCCAAGATTCCAGATGACACTAAGTGGGTAGAGGAAGATACATCCAAATGTTCTCATGGTGTTGAGAGTTGAAGACTCAGGATAATAGATTGTTTAAAGTCAATGGTCCCTTGAAGTTGTTCAACTTTATTTTCAAGAGCCATTGTCCTTTCTACAGATTGATGAAGAGTTGTAAGTTTTTGTTCTAAGTAATAACTCTTGCAGCTTGTTGTTCGAGAGTCCTAGTTGAGATTCCACCTCAGAGACTTTTTCTACCGAAGACTTCATCAAACAGTTCTCAAATTCGAAAACTGTGGCTCGTTCAGTATAACCTTGAAGCCTTGCATTTTCAGCTTGTAAGGCATTTAGTTTTTGAGCAAACTTAAGGTTATGGGTCATCAATTCATGTATTTGTTCCGTACTTCCCTCATCCACACATGTGGAATCCTTAGGAGATAAGGTCCTAGGCCAAGCCTCTGCACCCTCACCACCAGATGTGGTTTCTTAGCGGCCTGGATTCCTCTTCTCAGGAATGACTCCAAAGAGATATTCTCAAGGTGAGTTTTCGTTGTTGAGGTCTTAAAATGTTGTCTCTGTCCTGCTAAGCAATTGATGGATCAGCAGTAGAGACAACCTCTTCCATATTGATTGTTTCATCCCTAGGATTAGTCTCTTGGGATAAAGGATGTGCAGCAGATGCTTCTAAAGAAACATTACTCTCCACTATCTGTAGTGTATGGGAACGGGGAGATAGTGGGTCATGCTGAAGTGTAGTAGGAACATCTTCATCCTAGGAAATAGACATGTGTATAGGAGATTGAGGAGCTATGTCTAATGGCCTCGGATATGAACTAGATCCTAATGGACTTCTTCCTCAGAAGTTGTCTCAGCAATGTGGGTATCTCTTTTGGTTTGCTCAATAGAGTATTGGAACTCTAGTTGAGGGCTAACAGATTTGGCTTGGGTCTATTGAGAAGAAGGAAAAGAAACCTTTTTCTTTAAGCTTTAATTAGGTGTGACAGGCACCTTTGACTTGACTTGGACCATCATTTCTAGTCTTGCCTTTTTGATGGGAGGTGATTTGTCGCCTACATCTCCGTTGTAGAATATATAGGGATTTGCTTTTGTTTATGTGCTTTTGTCTTTGATGTAGAGGGCGTGAGATAAGCAATGGTTGGTGTTGCCATGCTGGTACCTTGAGGCTCAGTGACCTCAAGCGTGTGTGCAAACAGGGGAGTCACATTCCTAGAAAAAGATTTTGGAGTGGCCTTGAACTTTAAAAAATAGGTTGGTTTAAATTTCCTAAGGCATGAACAACTCCTCCAATTTTAAGTTTATCACCTAATTCTTCTTGTAAAAATAGTTAAATTAATCTTGGGTACATTAAAACTTACATTTTGCAATAGTAGTTACATTTTTACATAGATTTTGAAAAATGATGTTTGAAAAATCATAACTCTACTATTTGACAAGACCATGGATAGCCCCTTTTAAATCCATTGGTAATTGATCCTATCCTCATGACTTGTTTGATAAGTAGTGTGAAAAGATATGAAGGATGATTCTCCAGTTGTGATATACTAGTGATTTGGAGAAGGTGGATGTCTAGAGGGGTCCTTCATATCCCATCTCCCTAAAGGTGGCACTTACAACTTCTTTGGAGAAAGAAGGTTCACCATTTGCACCGTTCAAATTCAGATGTTGATGAATTTTTGAGCATAAAACGATGACCTTCAGCCTTTACACCATCGCGGTGAGGACCTTTGTTCCATATTCCCTTTGAATGGATCATGTGTTCCAGAATTCCCGAATGTTTGTCTCAAATATCATCGGGTCTACTAAGATTGCAAAAGCATAATTTGTATTGCGTAAAAATTGAAGAACTGGATCATAGACAGGATCACCAACGTGTTAAAGTGATGCAGTGATGTTGTGATTTTGTCTAAATTCTAGGTTTTGAGCAGCCATGGAAAGATCTTTGATTGTTGGTAGGGTTTAAGAGATTGAATTGTTTTGAGAGGGTTTGCTTTTAGACGAAGATTAAATATGACAATGATGGGAAAACATAGATTTTAACAGCTGTGGATAATATATAATAATGTGTTTTAAAATTTTTACCAGCGTAACTGTAAAATCCAACGACGTGTTATGATGGAACAGTCTTTTCAAGCAAACTACTCATGCGCCACTATGTATCAGGATATAAAAGTGGCACCTACTGGATCTTTTTAAATTGCATGTGCCGAAATCATCCTATCTACCAAATTGCCATATTTGGCACATACCCAGTTTTACCCATTTATCTGCCGATGTACGATATTCGGCAGATACCAAGTTTTACCCATTTTAGCTATCAACAAGACATTTCTTTACAAATCTTATTCGATATCATTATGTAAATCATTTAATTATTCAAAGTTCATCAACCCAATAGCAGATACAAGATATTTAAATCTTGTTTCATCAAAAGCCTTAGTGAACAAATTCGTATATTGTTCATTTGTATGGACTTTAATTAATTTAATAAATTCCTTTTTTGCATAATCTCTAATGAAATGATACGTGATGTCAATATGCTTTGTCTTTAAATACTGAACTGGATTGTTGATGATTATGAAGACATTGTTATCAATGTGAATTGGAGTGTTCATAAAGGTTACTCCATAATCTTGAAGCTGAGTTTGAATCCACAGCACCTGAGCACAACAACTAGATGCAACAATGTACTCTGCTTCAGCAGTTGATGTAGACACATAGGTTTGCTTTTTGTATTGCCATGTGACCAATGTACCCCTAAGAAATTGACATCCTCCTAAGGTGGACTTCTTGTTTATGTTGCATCATCCATAGTCACTATCTGTAGAGATTAAAGTTAGCACTCTTAAGGTACCATAATCCCAACTTAGGTTCCCCTTTAAGTTACTTTAGAATTCTCTTGGCAGCCATTAGATGCCATACCTTTGGAGCAGCTTGGAATCTTGAACACGGATATGTGGCAAACATGATATCTGGTCTGCTGGCTGTAAGATACATGAGAGATCCAATAATGGCTTTGTATTGATGCTGATGAACTGCTTCCCCCTCAAGATCAGGAGTTAATGAACATGTCTTAGACATGGAGGGTTTTGCAGCTTAGCATCAGTAGCTTGAAATCTTACTAAGTCCTGAACATACTTAGATTGATTATAAAAATGCCATCAGAGGTTCGTTTCACTTACAGCCCTAGAAGGAAAATGAGCTCTCTAATTGAACTCATCTCAAACTTCAATTTCATGAGACTTTCATAGGCTTTGCACAAGCTCTTATTTGTAGACCCAAATATGATATCATCCACATATACTTGTATCAATATGATGTCCAAATCAACTTTCTTGATGAAAAGCGTTTTATCTATACTTCCTCTGGTGTATTCATTTTTCAGGAGATAGGTAGAGAGTGTCTCATACCATTTCCTTGGAGCTTGATGAAGACTATAAAGGGCTTTATCAAGTTTGCATACATGATCTGGATACTTAGGATCTTTAAAGCCAGGAGGTTAGCAGACATAACATCTTCATCAATCTCACCTTAGAGGAATGCACTCTTGAAATCCATATGAAACACCTTGAAGTCTTTGGAGGTAGAAAATACTAGAAAATTCTGATTGCTTCAAGCCTGGCCACATAACCAAAGAATTCATCATAATCAATCCCTTCTTCTTGTGTGTACCTTTTTACTACAAGTCTGGCTTTGTTCTTTATAACAATTCCCCTTTCATCCTTCTTATTCTTGAACACACATTTGGTCCTTATTACAGACTTCCCCTTAGGAAGTGCACATAGTTTCTAATCCATCTATCTAGAAAAATGAAGAAGCTCCTCTTGCATAGCTTCTACCTAACTATTATCTCTTAACACCTCATCTACTTTCCTTGGTTCTAGTTGAGAAAGGAAGCATGATAACAAATAGATGTTTGCTTCACTCACCCTGCTTCTTGTCTTGACATTGGTATCTAGATTGCCAATGACATGCTCAACTAGATGCTCTTTATGAATTCTTAGTCTTGGGATTACTTGGAGTTGTTATGATAGATCTAAGTTGGAAAAATTTGTTTCAGGAAGTTTTGTAGATGGATTGACTGATTTAACTACCGATTTGATTCTATCCTCAGCATTTATCATGCTTGGTTCCTTGTCAAGAGATTATCTCATAAGTTAATGATCATGAGACTCCTTATCTGACGAGTCATAATGAGTAATTGATGGTTGACCCACATTGTTTTTGGTACTAGCATTTGCTTCTGCTAAATGTGGCTGAACTGATTCAGCACATGACCTGTTGTGACTGAGACCCTATGGTAGAACAACCCTAATGTCTATAGTACTTGGGACTTGTATGTATGCTGATCTATTAAGAGAGTCTCCTGAAACATTATCAATCAAATGGTTAAATGCATATGTGAATCCATTTAGATCAAACATCCAACTTGGAGTATTTCCAACACTATTTGAGGAGTTTTCATTAAATATGACAATTTCAGATTTCACAATAGTGTGATCAACTTTGTTGTATACTCTATAAGCCTTAGCTTGTGATGAGAATCCTACAAAGAACCCAAATATTGATTTCTGAACAAACTTGGATAAATAATCTTTGGTATTCAGAAGGGTGCATGGACATCCAAAAGGTCTTAGAAACCCTATGACTTGTCTTCTCTTAGCCACAATTCATAATAGTTTTTTCTATGTGTATTGACTATCAACACCCTATTCTTCATGCGGTACTGACTACTTCAGCCCAAGATATTATAGGAAGTTTGTAGTCAGACTGCATGGTCCTTGAATCCTCAATAAGTGTCGCATTTCTCATTATAGCAACTTCATTCTGTTGAGGAGTTGTAGGAGCACTATATTGCCTTGCAATACCTTTGGATTCACAAAAAGAATCAAGGGTATGGTTTTTGAATTCAGTGCCCTGATCACATCTAATTGTTTTAACATTTTGATCAATTTAGTTCTCAATTTTGATAATAAATAATTTTAAAGTTTTAGTAGTTTCATCTTTAGTTTCTAAAAAGAAAACCCAAGTGAATCTTTTAAAATCATCTATCATTACCAAGCAATATAATTTTCTTCCCAAACTCTTCATACCTATTCATCCAAATAAGTCCATATGTAACAGATGTAAAACAGTTGTGATTTAATTCACTTCTTTGGACCTATGAGAAGATCTGTGTTGCTTTCCTTTTTTATAGGCAACATCGTGGTCAGCACATGCAAACTCCTTGTTCGGTAGTCCTATGACTAACCCATTCCGAACTAGTTTATTCATGTTTTTGAGGTGTACATGTGCCAATCTTCTGTGCCAAAGGGAAAATTCATTTAGTTAAGCATTGGAAATGAAATATGATACATTTCCTAAAGGTGCTGCATTTTGTATATGTTGAGCATGTACATACGGTCCTTCCGGGAAGCTCTTAAAAGTATTTTGTCATTTGGAATCTCAAACCCAGGAGATAGGAAAATACATTCATGCTCTGTGAAAAGAGTATTGTGTTTTGATTACATGGCTGAGACACACTCAACAGATTAAATTTTAACTCTTTCACATAGTTCACCTTGTCAAAGCTTACCTTGCCATTGCTAACTGTCCCCCTGCTAGTAATGTATACTCCTTTTGTATCACTTCCAAAGGCAACAGATACACCGTCATATGGTTCTAGATTAAGCAGGCATGATCTGGCACCTAAGATGTGTTAGGAGCATCCACTATCCACAATCAACATGTTAGTTTTGGCCTACAGATGATCCTGCACATATAGAAATTGGTTAGTGATGAATGGGGACCCAAGCTTGTTTAGTTTTGGGTCTTCCAATTTTCAGCAATTGTATATCAATGGTAAGTGATGAGTGAGTGATTTTTAGTTTTGGGTCTCTAAGGATTTAATAGATGTCCTTAGTTTCCAGGCTTTTCTTTTGACTTTGCATGACAGTTTGACATCATCCATCTTGTGATGACCTCATGAAGCTTTTAGGGATGGTAAAGAGTTCTCAAAAGTCTTCTTCTTCTTCTTTAAGTTTGCAGATGCTGACTTGTGACCATCATCTTTTCCTTTTGATGTATGTTTGGTAGGTTCAGACTTCCTTAAGGGCTTAAGCTAGTTGGGATGTTTGATGAAGTTTGCAAGAGTATTGTATTGATAGTCTTTTTCAAAGTGACTGTCTTCTCCATACATGAGGCATGTGATCTTTATCTGCTACTTAGCTGACTTCATCATCTTCCTAATCTCTTATATCTCCTTCTTCATCTCTTTATTCTTATCTCCATAAGCTCTACCCATTTTTTTATTTATCTTGTAATCAGCATGAGTGGTTAGTTCTATCTTTTTCTTTGGGAACCTCTTGTTGTGGATTTCTACTGCTTCAAAAATAGAGTTTTGAGTATACGGTTAGGGTCTCATTTCAAAATATTTTGAGGTTCCTTCATAGCAACTTCTGTTGTGAGTGTTCTTGTTGCAGCTAGGCTTTGATTGAAGCTTTGTCTTGATGGAGAGGTTTGACTCAAAAGGCAGCTAGTTGACTTCGGAAGATGGCTTTTCTTTTACAAACTCCATCTTCCGAATCACAGTGTTCTTTGCTTTTGCCTTGAGTTCTTTCATCTGCTTCTCCTTTTCTTTCTCCTTTTTTCTCTTTTCTCTTCCTCTTCATCTACTTCCTCAACTATTCCCTCCTTTTCATCTTTCTCTACTATCTCAATCTCTTCAGAAGATTCCCTTATACCAGTAGTTTTTGGCAGATACTTGTTTCTTTACCACAAGGTTGCACTGAGGGGTATATGTGGGAGTGTATGTCGTTGGTGGTTCCATAGAATTATACCCTAAACCTATATTGGTTTGAAACAACTTTTTAGAGTTTTTAGGAAAGGCAAATAATTTTTCAAACTTATCAGTTTCAACATTGTATTTATCAGTATATGTTTTAGCTATAGCCAGATCACATTATGCTGATTTCAATCTACTCAATTAATCATCAATTTGGGTCTTTAGGTTAGTTTGCTCATGTTATAATAGTGACACAATCTCTTCTAGCTCTATTAACTTTTCTTTTTGTGCCTAATCATTTTTCTTAAAATCAGTTTTAAGAAGATTGATTGATTTAGCATCCTTCATGAGATTCAAATTGTGATTTCTATACAAGTTAATCTTAGAAATGTATTTAGGTGTACAACAGGGTTCAAAAGTTACCTGAGGTGAGGAGATTGAGCTTCTAGCCATCAATACATTCTTGATAGGAGTAACATCTTCTACTTGGAAGCTCCAGTCAATCACCTCTTTTCCTAAGGCTACAACTACTATATTTCTTAGGCTGGATGAAGTAGAGGGACTTTAATATGTTAAGTATTATGGATGGTTTGATGGGCTTGGAGGAGATAGGTTTGACTTTGGTGCATTGCATTATTTGGAAAAGTGTCCCAGCTGGTTGTAGTTGAAACATTTCACTTTGCTCTTGTCAAACCCAAATCCTTATCTTCTCTACATCAGGAACTTTCTTCTGGTTCTCTATTGAAACTACTTGGCACTAAAGGAAATCATAGCTTTCTTGTAGTTGATGTCCATTTCCTTAATATCATCTGGATGAATGCACTCCAGATCTTCTTTAGAGATTTGAAAGAAGTTGGCTTATTCACTAATGAAGGTAGAGTTTGAGGGATATGTTTGTGAAAAGGATGGTGAGGTGTGCTGATTCCATCTGTTGAATGATAGTGATGATTGTGATTCAGTAGTTGGAGATTCAGGATAAGTGATCATCGGTACTTGATGAGTCACCAAAGGAGGTTTATAGACTTGGGAGTGGGAGTGGTAGTGAAAAGGCTCATGAATAGGTGCCATGAGAGCTGGTGACTTTGAGGGGTTTGAAGATCTGCAAAGTGATTCTTCATCTACATCCATCTCCATCTGATAAGCACTCAGGATGTCATATAACTCCTCAAGAGTCATTGTCTTCAGATTTTCAGTTCTTCTAATGGAAATAGTGTAAACTGTCCATGTCTTTGGTAGAGTCCTCAAGAACTTTCTGAGAACATCACTATTCTCCATATTCACTCCTGCTTCATTGAGAAAGCCTAGCTGTTTAACATATTTGAGATATGTAGCAGTCATGGTTTCTCCCCTTGTGAAACCAGAGTTCTCGAACTTATGCTTCAAGACATCTTTTTTGTTTTCTTTCATATCCTCTGTTCCTTCAAATCTAGCCTTAAATACTTCCCACAACTTCTAAGCAGTTGTGAATTTCTTGAGGCCATGCATAATTCTATTTGGTATGCTCATTCTGATTAGCCATAGAGCCTTTGAATCCACATCAATCTTCTACAAATCTTCATCTGAATATTTTATAGGATCTTTGGGAATCATGACTCCACCATCACTAGCAGCTTGGACCATGGGGACAGATGGTCCACTCAGAATAGAGAGCCAGAGTTTCATGTCTTGATTCTTTATGAAATCCTTCATTTGGATTTTCCAGGTATCATAGTCATGTGGTGTAGACATGGGAGGTTTGTTAGAGTTCCATTCTCCAAATCATGCTTTCTTGAGATGGCAACAATAGTCATTTTGAAAGGATAGAGAGGCATGAAGAAGTATGGTGTTTGATAGTGTGATCAAAGGAAGAAATAAGTGATTTGTTGAAAGATAACTTCAAGCAAATCAAGAGAAAAAGATCTGATACCACTTGTTGGATCGGGGTTATCGATTAACAAGACTTTTTCTTTGATCAGAAGTTAACAAATGCATAATCTAAGATAACAACTTACTAACAAACACAAGTACTTTGAGTAAAGATAAAATACATAAGTTGTGCTTTCAAAATATTCACTTGATTAATCTTTTGAGTACAAATAATACAATCGGCAGATAAACCAAATGGGTTGACAAAGCTTGTCTATACTATACAAGTTTGAGGACTTTATACTATGAAATCTAAACAATAAGAATAAACTAATCTATGTTCAGAATGTACAATAAAACAGGCAATCTGCAAATTAGAGTTAGGCAGCTTCAATACTATGTAGTCTCCAAAAGGTGGAACACAGCAGGCGTCGGTACAGATAATCTTGTTCTAAGTAGCATTTGATCGGCAACTCATGGAGTGTAGTGATAATGATGATGAAGGAAGTGATGAGAGATCTCCAAAAAAGGAAAAATAAATTTTAGCCTAAGGAAGGACCAAAAGAGAAAACAAGCTCGTCATAGAAACTAGTTTAAGAAAGTAGTTTTGCTATGGTTCCTTACTCAGCACCTACTTCTGCTCAATCTGAAGAAGAGGCTACAATGAGCACATTGATAGAGGAACTAGTTGCTTATTTATGTTGTGATTTCTTTATAAATAAAGATTTTTTAAAGATTATCCATGAAGCAAGCACAGCAGTAGAACACTATGTGTGATTCCTCCTAAGCCAATCATTTTTTAGAGAGATGTCCCTCTTCAAATGGTTCTTGTTGTCACTCTAACAGAGGAGCAAAAGGAACTTATCTTGAAACTCTATATGGAATTTAAAACCAAGGATAAAGAAGAGAAGGCTGAGATGACAGCAAACGCTTCTGAAGCTACAACATCTGGTTGGTTTGAATTTCAGACTTATTCAAGGAAGAGGAAGTGCCTGGTAGAAAAAACCTAGGGAAAAAGGCCTGTGGTTGAAGAAACTATTGAAAAGCCTAAAAAGATGAAAAGAGAAGACAAACTGAGCCTTGTTGTTTTTGCTCAATTTGTAGAAGAACATCATAAAGCAACAATGTAGTTGGCTATTTAGAAAAAAATCATTGATCTAGAAGAAGGAGATATTGAAGGAGGTTATGCCCTTAAGGAGAGTATGTTTGATGAGCCTGAATTTCAAGATGGCTGTAAAAGCTCAATCTGATGATATGGTTAAAGCCATGTGCCTAGTCAACCAAAGATCTATTGCTAACCAAGCATTCAAGTTTACTTACGAGGCAATGACTGAAGAAGTTTTAAAAGTGGAAGGATTATTAGATCCAATGGTTGAGACAAAATCTGAGTAGAAGAAAGTAGAAGAAATAAAGAAAGAAAAAGTTGGATTTTCTTCTTCAACTGCAGCTCCCACTACTAGTCCACCATCATCATAGTATACATTTCCCCATCCATATATGATGAACGATAAGGAATTGAAGGAGTACTAAAGAAGAATTGGATTTACAAATAGGAAGTTGGGTCCCATGAAGACCAATTCTCTTTGGGCTTCAATCCTTAAGTATATTCAATAGATGAAAGACAAAATGAAAGAGGTTGAAGAAGAAGTGACCAAAAGACAACCGAGAACAAGAACCTTTGCTCAACAAGTGTAAATTTTAAGGATGATCATGATGCACTAGCACTTATGTTGAGTAAAAATCATGATTGGTTCTGACAACCCTCCCAGTTGCAAGTTCAGGAAGGTATAACCATATCAGAAATATTACAGGGTATATCTGCTCCCAAGGGAAAAACTAATGTTAAAATCATAACATGTAAGTATGATATAGACTGAAGCATGTTCATGGCCAGGAGGATATCAGGAAGTCCAATTTTCCATTGAGTACATTGATTTAGTCAACTCTGAAAAGATTCGTGTGTTGAAAGAGTTAGCCAACTTGGAGTTGGTAGATCATGCTACTATGGAAAGGGTTATGAATTTGAGTAGATCTTGAAGAAATTTAAATGAACCAACAACTTCAATACCTTAAAGAAAATCTACTTGAGAAATGACAAAGCTTTCATTAACCCCTTTGCTAAAAAGAAGAAGGAGAATATAGTTGAAGAATTAGTAATTCTAAGAGGAAAATAAATCCAACTAAAGACTTGAAGAAAAAGAGGATATCCGGGACTCACACCTCTATGCCAATCTATAATGTTAGATTTTATGAGAAAACTTATGAGTTGGTCATAAAAAGGAAGTGGGAAGGTAAAGAGGGCCTAAATATCAGGTTGTTTAGTGGCTATGAGGTGTGGTTGTTAGATGAATCTTATATCCACTATATGTTCCCTAGGCACTTCGGTAGCCTTGAAAATAGACTAGGTGAAGATAACCTAACTTTCTTCCCGAAGTGTATCCAAATCCTGAAGATAGCTTATGATAGGATTAACAAGAAGAGAGAAGCAAAGAAGAGAAAAAGAGTTACATTGAACTTTGGTAGCATGGTGAACATGGAGATTATATGTAAATGGTGGTCTAGTCATACATAGAGATATCTTGTCTACTATTGTTGTATGTAAGATCATGAGAATTCTAGTAAGATCGATCTCGTGAATGAAAAGCGGAATGAATCAAACACGATTACTAGATTGAACAAGTAGAAAGAGATCAATCATGAATACCAACATAATATAAATAACTTTAATATATTTCACTCAGATAACTTTGATTACAAGTGTATGATTTCAAGTGTTCTAAAAACTAAACATCAAATCCATATTTATACTAAACCAAAAGGTTCTCATGCGAGAACTAATTTCTCTCACGGAATCAAAGTTCTCACACGGATAGTTTCTTCAAAAGATTGTTTTGATTTCCCGAACCTTAAGGCTTAATTTCTACAATCTCCCCTAGACTCAGTGAATCAAACCTTCAAAAGTCCACGTCAGCAACTTTTAGTTTCCACCAAAAGCATACATATTTTTGTCCAGAGCCTTCGTAAATTGACCTGCTATATAATGTATAGATTCATCAGCTTCAATTGGACAAGACTGAAGCCTCATCAAATCTTCTACTATGAATTTAAGTAGAACAATAGGGTTGATGATATGGAATTCTTTATATACACAATAGATGACTGCATGTCTAATGTCCTTTTCATAAATCCATCTCATAAGCTTTGAAAAGCTATTAGGTTGTAGAGGAGCATGGATGGAATCTTCTTAGCATACTTAGGATGCTTGAACACTTTTATCTTCATAGGTATGTTAGTTTTTGGGTCAATCCTAGACTCATCTTTAATCACTTTAGATTTGGTAGTCTAAAAATCCTTGAAGTTGGTCAAACTGTGTCTCCAAATCTAATTACTTATCCACTTAGCCTTGCTATAGTTGCTAGGGTTAAAAATTGGCAATTGTCCCATAGCATAAAATCTAAAGCTCTGAGGGTATGAAAATCATGCTCATCAAGATAATACTCGATAACTCCAGCTTTCCTCTTTAACACACATATCTTCTTCTCTGTATCGTATGCCCAACTCAACATAGGTTCTGAATTCCCATCCCGTGTAAAGGGTTTAGAATGTTTGAGTATCTAAACCTGTGCTAGTAGAGGAGGAGCAGGCATAATCAAATCTCTAAGTTTCTAACAACATGTTGTCCTTTTAGATCAGAAGGATTAGCAGTATCATCTCAGTGCTCAAATCCTGAATTAGTCGGAATCTCACCTTCTTCAAGCATAATATCAGAAACTAAGCTCTTTAGACTATTCCCAAATATGTCAATATAATTAACAGTGTCTTCCAAATCATCAAACAGACCCATCTCATCATCTAACTCCTCAGCCAACATTTGCTGTTGAAAGGTATAGAACTTTTTCTCATCAGCTTCTGTAGCCGGATCAAGAGGTTGGTAATCGTCTGGATCATCTGGTCTTGGTTCTGAGACATTTTCAAAAACCTGAATCTCTAGAAGAACTAGCTGTTGAGCACATATCTCCACCCTGATCATCATCTCCATCATCCTTCTTTTTTTCTTTACCATCATCACCACCATCACCATCATCATCATAATCATCATCACCATCATCCTCATCATCATCCTCATAATTAACCTTATTTAACCCATTACCTTCATCTTTAGGCTGTGAACTCTACATAATGCGCTCTAGAGTGATGATCACATCAAAAGAGGCTTGCGTTGATCTTCTTTAATATCTTCAATAACAATCACATTAGGTTCAGGATCAACTATAGTAATCTCAATCTGTAAAGTCTCATCAACAAGACCAGGATCAACTAAATGTAGTCCAGTAGTTTCTCTAAACTCAGATGATCTTCCTTGATTAGATTGCACAGATGTAAATATTGAAGTAAACTATCTAAACTAACTTTCCATAATCTACGCATAGTTGTATAAAAACTGCAACTAGTACTCTAAGCTCTTGATCTTAATGTCTTTCACCTAATTCTCAATCTCTAGATAATCTATCAGTTTCATCTTATACAACATCTCTCTCTGTAATCACTGAACACTTTATTCTAAAGTAGCTGGAGTTGGTGAATAAGAGGATGTTCTACTAGTATGTCTATGCTCAGGAGGAGTGTTGATCAAATAATCCATATCAATAGCTTTATCATCATCATGACCTCGAGGAGGCGTACTTTGGATATCTTTAGTTGTAGGCATAGGTGAATCAGTTTCACTAGTTGATTCTGTGATGATCACTTGAATCTCCTAATGTACAGCCTCACTACAGTCACTAACGGGTCTGAAACCAAGACTCTATCTGTTTATCATTAATCATGTCCCTCCTCTATGTAGAACTACCAGACATATCTTTAGGAGTTCTGGTAGGAGAATGATCTTCTCAGTCTGATAAGGTAACTCTTCTTCTTGTTGCTATTGCTACTCAGCTTACTGATTGGGTTGGAAGTCTTCTAAGAAATTGCCAAGTTTGGTAAATTGATCTCCTTTCTAAGCATTCCCTCTTGCACTCATCAGATATGAAAATATATTCTTCTTCATAACCATGATAGAGTAGGTTACATAATCCATATTTGCTAACTCAAGATAAGTAACATTTTCAATCATTGGATAAACCTTGGGCACATGATGAATTTCTTCCCAGCTGAAGCCAAAACATTCTTCTGCATCTCAGCAAATATAGCTCTCGAAATGTTGTACGAAAGATCATCAACAACGGATACTAGTAATGATCCAAACACAACACTCAAGCTATCCAACCCAGCCTTCAAGTTACTCAGACGATGTATCACAATGTGAAATAGAAACTTCCTAAATGGTGGTAGATGCTTCTTCTCTAATGATGGATATTTGTAATTGTATCCCATCCTCCATAAACAATCTCTAGCAACATCATCATCAATCTTAGTTAGGGCATTACCCTGATTACCCAACTGTAACACTCAGTTAATGATCTCAGCTGATCACTACCCTTTTCTCCTTTATAGTGGAAACTATACACTATTCACCAACTTCATCTCTCTTGTTTTCCTGCTGAGTTCCAAAAATCATCAATGACCTCAAAGTATATGGAAGGATTAGCAATAATAGCATAATAAACTTTGGATATCTTTAATCCTTTAATGAGAGATCTGAATAAGGCTTTATCATTAGCTACGTCTCCAAGATAAGCCATGCCAGTATGGTTTTTGTTAAAAACCATTGATCTTGCCATCTGTAATCAAAACAAACACTTAATCAGTTACAAATTAATTAGAAATCAAAGTTGAATATTTTTTAATTTTGATTAAAATGAATATTTCACGCTAGAACATGAACATTTCACAAGTACATGTCTTGAAGACAATTTAACTTGTCGCACGAAAGGTTCCACTAAACGCATGTATTAAATTTGACTAAATGTCAACTATCCGCGTGAATAATCAACTATTCGCATGCGACAAGTTCCATACGAACAAAGAGTTCTTGCATTTGTTCATCTTCAACATGACTTTTTGTGTGAGAAACCACCTTTTTCACCAATTCAAAATTACATATTTGAACAAGTTTTAACCGTTCATATATGATTATTAAGTGTCATTTATCATATATTTGAGCATTATTATAGTTAATTTCACCAAATGACATGTTAATTTTACGATTATAAGCCTGACATTTGTTCAAATCATACCAAATCAATCTCTAATCAACAATAAACCTTGTTTATGTCATAGAAACAATGAAACGAGTACCAAGAATTTTATGTATCAAGGAATCAAAAGCCATATTTAGAAAACTTTTAAGAGTGAAAATTTCATATATGTGATGCAATTAGTGAACTAATCGCACAACTGTTGATTATTGTGATTTGTTTATTCAGTTAGGTAATGAATGTTTATAAAATGTGCGAGAGCGTTTATGGTAACGAAAGTTAAGTTAACATCGTTACCTGAAATTACCGGGTGTCATGTCATCTCCTTATGGAAGGAATTTTCGTCCCGAAAGTTAGAACATTACGTTCGGCTAGAAACACCCGATTCAGCGAGGGTTTCTAGGGATTCTAAAAAAACTCTAAAAGAAAGAGAATTATAAAGATTTCTCTAGAGTTACGACATGATCCCCTTGTTCAAGGGAATTTCGTCTCAAAATTTTAAACTTTAGAATGACACCTTAGGAGATAGATGTCTAATCATTGAACAGTTATAGGTATTTCTTTTTCATCTGATGTTCGTATTCCCAGCTAAACTCTGGTCCATGCTTTGAATTCCATCTAACGCCCACAATAAGAATCTTGCTACGCTTTAAGGTCTTGACTTCTCGATCCATAATCTCGATCGGTTCCTTAATGAAACGAAGTTGTTCATCAATCTCCAGTTCATACAATGGAATGATAAGTGAATCATCAGCTAGAAACTTCTTCAAGTTTAAAACATGGAACATGTTATGAGCACCATCGAGTTCCTCAGGTAAGTCTAGCTTATAAGCTACTGGACTGACTCTTTTGACAATCTCAAACGGTCCAACGTATCTAGGGTTTAGTTTACCATACTTCCCAAAGCGTATCACACCTTTCCAAGGTGAAACTTTCAACAAGACCTTGTCAACGACTTGGAATTCCAAAGGCTTTCACCTTTGATTAGCATAGGTCTTCCTACGATCCCGAGCTGCATCCATACGGTTATGAATCTGAACAATTTTCTCGGTTGTTTCATGAACAAGATCAGGAGCAATAAGGTGACTATCACTAACCTCTGTCCAATAGAGAGGCGAGCTACACTTTCTACCATAAAGTGCTTCAAATGGTGCAACTTTAATGCTTGTATGATAGCTATTTGTAGGACCGGTGAAGGGGGTCAATGCAATAGTTTCACAAGGTTGGAGGGACTTAGAACACTTAATAGATCAAATAGGAAACCGGCTAAACAATTCACAACTGATCTAACATCTAGTTTAGCTCTTGTTGCAAAAGCTCAAAATGAAGACTGGTTTGAAGAAAATGATCCAAAGGCTGATAGTGATTCAGAAAATGATGATGAAAATTATGATTGGAGTGACAAATCTGACCCAAAAGAGGATTCAGAAGAAATTGCACTCATGGCTTAGTCTGAACAACCAAAGGTTGAGCATCCATCATCTGACACTTAGACTTCATCTTCAAGTTATCTTGAAATTCCTATTGAAGTCAGAGAGAAAATGTGCACAAAAGCATGTTTTGCTCATGTTGAGCATTACAGAACATATTCATCTAAGATCTGTGACAAACTTAAACAAGAAGAAGTAATGCACAACAAACTAAAAAATGATCACAAAGACTCTGATGAAAAGATCCTATCTTTACAAACCTCATGGAATAAAACTCTAAATGAACTTGAACTTGTTAAAAAACAACTTGAGGAGATGACTAAAAATATAGAAGAGGAAAAAATAGCTCATGCTGCAACTCAGGTCGATCTAGCTAATGTTAAAAGTTCTAAAACTATTGTAGAATAGCTGGTAAGTGAGAGGAAAGACAAAAACAAAATAGGTCTAGGATTTACACATGAACCAATGCCTAAATCTATCACAAACACTCTGCTAGAAAACTTTAACACACATGATCACTCACCTGAAAACAAAGCTAAGCTAAAATCCTTTCAAAACAAGAAAAAGAATTCTGAAAGTGATGAATAGAAAACAAATGTTAAAATATTTGAGGAACAAGATTATGAAAAGATTAAAAATGGTCATCCAGTGAAAGTTAAATCTTACGAACCACAACCCAAGAATAAGAAAATGTTTGTTCCCAAAGAGCATGTTATTGAAGAAATCATTGTTAAGAACGACAAACAAAACTGAAAGAATAAAGAGAAAGCAAAACTAGATGAAGTAACATCTGAAGATTTATTTTCTTACGGATTAAACAATCCAGACTTTATCAAATGGCAGAAAGAACAAAAAGATAAAGAAAATGCAAAAGGGTCTTTTACTGAAGATGTTCAATCCCAAAGTAAACAAATATCATCAAGATCAAGAAATCAAAGAAGGAGAAGGAAAAATGCTAAATCTAACTCCTCTCAGAACAAAAATCAAAACAATCAAAATCAAAGAAAAATCAAGTTAATCAGTTTAAACCAGTGAAATTTGTGTCTGCAGGTACATTTGACATGAAAAAAATTCCAGAAATCAAATCTAACTCAAAGAATATATCTAACTCTGATTTGAAAACAGGTTCAGGTCCTAAGTCTTCCGCTGTCAACAAAATTTTTGTATCTAAAGAGTCAAGAAATGGTGTTAATGAGTAAAATTCAAAACCCAAATTTCAAAAGAACAAACTTTTAAATCAAAAACAACAGATTAACTTTATAACTCCTAAATCAAAACAAGGATCAAATGTGGCTTCCATATCAAAAGTTAATCAATAGTTGTTTAAATTACAACAAAGGTACTGTGAAATATGTTATATGTACAATCATAAGAGGGAAGAATGTTTCTTTATAGCTATTGTCACATTTGTGATATGAAAAACCATTCAACAATTGATTGTTATTTCAACAAGTATTGTACCATTAGTGATGAAAGAAATCACAACACTAAGAATTGCAACTTCAGAAGGAACTCGCCAAGGAATGTATATGTAAATCCACAATTTCAAAGAAATCAAAGTGTTGGTTTTCAAAGATTGACAAAACAACCTTCCTTAGGCTTGAGATCCTTTTGAAGAATTCTCTGAATATGATGCTTCTTATGCTGTGAAAACAAAGAATTATAATCAAGGAAAATTCATTCCACGATCAGTGAGAATGAACAATGCAAAATTTGGTAATCAAACTTTTTCAAAAAATGCTTTTACTAATGGTTTTAATAACCTTGATGATGATCTTGAAAAACGTTATCATGCTTTAAGAACTAAACAACATAAAGTTAATCAAAAATTTGTAAGGAATGAAATTGGTAAATTTGTTAATAATAAGCCTGATTTGAAAAAGCTTTACTTTAAACAGTTTATCATTGTTGATAAATTTGGCAAGCGCAAGACCATCTCGACTTGGGTTGATAACTCCACTTAATTCTTTTTGAAATATAGGTATGCCCAAGAAGACCTCTTAACACGTGGTATGTTGATAGTGGGTGTAGCCGGCATATGACAGGCAACCATGCCTTGCTTCAAGAGTTAAAGTTAAAAGATGGTACTCATGTTGCATTCGGAGGTGATGCAGGTGGAAAAATAAAAGGAGAAGGAACAGTGTCCAATGGGATTATTAGCTTTGATAAAGTCAACTACTGTTCACAGTTGAACTTTAATCTCTTAAGTGTTTCCAAAATTTGTGACAAATCTTACTCAGTTCTGTTTGATGATTCTTTTTGTTATATTTTGAAGCCAGGTTTTAGATAAGCAAAGAATGGGTAGTTGTTAAAGCTATTCTAGATCGAGATGTATACAAGTTAGATATGTCTCAAGTTGATCCATCTATAGAAACAACATGCCTAATTGCTCAAGCATCAAATGTCGAAAGTCAAGTATGGCATAGACGTCTCGGGCATTCCAATTTTAAGAACATGAACAAGCTTGTATAAGGAAATTATGTAGTAGGTCTTCCAACAAAGAAGTTTGCTACATCAGATTTATGCTCAGCATGTTTAAAAGGAAAGCAACACATAGCGTCTTATAAGCCCAAGCAGATAAGCTCAAATTCCAAACCTCTCTAGATGTTACATATGGACATATTCGGACCGACAAATATGAAGAGTATTGGAAAGAATTCTTATTGTTTAGTTATCATTGATGACTTTACAAGATTTTCATGGGTTTTCTTTTTGCATGCTAAATCTAAAACGGCTGAATTATTAAAAGAATTCATCATTAAAGTAGAAAATCAATTAGATCAAAAGGTGAAAATAATTAGAAGTGATAATGGAACGGAATTTAAAAATGTTAATATTGACAGATTTTATGCAGAAAAAGAAATTGCTCGTCAGTTCAGTGCTCTTAGAACTCCACAACAAAATGGAGTTGCTGAAAGGAAAAACAGAACTTCGATTGAGGCAGCACGTTCCATTTTAGCAGATGCAAAGACTCCAACTACTTTCAGGGATGAAGCCATATCCACTGCATGTTTTGTGCAAAATCGTACATTGCTTGTGAAAGATAACTCCTTATGAGTTGATGTTTGGCAGGAAACCTAATATAGATTTTCTTGAATCTTTTGGTTGTCCAGTTTTGATTTTAAACTCAAGTGATCAGCTAGGAAAATTTGATACAAAATCTGATGATGGATTTTTTGTTGGATATTCGTCGGTTTCAAAAGCCTTTAAAGTTTATAACTCTAGGACAAATGTTATCCTTGAAAAATTCAACGTTAAATTTCTTGAAAATTCATTTCCATTAGTTGCAAATGGTCCAGCTTGGTTATTTTATTTAGATTCTTTGTCAAACTCTTTTCATTCTAACTTGTTTGAATTTTCAGGAGAGAAGAAAAATCAAGAAGGAGATCTCGGTTCTTTCAGCGATGATTCTGATTTTGATGATATGGATGACTCAAGCCCAGATTATCCATTTTTCTCTTTTGTTAAAGATCTTATATTTCAGTCTGAATCAAATGATCTACCTCAACAAGCACAAGAACATTCCATGTCTGAAAATACTAATGTTTCACAACCTTTTCCTAATGATGGTCCTGAAATTGTACAACCTGAGTCTGGAACTTCATCAGTTTCTAGTGATATAGTTGTTACAGATAATCTTGATTACTTTATCAACTCACCGACTCAAGTTCCAAATTTTAATCCACATACTTCAAACTTATTGCATCAGCTTTCCGACTTGAACCAATCTAATCTGGATGTTCATATTCAATGGAATGAGATTCAAAATTTCGTATTCACAAGAACCATTATACATCTCAGATTATCGGTCCATTGAATGAGAGAACGACAAGAAGTCATTTAGAACAAGCAAACCTCTACTTATACTCCTGTTTTCTATCGCAAATTGTTCCTAAAAACGTTACTGAAGCGTTAAAGGACAATAGTTGGATTGAGGCAATGCAAGAAGAGTTATTGCAATTTCGCAAACAAGAAGTATGGAAGCTTGTGGATTTACCTAAAGGAGAAAATGCCATAGGCATAAAATGGTTGTTCCGAAACAAGTCAGACGATAGGGGAATTATTGTTCGCAACAAAGCAAGACTCGTTGCATAAGGTTACACCCAAGAAGAAGGAATAGATTATGATAAAGTATTTGCTCCAGTAGCAAGACTTGAGTCAATTCATGTCTTCCTGGCTTATGCATCATTCATGAAATTCAAGGTGTTTCAGATGGACGTTAAAGGTGCTTCTTATGCACCGATGATGTGTATGTCAAACAACCTCCAGGTTTTGAAGATTCAGAATATCCTCATCATGTGTATAAGCTTAGCAAAGCATTGTATGGTCTGCATCAAGCTCCTAGAATCTGGTATGAAACGTTATCATAACATTTGATCCAACATGGATACACACGAGGGAAAATCGATCCGACTTTGTTTATTAAGAACGATGCTGATGATCTCTTATGTGTTCAAGTGTATGTTGATGATATCATATTTGGTTGTACAAGTCCAAAATTATGTAAAGAATTTGAAGATATCATGAAGTCTAGTTTCTAAATGAGTTTTATGGGAGAAATTAACTTTTTCCTTGGTCTTCAAGTGAAGCAGTCTGCAGATGGAATTTTAATCAATCAAGAGAAATTCATTAAAAAACTCTTGAAGAAATTTAAAATGCAAGATTGTCAATCCATCAGAACTCCAACTGATGTATATACCATGATTGAACCTGATCTAAAAGGAAAATCAGTTGACCAAACTCTAAACAGACCTATGATCGGATCTTTGATGTATCTTTTGGCATCTAGAACTGATATAATGTATTCTATTTGTGTTTGTGCCAGGTACCAATCTGACCCGAAGGAATCTCATCTAATCGCTGTTAAACGAATATTCAGGTATATGAAGGGAAAACCGACTTTAGGCTTATGGTATCGTTATGAAGAAAACTTAGAGTTACATGGATATACAGATAGTGATTATGGGTGATGTTGCCAAGACCGTATATCTACGATGGGTGGGTGTCAGTTTTTAGGTCCCAGATTAGTCTCGTGGCAATGTAAGAAACAAACAAATGTCTCCGTTTCAACTGCAGAAGCTGAGTACATAGCTACTTCAGCAGGATGCTCTCAAATCGTTTTGTTACTAAACCAACTACTGGATTACGAGTTCAATTTTATTAAAACTCCTATTTACATTAATAACATTGCTGCTATATTTATTACAGCTAATCCTGTCCAGCACTCAAAAACAAAACATATAGAAATTTGATATCATTTTCTCAAAGATAACTTTGAAAAAGGTGTAATCATTTTGATTCAAATCACAACTGAAAAACAGTTGGCTGACCTATTTACAAAAGCCTTTTTACGATGTCGATTTGAATATTTGGTCGAATCAATTGGACTTATATGTTTAAAAAACTGGTCTTTTGATTATTTCAGTTGTCAGATTCATAAAAAATGATAAGAACCCTCCCTTAGCTTAATCATGAATATCGAGAAATATCAAAGTTAACTGCTTGACTGTATATATTGTGTGTGCATGTTCAATAGAAAATGAAAAGGCAAATACAAAAATAGAAAATTGCAAAATCAAAAGAGAAAAATATAAAACAAAATACAAAAGTAGAGTTTTTCTTGTTAGTTAATTGTTTAGGACTGAATCTGTCTTTGTAATTTATGAGAAATGATAGATACATTAGTTCTAATCAGTTGCATACTTCACTCGCTACTAAAGTCTGAAGTGATCGGATACGATGTGCATGTAAGCTCATGCAATTATACTGAAAAAGTAAATTCTTGTGATCAAACTAAATCAATCATGCATTCATGTTTGTCCATTTTAGTACCATGAGTAGTGTTGACTTCTCAGATTGATTGCTTGTAAAGTCATAAACTCACACCTGGTGGTGATATGAATAACCATTAAGCTCTAATTATTTAAAGCATCTATTCACTTCTCTGTTATGAGTCATCATAGACCTGACGTTATGAGATATCCTTTGTTGTAAGTCATTACAGACCTGGATATTCTCTCTTGATGCAAAAGATGCCAATGTGCACAATCTAAACATGAGATCTGGTTATAAGTATATGTTAGGTTAACAAGTTGAGAAAAGTGATTTCTTGCATATCTTGATGAGAGTTGAACTCTGTATGTCTAAGTGTGACTTACATAATGTCATATCTAATCGTACCTTAATCAATCCAAGAATTAAAAAAGTAAGTGCGTTGCGTATCTTGCCAAAAGCACTCATTTTCTGTCCTTAGATCTCGTGTCTCCTTTGCTGCAGAAATGCTGACCTGGAACACACTTGATCAGGATTTAATCATTGTCTACGACTATCCATCATTTTATTTTCTTTTAATGTGGTGATCTTAACAGATATGATCTCACTGCAGGCATGTGATTCAAATGTATATAGTAGATTTTTATTCTGCTTTATTTTTTAAATTTGCATGATTTTCTGTGTGCGGCCATTTGGATAATGATTAGTTTCCTCTTCTTGCAAAGTCAAAGAAACTTCTAAGTTTGTAAAACTTAAAAGTTTAGGGGGAGTAAAAATGAAAAAGAGAAAATAATTGAATTTCAAAAAGTGGAAAATCAAAAATAAAGTGTTTTGGATGAAAGGATGAAGCTGTAATTTCAAGCATGTGTGTGTTTGATATGATGTAAAAATAAACCTGAAAAAGAATTCAAATTCAGTGGAAAAGCTTCTTGCAAGCAAAATGAGACAATTCTTTTTGTAAAAGTTATATAGAGACTAAAATGACTGGAAATTATTTTGAAAATAAAATAAAAATAAAATGGTAAAAATAAAAAATAAAAGTTTGAATGTCAAAAAATGTTAAAATTTGAGGGTCATTAATGTAAATTTTGAGTGATAGTCAAAAAATTGACTACATGTTGAAAAAATTGTGTGTGAACAGTACTAATGCGCTTAAACAGTATTCAGATGGATGGTGTGAAAATTTCAAGCGTCAAGACTCATGGAAGGGTTCTCATGTGCCTGAATAGTACTCGTAAGTCTAAATCAGGAGTATGATAAATTTCAAAAAATTGTGCAAGGCGTTTCATTCTATGCTCATGCGCCTAAACAGTTGTCGTGTCTGAAAAATTGGTTGTGTTGGGCGTATCATCTATGCTCATACACCTAAATAGTACCAGACTTCCAAGTGTTAGTCTCATGCGCATGAACAGTGTCCAAGTGCCTAAACAATGCTTAGGCGTCTAAACCTCATGCGCATTCACAATGCTCATGCATCTGAAAACATGTGAAATTTAGTCTCATGCGCCTTCACAGTGCTCATGCGCCTAAAAATTTACACATATATATACAACACTTGTGTTCTCATTCATTTATTCACTCAAATCCTCTGATACTACACCCGATACTCTCAAACCCTCGACTCATCATTTCATCATTCTTGATTGATTTTGGTTAATACTTGTGATTGATAGGTATTATCATTGAATCTAAACGTATGATTAACATCATCTGATTTTAGTTTTATAATTTAAATTTGACTGGGCGTTTGAGGTCTGTTCAGGCGTTCGAACCCTAGTTGAACGAAAATTTTGAAATTCATGATGGATATATGGTTTGATGACAAAAAATGAATATTGAATGGCTGTTGTAACATGATTTCGAAACATATTCTGATAGTCAAATTCAAGTTTCATCAAATTGTGTTCTTGATGATTGTGTGTTCATCAGATAGTTCATAAGAACTGAATACGAATAGAAAATTTATCGATTTTTCATCAAAATGTCAAGTTAATCATAAAAATTGTTCATTAATCTGATTGTAAGAATATTTTAATGAATTTGGTGTGATTTAAATAATTTAAACATTAACTTGGATGTATTATGTTCTTGATAGAGTATGTGAACACTTATAAATTTTTTCAGAGTGAAAGCTAGGTTTAAAAGATTTAAAACATGCTAATTCAATTGAAATTTAATAAATTTTCAAGTTACCTAATACATTACTTGATTATTATGAATTGTGTAAATCAAATAACCAATATACTCTTGTTCATGTATTGAGATATATATAAGCACTTAGAAAAATTTTAAGTGTTTTGGTTCAAAATTTATAAATCACAATTTGAATTTAAGTTTTGCAAATTCCGATGTGACTAACTTTCTTTGTTTTATGCATACAGATGGCAGAGCTTAAGTTTGAACCAAAGCATAATGTAGCTGCTTTTCTTAATGAAGATGTTCGAGAAGCTACTGGATATGAAGAGATGATCAGATTTTTATTGAGGATTAAGTATGTATATGCTATGTGTTCACAACCAATCACATATGCTCGGTTAATCAAAAGATTTTGGAATACTGCTGTGATTGAAAGAGATGAAGAAGGAAGGAAAGTGGTTAGAGGATTTGTTACCAATGATTGTATGGTTGAAGTGTTTGAGCAATCAATTAGGGAAGCTCTCAGACTGGGTAACAATGATGCACAAGATTTGGCTGAACTCTCATTTAATGAGTGTAGAGAAACATTTATAGCCATGTGTCATCCTAACTATTTCCCAAAGAAATAGTTTTTCAGAGCAAGAGTTTACAACCATTGGAAACTTCTTTGCTATATCTTTCAGCACAAAATGTCTAAAAGGAGTGCCAGATGGAATTCATTCCCGGTAGACATTGCATCTCCAATAGTAGCCATAGAAACTAATAGAAGATTCAATATGGCTAAATGGATCATGAATGGTTTCATCTTTAATTTGGAGAAGGGAATTAGAAATAAGTACTTGATGTATTCAAGATTTCTTCAAATGATTATTAATGAAGAACATCCTGATTTCATGCTTATGGAGTGAGTGGAGAAATATTACTTTTGGAGCATATGATTAAAACTACTTACAAGAGACTTGCTATTATTACTGGTGCTCAAAATGTTCCTATGTTTGAGTATATGAGAGCAGTTGCAAGGGATGATGTGAATATAAATGAAGATCATTTTCATTTAATTGAGGATGAACCAATTGATCCAAATGACTTAATTGAAGAAGTTCCTCAAGAACCATCTGAATATGAAGCTAATGAAGATAATAAAGATGATGATGATGATAGTGAAGATAATGTTGTTGAGCTATTAGATATGAATGAAGAAGATGTTGTAGCTGATGTACAACAAGAAGTTAAGTATGATGTTCAAAATGTTGAAGCCTTTGAATCTGTATTACCAGATGAAGTGGAAAGGTTGAGTCAACATGATACAATTCTAACTGAGGAAGTGAATACCCAACAGATAATTGATGAATTGAAAGAAGAGAATTCTAATCAGCTTAAGCTAATTGAGAAGCTGAGAGATGAGAATGAAAAATTGAAAGATGAATTGTTAAAGAAAGATTTGATAATTGCTGAACTTGAAGAAGATAAAGAATCAAATTTAAAGAACTTTGAAGTGATACTCAAAGACTATGACTTGATTGAAGAAAAATTCAAGAAGTTAAAAGAAGATCATGAGAAATTGAAAGAAGAATTTGAAGGTATGAAAGATTGTTTGAGATCCCAATCACCTGAATTAGTTATTGTACCTGAAGTTCAACCAATCGATGTTGAAAGAATATATGAGGCAGATAAAGGGAATAGAAAGATAGATGATCCAGATGTGTTAGTTTTAGCTTAATCATTATCTAACCCTATGTCTAAAATACAAAAGATTGTATCTGAGCCTTTGATTCATAAAAGTGAAGAAGCTGAAGCTCAAAAGAGAATTGGTGCATTAGATTATTTAGAACCAGAATTCTCAGATGCGTGGTATGATGAAGTGTTAGAAGCAAAAGATATTGTTAAAGCTGCTTATTCTCCTATTAAGGCTGTTACTAAAGATATTCCTATTGATGTTGATGACAAGTATAATTATCTGGTTAAGAAAAAGTACAACAGAGTATTTTTGGATGGTCTCACTGTGTCTCAAATCAATGAAGAATATGAGAAATGTGTAATTGCTGAATCTATAGCTCCAGTGGATCCTGATGAAATTATTGTTGAACACGGAGAATGGAATCCAATGCATGAAAGTATTAATATTGAAGAGCTTTCATCATCGGAATTACATCATCCTGATCCACAGAATATGATGACTATTGAGCTGAGATTGTGATTACAATCAAGAAATTTTCCATGAAAGAAATTAAACCAGTTGCAAGCTGAATCGTTGTGGAATTTGGTGAGAAGCTTTCAAGAAATGGAAAAACAAAACAATAAGATGATTGTGCTTGATATGGATAATCCTCAATATTTGGAGATTACCAAAAGAACAAGAATTTTGAAGCCTTAAGAAATTAAACAGATGGAATTAGTGAGAAGTAGTCATGAAAAGAGAAAGGAGTTGATGAAATGTTTCTAGAAATGAAGAAACAAGCTTATCAAGTGTCTATTGATCAAAAACAATTATGGAATAAAGCGAGAACAGCTGGTGATCTAGTGAGGAATGTATTGCAAAAAGGCCAATCAATTTCTGAATTGCTCAATGCAATGATTGTGCCAGATACTACAAAGAATGTAAAGATCGTTGCATGGAAGTACGATTAGATTTTCGATGCATTATTTATTAAACGTGTAAATGCTATCTGTGATGTTTATCATTTTTACACGAGCATCATAGCGCTTCCGGTGCAAGATTTGAAGGAATTAAACAAGTTGCCATTGATTAATCCAACAAAAGCAATTCGAGGTGAAAATTTTGTTAGATTCTTAAACTGAGGTATTTCTCGCATGAACTCTTATCTAAAGACAAGATGTGATAAAGAGGATAAAGAGTATTTTAAGTCTTTGAAGAGTAAAAGAAAGAGTGCAGATAATCCTGAAGAAGAAGAAAAATTTTTGGATGCTTAAAGTGACCAATTTTTTGAAAAGGTTACAAATCAAGGATTAAAGGTGATTGATGGAACTCAAACGACAAAACCAATTTTAAGATGGCTTTATAATGCTGACTCATTCGAATTGAAGTTAGTTTGAAACTTAGATGACTTGGATCAAGACATGATTTCGGTATTTCGAGTGTTTGAACTGAAACTTCTACATCCGAGTTATATCTCATTTTTGTCCATACAAAAGTTTGAACGAGTTGCATTAGACGTTGCGGAGAATGATAGGAATTATTTTATGACTATTATTAAAGTGATGGATGCTGTGATGGAAAGAATTGCATTACGAAAAGCTCTAGCATATGCAAATATTATGAAGAAAGATATAAAGTTGATTGATTTTATGCGAATTTCAAGCAAGGGTGTGTTAGAAATTCATTCACATGATCATTCTAAACCTCTGGAGTTCTATGCAAATGTTGATATTGCAAGTTTATCAATAGAGACTTTGGAGAAAATGGACAAAATGGAGATTAAAACTAATGAGTCGAAGCCAGAGCAAGCAATTTTAGCAAGCAAGTTTAAATCAACAATCAAGAAAGCATTGAAGGAACTCGAGCTGTACAATGACAAGCCGATGTTCAAGATCAAAAAAGGACCTGAAGATTTTTTTTAAGACTGAAGACAATGTGAATCTTAGTGGGAGTATTGTTGAAGCTTCTAGAAGATTAACATTTTGTCTTTTTGTGTTTTTTTCATAGTATAGGGACTTATTTTGTAAATATATGTTTCTTTGTTTCTTGATAGTATAAATAGGATATTTTATGTAATTTGTAGGAAAATTGAGTCAGTCTAATTGAGTCAGTCAGTTAGAGAAACAGTTAGAACAGAACGAACTGTAACCCTTACACATTGTATCCCATACATGTGCTATCAATGAAATCTATGAATTTTTTATGTAATTGTTTGATTACTTTGTATTTGAATTGATCATTGCAACATGATATCATCACAGATTCAATCCTTTTGAACCGATCATAATGCCTCCTGATCTTAAACGCAAACACTATAGATCGCAACTCCAAATCATGAGTTGTATAATTCTTCTCATGCACCTTAAGCTGTCTTGATGCATAAGCTATCACCTTCTCGCGTTGCATCAACACACAACCCAATCCTTGGATTGGCACGTCGTAATACTCCACGAAGTCATCCGTTCCCTCTTGTAATGCTAAGATCGAAGCACTACACATCTTGTCCTTAAACGCTTGGAAAGCCGCTTCTTCACTACTGCCCCACTTGTAAATAGTCCCTTTGTGAGTTAGGGCAGTCAGAGGTTGTGCAATTTTCAAGAATCCTTCTATGAAACACTAGTAATAACCCACTAATCCAAAAAACTTGCGCACCTTAGTAGACGTCGTTGGTGCAGGTCAATTCTTTATTTCTTCAATCATAGCCGGGTCAAAGTGAATGCATTCTTGTTAACCACATGCCCTAGGAACTACACTTCTCTCATTTAGAAGTCATACTTGGAAAACATGGCATATAGTTGTTTCATCTTCAGAAGCTCTAAGATAAGTCGTATATGTTCCTCCCTATTCTTGGAATAAATCAATACGTCATCAATAAAGATGATGAAAAATTTCTCCAAATACGGTTTACAGACACGGTTCATGAGGTCCATAAACACTACAGGAGCTTTGTCAATCAAAATGGCATGACTACGATTTCAAAATACCTTTATCGAGTTTTGAAAGCAGTCTTGGATATGTCTTCTTCTCACACCCTGAACTAATGATATCCAGATCTCAAATCAATCTTTGAGTAGTAACTCAATCCCTGAAGCTGATAAATAGATCATCGATACGTGGGAGGGGGTAACAATTATTTTTGGTGACCTTGCTCAGTTCCCAATAGTCGATGCACATACGTAAGGTTCTATCCTTTTTCTTCATGAATAACACTGGCGCTCCCCAAGGTGAAGAACTAGGGCATATGAATCATTTATCTAATAGTTCCATCAACTATTTCGATAATTCTTGTAGTTCGTTCGGTGCAAGCGATACGGTGCACGAGCGATTGGGGATGCTCCAGCTGTCAGCTCGATCTGGAACTCTACTTTCGTGTGTGGAGGAAGACCAGGCAAGTCCTCTAGAGACACTTAAGGAAAATCCTTAGTGACACGAATATCATCAATCCGCTTATCCTCTGTAGTCTTTTAGTAACTAAGGTTCATATAAGAAATGATGCCAACACAACACCAGACTTATCACCCTCGACTGTGAGTATCTCTCCATTAGGAAAAGGGAGTCTAATGACTTTCTCTCGATAGATGATTTTGGCTTCGTTCTTGGACAACCAATCCATGCTGACAACGATATCAAAACTACCAAGAGTGATAGATAGAAGGTCAATATCAAATTCATATCCAGACATGCTTATCTTACAACCGTAGTGTATGTGAGGAGCTTTTTCAATCATACCATCAGCTATTTCTATCGTATCTCGAGTCTAAAGTTGTGGATGTAACATCTAGCAACTTACTAAACTTATGAGAAATAAATCCTGTATCAGTGCCAGAATCAAATAACACATAAGTAAAGAAACCCTTGAATGGAAATTTACCAGTTATAGTAGAAGGCTCATTATGAGCCTCACCTGATCCAATGACGAATGCTCTACCCTTAGCATTATTGTTCCCATTCTGTTGGATCTAATGAGGCTGGTGCAACCAAAATCACACTTAGATATATTTGATACGTTAAACAAATGGTCTTCTGAAGGAACAAGATGCTCTTCCAAAGCTAAGTCAAAGATCTTTTGAATCTCAAGTATGAGGAACTTCCAAAGGAAGAACTAAGTCTTCTGAGACTAAGTTCTTATTCTTTAGAAGTATACAACTTAGAAGATCCAAAAGACAAAGTCTTCCAAAGAATAAAGTCCTGAAGACATGCAGTGACTCGGAAGAAGTTTATTCTTCTGAAGTATAAATGGCCTCAGAAGAATTTATTCTTCTGAAGCCATTTAGCTTCGGAAGAACTAATTATGAACTAGTGGACATAAGTATGGTCTATCTGATAGCTCGTTGCCACTCTGATAAACTGCATGGTGCTTTCCCACACCATGTAAGTGACCTTACTTTAATCTACTGTTCAACCATTCTCAGCTGAGTATAGTTGCCACTTTTAGTTGGTGACAAAAGGTAAGTCATGGACATGTCATGACTACCTAATGTAAGATATTATTATTTTATCTTAGATACCTTACTTCTAAACGATGTAGTATTTGTCTAGTTGTAAGTTCCAGCTAGTTTTCCAAGTATAATCGGCTATAGATAGTAGTATATATAGTTTCTCCATAACTTAGTAACCATGCTTGTAAGAGTCTTGTAAAACTAAGTTGAGAAGTAATATATACAAGTATCTTGAAAACCATCATGTGCTTTTATGTTTTCTATTTGAACTTATTATTTACTCGTGAACTGGTTGAGATTATGCTTCATCAACCCGAGTGACATTAAGTGAGTTTGTGTGATTATTTTGTGTTGTGAGACAAACACCGATTCTACACTTGGTATCAGAGCTTTCCAGGCTCTTAATTGTGAAATCTTACCATCCTAAAATCACCCTTGTTTCTTCATACTCACTCACATCACTCTAATGGCTCTTAACCAAAAGTCCTCTGAGTCTGAGATTAGAACTATGACCAAGGCTCCTACCATCACTCCTGATGATTTGAGACCTAGTGCATTCGCATTAAGGCTTCATCAAGTATTAGGATAGCCGAATATAGGATGTCTGTTACCCATTGTCCATACAAGCCAGAAGTAGCATCTCCAACAGGAAATGGTGCCATGATTGAGAAGGCCATTGAAGACTACTTAGATGAAGACTATAAGAGAATGGACAATGATTCCAAAGTCATGATGTTTCTCCTTAATGCTATACCAAACTCTATAATTGTCACACCCTCTAAATCCGCGTGCGGGGTTTTACCGCGAGCGCGTGACATACCAGGATCTCAGTCATTAGTTACCAAGAACGACTCTATATGATTAATAAACAAACCCAGAGTTAACGTTTAAAATACTGCGGAAGCGTTTTGAAACTAGAAAACCCTAAACAAGTAGTATATAAAGAGAATGCGCAAAACATACGCGCCCCAAACACAAATGTTTAATAGGAAAATAAACCCAAATGTGTAACCAAACAATGTAGACAACTCAACGATGCTGGTGTGCGTGCTCCTAGGCAACTGGCAACCTTAACCTGAGAATAGCATACTAAACAAGTCAACACATGGTTGGTGAGTTCAAGAGTTTGCGTTAAAATACAAACCAATCAACAGTTTCCAGAGCATAAGTAGTGTATTGCAATATAGATAGCTAGTCTATTAACATAAAAATATTAATCATAGTGATTTCGCGATCGAAGCTGACTGTGTTACGTTTGTTGCCTCCCGTCACGACTTACCAGGTCGTGACGAATATGGTGTTAGGACAAAATTGCACCCGTTTGACCTCGAGTCGCACAGGGGGGCTCGTCAGACCCAGTAGTACTACCCAAGATTTCCCCGCTATTCAATATTAACAATCCGAAAGTGTGAGGACTTTCCATGGTAAACAGCACTATATCAATATTATACACACTCATATATAAAAGCGTTTGTGATCAACAGTATGCTATTCTCCCCAAAAGAGATTATGTAAAATGAGTGGGGCAAGAACTCACCTGATGCAAAGAATTACTAAGAGAACTGGTGGAGGGAAAGACAACCCTTCAAAGGTCACCTAGAATACAAGAGTACATAAGTACGTGTACACAGAAATCAACATGAAACCCTAAGTGCTCTACAAACCAAGAACTCAAGGTTTAAGAAAGACAAGACACATTTGACCCAGTTGACCCGTTTGACCCGTTGGTGACATTATAGGTGATAACTCGTTAATACTACACACACAAATCATACATGTTCACATACATGATTACATATATCACTTCATTACCACATGTACTACAGATCATCATACACTAATATCATACAAGTCATGCGAAACTCAACTATTATCATGCTCATAAATCAAAATGTTCATTCTTATCAATCATCATCACAAAAGTCCTAGCTTACCTATATAACTCATACCATGATTTTCCACTAACAGGCCAAAACAGGTAACAACCCAAATCAACATTCATACAACATAAACAACACATTTAATCACCTTAGAAACCATCCATGAACACACTAGCATGATCCTAATATCCCAAACATGCTCAAATCATCCAATTCAAGGATTTGCACAATTAAAGTTTCCCTTTTGGGAAAGTTCATCCCAAATTCATCAAACTCACACTACATTCATGAATTCATCATTATATACCAATTCAAGTCCATGACAACATCTAAACATGATCAACACACCTAATCATCATGATTCATCAACATTCAACACCAAAAGTTACTATTTTTAGCAATGTATGAACTATAACATCTTCTTGATTTTCAAATTGTTCATATCATCAACTTAGCATCTAATCATCATCACAAACACATCCATAACATTCATACATCATCCAATCATCAATTCATGCAAAATAAAGTTACTATTATTAGTAACCTATGAACATGTATCAAAATCATAGCTTTCTTGCATAATCGACGTTAACTAGCATATATACAATCCAACTAACATCATTACAACATCAAACAACCAACATTCAACATCCAATTTGATCCATTCGCCTCAAACTCCGGCCAAGATAATCATATGAACAAACACCAAAATCCAAACTTTCTTGCATAATCAACGTTAATTAACATGTAATCTATCTAACAACACATAACATCAACAACAAGCACATTCGGCCTCCATTCATCCAAATCGCAAATAACTTTCGGCTAGACAAAATACATGAAAGAAACACGAAATTAACCTTAAAATCGCAAAGAGGAACAAGCTTTGATGCTTCTAATGTCTTCTAATCCTTGAAATCGATCCAATCCGAGGCTTACTTGCTTGTTCTTGTCGAATTCGAAGAGGAGAGGGAGAGGGAGTGCAAGTCGCGGCCGATTAGGGTGATTAGGGTTAGAGTTTTGATTTTTATTTTTTATTAATAATCCATAATTACCCTTTTAACCCTTATAATTTGTATTTTATAAAAATTAGCTTTTTGAATAGTTTTTTAAATAGTTTTTAACTACTAAACACAATTATATTAATCACAAATAACAATCATGCATAATTCCCATTATCAAAAACACCGAAATAATAGCACGTTTTCACGTTACGCGATAAAATTACAGTTAACATTTAAATCACATAAGCATAACTTAATAATCACATTGTTAACTTAATTATCATCAATTTAACATTACTGATTATTGTTAAGTCACCAACGTTCAACGACAACTAGTGTGTGCACGACACGTGTATGCAAGACTTAACGGAACAACGGAGTTTGGTAACGGAAAATTACCGGATGTCACATTATCCCCATGTTGAAAGAATTTTCGTCCCGAAAATTGCGTTACATGGTGAGTGTTCCATCACTGGTCTACTGCATTGGCACAAGGAAATCGAAATCGTGTGAGTTTTGGATGAGTTGTCACATCATCCCCATGTTGAAAGAAATTTCGTCCCGAAATTTAATCAATACCTTCGCCGGCTGGCATCGTCCTTTCGAATAGCT
This sequence comes from Flaveria sonorensis, assembly GCA_025506505.1. Taxonomy (NCBI): domain Eukaryota; kingdom Viridiplantae; phylum Streptophyta; class Magnoliopsida; order Asterales; family Asteraceae; genus Flaveria; species Flaveria sonorensis. Next base: position 18,071,823 of record CM046437.1, on the reverse strand, counting down.
GAGGATACTTAAGCTTCATTTGGTCTTCACGTTCCCACGTGAATTCTGGTCCACGTCTCGAGTTCCAACGAACTTTGACGATGGGTATCTTGCTTTGCTTAAGCGTTTTCACCTCACGATCCATCACTTCGACCGGTTCCTCAATGAACGTAATTGTTCATCTACTTGAACTTCTTCCAGTGGTACGACCATCGTTTCATCCGTTAAACATTTCTTTAGATTTGAAACATGGAATACATCATGGATTCCACTCAATGAATCAGGTAAGGCTAGTCGATAAGCCACTGGACCAATTCTTTCCACTATCTCAAATGGTCCAACGTATCTCGGATTTAGCTTTCCTCGCTTACCAAACCGAACTACGCCTTTCCATGGTGAGACTTTTAATAAAACCTTGTCACCTATCTGAAATTCCAAAGGTTTTCGTCGTTTGTCAGCATAGCTTTTCTGTCTGTCTCGCGCTGCGGCCATGCGGTTTCTTATCTGAACAATCTTCTCAGTTGTCTCGTGTACTAACTCGGGACCCGTTAATTGACTATCACCAATTCAGCCCAGCAAACTGGTGATCTACACTTTCTCCCATATAAAGCTTCAAAGGTGCTGCCTTTATGCTAGTGTGATAACTGTTGTTGTAAGAAAATTCCACCAATGGTAGGTGAACTTCCCAGTTATTCCCGAAGTCAATCACACAAGCACGTAACATGTCCTCCAAAGTCTGTATAGTACGCTCGCTTTGACCATCAGTCTGTGGATGATAAGCAGTACTCATATCCAATCGCGTACCTAAAGCTTTCTGCAACGACTGCCAGAAGTGTGATGTGAAACGAGAATCGCGATCAGAAATATTGAGATCGGTACTCCATGCCTCGAAACGATCTCCTTCAGATAAAGTCGGTTAATTCTCCATCTTATCTGTTTCCTTTATCGCTAGGAATGAGCAGATTTTGTTAATCGATCCACGATAACCCATATTGTATCACAACCCGTAGAAGTGAGGTAACTTAGTAATAAAATCCATTGATATTTGATCCCACTTCCACATAGGGATCTCGGGTTGTTGTAGTAGACCAGATGGTTTCTGATACTCCACTTTACCTTCGAGCAGGTCAGACACTTGCTCACATAAGTAGCTACATCTGCTTTCATGTTAGGCCACCAATAGTGCGCCTTCAAATCGTGGTACATCTTGTCAGATCCAGGATGTATAGAATACTTGGACTTGTGAGCCTCACTCATGACCAAGTCTCTCAGATTTCCATGTAGAGGTACCCATAGTCTATCCATGAAGTAACGAATCCCATCCGCTTTTACTTCTAATTGCTTTTCCATTCCCCGTAACCTTCTAAACTCATGTTTTCTACTTTCAAAGCTTCTTTTGAGCCTCTCGGATTTGTTCAGGTAATTGCGTACTAATCGTTAGTTGCAGAGCTCGCACACGTCGAGGTTTAGCAGTCTCTTTTCTACTCAACGCATCAGCAACTACATTTGCTTTCCCCGGGTGGTACTTATAGCACAATCATAGTCGTTTAACAATTCCACCCAGCGTCTTTGCCTCATGTTCAACTCCTTTTGCTCAAAGATGTGCTGAAGACTCTTGTGATCGGTGTAGATGGTGCATTTGGTACCGTACAAGTAATGTCTCCAGATCTTTAAGGCAAACTACCGCACCCAGTTCCAAGTCATGGTGGTATAGTTCTTCTCATGAATCTTCAATTGTCTAGAGGCGTAAGCTATCACTTTATCCCGCTGCATCAGGACGCATCCAAGTCCTTGAATAGACGCATCGCAGTAGACTACGAAGTCATCACTACCATCCGGTAACGCTAATATTGGTGCGCTACACAATTTATGTTTCAGCAACTGAAAAGCAGATTCCTGACTCTCACCCCATTTGTACGTCGTTCCCTTGTGAGTCAAGGCTGTGAGAGGTTGTGCAATCTTAGAGAATCCTTCAATGAATCGTCGATAATATCCCGCTAATCCAAGGAATTGTCGTATCTCACTTGGTGTCTTAGGAACAGACCAATTCTTTATCGCTTCAATCTTAGCAGGATCAACATGTATTCCCTTCTCGTTGACAATATGACCCAAGAATTGTACCTCACGTATCCAGAAATCACACTTAGAAAACTTTGCATACAGTTGTTCCTTCTAAGTAATTCCAAGATTAACGTAAGTGCTCTCATGTTCTTCCTCGGTCCTTGAGTATATCAGTATGTCATCAATAAAGACGATAACAAACTGATCAAGATAGGTTTGCACACGCGATTCATGAGGTCCATGAATACTGCTGGTGCATTCGTCAACCCAAATGGCATGACCAAAATTCATAGTGACCATATCGTGTACGGAAGCAGTTTCGAGATGTCCTCTTCTCGAACTCTCAGCTGATGATACCCAGACCTCAGATCAATCTTAGAGTAATAGCTTGATCCTTGCAGTTGATCAAACAAATCATCGATACGAGGTAAGGGATATCTATTCTTGATAGTAACCTTGTTCAGTTCCCTATAGTCAATGCACATTCGAAATGTACCATACAGAACTGGCGCTCCCCAGGGCGACGAACTCGGTCGGATGAACCCTTTATCCAACAACTCTTGTAGTTGGGCAGATAATTCCTGCAGTTCGTTCGGAGCTAACCGGTACGGTGCTCTCGCAATTGGAGCGGCTCCTGGAGTCAACTCAATCTGGAATTCAACTTGACGATGAGGCGGTAATCCAGGCAGGTCTTCCGGAAACACCTCAGGAAACTCACGAACTACGGGAATATCCTCTATCTTCTTTTCCTCAGTCTGTTTATCTGTGACGAGTGCCAATATGGCTAGTCGACCCTTTCGTAACAACTTTTGTGCCTTCATGAACGAATGATGCTATCACCTCACCGCACCACTCCTATCACCTCTGACCGTAAGGACTTCTTCACCAAGGGGAATCCGTATGATCTTCTCGTGGCATATGACTTCCGCTTGTTTATCGGAAAGCCAATCCATGCCTACTACCACATCAAACTTCCTAACGTAACAGGCATGAGATCTATGGTGAATGTATGACCAGCAAGCTCTATCTTGCAGTCTCTAAGAATATGCGTTACGTGAATCTGTGTGCCGTTAGCTAACTCTACGGTGTATTTAGATTCTAAGGCTGAGGGCATATCACTTAAAAGACTACAGAACCTAGTGGACACGAAACTTCTATCGGCTCCGGTATCGAATAATACGGTAGCAAACAACCATTAACCGAAAATTTACCAGTTACTGTTGTAGGATCGTTTAGAGCCTCACCTGAGCCAATGACGAAGGCTCTTCCTTTGGCTCCATTGTTGTTTCCACCATTGTTGTTGCCATTACCATTGTTTGTTATTGTTGTTGCCATTGTTATTGTTGTTGTTGTTTCCATTGTTGTTGTTACCATTACCATTCCTCTTAAGCTGGGGACAGTTGCGTTTGTAATGGCCTTTTTTTCCGCACTCCAAACAACCTTTCGGAGTTTCTTGTGATTGTTGAGGCTTCTTCATCAGTTCACCCCGACAGTCTTTGGCTGCATGACCAATCTTCCCACAACGTTGGCACTTGAAGTTATCACATCGACCCACATGGTGGTAGTTACACCGGTTGCACTTCGGCAGTCTTCCACCATACCCACCGGGTCCTTGATTTGAGTGAGTCGCCTGGTTGAAGCTTCGGTTGTATCGAACTTCCGTTGCTGTTGCTGACTTTGCTGCTGTTGTTGAGGTTGAGATTGGCTGCTGGATGACGATCCCTTGTTGCTTGAACCATCCCACTTGCGTTCTGGTCGGGCACGCTTGCCACCGCACCCCGTTTGGGTACCGTCCTTGCTCAACTGCCTGGTCAGTCAGCCTGTGGGCTGTTCGGATAGCTTGTTGTATGGTAGTGGGGTTAGAGGCAGTTACCATACTTTGAATTTCGGGCACCAATCCCCGTATATATGCTCCACCCTCTTGTGCATTTCATTCACCATCCCTGGGCATAAAGTGGCTAACTCATGAGTACGAGTCGTGTAGGCTTCAATTTCTGAGCCTTGCATTTTGAGTTGCCAGAACTCAATCTCCAGTTTCTGCACTTCATTTCGGGGGCAGTATTCTTCAGTCATGATTTCTTAACTTCATCCCAAGGTAGTTCATTGGCCATGGCTTGACCCAGCATTTGTACCTGGGCATTCCACCAGGAAAGTGCTGCGCCTCCTCCAATGTCCCGGTGGCATACTTCACCTGATCAGCAGGCGGGCAGTTGCATTTCGTGAAGACAGACTCTGTCTTCTCAAACCACCTTACAAGCCCTACAGCTCCTTCCGTCCCGCTGTAGGTATGGGTTTACAGTCCATGAAGGACTTGTAGGTACATGGTGGTGGTCCTGTTTTGACAACCCAAACATTAGTCAGATATCCTAGACAAATAACTAGATAATCAGTTTAACCTCTTGTTATCATTTACCTGCTGGTTGTCCCGGTTGGGGCAGCAGCCACTGCCGCCTGAACATGTTCGTTAATTAATGCCGCCAATTCCGCAGGCGTCATGTTTATGGCTCCGGCCCCACGGCCTCCGGCGCCACGTCCACGACCACGCCCACGTCCTCTTCCACGTGCGTCCATATTTCACTTTAAAATTCACAATTACAATAATGAGTAACATCCAACACATTAATCTCATCAAGGTATAGTAAACAATAAGAAATAATGCATTCACCACAACCACAACATTTATAACAGAATAATAATCAAAGATAAATAATTTGCAATTGAGTCACAATCTGTCCCATCCCTCTAAATCCCGCGTGCAGTTTTTACCGCGAGGCGCGTGACATACCAGGATCTCAGTCATTATTACCAAGAACTCTCTCATATGATTAATAACAAACAGAGTTAACGTTTAAAATACTGCGGAAGCGTTTTTAAAACTAAAAACCCAAAACAAGTAGTATGTAAAGAGAATGCGCAAACATACGCGCCCCAAACACAAATGTTTAATAGGAAAATAAACCCAAATGTGTAAACAACAATGTAGACAACTCACGATGCTGTTGTGCGTGCTCCTACTAGGCAACTGGCAACCTTACCTGAGAATAGCATACTAAACAGTCAACACATGGTTGGTGAGTTCAAGAGTTTGTGTTAAATATAAAACAATCAACAGTTTCCAGAGCATAAGTAGTGTATTGCAATAGATAGCTAGTCTATTAACATAAAATATTAATCATAGTGATTTCGCGATCGAAGCTGACTGTGTTCGTTTTGTTGCCTCCCGTCACGACTTACCAGGTCGGGACGAATATGTGTTAGGACAAAATTGCACCCGTTTGACCTCGAGTCGCACAGTGGGGCTCGTCAGACCCAGTAGTACTACCCAAGATTTCCCCGCTATTCAATATTAACAATCCGAAAGTGGTGAGGACTTTCCATGGTAAACAACACTATATCATATTATACACACTCATAAATAAAGCGTTTGTGATCAACAGTATGCTATCTCCCCCAAAAGAGATTAGGTAAAATGAGTGGGGCAAGAACTCACCTGATATGTAAGAAAGATATTACTAAAGAGAACTGGTGATAGGTGCAAAGACAACCCTTCAAAGGTTACCTAGAATACAAGAGTACATAAGTACGTGTACACAGAATCAACATGAAACCCTAAGTTGCTCTACAAACCAAAGAACTCAAGGTTTAAGAAAGACAAGCACCTTTGACCCAGTTGACCTTTGACCCGTTGGTGACATTATAGGTGATAACTCGTTTAATACTAACACAACAGCATATCATACATGTTCACATACAACTTGATTACATATATCACTTCATTAACCACATGTACTACCTAGATCATCATACAAGATATCATACAAGTCATGCGAAACTCAACTATTATCATGCTCATAACATCCAAAATGTTCATTCTTAATCAATCATCACTCCACAAAAGTCCTAGCTTACCATATAACTCATACCATGATTTTTCCACTAACAGGCCAAAACAATAACAACCCAAATCAACATTCATACAACATAAACAACACATTTAATCACCCTAGAACCATCCATGAACACACTAGCATGATCCTAATATCCCAAACATGCTCAAATCATCCAATTCAAGGATTTGCACATTAAAGTTTCCCTTTTGGAAAGTTCATCCCAAATTCATCAAACTCACACTACATTCATGAATTCATCAATTATATACCACTCAAGTCCATGACAACATCTAAACATGATCAACCACACCTAATCATCATGAGTCATCAACATTCAACACCCAAAAGTTACTATTTTTAGCAATGTATGAACTATATGACATCTTCTTGATTTTAAATTGTTCATATCATCAACTTAGCATCTAATCATCATCACAAACACATCCATGACATCATACATCATCCAATCATCAATTCATGCCAAAATAAAGTTACTATTATTAGTAACCTATGAACAATGTATCAAAATCGTAGCTTTCTTGCATAATCGACTTTAACAGCATTATACAATCCAACTAACATCATTACAACATCAAACAACCAACATTCAACATCCAATTTGATCCAAATCGCCTCAAACTCATGGCCAAGATAATCATATGAACAAACAACCAAATCCAAACTTTCTTGCATAATCAACGTTAATTAACATGTAATCTATCTAACAAACACATTAAATCAACAAACAAGCAACATTCGGCCTCCAATTCATCCAAATCGCAAATAACTTTCGGCTAAACAAAATACATGAAAGAACACAAATTAACCTTAAAATCGCAAAGAGGAACAAGCTTTGATGCTTCTAATGTCTTCTAACCCTGAAATCGATCCAATCCGAGGCTTACTCACTTGTTCTTGGTCGAATTCGAAGAGGAGAGGGAGAGGGAGTGCAAGTCGCGGCGGCCGATTATGGTGATTAGGGTTAGAGTTTTTGATTTTTATTTTATTAAA